>CM065899.1:41879081-42568081 GCA_033439115.1 Firmiana major
AGAGCTCACCCGCGAATCTCAGGCGGCAGAGTTCTCCCGTATGGCACAGTACTTCTCCAGTGGAGTGGGAGTATGAGCTAGAAGATCATACGTCCGGGGAGCGACGAAGAGAGAAGAGTCCCAACCCCCGAGATTGCGTGGAAGGCAGAAGGTCAAATCCCGAAATGGGAGGTGCTGGAAGGGGTGCCTACCAGTCGGACTCTTCCATACCCGAAGGGAGGGGAGCATACTCGGTTCAAGGGTCGAAAAAAGTGGAGAAAGTTGTCCAAAGGATTTTGGAAAAGAGGAAACTGGTGTCTCTGGATGATAGTCAAAAAAGGAGGATTCCGTTCGGCCCGGAGATCATGAACAAACCTTTGCCGAAGAAGTTCAAGATGCCTTCTATGGCCACTTACACAGGCAAAGCAGACCCCTACGACCACATACAGAGTTATGAGTCCCTCATGTTGCTGAATGGATGGGAGAACGAAATTATGTGCAGGGCTTTTTCGCTCACATTGTCCGGGCACGCTCTGAAGTGGTTCAATGGGTTGAGCGAAGGTTCCATCTCATCCTTCGACCAATTGCGAAATGAATTTTTGCAAATCTTCATGATTAATAGCCAGAGAAAGAAGGACGCTACTTACCTACTCACTCTGAAACAAGGGAATAAAGAATCCTTAAAGAGCTACGTAGATCGTTTTCGAGATGCAACCTTGGAGGTTGAAGATCTACCGGTAGGAGTAGCCATGGCTGCAATGTTACAGGGGACGAGGTCTGAAAAGTTGTAAGAATCCCTCTCCCTCGACCAGCCAGCGACACTTTCCGACCTGTTTGCCCGAGCCAATAAATATGTGGCTCAGGAAGAAGTAATGAAGATGGTACCTCCCCGGGAGACAAGGGAAGGGAAAAAGAGAGAGAGATGTACCCGAGAGAAGCTCTCCAAGACCCGTCAGATTGGACAAGGCCCCTAGGCTCAGGTATGAAGGTTATACCAGGTTGAATGAGCCTCGCACCGCGATACTAGCAGCTATCGAAGGGACAGGATTGTTGGAATTCCCCAAGAAAAAGATTGGAGATGTAGGACGAAACTTTGATGCCTACTGCGAATTTCATTGTGCTCACGGTCACCCCACGGAGAGATGCAGAGACCTGATGGATCAGCTAGAAAGACTAGCTAGAGAGGGGAAAATCAACCGCTTCCTATGGAGAAGTGAAAGACCCCGTTATCCTCTGCGCGATCGAAGGAATGACCGTCCGTGGAATGTGCCAAATAATGATAACGGAAGAAATAGGCCAAGGAATGAAGTGTTTAGGCCTATGATCCCCCGAGGCAATCAGCCAAACAATGAACCTATCGCCCCGGCAATAAATGTTATTGCAGGAGGGGAATCGATGGCGGGAAGCTCCTCTGCTTCCCGTAAGAGCTACGCAAGGCAAGCGTATCAGGTTAATGTTGTAATGGAGGAGAAAGCGGATGAAGAACCTATCATGTTCACTCCGGCTGACAAAGGTGACATTGTCATGCCCCATGATGACCCCATGGTAATATCCGCAGTAGTGACAAAACATCCGGTGAGCAGAATCTTGGTCGATAACAGGAGTTTTGTGAACCTAATCTATTGGAATTGCTTCGAAAAAATGAGCATATCCGAAGATAGGTTAAGGCCTGTTATGACGCCACTGTACGGATTTACAGGTGAAAGGGTGAAAGTGGTCGGGTCCATAGAGTTGCCTATGACTCTCGGAGAAAGCCCGAAGGATGTGACCCGGCAAGTATTGTTCATGGTAGTAAGGTCAACCTCGGCTGCTTACAACATGATCCTAGGTAGACCCGTACTGAATGATATGAGGGCGGTGATATCCTCTTGTTATCTGTTAATGAAGTTTCCCACTCCCAACGGAGTTGGGCAAGTACGAGGAGATCAAAAGCGGGCCCGTACTTGTTATATGGCTTCTACCGCTAGCAAAGGAGTGCAGAGAAAGGAAACTTTGTGCATAGAGGATCCACCCAAGCCTCAGCCTGTAGAGGAAATGGAAGCCATTGAGCTAACCAGAGGAGATGAAGAGAAGAAGGCATTCATCGGGACTCAGCTGAATGAACAAGTAAGGAGAGAGATAGTTGTATGCCTGAGGAGGTACTCGGATGTTTTCGCTTGGACCCCGGCTGACATGCCTGGGATTAATCCCAAAGTGATTTGCCATGAGCTCAATGTCTCACCCGAGCACAGAGCCGTCAAGCAGAAGAAGAGGAATTTTACCTCGGAAAGACAAAAGGCAATCACTGAAGAAGTAAATAAACTTTTAGAAGCCGAATTCATTAGGGAGGTCTACTACCCTGAGTGGCTGGCCAACGTAGTAATGGTGAAGAAATCTAGTGGGAAGTGGCGAATGTGCGTAGATTTCACTGATCTGAATAAAGCCTGCCCCAAAGATTCGTACCCCTTACCTCGGATAGACAGACTGGTGGATGAAACGTCCGGATATGAACTACTCAGTTTTCTAGACGCCTTCTCTGGATATCACCAAATTATGCTCCACCCAGAAGATGAAGAGAAGACTTCTTTTATAACCGATGACGAAACATACTGCTATCGGGTAATGCCGTTCGGTTTAAAGAACGCTGGAGCTACATATCAGCGAATGGTGAACAAAGTGTTCAGAGATCTTCTGGGAAATACCATGGAAGCCTACGTGGACGATATGATCATTAAGAGCCGAGCGGGAGAGTCTCACGCTCATCAGATGTCCAGGGTATTCGAGGTACTGAGGAGATTCAATATGAAACTAAATCTCGAAAAGTGCTCATTCGGGGTGAAATCAGGGAAGTTCTTAGGCTTCATGATCACTGACAGGGGTATCGAGGCAAATCCTGAAAAGGTACAGGCAGTTATCAACATGAAACCCCCAACCACCGTGAGAGAGGTCCAAAGGTTGACCGGCAGAATAGCAGCTTTGAATCGCTTTTTGTCAAAGTCCGCAGAAAGGAGCTTGCCTTTCTTCAAAACTCTGCGGGGAGGAAAAAACTTCGAATGGACGGAAGATTGTCAAAAAGCTTTTGAAGACCTCAAAGAGTACTTGAAGCAGTTACCTTTATTGACAAGACCTTTGGAAGGGGAACAATTATATACGTACTTGGGAGTCGGTGATTTCGTGCGGTGCTACTGAAGAAGGATGAAATAGTATACCGCCCCATCTACTACGTTAGCAAGGTACTGTTAGATTCGTAGACCCGTTATCCGCTGGCCGAGAAGCTAGCATTGGCCCTTGTGATGGCCTCGCGCAAGTTGCGCCCTTATTTTCAGGCACACCCCATCACTGTCTTGACGGATCAACCGTTAAGACAAATCCTTCAGAAGCCTGAACACTCAAGGAGACTAGTGAAATGGGCGGTGGAACTTGGAGAATATGATATCACGTTCCAATCTAGGCAGGCTATCAAGGGTCAAGCTCTGGCAGACTTTATAGTAGAATGTACTAGCCCGAGCGAAAGTGATGGAAGGGAAACTTAACCATGGTTGCTGTATGTCGACGGGGCATCAAGTGCAAACGGAAGCGGAGCAGGTGTAGTCTTGGTATCACCAGAAAGGAAACCCCTGGAATACTCCCTACGATTTGGGTTCCCCAGTTCGAACAACACAGCGGAGTATGAGGCTTTGATAGCCGGGATGAGGCTGGCAGAAAAGCTGCAGGTGCACCACTTGGTAGCACATAGCGACTCTCAATTGGTGGTAAACCAGTTTAACGGGCAATATGAGGTTCGAGAACCAACTCTGGCCCCCTACCTGAAGAAAGTCCAATCTCTGGCTCAGACCTTTAAGAGCTTCCAGCTAATGCAAATTAATCGGTCCGAAAACACTCACACAGATTCATTGTCCAAGTTAGCCTCTTCCAATGAGACAGGAGTAAGGATAGTGAAAGTGGAGAGGCTCGAACGGCCTAGTATTGAAGAGGTCGAAGTGTGTGACATTGAAATGGGAGATGACTGGAGATCCCCATTCAAACAGTATCTCACCGAGGGTACCCTCCCCCAAGATAAGGACGAGGCTCGTCGCTTAAGGATACAAGGGGCGAAGTTCACGCTAATCAACGGGGAACTGTACAAAAGGGGATATTCATCACCCTTGTTAAAGTGTTTGGGACCGGAGCAAGCAAATTATGCCCTTGCTGAAGTGCACAAAGGAATTTGCGGTGAACACTTAGGAGCTAGAGCCCTTGCTGCTAAGATACTGCGATCGGGATTCTACTGGCCGACATTGAAAAAAGATGCAATGGACAAAGCCCGTCGGTATGACAAATGCCAGAGGTTTGCACCAATAACGACAGCCCCAGTAACTCCCTCCCAGGGTACGATACAACCAATTCCATTCGCACAATGGGGGTTGGACATTCTAGGGCCTTCCCATTAGCCACGGGCCAAAGAAAGTTCCTATTAGTTGCCACCGACTACTTTACAAAGTGGATTGAAGCGGAGCCTTTAGCCACAATCACAGAGAAGAAAGTGAAAGCGATGGTGTGGAAAGACATTATCTGTCGGTTCAGAATCCCACGCATCTTAAATGCTGATCATGGAAAGCAATTTGATTGTAACGCCTTCCGTGGATTCTGTGAGCGACTCAACATTCAGCTAAGGATTTCTTCTGTGTCATATCCTCAAGCTAATGGACAGGCCGAAGTCAGCAATCGAACTATTCTTCATGGACTAAAGACCAGGTTAGACAAAGCTAAGGGGGCATGGGTGGACGAATTGCCTAGTGTTTTGTGGGCATATCGTACCACTAGTCGGGTGTCGACTGGAGAAACACCGTTCAGCCTCGTATACGGCGCTGAAGCATTGATCCCTGTGGAAATTGGAGCACTGTCACCTAGGATGGTGCCCTTAGTAGAAGAGGAGAATTCACAAGCACTAAGGGAAAGCCTAGATCTACTGGATGAGCATAGAGAAGCCGCGGCTATTCGGTTAGCATCCTATCATCAGAGGGTGGCCAACTACTATAATAGCCGGGTAAGAGATAGACCAATGTCCGAGGGAGATTTAGTGCTCAGAAAGTCGCATATCACGAATGCCTTGAGGGAAGATGGAAAATTCAGAGCCAATTGGGAAGGTCCATTCAGAATCAAACATAAGATTGGGCCCAACACCTGTATCCTAGAAACTCTGCAAGGAAAGAAAATAGGGAAAACATGAAATTCAAATCACCTAAAATCGTATTTGAACTAATCGTTATATTTTCTTTCTCGAACGTTATATTCTCACGTTATTATTTATTTACACTGTCACAAGATACTATTATCCAATCATTCTGCAGATTGTTCTTTTGTTATATATCTCAAGCTTTTATATATCTAAATCTTGTGACAGGATACAGACGAGCCGTAAGAGCCTGAGGCGCTATGCGTCACTGTGGCCAGGCGTATAATCAGAAGAGCCGTAAGAGCCTGAGGCGCTATGCGTCATTGTGGCCAGGCGTATACCCAGATGAGCCGTAAGAGCCTGAGGCGCTATGCGTCACTATGGCCAAGCGTACACTCAGACGAGCCGTAAGAGCTTGAGACGCTATGCGTCACTGTGGCCAGGTGTATAATCAGAAGAGCCGTAAGAGCCTGAGGCGCTATGCGTCACTGTGGCCAGGCGTATAATCAGAAGAGCCGTAAGAGCCTTAGGCGCTATGCGTCACTGTGGCCAGGCGTATACCCAGAAGAGCCGTAAGAGCCTGAGGCGCTATGCGTCACTGTAGCCAGGCGTATACCCAGACGAGCCGTAAGAGCCTGAGGCGCTATGCATCACTGTGGCCAGGCGTACACTCATACGAGCCGTAAGAGCTTGAGGCGCTATGCGTCACTGTGGCCAGGCGTATAATCAGAAGAGCCGTAAGAGCTTGAGGCGCTATGCGTCACTGTGGCCAGGCGTATACCCAGATGAGCCGTAAGAGCCTGAGGCGCTATGCGTCACTATGGCCAGGCGTACACTCAGACGAGCCGTAAGAGCCTGAGGCGCTATGCGTCACTGTAGCCAAGCATATAATCAGAAGAGCCGTAAGAGCCTGAGGCGCTATGCGTCACTGTGGCCAGGCGTATACCCAGACGAGCCGTAAGAGCCTGAGGCGCTATGCGTCACTGTGGCCAGGCGTATAATCAGAAGAGCCGTAAGAGCCTGAGGCGCTATGCGTCACTGTGGCCAGGCGTATAATCAGAAGAGCCGTAAGAGCCTGAGGCGCTATGCGTCACTGTGGCCAGGCGTATACTCAGACGAGCCGTAAGAGCCTGAGGTGCTACGCGTCACTGTGGCCAGGCAATGGAAACATAAAGGCCGTAAAAATGAAGACGAACTCGCGTCGTAGTAATCAGGCCTCAGAAAACGATATGTTTATAGGAAAAATTCTTTCTGAAAATATATCTTTCTATCACGAATTGGGGAGCATGCACGAATCAAACAAGTAAAACAAATAAACAGACAAAGAATAATAACAGAATAAATAAAGAAGCAATGCGACACGAAATATGAACGAAATTTGGATTCTATTTCATTTAAGAAAATTACATGTATGTCTTTACGAGTACATTCAACAAAAGCAAAAAATCAAAATTACAATAAAAGACAAAATATTCGAAAAGAAAAACAAAAAATAAAAACAACAGCTCAATCTGCAGGAGGAGGCTGGGGATCAACTGCCGACGGACCCTCGCTCCCTAAAGATTGCTGGCCATCCTCCCCATCCAAGTCGAGGAGGGCGCCAATGGGTTCGGGAGCATCGTCCAGGTTCACAGGCTCCCAAGGACCGGTGAGGTTTGCAAGATCGTCCTGGGCAGTTCTCTTGAAAAGTTCATCTGCAGGTTCAGCCCTGGGTTCATACTTAGTCCAATCAGGGGCCTCGAACAGCATCGCCTCTTCTGTATATTGGAGCTCGGGGAATTCTTCGCCTTCCCTATGCTTCTCCAACTGGGATCGAGCGAGGTAAAATCTATATTTAACATATGGATTCGAAAAATCCTCCTTTGGCCTCAAGCAATCCCTAGAGAGGCGGTACTCCTTCACGGCTTCCGCCCTAATGCTGTCAATCTCCATTTGAGTTAGAGAAGGAGTAGCTCGACTTTCTAGGTCGACGACATACTGCTCGAGCTCCTGATTACGATCGATCAAGGGCCCGTATTTGGACTGCATACGATCCAGTTCAGCTTGGGCCTCAAGAAGATCTTCATGAAATTTAGTAGACCGAGCCGCCTCAACGGTAAGATCCCCTTTGGCCTGGTTCAACTCTTGACGCGCCTTCGAGAGCTGATCCTCCAAGTTCCGTACCACACCGGGAAGTCCAGACAAGTTGTTAACAGTGTTCGACAGCTCCATGACCTTGTCCTTTAACTCTCGGATCTCCTTGTCAGCTCGCTCCCGATAGGCTCGGTGTTGAGCATTATTGGCCACGGTCCTCTGAGCAAGCTGAAAAGAAATACAAGAAGTCAAACTCAAAAGCACAGCAAAAAGAAGTTAAACGAAGAAGAATATAAAAATTACCCTTATCGCTTCCATATCAGCCAAGTCTTCTCCCTCCGGATAATTCCTGAATATTCTAGCCTCGTCCCTCGGGAGAATAGTGGCCCAACTCAGTTGAGAAGCCACCCCGGGAGTGTCCAAGGTATCGTTGTCGCGAACTCCCGGGTAAACCCGAAACTCGGCCCCCCTCATGACATAACCACCGTCCACAGGGTAGGACCTCCCATCAATAGGGCCTATCCTCGGGAGAATTGGCCTAGTCCCCATTGACGACTCGACATACAAGCGCCTCCGATTCTTTCGCTGGGATGGAATTATGTTGCATTCAGCGCGCTCTTCGGAACGAGACCGTCCAAATGAACCAGAAGCCCCCCGTGATGATGAAGGAACTCTCCCTCTATCCCGGGTGGGATCTCTTTGTTCCGGAGGAGGAGGGGGCATCATTTGCCTAGAGACAGGTGGAGTCCGAGCTCGAGGCAACTAAGGCGGTACCGGTGCCTCGCTAAGAACATCGTCAGCTAAACGAGGCCTCTTTCTAGTGGGATCACTAGACGGACCGGCCTCCGAGACTTGACGCGCCAGAGATCGTCGGAAGTGGCTCATTTCTGCAAAAAAGAAAGAGAACAAATAAGTGGTCAAAAATATGATCAAAATCAGCAAGCAATAAAAAAGCATAAAAAGTTACCATCAGGAGAACCAAGATGCTCTTGAAGGGACTCTATATTTATCGTATCGTCGTCAGGAAGAACCATAAAGGTTGAACCAAACCCTTCCCAGTCATTCAGGTCAGCTAAGGGTTCGCTGTCAGAATTAGATTCTGCATTTGTGCTCCCTATATCTTCCTGCGACCTTAGAGGTTCAGGGTTTAACTCAGGGAGAATTGAAGATGGAGGATCCGAGGAAGGAACATAAGGGCTGACAATAGGGATGGGACCCACACCCCAACCAGTTGATATCAAATTTTCATTTGATATCAAACTGTCAAGACTGATGGGACTATCAACCAATAGCCTATTGACGTCTAAAGACAACTGTTCCCTAAGTGTAGCAATCCGGGGGCCCTTGGGGATTTCACGCCTAGTCTCCCAGCGAGTAGGGAAATCCAGGCCCCCAGGCGTCTCCACAACAAGCCACTCCGATTCAAAATCGTGAAGCTTATTAGCGGGTTTCTCGAATAGCCTGTTTTCAAATCCAGGCATATACACCCGCTGAAGTGAATAAGGAACTAAGCCGGGACTGCCTCGAAACCTAAAGAACACATCTAGAAGGGGTAGAGATGGAGAAACGCCCCTTAGGCGGTAATGCACGGCAAACCCTATTAGTTGCATCCATGCGTGGGGATGCAGTTGTCCAGGGGCTATCCTGTGCGTCCTAAGGAAAGAAGCCCCAAAATCAGATAACGAAAAACGGAGTCCTAATTCTAAGGCTATCCTAAAAATAACTATCCCGTCGGACACACAACGTATGTCACTTTCCTGAGGGCTTGGAAGTCTATATGAGTATCCCTCAGGCAAAGGGAACCTAGACATAAGGTCTTGAATGTCGGCGGCCTTCAAAGTTGACTTGACTCCTAGATCTATATGCTTCCCTACACCGTGGCCAGCCATTTCTTGAAAGTTCGAGAAAAATCAAGAAAAAACTAATGGCGGCAGACTTTACCTAACAGAGAAACAGAAGAACAGGAAACAGCACTGGCGACAGAGTTTTCGACCACGCGGCAGACTTGCGGCACAGTGATATCTACGCGGCAGAGTTGCGACAGAGATGCGGAAGAGTGGCGACAGAGGTGCGATAGAGTGTTGAGAGAATCTGCAGCAGAGTGGTCTTTGCGAGAGAACTCAGTAGCGACTGTGACAACAGAGACCCTGTATATATAGGGGCGCGGCTGCGTCAATACATGCGCGGGGATCCGCACCAGCCCAGGAACAGCAAATCCAGGATACTCTTTGGCGGGAAAAATTCTTACCAAAGAGTGGGGAGCAATTGATGGTGGCCCTATCATCAAAGTCCACGTGTACAAGGATCGATCAACCAGAGATCGTCACGTGTCAAACATAATATAAGCCACGTGGCTTTTATAGCGACAGAGTCTCTAGGCAATAGAGTCTCCACGTGACGCAGCTGCATTGGCAGGCGATAGAGTCTCTAGGCGATGGAGACTCTGCCGTAGAGACTATGTGCGACACAGTAGGTCGCGGTAGACCTCTACCGCACAGGCGCGACAGAGCTCTACCGCATATACTGCGACAGAGCTCTCCCGCATATGCCGCAGCCGAGGTCCACGGGTACTCTGTCGCATGCCGAACTCACCCGCAAGTCATCCAGCTTCAAGTCGCGACAGAGTATCTAATGACTCTGTTGCAGCCCAGACACGCGCCTGGGTCTCAGACCCAAAACGCCCTCGAACCCGGATAGAATGTAAAGCCCGATCCGACCCGGAAGAAACCTATAAATACACCAGGTAAGCACTCAGAAGAAGAGGACGAAAAAAACTTGAATCTCCTTGATTTTGCTTAAACCAATTTCCTTTCTCCTATATACAGAAACACAGCTTTCTAACTTAATCATCGGAGTGCGCGTGCAGGGACAGATCCTTGCCTCTCTCTGATTTCCGTTGTTTTTGCAAAAAATTGGAGGCATACGTGGAAGAAATTGCATCAACGTCATCTCTTTGTCGTTTAGTGAAACGTCAATACGTGGAAGGAATCACCCCGTTGTCGTTAAGGGCAACATCACAAACCAAAATTACAATGAGAGCGATGAAGAGGACGATGGGAAAGGAAATGGAGGAAAGGAGCGCATGAGATAGACTAAGACACGCCAATCATCTCACCGGCGTCTTGTTTTTTGGCCGATGGAAAACGAACAACACTGTTGCTACAAAGACAGGATCCCAATCCACCATTGCCCTCCCTCCTTTGTTTCTGTTTCTTGCTAGAAAGAAAAAAAGGGGGAAGATCAAGGGAAAGTACTGAGAGATGAGAGAGTAAAGGAAGTTCAACGTTTTTTTTTATGTACAAAAAAATTTATCGAGAGCTGAGAGAGTAAAGGAAGTTCAATGTTTTTTTTTTTATGTACAAAAAAAAGTATCGAGAGACGAGAGAGTAGAAGAAATTCATTGGCTTAATTGTGTTCTATTTGTTCAAACGAAAAAAAGGGAAAACCAAAAAAAAAAAAGAAGTGAAACGTATGGCGGAAGAAGAGTAAGACTTCAACACCTGTGATCCATGCATATCATCTACTGACAAGTGTTCTACTAGGAAAACAGGTGTGAAGCTACACTCAGTAGCTGTGTTTTCAAGTTTAATGCAATATAATACCTGTCTTCCGTGCAAAAGTACAACTGTCAAGCAGAAAACATCTTGTAAATCGATTAAAATCAAAATTTAACACAAAAATTAAATTGCAATTGAATTCAAAATTGATGTCATATCAAATTAAAAAAAAACCATATTTTCTTCTAATTTCTTAAAGTTGCTTTTAATATTATAAGTTATAGATGACAGGCAAAGCCTAATTTGCTATCTACTGACAACCCGTTCGTACGATACGATAAGCTATAGTTCGATGGATTTTCTCATTAAAGATTTAAAAATTATAAAAGTAAATTATTTTTTATTTTTGATGTTAAATTTTTATTATTTTATTAAAAAACATATATTATTAATAATTTTTTTTATTTTTAATTTTATCGGAACTAATTTCACCGTTTATTCAAACTCATTTTAAGAGTTAATTGAGATAAGTGGTAAGATTAAAAACAACAGTAACAATAAAACGATGATCTGTTGTGATGCAATCGTGGCAATAATGATAATGTAAGTACAGTAAAAAGAGAAAATAATCATTAAAAAATATTATATTAAAATAAATAAAAAAGTAGGGAGGGGAAAGATAAATATGAGTGTAAACGAGTAAAACGTTCGATGAATAATTCATGAACATATTCAGTTTCTATTTGTTATTGAGTTTAACAAACAATTATGAATAATATTTTAGTATTTGTTTATTGAACGAACTAAATATGAATAGCAATGTAGTTTATTCGGTTATGTTCACGAACAAATTTATTTATATTCGTTTAAAACTCGTTAATTTAAAAAATCATTTAGTTGTTTGTTACTATATATTATTTATTATATAAATATCTTTAAAATTAAATGAAAATTACATAATTGCCATTATCAACTTATTATTTTCTGATAGTGATAATCCATGATGGACTATAAAGTAATATCACATGGAAATAAATGCCCTTAAAGTAAAAAAGAAAACCTATGTTTTTTTATAGTAATAATCTACACAAAGCATCTCAACTTTAATAATCATAAACATCTATCCATAAAACATTTATAACTCCTATTAACATATCTAACAACCACTTAACATACATGCATTACAAAATCAACTTATTCATTATTGTACTAAGTTTATAAAAAGAAAATTCGAGGTTTTACATCCTTCTCACTTTAGGAGATTCAGTCCTTCAAATTTCTCGAGCAATTCAACATAGGTGTGGATACTTCTCCTTCATCAAAATCTCTAGCTCCTATTTGGCTTCCTCGGATGAGTGATGTTGCAAAAGAACCTTGACCATTGAAATCATCTTCGACCTCAATACCCTTTCTTTCCTATCTAATATCCAGATTGGTTGTTCATCATAATCAAGATCCTCCCTGATTTTTAATGGCTCATACTCGATCACACTGGAAGGATCTAGGTGATACTTTCGAATCATGCATACGTGGAAGATGTTGTGCACCCTAGATAGCTGTGGAAGGAGTGCTAATCTGTAGGCCACATCTCTCATTCGATTCAAAATCTTAAATGGCCCAATGAATCGAAAACTTAACTTTCTTTTCTTCTTAGACCTCATAATCCCCGTGGATGGTGAGTATGAGGTCTAAATCAAAAACCTTTAAGAACACTGAATCACCTACTGTGAACTCCAAATCTCGTCTCCGAGTGTCAGTATAGCTTTTTTGTCGGCTTTGAGCTACCTTGAATTTTTCACAAATCAGTTAGACTTTCTCAAAAGCTTGCTCAATTATCTTGGGAGGAAACTTTTTCTCAACCTACAAGAGACCTGCATCTCTTTCTATAAAGAGCTTCATATATAGCCATCATCAGTACTGAAGTGTTAGCTGTTATTGTATATAAATTCAGTTAAGGGTAGGTGGTCATTTTAAAATGTAAAACCCGAATTTATTAAAAAACACAAAAAGAAATGAGTATTTTCGTGAAAGGAAGGATTGAAATGGCCCCAAATTAAACGAATGAGATTCAGACAAGAGATAAGGATTCAAAAACGTGAAATTAAAAATGCAAAATGACTAAAATGGAATTCCCGAACACGTGCAAGGGCAAAACGGTCAAAAGATCAAAACTCAGTATAAATTCAACAAGAAAATTTAATTAAAAATAACGGATTTGAGAAACTTGATCAATAACGAAGAAATAATTAAATTTCGAGTCCAATTGATCAAGATCCGAAATTTTTAGAAATACCGAAAAGTCACTCGGGACGATATCTGAAAAATACGGAGAAATTATATCGAAAAAAAAGATTAAAAATATAATAAATAAATTAAATTAATTAATTTGAATAAAATAATAATTTTGGTAGATTTTTTGGCAAAATAATAATAAAATAATGAATATAATAATAATAAACTAAATTATAAATAATAATAAATAATAATAATAATAATTGTAAAAAAAAAGAAAAAAAAGAAGAGAATCAGAAAATGTTATCGGGGAGAGAGAAGAACCAAGGAAACAAGGATGACCCGCACGTGACCCGGCCGATCCACGGCCACCGGCGATCAGCGACTTCGACGAACAGCCGAGCAGGAAGAGGAAAGGCCGGCGAAGCTGTTGGCACCGACGACGCGCGCCAAGGAGGTCGAAAAACGCTGATCGGAGGAAGAGAAGCCAGCGAGAAAAACGGGGTAGATTTCGGCGATCCACGGCAGCTGGGCTCGAACGGCGGGTACCGATTTGATCGGGAAGAGGATGCGGTTCTTTTGAGACCGATGTCGACTGGCGAAACCACCGGAATCCGACGGATCGAGGGAGAGAAGGCCGAGAGGGAGAAGAGAGGAATGACGGCCATCGGCGGTGATTCGGTCCCGATCGAGGCCAGTCGAAGGTTGCCCGGCCAAAGACGAGTCGAATGGCGCCAGAAACGAGCCGAGAACCGGCCGAAAACACCATGAACGGCGGCGAGAACCGGTACGAACCGGTTCAGCAAAGAGGTGAACCGGCTGAACTGGACCTGTCTGAACCGGGTTGAACCGGATTGAACCGGTTCAGCCAAGAAAGAAGGAAAAAAAAGGAGAAAAAAAGAAAAAGGAAAAAGGGAAAGAATTTTCGGGGATACATCGGACTTCGGGTAAGTCGATAAGTGGTCAAAAGTGATCGATTTGAATTTCAAAAAATTTATTTAAATTATATTTAATCGAAAAGTAACCCGAGATTAAATATATAATTGTGCAGTTGTACGACAAAGCCCGAACGAGAGCCGATTGGGCTTCGATTTTCGTATCCCGCATCATATTGGGTAAGTATATTTTAATTTCGATAATATGAGTCCTTTAATACAGAGTTTCGATTATTTTACGAAATTTATGGATTAATTCTGTATAAAAAGAAATATTTATCGAAATTGCAACGTAATTATCGTAAATAGTATACGGGCTATCCAATAAACGAAGCCCGATGATTATTGGTAAGCTGAATGAGCCCAGTAAACCCGAAGAAGGGATTTAATAAGTAAAAACGGGCTGAAAATGGGTCGAGGCCCATTAAGGTGTGATTGGGCCCAATAAGAGTAAATTGGCCCAATTAGTTAAATCGACTATAGTAAACAGGAGAATTATATTTATTGGATTAAATTGACATGATAAATAATTATCTACAGCCCCAGAGACTAGATTAGCAGCAAATCGGATCGGACGAGCCTCCGACAGTGGAATTTAGATACGCGCTCGACGAGAATCGAGGTAAGGGAATTTTGTAGGTGTATAGAGATTTCTATACGTATTTATTGAGGGGATTTACATGGTTTAGAATTCCTTAAAGTATCTAGAAACGAAATAATAATTTTTACGAAAACTGGGGCTTAGATAAATAAAGAAAAAAAGATGATTTTGCCCATGAGAGTAAAATTTACAGAAAAGGGTTGTAAGGCAGATAAATTGCATTATTTTCTTGTTTTAATGTTTTATATAAATGTATTGCTTTGATTTAAGCAAATATACACATAGGTTGGCTATTGATTTCATGAATTATACGAAAGGATACCGGTTTGTACCGGTTACTATGTTAAAAGATGTTTTATCAAGATTGAGCCACCTATCGTATTTACATGAATAAAAAAGAGTGCTAGAGTCTTTCTCGCACTTAAGTTTACTGATTTATTACTCATGAAAATCTGTACTGGAGTATTGCTCGTACGAGAAATTTGTGTGTGCACAAAACCGTGTTGGAGCTTCGCTCGCATGAGATTTTAGATATCATGATATGCATAGCGTGGTGCTGGAGCTTCGCTCGCACTAGACGTGAGTTGGCATGCATATAGTTGTGCGGAAGCCTCCTGTAGACTGTGTGTCACAGAGAGTTGAGATGCTCGCACGTATACTTTGAGACATGAGTTGGTTATCGACATAGTATTGGGGTGGATAAGACCTACGGCAGGCATCCCCAGACTATGATATGGGTCCACGGATTACGATGTACCATGTATGTCACACGGAGTACGCTGTACTGTGCAGTCATGATGACTCGATGATGTTACTTGATATTCTGGCAGGTAGGACTTGACCCCACCTCCCGTTGCAGTTGTGATACCTCGCACACCGGGATCCGTGTAGCCTGGGATCACATGGAAAAAGTATGGCCATAGTCCTCGATTTTTCATACAGTAACCTACATGCCTCACATGATATCATACGGTCTGAGTAGACCAAGACGAACCTGAGGGAGGGGTAATGCCCCGATTAATGTTTTCAAAAGAGATGTGATTTAATGAATCAAGGTATTCCCGAGAGATGGGTTTGACCTTGATGAGGTTGTTTTATGATGAAACAAATGAGTTTTAACGTGATGAGTTTATGAGGAAACAAATAAGTCTTAAATGTGACGAGCATGAGATGACATACATGATGATTTTTCCATGTTTGTTTTATATGTCGATTTCATGATTTATCTTATATGATATATACATACTTGTGGCATCGTTTTAGTCATACCTCATGCTCCAAATGTAAACTATTTTATATCATGACATTATCAGCACGTAGATAGTATAGTTATCTACCTGCTTACATTATTGCCTTATTGAGCTGTTTATGCTCATCCTTTCATTTTTCACCCCACAGGGTATATTCAGTAGAAGAGAACGAAGTAGTCATATCCGCTGCTTCTTATCAAGATCAGGTATACACATTTGTATAATTTTTGTATCTGAACATATAGAGGCACAGTACTGTACATGGATGTAATATTTGGGATGTATTTATTTAAAATAAATTGATATGTAAATGAAATATGAAAATGGAATGGTAAATAGGTGAGAGGTGACTAACACCGAATCATAGCCCAACTGTTTAGTAGTGTAACTGCTCACGACGGGTAAGGAAATTAAAAAGTGAAAAATTTACTCTGATTTTTAGGTAATTTGGGTCGTGACAGAAAAGATGGTATCAGAGTAGAGTTGGCATGATATGAGTCGGTGTTAGTAGTTAAGTAAATTTACATCCTCATGTACTGTGCATTGTTTAGATACAATTGTGTATATCAAGGTGGAACAACAGCTAAGAATTTAGTTTCGAATGTAATAATATAGTTTTTATAACTGATAGCCGCTATGGAAAAAGGGCAAGTACACATGCTTGAGGCCGTAGAGATAGGCCTAAGAGTCGAATGAGTTGTCATATGAGACTCAAGATGAGAGTGAGGTATAGGCTGATGATGAGCATACTCCACAGGGTCCTATAAAGAGACCCAACAATATTGAGACATGCTCTGAGAGAATGGAGTGAAGTGTAGAAAATATTTCGGAGTTGTTTACTCAGTCTATGCATGTAGTTGAGGATAGGTAGGGTAAAGCCTAAACAGATGCCTCAGACTATAGAGATTCTCACACCCCTCCGGTATTTAGTGAAGAAAAGAAACCAATAGTTACTAAGGACTGGGTGTATGAGCTAGCGAAGTTGTATGGATTCTTTCGATGTATGTCGACCGAGAAAGTTATTTTTAACTGTGTTTATGTTGGAGTCGAGACGAAGCATTGGTGGAAGTCCGCTCGACCAATCTAAAGAGTTAGACGTCCAGAGCCGACATGAGAAATATTTCTGGATGTATTCTGGTGACAGAATATCCCGGACATTGCTTAAAGGGAAATTACAGGTAAAATTTCTTACACTGACCTAGAGACACTGGTTGATTGACGAGTATGAAACTCAATTTATACCCCTGGGCAGTTGTGAACCTGATACCATGGGCAGTGAGAGTCGAAAAAGCCCAAAAGTTCATGGAAGGACTCAAATTATCGATTAGAGTCTGATTGGCTCACTACTTATGTCGAGGCAGTGTGCAGAATACAGTTGCGTGAATAATATCATGTGTTGCACACCTCTGAGATTGGGAAAGGTAGTAAGGGCCGAAATGGAGACAGAAGAAAATAGAGAATGACAGAGATATCAGGGTGGGAAAAAGACCAGTTGGTAAGACATTAGAGCTGATGAGTCACGGGGTTAGATGATTGGTAAGACCCCAGTATATCCAATTTAACACTTATGAGGGGTATTATGATTGGAGAACCCCGACCTGCTACGAAGCAGTGTAGCAGTGTAAGATGTGTGGTAGATACCACGGAAGTAAGGCCTACACCTACACTTTATTGACTAAAATAGGCGTTAAGTGTGGTAAGATGGGCCAATTATTTAATGATTGCTCAGAGTTGAGTAAGATTGCCTTACAGAAGGGCAAAGAGACAGAGAAAACCATATTGATATCTCTGCACCAAAAAGGGAGGCCACAACCAAAGAGAAATGGAAAGTAGGCTATTGGATGAGGGAGAGTGTATGCCTTGGACCAGGACACTAATGATGTTTCATACGATGTGGTGAAAGATACCACACTGGTTAAGAATAGAGAAGTAATTATTTTAATTAATCCTGGTGCCACGTATTTAGACATACCGCCTTCATTTGTATATAAGTTAGTAAAAGATGTGAATGCCTACACCCTCTTGGGTACAATGCTGATAAATGAGTACCCCAGTGATGGAGGGTTAACTAATGAAATAATTTTGAAGAGATTATAAGTTGAAAATGGGGAAAGAAGTATAAGTCGGCCGATTTTATTCAATGGACTATGAATAATTTGAAATAATATTTGAGAATACATTGATTCGGCTGCAAATTATGATGTTCAGAGTTCTATTATAAGATAGTGCTGTTTTACCCCTAAAAAGTATACGGTAAGTTTTGACAAGTAATAAAGGGGTGTAACGATTGAAATTAATGGAGCAAATGATTGTACTCACGGAATGAGTAATGACATAGTTGTTATAAGTGAATACGAAAGGAGATAAGCTTTTAGATGTGATAAATCCTGAATACGAAATATATTGGAATAAGTGACGTATGCAAGGTAAGAATATCTATGATACGTGAAGTAATTAGGATTAAAGCAATTAGTAGCAAATATGAATTGTAACCACATGGACTGATATGTAAAGTAATTGTGGTCAAGTCTGAGGGTTAATAAAGGTATTTCAAAATACCTCCCCGCCTGAAGACTTGACAGCGTCTAAAAGTATACACATAACCTATAAATTGAAAGCGATAGTCATAATATATACATTTAAAATTAGGGTACCTTTACTGGTACAATAAGAAATATAGAATTCGATTAATCAAGAAAGTTTAAAAAATTTAAAATTTTATAAAAGCCGTTAAAAAGGAAATGACGCAGGTTAGTAGCTTGAAAGAAAGCGATTTTGAAGTACATTTTACGTTTATGCGTACATAGGTCAAGGAAATGAGTAATTGAAATAGTCAATGGAACAGAACTACGATGAGATATTTAAACTTTATCTGGACCGATTTGTTATCATCCATATTGATGATATTCTGGGTGTATTTACAGTCCAGGGAAAATTGTAAGCAATAATTGGAAATTGCTTTTATTGATGGTTTGTTGCGAGTTCTCAGAATGGACTACTTTATTGACACATTTAACGTAGAAAAGGTTGTATTTTAATGGAATGATAGACGTGACAGGGGTTTTGGGTGTACTGAAGTAATAAACTGACCACCGCATTTATTCTCACCATACCCAACAGATTAAGAGGTTTCTCATGAGTCTGTGGATACCTCAAAATAATGAATGGGCTATGTATTGATGCCAAAGGGGAAGATAGTCAATTATGAATCCGGACACTCAAGGATCATGAAAGAGACTATCCGACCCATGATGTAAAGTTGACAGCGATAGTGGTATTGAGTATATGACAATACTATGTATACGATGAGAAATTTTAGGTATGCACTGATCATAAAAGCCCCGAGTATCTGTTTTCACAGAAAGAGTCGGATATGAGAATACATAGTGGGTTAGAGCTTCTGAGAGATTTTGATTGTGGAAAATTGTACCACGCAGTAAAGGCTAATGTAATGGCTAACGCCTTAAACAGAAAGAGCCTCGGGATAGTATTACATATGATGGTCAGGGAGCGTGAACTGCTAGAGCAGTTGTAAGCCTCAGTAGTGATGTGATTCCCTTTGATGATGACAGTGATTGTGTGACAGCTAGCCTGAGATTAGAATCGGATTTGAGTGATCGGATTTGACAGGCTTAGCGTGATGATCGGCAGGGTATCGATAGTGTGGGTCAGATTAAGAGGGGTACAGTGACAGAGTTCACCGAGAGAGATGATGGCTTACTAAGGTTCAAAGACAGTGTAAGTGCTCCCCAGGACCACAGTGATGAGGTAGAGTTATTGTCAGAAGCTCACTCTTCGGGAGATACAGTGCATCCAAGAAGTAATAAATATATCAAAATCTTAGAAAAGGGTATTGGCGATTAGATATGAAAAGAGACATGATAGAGATTGTGGAAAAGTGTCTCGTATGTCAGCAGTATAAGGTAGAGCAAAAGAAGTTGTAGGGTTATTGCAGTTTCTACCTATATTGACACGAAAATGGGAACATGTTACCATAAATTTCGTGATGGGTTACAGAGGACCCCGATGAATCACAAGGATATCTGGGTGATAGTCGATAGATTGACTAAATCTACCCACCTTCTGGTTAGAAAATCTCCAGATACTCTGAGTGTGTAGACGGATTTATGTGTATGGAAAATTGTGGAACACCAAGTATTTTTCCAGTGAGCATTCTATCATATACGGATTCCCGCTTCACTTCCCACTTCTGGGAATATTGTTGGAAGCTATTGGGAACCTAACTGAGTGTTAGCATAGCTTTCCGTCCTCAGACAGATGGTCAGTCAGAGAAGACTGTACAGGTTCTGGAGGATATGATGAGAGCGTGTGCCATTTATCTGATAAGCTCCTGGGATGATCAGTTGTTACTAATTGAATTCGTCAATAATGATAGTTGTCACTTGAGTATCGGGATGACTTCAGATAAGGCATTGTATGGCTGTAAGGGTTGTTTCCCCGATTTGGATAAGAAGAAGTGGGTGATAGATAGAAAATTGTTCCCGAATTGGTAAGACAAACCTCTGAGGATGTTCAGTTAATTGTGAAGGATTAAGAACACCTCAGAGCAAACAGAAAAGCTATGCTGACAAGAGACAGAAACCATTGAAATTCACTGAGGGTGAATTAGTATTGTTGGAAGTTATTGGTCCGAAGAATATAACGAGCTTCGAAAAGAAGGCAAATTGAGTTTCATTAGATTGAATCTTTTGAGTGATTGGATAAAGTGGGAGATAAGACCTGTAGGTTGGCGTCACTACCTAAATAAATAGGCATCCACAATGTGTCCCATCTTATGATGCTTCAGAAATATTATCTGAACCCGATATATGTGAACGAATATGAGCTATTGAAGCTCAATGGAAGTATAACGTATGATTGGAAAACTTGATTCGGGTATTAAAATGGGAAGGAGAAAGTATGGAGATTTAAGATGATCTCCCTAATTAAAGTCCTTTGGTAGTAGTACACTCCGAAAAAGTCACATGGGAATTAAAGATTCTGATATGTGTGAAATATCCGGAATGATTTACAGACTAACTTGGTTCTAATTAGGAGGACCAAATTTCTTAAGTGGGGGAGATTTTGTAAGACCTAAATTTATTAAAAAACACAAAAAGAAATGAGTATTTTCGTGAAAGGAAGGATTGAAATGGCCCCAAATTAAACGAATGAGATTCGGACGGGAGATAAGGATTCAAAAATGTGAAATTAAAAATGCAAAATGACTGAAATGGAATTTTCGAACACGTGCAAGAGCAAAATGGTCAAAAGACCAAAACTCGGTATAAATTCAACAAGAAATTTAATTAAAAATAACGAATTTGAGAAACTTGATCAATAACGAAGAAATAATTAAATTTCGAGTTCAATTGATCAAGATCCGAAATTTTTAGAAATACCGAAAAGTCACTCGGGACGATATCCCGAAAATACGGAGAAATTATACCGGAAAAAAGATTAAAAATAAATTAAATAAATTAAATAAATTAATTTGAATAAAATAATAATTTTGGTAGATATTTTTGGAAAAAAATAATAAAATAATGAATATAATAATAATAAACTAAATTATAAATAATAATAAATAAAAATAATAATAATTGTAAAAAAAAAGAAGAGAATCAGAAAATGTTATCGGGGAGAGAGAAGAACCAAGGAAACAAGGATGACCCGCGAGTGGCCCGGCCGATCCACGGCCACCGGCGATCAGCGACTCCGACGAACAGCTGAGCAGGAAGAGGAAAGGCCAGCGAAGCCGTTGGCACCGACGACGCGCGCCAAGGAGGTCGAAAAATGCTGAACGGAGGAAGAGAAGCCCGCGAGAAAAACGGGGTAGATTCCGACGATCCACGGCAGCTGGGCTCGAACGGCGGGCACCGGTGTGATCGGGAAGAGGATGCGGTTCTTTTGAGACCGATGTCGACCGGCGAAACCACCGAAATTTGACATATCGAGGGAGAGAAGGCCGAGAGGGAGAAGAGAGGAACAGCGGCCACCGACGGTGATTCGGTCCCGATCGAGGCCAGTCGAAAGTTGCCCGGCCAAAGTCGAGTCGAATGGCGCCAGAAACGAGCCGAGAACCGGTCGAAAAAGCCAAGAACAGCGGCGGGAACGTCTGAATCGGTACGGACCGGTTCAGCAAAGAGGTGAATCGGACTGAACCGGCTGAACCGGACCGGTCTGAGCCGAGTTAAACCGGACTGAACCGGTTCAGCCAAGAAAGAAGGGAAAAAATGAGAAAAAGAGAAAAAGGAAAAAGGGGAAGAATTATCGGGGATACATCGGACTTCAGGTAAGTCGATAAGTGGTCAAAAGTGACTGATTTGAATTTTGGGAAATTTATTTAAATTATATTTAATCGAAAAGTAACCCGAGATTAAATATGTAATTGTGCAGTTGTACGACAAAACCCGAACGAGAGCCGATTGAGCTCCGATTTTCGTATCCCCCATCATATTGGGTAAGTATATTTTAATTTTTTTAATATGAGTCCTTTAATACAGAGTTTTGATTATTTTACGAAATTTATGGATTAATTCTGTATAAAAATGAATATTTATCGGAATTGCAACGTAATTTTCGTAAATAGTATACGGGCTATCCAATAAGTTTGGAACGAAGCCCGATGATTATTGGTAAGCTGAATGAGCCCAGTAAACCCAAAAAAGGGATTTAATAAGTAAAAACGGGCTGAAAATGGGTCGAGGCCCATTAAGGTGCGATTGGGCCCAATAAGAGTAAATTGGCCCAATTAGTTAAATCGACTATAGTAAACAGGAGAATTATATTTATTGGGTTAAATTGACATGATAAATAATTATCTACAGCCCCAGAGACTGGATTAGCAGCAAATCGGATCGGACGAGCCTCCGACAGTGGAATTTAGATACGCGCTCGACGAGAATCGAGGTAAGAGAATTTTATAGGTGTATAGAGATTTCTATACGTATTTATTGAGGGGATTTATAGGGTTTAGAATTCCTTAAAGTATCTAGAAATGAAATAATAATTTTTACGAAAATCGGGGCTTAGATAAATAAAGAAAAAAAGACAATTTTACCCTTGAGAGTAAAATTTACAAAAAAGGGTAGTAAGGCAGATAAATTGCATGATTATCTTATTTTAATGTTTTATATAAATGTATTGCTTTGATTTAAGCAAATATACACATAGGTTGGCTATTGATTTCATGAACTATACGAAAGGATACCGGTTTGTACCGGTTACTATTTTAAAAGATGTTTTATCAAGATTGAGCCACCTATCGTATTTACATGAATAAAAAAGAGTGCTAGAGTCTTTCTCGCACTCAAGTTTACTGATTTATTACTCATGAAAATCCGTACTGGAGCATTGCTCGTACGAAGAATTTGTGTGTGCACAAAACCGTGCTGGAGCTTCGCTCGCACGAGATTTTAGATATCATGATATGCATAGCGTGGTGCTGGAGCTTCGCTCGCACTAGACATGAGTTGACATGCATATAGTCGTGCGGAAGCCTCCTGTAGACTGTGTGTCACAGAGAGTTGAGATGCTCGCACGTATACTTTGAGACATGGGTTGGTTATCGACATAGTATTGGGGTGGATAAGACCTACGGCAGGCACCCCCAGACTATGATATGGGTTCACGGAGTACGATGTACCATGTATGTCACACGGAGTACGCTGTACCGTGCAGTCATGATGACTCGATGATGTTACTTGATATTCTGGCGGGTAGGACTTAACCTCACCTCCCGTTGCAATTGTGATACCCCGCACACCGGGATCCGTGTAGCCTAGGATCACAGGGACAAAGTATGGCCATAGTCCTCGATTTTTCATATAGTAACCTACATGCCTCACATGATATCATACGGTCTGAATAGACCAGGACGAACCCGAGGGAGGGGTAATGTCCCGATTAATGTTTTCAAAAGAGATGTGATTTAATGAATCAAGGTATTCCCGAGAGATGGGTTTGACCTTGATGAGGTTGTTTTATGATGAAACAAATGAGTTTTAATGTGATGAGTTTATGAGGAAACAAATAAGTTTTAAATGTGACGAGCATGAGATGACATACATGATGATTTTTCCATGTTTGTTTTATATGTCGATTTCATGATTTATCTTATATGATACATCGTTTTAGTCATACCTCATGCTCCAAATGTAAACGATTTTATATCATGACATTATCAGCACGTAGATAGTATAGTTATCTACCTGCTTACATTATTGCCTTACTGAGCTGTTTATGCTCACCCTTTCATTTTCCACCCCACAGGGTATATTCAGTAGAAGAGAACGACAGTAGTCATATCCGCTGCTTCTTATCAAGACTAGGTATACACATTTGTATAATTTTTGTATCTGAACATATAGAGGCACAATACTGTACATGGATGTAATAATGGAGATGTATTTATTTAAAATAAATTCATATGTAAATGAAATATGAAAATGGAATGGTAAATAGGTGAGAGGTGACTAACACCGAATCATAGCCCAACTGTTTAGTAGTGTAACTGTTCACGACGGGTAAGGAAATTAAAAAGCGAAAAATTTACTCTGATTTTTAGGTAATTTGGGTCGTGACATAAAAGCCCTTAAAGTCCATAGCACAAGCCCTAGCATGTCCTCTAGAGTCTGAATAGTCCTCTCTAATTGACCATTAGTTTGAGATAAAATGTCATACTAAAGTTCAATCGAAACCCTATAGCCTCTTGAAATCATTCCTAAAAGTTAGAAGTAAACCTGGAGTCTCTATCCGAAGTGATGCTCATTAGAGTATCATGTAGCCTTAAAATGTCCCTAATGTACAAATCAACTAGAGCACTAAGAGTATCTGTAATTGTAATGGCTAGGAAGTGCACCGACTTAGTAAATCTATCCACAATGACCTAAATTGCATCATGGTTCTTCCGGATCCTTAGTAAATCCGTAATAAAGTTCATTGTGATGTGCTCCCATTTTCATGTTGGTATAGGTAGAGGCTTAAGCAATCCTACGAGTTTTTGGTACCCACCTTAACGTGCTGACACACAAGACACTTAGCCATATACTTAGCTATATCTCACTTCATACCAACCCTCTGATATACCATATGCAAGTTATGGTACACCTTGTTACTCGATGGAAACAATGTGTATCTGAAGGTATGAGCTTTATCCAAAATCAGCTTCTTCAAAGTCTCATCGTTTGGTACATAAATTTGACCGAGGAACCTCAAAAGTCCATCACTACCAATATCAAAATCTGACATTTGACCCTGTTGAATCCCTACCACCGCTTCCACACAAAACGGATCCTCCATCTGAGCTTACGTAATCCGTTCCATCAAATCAGGCTCAATCTTCAAACCAGCTATCGTACAATCCTCATCAGAAGGAGTCTCATCTAACCTCAAACCAGTTAGCTGCTCAACAGATCATTCTCTTTGATCATCATGTAAGAAACTAACCCTAGGTGCTTTCTACTCAGTGCATTCGCTACCATATTAGCTTTACCTGAGTGGTATAGTATCTCATCATCACAGTCCAGAAGACGTTCCATCCATCTCATCTACCTCATATTAATTTCCCTCTATGAGAACAGATACTTCAAACTCTTGTGATCGGTGAACACTTGAAATCTTTCACCATACAAGTATTGTTGCCAAATGTTCAATGCAAATACTACTGCGGCTAGCTCCAAATCATGAGTTGGGTAGTTCTTCTCATGGTTCTTAAGTTAGCAAGAACTATAGGTAATTACCTTGCCGTGCTGCATGAGCATAAAACCTAAACCTTGCAAACATGCGTCACTATAAACTGAGAAACCCCTTAGTCCGCTCAGAATGGTCAGAATTGGTGTCGTTGTCGATCCATGCTTAAGTTCTTGAAAATTGTGCTCACAACTATCAGACCATTAGAACTTCACATCATTCCCTGTGAGCTTAGTCAAAAGTGTAACTAACTTAGAGAATCCTTACATAAAGCGCCGATAGTACTTGGCGAATCCCAAGAATCTCTAAATCTCAATCACATTCCTCAATCGTTTCCACTGAAGAACTGCCTCAATCTTAGAGAGATCCACTGACACACCGTCTTTAATTACTATGTGACCTAAGAATGCAATTTGCTCTAACTAAAAATCACACTTGTCCAACTTGCATACAACTACTTATTTCAGAGCGTCTGCAATACAACCCTCAAATGATCCTCATGCTCCTCTCGAGATTTGGAATAAACCAAAATGTCATCGATGAACACAATCACAAACTTAGCTAAGTTTCTTGAACGCCTCGTTCATCAAATTTATAAATGTTGTAGGTGCGTTGGTTAGACTAAATGGCATAACTAGAACTCAAAGTGGCCATATCGCATCTGAAAAGCAATTTTGGGGATATCTTCCTTCTTGATCTTCAGTTAATGTTATCCCAACCATAGATCAATCTTGAAAAACAACGTAATACCTCGCAATTGATCAAACAAATCATCAATCCTAAAGAGAGGTACTTATTCTTTACAATTACCTTGTTTAATAATCGATAGTCTATACATAACCTCATGCACCCATCCTTCTTTACAAATAAGACTAAAGCACCCCAAAGTGAGACGCTTAGGCAAATAAACCCTTTGTCCAATAAATCTTGGATTTGTTTTTTTAGCTCTTCCAATTCTACTAACGTCATTCTATAGGGAGGATTAGATATAGGTTGAGTATCTGGCACTAAATTAATAGTAAACTCTATCTCCCTATCGAGTGATAACCCAGACAACTCTTTCGAAAACACGTATAGAAAATCCCTCACTACTGAAATCTCCCGAAGTTTCAAATGTTTTTTCTTAGTATCTTCCATAAGAGATAAATAACCTTCACATCAATACCTTTCATAAGACTTCAATGCAAAATAAAACACATGCTTTCATTTCCTAATTTTCAAAATATACAACATGTCTATAAGGTAAGGAAAAAGTTAAAATCTTAACGTAATAGTTCAAATTGACACAATTAGCAGTTAGCAAATCCATGCCTAAGATAACATAAAATCATACATAGACAATACAATTAAATCTGTTACTAGTTTCATATCTCCTACCTTCAATTTACAATCCTTATATACTAGATTTGTCATTTGAGATTCCTTCATAGGAGTGCTTATCTGTAAGAGGTGACCTAGCAGTATAGGTTCTACATGTAGTTTACATGCAAACACGAGTGATACAAATGAATGGGTAGAACCTGTATCAAACAACGCTAAAGCTTTAAAACCATTAACAAAGATCTCACCTTGAATTACATCAAAGGAGGCATCGACTGATTCATTATCTAGTGTAAACACACGATATTGAGCTACGAGCTTTTTGCCATTTTTTGTAACTATGGCCTTCCTCAAAGCTATGGCCATCAGTGCTTATGTCTGAGTGGTCTTAGGTTGTGGACAATCTCGAACCAAATGACTTGTCTGGCTGTAGTTAAAACATGGGCCTGTAACCCAATGACAAGGCCTAGACATGATTCTTGCCATAACTTTTACAATCAGTCTGAGCCCCTTGAGCCGTAGAGGAAGTAGCAAGCCTAGCAGCCCCTAGTTGAGACTCTACTGTCTGTAAAACTCTTTCCTCTATCCTTGCCCAGGGCCACATAATCGCCCTAATGGAGTTTAAAGTCCTGCTCCACCAATTGGGCTTTCAGAGTGGTCTCATCATAAGTAGCAATTCCAAAAAGAGCTAACTTGTCCTTGATGGCCAACTTCGACCCCTCTAAGAACCTTCCCACTTTCATCTCTTCACCCAGAGTTATAGTGCATCAAGGTAATGAACTTGAACTCTTACTTGTCCACCGACATTTGCCTAGAAGTGAAGCTCAAAAAGTCCATTTGTATCTTTTTTTTTAGCTATGTGGGGGATGAGTTGATGGCAAAAAACCTTTAGAAAGATCTCCCAAATGAGAACTAGATGTTTGGCCCTCAAGATTGTCTTGGTGGTCGTCCACCAATGCTCGACCTCTTCTTCCATTATGAATACTACCAAGTCAACCTTATCCGTGAAGGGACTCTTCATGTGATTAAATATCTTTTCAACTTTCAAGACTCAATTCTTGGTAACCACTAGATCCTTTTCCCCTTGAATGTCGGAGGGTTAAACTTCTGAAATTGTCGCACTAGCTCAGGCGCCTGTCATCTTCATCCATAATCCGTGGGTGAGTAGCTTGCAACTGAGGTGGGGGGGCCTGTGGTGCTAGTGGTTGTGGCACTAAAGGTGAAAGTGCATGAGGAGGTGGCGTAGCTTGGTTTTCTTCAGTAGAGGTGGGAGTGTTGGCACCACTTAGATGGTATGCAATCATTGCTACCATGGTTTTAGCCATGTCACTAAACCCCTGCTTAAGCCTTTGCTCAAGGCGAGCAATCCATGTGTTGGGGCTGTCAAGCTATAGAGAAGGAGGTGGATATTGAGGAGTTCACCTCATCAGTCATCCTTGTCTTCCACTCATTATCTTTGCTTAACCTATACAAAATAGTTCATATGAGCATTACTTAAAGCGATTTGTAAGACCTGAAATTCAGTGATATTTTCTTAAGGATTTATCCTTCA
Source organism: Firmiana major (assembly GCA_033439115.1). Lineage (NCBI taxonomy): Eukaryota > Viridiplantae > Streptophyta > Magnoliopsida > Malvales > Malvaceae > Firmiana > Firmiana major. The sequence continues at coordinate 41,907,348 of CM065899.1, forward strand.
AGACATTGATTTATGTAATATTGATCAATCAATAAGACTCATGTAAATTCCAAGTCCATTTGACTTAGTTTCAACCCCAAATGCATTAAAGTGAGAAATGTGAGTAATAGCGAGCTCGAGTTGAGCTGAAGGGAATCCGACCAATCTAACTGATGATAATGACTAAGGACATCAAAATATAGGTATGTCATGAAGGGAAGTTGGTTTGAATTGGTCCTGATAATGTTGAAGTGGTGAAAATGCCAAAAAGGGTCCAAACGAACTCAAAATCAATTGTTTGAGCTGTTTTTAGCATTTTTAGCTTCCAAAGGTAGCTAAATCATAAAGATGAGTATCCCATGCATGGAAAACCTTATATTTGAGATATTTACCCTTAGTCAAACGTGGTCAAAGGTTAAAAGTCAAAGAAAAGTCATAATTGATATATAAGCTTTGACTAAGTAACCAAAGCATGGTTAACTTAACTCAACCATGGTTAAGGCATGGAAAAATTAATCTTGGATTAGAAAACTTAATTTCCAGCAAATTTAACTTAGGAAATTTAATCAAATGCAATTGGATTAAATATTACATGGGCTGAATATATAGGCTCATTGGTGATTGGGCTTATGGAAAATTATGAAGGCCCAACATGGAAAAGGAATAATGGGTCGAAAATTCATGGGTCTTGGGCTGAATTTATGAGCCCACATAATTAAGAGATTGGGCCTAAGAATTAAAGCCCAAATCAGCAGCCCAATATAATTAAATTCAAAGCCCAATTGAAAAATAAACTAGGCCTAATAACAAACCTGATAACAAACCCAAAACAAGCCAAAGCCCAAGACCATTAAAGCCCAACATGTGGGTTGAATTTAATTAATTAAAAGATTAGAAAAATTGTTTATAAAAATCAGAATTTGGCTGATCCTTGATGCCGTCTTCTTCCTTTCATTTTCTTCCACCATTTTCAACTAAGTTACAAGCTTTCTCACTCTAGACAAAGTTCCACCTACACACATAATTGGAACTAGCTTTCTTCAGCAAAGTTGCTCCATATTTCAAGGGCAACAACATATCTAAAAATCAGCATCTAACAAGCTAAATTGGAGGAGCAAAACTTCCCCATCATTTTCGGCCAAGTGTGGAAAGTTTTCTTCCACCTAATCTCATATATGTTTAATTATGGAATTTATGGAGTAGATTGGTGTAGGAATTGGAATGAAAAACAACCTAGAAGGCATGAATCTAAGCTTGGCCGAAATGGGTATGGTAGAATTGTGATGAATATTGGTTGTGTTTTAATGAAGATATTGGCTAGTTGTAACATGTGGATAATGATGGTGATGATGGATGGGATCAAAATTGTAGAATGGATGAATTTATGAAGTATGCATATAAGGTGTTTGATAAAATGCCTTAATGAACATGGTGAATGGCATAAGACAAGCACACCAAGTGTTTGTCAAAATGCCTAAATGAACTAGGAAGACAATGTGGGACATGCACACCATGCGCTTGTAGAAATACCTAAGTGAACTAGGATGGTGGTAAATTGGCTTGCTGGTGGAAGTAGGCTATGCCCACCAAGTGTTCGACAGAATGCCACAATGGGCCAAGCTTGTATGATGGACGACCCAAGATTGGGCATTGGGCTTAATGGCCTAATGGGCCTTAATGGATATTAGTAAAAGGTTGAAATGAGCTTAAGATAGAGTTGGGCCCATAAAATGGACAATTCGGCCCATGAAGGATAATTGGGCCTAAAACTTTAATTGGACCGTAATTGAAATGATTGGTGACTCTCTGCAGCTCCAAGAAATATAATTGAAGCTAAACAGACTGAGTGACTAAACATGCTATGACAGGAGCACGACTGACCCACACTGAGGTAAGAGATTTATGCAACCTGTTAGAGATAATTATACGTACACGAATTGACCTCCCGTGGGTAAATAAGTATTGTAGAATAGTTAGTTATCGAAATATCTAGGTATAAGCCTAATTATAGAAATCTCCCTATACCGTTCCCAATTACTGTCTGAACTGTACTATAAATACACCTACACTACATTGTTGCATGAACTGCATGTTTTCAATGTTTTACTATCTACTGTTGTTTATAACTATATGATGATAGTCTGGCTCAAGTTTTTACTATCTATATAAAATTACACGTATTTCAAAGTTAAGTATGCTTGTGTGAGAGAAATTTCATAGATGGGTGACCAAACAGGAAGCTCCCACCCACGCTGCTTTTCGTGCTATTTTAAGTACCGTACACCGTTTTAACACTGAATTTTGAGGTTTTGAGACAAGGCATTGGAGGTTATTGAAACTGGGGTGGCAAATCCCTGGCTAATCCAGGCACTCCCAATCTTATTGTGGTCCACAGAGTACGTTGTATCGTGTGAATAACATGAGCGTACATTGTACAATGTTTTCAGTCTTCGGACTTCTGACTGCTCGACGGGTTGCTGACCACTTCCCCCAGTACTGAACTGGATACCCTTGCACACTTGATCAGTGATGCTTGGGATCACTGACTATGACCATATGTCCCACACTGTTTGTTGTATTCTCTGCCTAGTCTCCACTGCTTAATTGACTGAGAAAACTAAATAATTGTGTTTGTGTGTACCATACCGTACTGGACTGCATATTTCTGAACTGTATTAGAATAGATACTGTTTGAAAAGAATGTTAAAGATTTACTATTATCTGAGCGACAATTACTGTTTTAAAGAAAGTGAATATTTTATAGCATGACATGGCATTAGAAACATGTAGATAGTATAATTATCTACTTGCTTGCATGTTTACTTTACTGAGCTCGTTATGCTCACCCCTTTACTTTCCCTACCCACGAATTATCTCCAGTAGAGAGAGTTTTGTGGTAGTCCTGCGTTTCTTTTGCTCACAGCTTCCCTATCGCGCATAGATATACATATTTAAGGTTCTTTTTGTATCTGAACATTTAGATGCGTAGTGATGTATATATGTAAACCTTGGGGTGTAAACGTATTTATGTACTGTTTTATGTTTGTATATACAAAGTTTTGATAAATGTAGATTTTATTTGGTTGAGTGATATGGAAATGGATTTTAAGATAAGTAAAGTAACTGGGCTAATACTGACTCATAGCCCAACCATTTAATCTGTATGTGGAATGAAATTGCAAAACATTTGTACGAATTTTGAGAAAAATGGGGTACGACACGATTAAACACAGTTTATAATGAGACATGCACCGACACCGGGATGTAACTTCTAATTCTAGTCCAACTACACTGATTCATACTAGACAAACTAGTTCTTATACCAACTCTGTAACATCTCGATTTAGCGAAATTTGGACAAATTTTTTTATTTATTTATTAGGGATTGTCAGTGATCAGTGTAGCATCCAATAACTGTGGTTGATCTTATTTAGTCAACTCTAGTAATAAATATCTCTAGTCCTAGTCCTATTTGATCGTGTGTGATGTGAATCCAATGCAAGCTCTAATTAAACATATTCATGGATCCAATAAATCAAGATTCAATGTCATTCATCATTCACCATAAGAGAGTATATTCACCAATGAAATAATTGTTACATTACACTTTAATAATTAGGCTATAATCGGCATCTAATACAACCTATCCAACCTATTTGATATCTATTATAACCTATCGTTACATCCCTAAAATGAATATACATTGATTATGCATTAATTATTTGAAATATAAACAAAAGATACATAATGTATATACCTTTCAAGAAGTAATAGGCAGGTGGTAGGAAGACTCTCTCTAAGCCTACTTAAAAGGGACACCCTTTTGGTGTCTACCAAAGGTAATCTGTGGAGAAGGAAAGAAGGAGTAAGCTAATGCCCAGTAATGAGAACAGAAAGGTACATAAAGCAATGCAATTCAAATCAAAACATTTAATCTATATACCTATATATGTTAAACATATTTTCAAATCATTTATTACAATATAAGCTCATGCCTTCCAAATCAAATTAATTCATAAACCAATCAATGTGATTCTTTCAATAGAAATTAAGAGACTAAGCTAACATCCCAAAGGTAACATGCACAATATAATCATTCCACAAAGGAATACAATTGTCTCACGACGAGACACAATCATTCCACGAAGGAACATCCCAAAAATGAAGGGTCTAACCTATGGCCATGGTTAAGGGCCCTTAGTCCCACTGGATCGGTGAGTACTAATGTCACAACCCAAAAATCAGAGTAAATTTTTTTGTTTTTCTTCCATACTTACCTGTCCTCTGATCGTGACCAACCACAACCAATAATTGGGCTGTGTGTCAATGTCAGTCCCACCATTCATTTACAAGTGTTTATAGTGTCTATACATCCCCAAAAGTTACTTACAAACTGTTGGCTCTACCGAGAGGGGGGTGAATCAATTTTCTAGTCTAGATGCTAAATTTAAGCTTAATTGAATTTAATTGCAAATAATCAAAGAATAAACAATAGATTATAGTGCAAAAAATTAAAGGAGATAAGAGAGAGAAGCAGCAAACTCGGCAATTTATAGAGGTTCAGCCAATCGCTTGCCTACGTCCTCTCTTCTTAACCTTCTTGTCAAGAGTTTTCTTTCACTATCACAATAGTTGATACAGTCTCCTTTTTAAGGTTTAAGGAATAACCACTCTACCCCTTTTTACAAAGATAAGTAGTCACCTCTTACAAAATTCTCTCACAGAGGAACTCTCCTCTTTTCTTTTGGATTAAGGATGAATACAAATAAGAGCTCTCTTTTGTGGGTAGGAAGAATAACTTTAACTCAAGCTATTTAAGACAATACAATAAATATGATGTTGAAGACAAAAGGAATGTTGAGGAATGAACTCTTTAGAGTATTCAGAATTTTCAGCACAACTCTCTTATCTCCAGTGTCTTCAATGCTTGATTTTTATATAGCAGGATGGTAGGTGAAGCATTTAATGCAGTTTTTCTCGTTGAAGATTTTACAAAGAGAGCCGTTGGGAACCTCTAGTAGAGTACCAAATCGATCTTCTATCATGACCAGATTAATCTTCTCATTTAAATTCCTGTAATTACAAAGTAACTTGAAGCAAGGAGATCGATCTCATATTTGTAGAGATTGATCTTATAATTTGTAAAATGTTAGTAAAGATCGATCTGTCGAACCATAAGATCGATCTTCTAAACTCTCTGTTTGAAGTAAGATCGATCTCCAGATCGATCTAGCAAGTATTCTCGTAGAGGGGAGATCGATCTCTAATCACCCTAGATCGATCTCCTAAACTCTCTGACTTTGAGGAGATCGATCTCATGAACTCTCTGTTTGAACATAGATCGATCTAAGACCTTTAACGTCTGCCTTATAGGAGATCGATCTCTTCCTAGACCAGATCGATCTCATAGGCATTCTGTAAGTCTAAGATCGATCTCATAACCCTTAGAGATCGATCTCTTCTTCCTTAACATCCTATACATGTTCTTTGAGTCTTTAATCCTTTATCAGATCGATCTCATATTCTCATGAGATTGATCTCTCATACTTGAAAACCAGGAGATCAATCTGTCATCTCATGAGATCGATCTCTCAACCTTTAATACCCAGTTTCTGGCAAAGACTTGTATCTCAATATATTCTAATTAACCTCTTAACATGTTTTAAACATTTCTAGATTTATAATATCCATTATTGAATTACTGTTTTGTCATTTCAAAATATATTAACTTAACAATCTTCCCCTTTTTGATATGACAAAACTTATTTAATAGACTAAGTTTATAAACATGTTTAATCTCCCCTTAATTTTGAAAACTCCCCCTTAGTTCAAGAACTCTCCCTTAGTTCAAGAACTCCCCCTCAATTTATGCTTCTCCTGACGTGTTCTCTACTCTTCTCCCCCTTTTTGTCATATCAACATTAGCATAAGGCCATTTAGCATAAATCAACATTACCAAGGCATAAAGCCATTGAGCACAAAGCATAAATCAACAAACGACAAAGCATAAAACTTAATCATAATTCTGGCATTTCAAAAATATAAACGTTCATACAACACAGAAACATAGTTCAAAACACATCAAAGAAACATCATATCCTAAAAGGATGGTGAAGAAAAATGATCAGCAATGTCCTCAACTCGAACGCGAGTGGTTTGAAACTTATCGTACATAGCTTGTTGCGTTGCCTCAATTGTGTCAAGACGTTTCTCGAAACATGTGAACCGTTGTGCAAACGCTCCATCGTTGTATCAAAGTGTTACCGAAAATCCATTATCATGGACGTAACGGCATCAGCTGATGCAGTAGCCTGAGCAGCAGACGTAGGAGGAACCTCAGTAGACGATACAGTAGGCTCAGCTGGAATGTTCTCTTCTATGGCTGCCTCGTGATGGGTTCGCTTTTCTTCCTCCACTGACCGTGAAAGTCTTTGTAGTACCCCATATGGTGAAGCGTGCCGATATTCAGAACGCTTTTTATAGAGAGCACTTCACCGATCTCATAAGAACAGTTAACCCCGAGTTTTTGTAGCAGGAATGCAAGAGGTTGAGGGAAGACTATTGTTGAGGCTTGACCCCACACAATTTTTAACCAGTCTTCGTAGATGAAGTGGACTAGGTTCGATTTTTGGTTTTAAGAGGTATGAAGATAATGGAGCCAAAAACGATTTAGTTTTCTGACAGTAGAATGTCGGGTACCGAAAGGTCTGAGGTTTCAAGAGATGATTAGGTGTAGTAACGTAGGGTGCATGGGTAGGTCACTAGCCTTGTCTCCGGGTAGGTTAAATTCAAGTGTTACCTCCTCTTCTTCATCAGTCGAACCATTATCTTCAATCTCAAACACTCGGGCTAAGAGATTGGTGTTTACGGAAATCGTTTTGGCCATGACGAAGGTATCGTCAGGGTCATAGATAAGCTCGGCATTTGAGATAAATGCCCTAATAATGTTTGGAGGAGCAGAGGTGTTTATTTTGAGAAATGGAAGCCAACCAAATTCTTCCATTTTTGACAAATATGAGAAGTCAATGTGGGAAAGAAATGAAAAGTCAATGGTTCTCCAATGTTTGATAGGTATTGTGAAAAAGTATTCTTCACATCTCTTCCTTTTTGCAGGTGTTTGAAAACACCTACTGAAGGTTGTGACAGAAGATGAAGAGACAGTGGGTGGTTGTGAGGAGGATGGTCTGGATTCTTTGTTGGTAGCTCTCTTAATGTGAGGCATTATCGAATCAGTCAAAGATAACCTAATATGGTTCTAAATTGTTCTCTAACAATGTCCTAAGCAATGGAACAGTTCACTAGAAACCCTATTGAGGATTAATTTATGAAACTAAGAAATTTTTGACAGAAAATCAACAATGTAGGTTCTAAAAAGACGAGTAATGGAGTAGATTTGGCTAAGACCTTACCAGAGATCGATCTGTTGAGAGAAATCGGAAGAGGGTGCGCGACGAGGGTTAGGGATTTGAATTTGTGATTTCTGAAATTTGGGGATTTTGAAGCAATATTTATAGCCCAGGGGGCTAAGGAGATCGATCTGTCGAGGTACCAGATCGATCTTCTACATGATGAGATTGATCTGTTGTTTTATGAGATCGATCTACAAAATACAGAAGCTCAAGAAGATCAATTTGCCAAATGCAGAGATCGATCTGCAAAATACAGAGGCTGAAGAAGATCGATCTACCAAATGCAAAGATCGATATGTAAAATACAGAAACTTAAGGAGATCGATCTTATGGGATAGAAGATCGATCTGCTTAGCTGAACCTTACTGCTTTATGCCAATTTGGAGCATGCTAGATCGATCTATATTGAGAGGAGATCGATCTCTCATACTCTTTGCCCAGAAAATGAGTTGTAAAATCAGTTGAAAATAAGTTTGAAATCAAAGTTTTGAAAGCAATAATTCTTAAGGAGCATACATAAGTCTTAATTCACCTCTAAGAACACAAAATCTATCCCTATCAAGAGGTTTGGTAAAAATATCAGCTATTTGATGTAGTGTATCAATATATTCTAGAACTATATCTCCTTTTTGTACATGATCTCTAAGGAAATGATGCATAATCTCAATATGTTTAGTTCTAGAGTGTTGGATTGGATTTTTAGAGAGATTAATGGCATTGGTATTTTCACACTTTATGGAAACTTGCTTCATGTATACACCATAATCTCTCATTTGTTGTTTAATGCACAAAATTTAAGCACTACAACTACCAGCTGCTATATATTCTGCCTCTGTTGTGGATTGTGCTACACTATTTTGTTTCTCAGAGAACCATGATATTAATTTATTCCCTAAGAATTGGCATGTTCCTGAAGTGATTTTTCTATCTATTTTACAACCTCCAAAATCTGCATCAGAATATGCATGAAGAGCTAAGGTGGAATCTTTAGGATACCATAGTCCTAGTGAATATGTGTCTTTAAGATACCTAAAGATCCTTTTTGTAGCTAGTAAGTGTGACTCTCTAGGAGAGGATTGAAATCTAGCACATAAACATACACTAAACAAAATATCAGGTCTACTTGCAGTAAGATAAAGTAATGAACCAATCATAGACCTATACAGCTTAGTGTCTACACACTTACCACTTTCATTTTTATCAAGGTTGATGTTGGTGCCCATTGGAGTTGCTTGAGGTTTGCAGTTATCCATTCCAAATCGTTTGAGCAAATCTTTGGTGTATTTAGATGGATTGATGAAGGTTCCATCCTTAGTTTGCTTTACTTGAAGTCCCAAGAAGTAGGTGAGTTCTCCCATCATGCTCATTTCAAATTCACCTTGCATGATCTTAGTAAACTCTTGACATAGAGATTCATTAGTTGATCCAAAAATGATATCATCTACATATACTTGAACAACTAGTAAATCTTTATTCTTATTTTTGATAAACAAGGTTGTATCTACTTTTCCTGTTGAAAATCCTTTTTCTATCAAGAACTTTGAAAGTCTTTCATACCAGGCTCTAAGGGCTTGTTTCAAACCGTAAAGTGCCTTAGAAAGTTTGTAAACATGTTCAGGAAATTCAGGACTTTCAAAACTGGGGGGTTGCTCAACATAAACTTCCTCATTGATGAAACCATTTAGAAATGCACTTTTTACATCCATTTGATATAATTTGAAGTTTTTGTAGCATGCAAAAGCAAGTAGCATTCTTATTGCTTCTAATCTAGCTACCGGTGCATAGGTTTCATCTTAGTCTATTCCTTCCTCTTGCCTATAATCTTGTGCAACTAACCTAGCCTTGTTTCTTATGATCACACTATTTTCATCCATCTTGTTCTTGAAAATCTATTTAGTTCCAGTTATAGAGTGATCACTAGGTCTAGGGACTCAATTCCATACTTTGCTTCTTTCAAATTGATTAGTTCTTCTTGCATGGCTAAAAACCAATTTGATAATTCTATATTTTTAGAATTTTTTGTGCTTAATTTCCTAATTAATTATTTAAATCCCCAATTTATTTTGTTAATTATCCCCTTTATTTAATTAAAATTCTCATGTTTGCAGATAAATTAAATCCTGATGAATATTTCGGTAGAAAATGGACCAAAATTGGGCTAAAATCGACATTGGACCACGTGGACAACACGAGCCTAACACATCTAATTGGACAAAAAGACAGATGACATAGAAATATTATTTTTCAAGGAGCCAATGGTGTGAATACAAGTGGCCAAACAATGTCAACTCATCTAGGATGGAAATATTACAATTATACCCCTAATTGTGTGTATAAATAAAAAAAGATGTCAATTGAAAAAAGGAGGGGTAGCTATAGTTTTTAGTTTTTTCTTAGGTTAAACATTTTATTTTAGATTTTATTTTTCTTTAAACTTTTTATGTTTTCGGCTGGTGACAACAGCCACTATTGTCCATTTTCTTCTAGGATTTATTCAGTTTCCATTCATTGTTATTTTATTGTTTAAGTTTTAATTTACAGTTATTATTATTTTTTTTGTTTGCTCTCGGTTTCTTCTTCATTATTGTTCATCGGTTTTTCGTCCATTACTTTATAAGCTTTCAGTTATTTCCCATTACGTGCTCTCGGTTTCCTTTCAATTTCAAGTCTCGGGTTCCTTTCCAAAGGCATCATTTATACTTTGTTTTCTCATTTGTTAATCCATCGTTTTAGTAACTTTCGGTTAGATTATAAGCAGTGCAATTGGGTGACAAAGCTCTTTGATCACTGCCTTAGACGTTCTGAAGCTTTGATGTGGATTGAATGTTAACATTTTGTCTACATCAAAGCTCGGTGGAACCATTTTGGCAGCAGAAAATGAATGCAACCCGAGACTACAGTAGCTTATTTACTTCTCTGTTTTGCGGAATATTTTAGTTTTCAGATTTTGATTTTGCAAGGTTCATTCAGCATTAAGATAATCACACCCTTTTGCATGATCAGTTCGGTTACATGATGTATTTCTAGTTGCTGCAGCATTAGGATTGTTTTTGTTTGCATTCTATAATGTTTATATAAGTTTAGTTACCGTCAGCCTTTAGCTTAGTCTTAATCGGTTCTGCAATTGATTGTGTCATTAGTTACTTAACTTTGTTCATCTCATTTGATTGCTGGAAGAAGGTGAAGATGGTGTTTTAGAGCTACCGTGTGCATAGCTTAGCAATTGTGTGCAGTCCGTTAGCACAGTTCTTCCTCTGTTTAGCTCTGTTTCTCTCTTATTTTGTTATTGCTCATCACAGTGTATTGGTTGCATTGTTTGCAAGAGTTTTAGGAAGTCTCGGTGTCAAGAATAGGTGATGTTGCCTCCTAAAACGACAACGGGGTGATTCCTTCCACGTATTCAAGTTAGGCTAACGACAAAAAGATGATGTTGACTCGATTTCTTCCACGTGTGCCTCGTATATTCTGCAAAAACAACGGAAATCAGAGGACGTAGGGATTTGTCCCTGCACGTGCACTCCGATGATTAAGTTAGAAAGCTGAGTTTCTGTATATAGGGGGAAGAGAATTATATTCTTCAAAATCAAGAGGGTTCAATTTTTTTTCGTCCCTTTCTGAGTACTCACCTGGGGTATTTATAGGTTTCTCCCGGGTCGGTTCAGGCTGAGGCCCAGGCGCGTGTCTAGGCCGCGACAGAGTCGTTTGTACTCTGTCGCGGTTCGGAGCTAGACGACTTTACGGGTGAGTTCGATGCGCGGCAGAGTATATGTGTGAACCTCTGCTGCGGCCTATGCGGTAGAGGTCTGTCGCAGTACAGGCGGTAGAGGTCAGTGCGGTAGAGGTCTGTCGCGTTCTATTGTGTCGCATAGAGACTCTACGACAGAGTCTCTATCGCTTAGAGACTTTGTCGCCTACCAAGCGATAGTGTCCCGTGGACACTCTATCGCCTAGAGACTCTGTCGCTATAACAGCCACGTGGCTTATATTATGTTTGACACGTGGCGGTCTCTGGTTGGTCGATCCATGTACACGTGGACTTTGATGATTGAACCACCATCAATTGCTCCCCACTCTTTGGTAGGAATTTTTCCTGCGAAAGAGGATCCTGGATTTGCTGTTCCTGGGCCATTCGCTGTTCTTGGGCCATTCGCTGTTCTTGGGCCCGTGCGGATCCCCGCGCGTGTGTTGACGCAGCCGCGCCTCTATATATACTGGGTCCCTGCCGTCATTGTCGCTACTGAGTTCTTTCGCAAGGACCACTCTGCCGCAGACTCTCTCAACACTCTGTCGCTACTCTCCCGCAACTCTGCCGCCACTCTGCCTCCAGGTTTCGTGTGAACAACACTGTGTCGCAAGTCTGCCGCGAGGTTAAAAAACTCTGTCGCCCGTGCTTTTTGCTGTCTTTCTTTGTTTAGGTAAACTTTGTCGTCCATAGTTTATTTTTGATTTCCCCTGATCTTCTAAAAATGGCTGGCCACGGTGTAGGGAAACAAATAGATCTAGGAGTCAAGTCGACTTTGAAGGAAGCCGACATCCAAGACCTTGTGTCTAGGTTTCCTTTGCCCGAAGAATACTCCTATAGGCTTCCAAACCCTCAAGAAAGCGACATACGTCGCGTGTCCGACGGGATAGTTATTTTTAGGGCAGCCTTAGAATTAGGACTCCGCTTTTCGTTATCCAACTTTGGGACTTCTTTCCTTAGGACTCATAGGATTGCCCCCGGACAACTGCATCCTCATGCATGGATGCAATTAATAGGGTTTATCGTACACTGCCACCTAAGGGGCGTTTCTCCGTCTCTTCCCCTTCTCGATGTCTTTTTCAGGTTTCGAGGCAGCCCCGGTCTAGTCCCTTATTCACTTCAGCGGGTGTATATGCCTGGATTTGAAAATAGGCTAAAACCCGCCAATAAGCTTCACGGTTTTGAATCGGAGTGGCTTGTTGTGGAAACGCCCGGGGGCCTGGATTTCCCCACTCGTTGGGAGACTAGGCGCGAAATCCCCAAGGGCCCCAGGATTTCCACACTTAGAGAACAGCTATCCTCGGACGTCAATAGATTGCTAGTTGATCGTCCCATTAGCCTTGACAGCCTTATATCAAATGAAAATTTGATATCAGCTGGCTGGGGTGTGGGCCCCGTCCCTATTGTCGGCCCTTCTGTTCCTTCCTTGGATCCTCCATCTTCAGTTCCCCCCGAGTTGAACCCCGAACCTCTAAGGCCACAGGAAGATATAGGGAGCACCAATGTAGAGTCTAGTTCTGGCAGCGAACCCTTAGCTGACCTGACTGGCTGGGAAGGGTTAGGCTCAACTTCCATGGTGCTCCCTGACGACGATACGATAAATATAGAGTCCCTTCAGGAGCATTTTGATTCTCCTGATGGTAACTTTTTATTCTTTTTTACAGCTTGCTGGTTGTGATCATATTTTTTACCACTTATTTGTTTTCTTTCTTTTTTGCAGAAATGAGTCACTTCCGACGATCTCTGGCGCGTCAAGTCTCGGAGGCCGATCCGTCTAGTGATCCTACTAGAAAGAGGCCTCGTTTAGCTGACGACGTTCTTAGCGAGGCACCGGTACCGCCTCAGTTGCCTCGAGCTCGGACTTCACCTGTCTCTAGGCAAATGATGCCTCCTCCTCCTCCGGAACAAAGAGATCCCACTCGGGATAGAGGGAGAGTTCCTTTATTGTCACGGGGGGCTTCTGGTTCATCTGGACAGTCTCGTTCCGAAGAGCGCGCTGAATGCAACATAATTTTGTCCCAGCAAAAGAACCGGAGGCGCTTGTATATTGAGGCGTCAATGGGGACTAGGCCAATTCTCTCGAGGATAGGCCCTATTGATGAGAGGTCCTACCCTGTGGACGGTGGTTTTATCATGAGGGGGGCTGAGTTTCGGGTTTACCCGGGAGTTCACGACAACGATACCTTGGACACTCCTGGGGTAGCTTCTCGACTGAGTTGGGCTACTATTCTCCCGAGGGACGAGGCTAGAATATTCAGGAATTATCCGGAGGGAGAAGACTTGGCTGATATGGAAGTGATAAGGGTAATTTTCATATTCTTTTTCGTTTAACTTCTTTTTGCTGTACTTTTGAGTTTGACTTTTTGTATTTCTTTTCAGCTTGCCCAAAGGACCGTGGCCAATAATGCTCAACACCGAGCCTATCGGGAGCGAGCTGACAAGGAGATCCGGGAGTTAAAGGATAAGGTCATGGAGCTGTCAAATACCGTTAACAACTTATCCGGGCTCCCGAACGTTGTGCGAAACTTAGAAGAGCAGCTCTCGAAGGCACACCAAGATTTAGACCAGGTCAAGGGGGATCTTACCGTTGAGGTGGCTCGGTCTACGAAATTTCATGAAGATCTTCTTGAGGCCCAAGCTGAACTGGATCGTATGCAGTCCAAATATGGGCCCTTGATTGATCGTAATCAGGAGCTCGAGCAGTATGTCGTCGATCTAGAAAGTCGGGCTACTCCTTCTCTAACTCAAATGGAGATTGATAGCATCAGGGCGGAAGCCGTGAAGGAGTACCGCCTCTCTAGGGATTGCTTGAGGCGAAAGAAGGATTTTTCGAATCCATATGTTAAATATGGATTTTACCTCGCTCGATCCTGGTTGGAGAAACATAGGAAAGGCGAAGAATTCCCCGAGCTCCAATATATGGACGAGGCGATACTGTTCGAGGCCCCTGACTGGACTAAGTATGAACCCGGGGCTGAATCTGCAGACGAGGTTTTCAAGAGGACTGCCCAGGATGATCTAGCCAACCTCACCGGTCCTTGGGAGCCTGTGGACCTGGAAGATGCTCCTGAGCCTATTGGCGCTCTCCTTGACTTGGACGGGGAGGAGGGTCAGCAGTCTTTAGGGAGCGAGGGCCCATCGGCAGCTGATCCCCAGCCTCCTCCTGAAGATTGAGTTTTTGTTTTTTTTTGTTTTTCTTTTTTGTTTATTCTGTCGTTTTGTTTTGATTTTTTGCTTTTGTTGGATGTACTTGTAAAGATCTACTAAAGATCTACTTGTAATTTTCTTGAATGAAATGACATCCAAATTTTGTTCATGCTTCGTATCGCATTACTTCTCTATTTGTTGTTTATCATCCTTTGTCTGTTTGTTTATTTTACTTGTATATATTTGTTTTGAATGTATTCGTGTATGCTCCCCAATTCTTGGTAGAAAGATACATTTTCAGAAAGAATTTTTCGTATAAACATATCGTTTTCTGAGGCTTGATTACTATGACGCGAGTGCGTCTTCAGTTTTTACGGCCTTTATGTTTTTATTACCTGGCCACAGTGACGCATAGCGTCTCAGGCTCTTATGGCTAGTCGAATCTTTCGTGCCTGGCCACAGTGACGCATAGCGTCTCAGGCTCTTACGACTTTTCTGATTGTTCACGCCTGGCCACAGTGACGCATAGCGCCTCAGGCTCTTACGGCTCATCTGATTATACGCCTGGCCACAGTGACGCATAGCGCCTCAGGCTCTTACGGCTCGTCTGATTTTTCACGCCTGGCCACAGTGACACATAGCACCTCAGGCTCTTACGGCTCGTCTGAATATACGCCTGGCCACAGTGACGCATAGCGCCTCAGGCTCTTACGGCTCGTCTGATTTTTCACGTTTGGCCACAGTAACGCATAGCGCCTCAGGCTCTTACGGCTCTTCTGAATATACGCCTGGCCACAGTGACGCATAGCGCCTCAGGCTCTTACGGCTCTTCTGAATATACGCCTGGCCACAGTGACGCATAGCGCCTCAGGCTCTTACGGCTCTTCTGAATATACGCCTGGCCACAGTGACGCATAGCGCCTCAGGCTCTTACGGCTCTTCTGAATCCTGTCACAAGATTTAGATATATAAAAGCTGCAGATATATAGCAAAAGAACAATCTGCATAATGATTGGATAATAATATCTTGTCGCAGTGTAAGCAAATGACAGTAATGTGAGAATATAACGTTTAAGAAAGAAAATATAATGATTAATTCAAATACAATTTTAAGTGATTTGAATTCCATGTTTTCCCTATTTTCTTCCCTTGTAGAGTTTCCAGGATACAGGTGTTAGGCCCAATCTTATGTTTGATTCTGAATGGACCTTCCCAATTAGCTCTGAATTTTCCATCTTCTTTCAAGGCGTTCGTGATATGCGACTTTCTGAGCACCAAATCTCCTTCGGACATTGGTCTATCCCTTACCCGGCTATTATAGTAGTTGGTCACCCTCTGATGATAGGATGCCAATCGAATAGCGGCGGTTTCTCTATGTTCATCAAGGAGATCTAGGTTTTCCCTTAGTGCTTATGAATTCTCTTCTTCTACTAAGGGCACCATCCTGGGTGACAATGCTCCAATTTCCACGGGGATCAATGCTTCAGCGCCGTACACAAGACTGAACGGCGTTTCTCTGGTCGATACCCGACTAGTGGTACGATATGCCCATAAAACACTAGGCAATTCGTCCACCCACGCCCCTTTAGCTTTGTCTAACCTGGTCTTCAGCCCATGAAGAATAGTTCGATTACTGACTTCGGCCTGTCCGTTAGCTTGAGGATATGACACAGAAGAAATCCTTAGCTGAATGTTGAGGTGTTTACAAAATTCACGGAAGGTATTACAATCGAATTGCTTTCCATGGTCGGCATTCAAGATGCGTGGAATCCGGAATCGACAGATAATGTCTTTCCATACCATTGCTTCGACTTTCTTCTCCGTGATTGTGGCTAAAGACTCTGCTTCAATCCACTTTGTAAACTAGTCGGTGGCAACTAACAGGAATTTTCTTTGGCCCGTGGCTAATGGAAAAGGCCCTAGAATGTCCAACCCCCATTGTGCAAAAGGAACCGGCTGTATCGTACCCTGGGAGGGAGTCACTGGGGCTGTTATGATCGGCGCAAACCTTTGGCATTTGTCACACCTGCGGGCTTTGTCCATTGCATCTTTTTTCAATGTCGGCCAGTAGAATCCCGATCGCAGTATCTTAGCAGCAAGGGCTCTAGCTCCTAAGTGTTCACCGTAAATTCCTTCATGCACTTCGGCTAGGACATAATTTGCTTGTTTCGGCCCCAAACACTTTAACAAGGGTGACGAATATCCCCTTTTATACAGTTCCCCGTTCATTAGTGTGAACTTCGCCCCTTGTATCCTTAAGCGACGAGCTTCGTCCTTATCTTAGGGGAGTGTACCCTCAGTGAGATACTGCTTGAATGGGGATCTCCAGTCATCTCCCGTTTCAATGTCACACACTTCGACCTCTTCAATACTAGGCCGTTCGAGCCTCTCCACCTTCACTATCCTTCCTCTTGTCTCATTGGAAGAGGCTAACTTGGACAATGAATCAGCGTGTGTGTTTTTGGGCCGGTTAATTTGTATCAGCTGGAAGCTCTTAAAAGTCTGAGCCAGAGATTGGACTTTCTTCAGGTAGGGGGCTAAAGTTGGTTCTCGAACCTCATATTGCCCGTTAAACTGGTTTACCACTAATTGAGAGTCACTATGTGCTACCAAGTGGTGAACCTGCAGCTTTTCTGCCAGCCTCATCCCGGCTATCAAAGCCTCATACTCCGCTATGTTGTTCGAGCTGGGGAACCCAAACCGTAAGGAGTATTCCAGGGATTTTCCTTCTGACAATACTAAGACTACACCCGCTCCGCTTCCGTTGGCACTTGATGCCCCGTCGACATACAGTAACCATGGTTGAATTTCCCTTCCACCGCTGTCGCTCGGGCTAGTGCATTCTACTATAAAGTCTGCCAGAGCTTGACCTTTGATAGCCTGTCAGGGTTGGAACGTGATATCATATACTCCAGGTTCCACTGCCCATTTCACTAGTCTCCCTGAGTATTCAGGCTTCTGAAGGATTTGTCTTAACGGTTGATCCGTCAAGACAGTGATGGGGTGTGCCTGAAAATAGGGGCGCAACTTACGCGAGGCCATCACAAGGGCTAACGCTAGCTTTTCGGCCAACGGATAACGGGTCTCCGGGTCTAATAGTATCTTGCTCACATAGTAGATGGGGCGGTACACCATTTCGTTCTTCTTCAATAGCACCGCACTGACGGCGAAATCACCGACTCCTCCCAAGTACATGTACAATTGTTCTCCTTCCCGGGGCCTTGTCAATAAAGGTAGCTGCTTCAAATATTCTTTGAGGTCCTCAAAAGCCTTTTGACAATCTCCAGTCCATTCGAAGTTCTTTCCTCCCCGCAAAGTTTTGAAGAATGGCAAGCTCCTTTCTGCTGACTTTGAAAAAAGCGATTCAGAGCTGTTATTCTGCCTGTCAATCTCTGGACATCTCTTACGGTGGTTGGGGGTTTCATGTCGATGACTGCCTGTACCTTTTTGAGATTTGCCTCAATACCCCTGTCAGTGATCATAAAGCCCAAGAACTTCCCTGATCTCACCCCGAATGAGCACTTCTCGGGATTTAGCTTCAAATTGAATCTCCTCAGTACCTCGAATACCCGGGACATCTGATGAGCGTGAGACTCTCCTACTCGGCTCTTGATGATCATATCGTCCACGTAGGCTTCCATGGTATTTCCCAGAAGATCTTTAAATACTTTGTTCACCATTCGCTGATATGTGGCTCCAGCATTCTTTAAACCGAACGGCATTACCCGATAGTAATATGTTCCGTCATCGGTTATAAAAGAAGTTTTCTCTTCGTCTTCTGGGTGGAGCATGATCTGGTGATATCCGGAGAAGGCGTCTAAGAAGCTAAGGAGTTCATATCCGGATGTCTCATCCACAAGTCTATCTATCCGGGGTAAGGGGTACGAATCTTTAGGGCAGGCTTTATTCAGATCGGTGAAGTCTACACATATTCGCCACTTCCCACTAGATTTCTTTACCATTACCATGTTGGCTAGCCACTCGGGGTAGTAGACCTCTCGAATGAATCCGGCGTCTAGGAGTTTATTCACTTCTTCAGTGATTTCCTTTTGTCTTTTCGGAGCAAAATTCCTCTTTTTCTGCTTGACAGGTCTGTGCTCGGGCGAGACGTTAAGCTCGTGGCAGATCACTTCGGGATTAATCCCGGGCATATCAACCGGGGTCCAAACGAAAACATCTGAGTTTCTCCTCAGGCATTCGACTATCTCGCTTCTTACTTGTTCGTTCAGCTGAGTCCCGATGAATGCCTTCTTTTCTCCAGCCCCCCGGATTAGCTCAATGGCTTCTGTTTCTTCTACAGGCTGAGGCTTGGGCGGATCCTCTATGCATAAAGTCTCCTTTCTCTGTGCTCCTTTGTTAGCGGTAGAAGCGATATAACAAGTACGGGCACTCCTTTGATCTCCTCGTACTTGCCCAACTCCGTTGGGAGTGGGAAACTTCATTAACAGATAACAAGAGGATATCATCGCTCTCATGTCGTTCAGTATGGGTCTACCCAGGATTATGTTGTAAGCAGCGGAGGTTGACCTTACTACCATGAATAATACTTACCGGGTCACATCCTTCGGGTTTTCTCCAAGAGTCACAGGCAACTCTATGGACCCGGCCACCTTCATTCTTTCGCTCGTAAATCCGTATAGTGGCGTCATAACAGCCTTAACCTATCTGCGGATATGCTCATTTTTTCGAAGCAATTCCAATAGATTAGGTTCACCGAACTCCCGTTATCGACCAGGATTCTGCTCACCGGGTGTTTTGCCACTACTACGGATATTACCATGGGGTCATCATGGGGCATGACAATGTCACCCTTGTCAGCCGGAGTGAACATGATAGGTTCTTCATCCGCTCTTTCCTCCATTACAACATTAACCTGATACGCCTGCCTTGCGTAGCTTTTACGGGAAGCAGAGGAGCTTCCCGCCATCGATTCCCCTCCTGCAATAACATTTATTGCCGGGGCGGTAGGTTCGTTGTTCGGCTGATTGGCACGGGGGATCATAGGCCTAACTGCTTCATTCCTTGGCCTATTTCTTCCGTTATCATTATTGGGCACAGTCCGCGGACGGTCATTCCTTCGATCGAGCGGAGGATAACGGGGTCTTTCACTTCTCCACAGGAAGCGGTTGATTTTTCCCTCTCTAGCTAGTCTTTCTAGCTAATCCATTAGGTCCCTGCATCTCTCCGTAGGGTAGCCGTGAGCGCAATGGAATTCGCAGTAGGCATCAGAGTTTCGTCCTACATCTCCAATCTTCTTCTTGGGGAATTCCAACAATCCTGCCCCTTCGATAGCTGCTAGTATCGCAGTGCGAGGCTCATTCGGTCTGGTATAACCTTCATACCTGAGCCTAGGGGCTTTGTCCGCTCTAACGGGTCTTGGAGAGCTTCTCTCGGGTGCATCCCTCTCTCTCTTTTTTCCTTCCCTGGTCTCCTGGGTAGGTACCATCTTCATCACTTCTTCCTGAGCCACATATTTATTGGCTCTGGCGAACAGGTCGGAAAGTGTCTGTGGCTGGTCGAGGGATTCTTGCAACTTCTCAGACCTCGTCCCTTGCAACATTGCAGCCAAAACTACTCCTACGGGTAGATCTTCAACCTCTAAGGTTACATCTCGGAAGCGATCTACGTAACTCTTCAAGGATTCTTTATTCCCTTGTTTCAGAGTGAGTAGGTAAGTAGCGTCCTTCTTTCTCTGGCTATTAATCATGAAGACTTGTAGAAATTCATTTCGCAGTTGGTCGAAGGATGAGATGGAACCTTCGCTCAACCCATTGAACCATTTCAGAGCGTGCCCGGACAATGTAAGCGAAAAAGCCCTGCACATAATTTCGTCTTCCCATCCATGCAGCAGTATGAGGGACTCATAACTCTGTATGTGGTCATAGGGGTCTGCTTTGCCTGTGTAAGTGGCCATAGAAGGCATCTTGAACTTCTTCGGCAAAGGTTTGTTCATGATCTCTGGACTGAACGAAATCCTCCTCTTTTGGCTATCGTCCGGAGACACCAGTTTCTTCTTTTCCAAAATCCTTTGGACGACTTTCTCCACGTTTTCTGACCCTTGAACCGAGTATGCTCCCCTCCCTTCGGGTCTAGAAGAGTCCGACTGGTAAGCACCCCTTCCAGCACTTCCCATTCCAATATTGGACCTTGTGCCTTCCATGCGATCTCGGAGGTTGGGACTCTTCCGTCTTTGCCACTCCTCGGGCGTATGATCATGCTCCCACTCCACTGGAGAAGTGCTATACCTATAATCTGTGGTAGAACTCTGCCGCCTATAGTCTGCAGGAGAACTCTGCAGCCTATCCGTTGCGGAAGAGCACTGTTGCACAGGCGCAGCGGAGGAACTCTGCCGCATGGCTGCAGCGGGGGAACTTTGCCGCATGGCTGCAGCGGGGGAACACTGCCGCATGGCTTCTGCGGGGGAACTCTGCCTCATGGCTGCTGCGGGGGAACTCTGCCGCCCACGACCCGCGGGTGAGCTCCGCCGCATGACTGCTACTGGTGGACTCTGCCGCGTCAGGTCTGCGGTAGCGTTCACCTCTCGTAGCCCTGCCGCAGGGTAATTTCTTTGAAATGCGGTAGAGTTTGGAATCAGTCCAGTGGCATTATTTTGCGCTCTTTCCCCTCGTCCATCATTCACTATGGTGGAGGGTTGACCTCTCTCGTAGGTCTGCCTTGGGATGTTTTCCCCCACCATCTGCTGCACTTTCGGGGGTAAGCTAAACTGTGGGAGAGCATCTCTGAAAAAGTTCACCATAGCCTTCAACGCTGTCGTCGTCTTCTCATTCTGACGTTTCAGAGCCTCAAATTCCTCTAAAGAAACCAAGGCTTCTCTGCCATCCCTTTCACTCTGTCTTTGTCCTTGCTCTGACCTGACAGGGGGACTCACAGAATTCTGCTCTCCTGTCCCCCCTCTGTAGAACGTGTCCTCACCATTTTAATAAGGAATCTGACTTTTCGTTCTGATTCCCACAGACGGCGCCAATTGATGTTGCCTCCTAAAACAACAACGGGGTGATTCCTTCCACGTATTCAAGTTGCGCTAACGACAAAAAGATGCTGTTGACTCGATTTTTTCCACGTGTGCCTCATATATTCTACAAAAACAACGGAAATCAAAGGGCGCAGGGATTTGTCCCTGCACGCGCACTCTGATGATAAAGTTAGAAAGCTGAGTTTCTGTATATAGGGGGAAGAGAATTATATTCTTCAAAATCAAGAGGGTTCAATTTTTTTTCGTCCCTTTCTGAGTACTCACCTGGGGTATTTATAGGTTTCTCCCGGGTCGGTTCAGGCTGAGGTCCAGGCACGTGTCTGGGCCGCGACAGAATCGTTTGTACTCTGTCGCGGTTCAGAGCTGGACGACTTTGCGAGTGAGTTCGATGCGCGGCAAAGTATATGTGTGAACCTCTGCTGCGGCCTATGCGGTAGAGGTCTGTCGCAGTACAGGCGGTAGAGGTCAGTGCGGTAGAGGTCTGTCGCGTTCTACTGTGTCGCATAGAGACTCTACGACAGAGTCTCTATCGCTTAGAGACTCTGCGCCTACCAAGCTATAGTGTCCCGTGGACACTCTATCGCCTAGAGACTCTGTCGCTATAACAGCCATGTGGCTTATATTATGTTTGACACGTGGCGGTCTCTGGTTGGTCGATCCATGTACACGTGGACTTTGATGATTGAACCACCATCAATAGGTAGAGAAGATGATAGCGCATGTTCAGCAGTAAGCTGTTCTTGGGTTTGATGATACAAAGTATTGCTAATTGTGATCACAGAGCTTATCGTAGCAGAGCTTGTTGCTGGTCACGATGAATGCAGGTGCAGTAGCAGCAACTGAAGCAAACATGATGGATGAGAATTGGCAGTGAACATACAACGCCAGTAGCTGGGACCGTGTACACCTGGTAAGGAGAATGTGCACAGTGTGCAGTACACTGAATCGGTTGTAAGTGTTGCAAGCCGAAGAAGGAGCGTGTACAGCAGACTGTACCTAGGCAGAGGACAGAGCAGCATAATCGGTAGTGCAGATGAATCACGACAGAACGGTAGCATCTCCTGCAGCAGTTTAGTACACCATACAGCAGAGGTAGTAGCAGCAAACTGTAGCAGAAGGAGACAAACCAAAGCAGACCAGACACCGAGCCGAGACCACCTGGAAAATGGAAATGCAAATATGATGAATGAATAGTAAATGGGGGAAAGATTTAAAATGTTTAAGGCCATGTTTGGCATTTTCCAATTTTAGTAGCTTAATTCATTTTACATGCATTAGTTGTTAGATTAATTTCAAGTTAGCTTAGTTAGATGAATTTTAATATGCAAGTAGATATAGTTATTTTGTTTAATTAGTTTAACTTAGATTTAATTAGTTTACTAAGTAATTTTTAATCTAGCATTAGGAATTTGCTTAATATTAATTTAGACAACTCATTTTATGCATTTTAAGTCTTAGAAAAAATTCCAAAAATATGTCTCATGCATTAGTTAGTGTTAATTTAGTATTTAGCTATATCTAGGAGTAAATTTTAATCCATTAGTTTAGACATTTAAATTCATGATTAATTTTCTAGGATTTTATTTTATTAGATTTTAGGTTAGTTTAAATTGCAACTTTTATTAATTAGATTAATTTGCACTTTAATCTTATTTAATTTTAGTTTAATTAGTTTTATTGCTCATTGTTTATATTTGCATTTTATTACGTTTTAACTGTTTTAATTTTCTTTTGTAGGTTGTTGTTTTTAATTGCCTGGAGTATTGTAAGTACTTTTTACTCGGTTTTATTTTATTTAGTTTTTATTATTTTATTATTTTCAGTAGTTTTAATTTAGACTTAGTAGATCACCCACTTAAACTTCATAATTTGTTAGGATATACTTAGGGTAAGATTAACCGGTACTTAGTTAGGCTAGTCAACTTCTCTGTGGGACGATAACTCGGGACTCAAATCCCGTTATTACTTGTACGACCCGTGCACTTGCGGATAAGATACCCATAGGGTGTGTCAAGTTTTTGGCGCCGTTGTCGGGGAAGTTTTAATTAATCGTTAATTAATATCGGTGAAATTATGCTTAGGGTTAATTCTAGCTTGTGAATATTTAGGGTGTAAATATTTAGAAGTTTAATCTAGATTAGTTAATTAAAAAAAATTTAAAAATTCAAAAAAAAAATTCTAAGGACTTTCTGATGTTTGCATGCGTAGAGCCAAAAGTTTTGATTGCTTTCTTCTAGATCCTGAAATTGAACGTACTCTTAGAAAAATTCGAATGGACTCTAGGAAATTTATAGTTCCACTGCAAATCACAATGACAGAAAATAGGAAAATTAGAACCGTTGGAGATTATGCAATGCCGACGATTGGAGGATATTATTCCGGCATTTGGCCACCAGCTGTCCCTGCAAATAATTTTGAAATTAAGCCTTCGATCCTCCAGATGATCTAAAGTTCGTTACAGTTCAGTGGGCTTCCCCATGATGACCCACATGCTCACTTAGGGCAATTTTTAGATCTGTGCAATACTTTCAAGCATAATGGACTCTCGGACGATGCACTTAGGCTTAGATTATTTCCCTTCTCTCTTAAGGATAGAGCAAGACACTGGTTGACCACTTTACCTCCAGGATCCATCTCCACCTGGGACGAGTTAGCCCATCAATTTTTAGCTAAGTTCTTTCTTCCCTCCAAAATGGCTAAACTCCATAGTGATATATCTTCCTTTGCTCAATTCGATTCTGAATCCCTTTATGAAGCATGGGAACGATACAAAGACCTTCTTAGGAAGTGTCCCCACCATGGCCTACCCTTATGGCTTCAAGTCCAAACCTTCTACAACGGGCTCTCTAGCCAGAATAGGACCATAGTAGATGCTGCTGCGGGAGGAGCTGTAATGTGTAAGACGGAGGAGGAAGCTTATGGTCTGTTAGATAAAATGGCAACTAACAATTATCTATGGTCGTCGGAGAGGCAGTTGCCTAAGAAAGCTGTGGGTATATATGAGTTAGATACACTGTCTACCTTGACTTCTCAAATAGCTAATCTTACAAAGAAGGTAGAGTCACTCAGTACCCAGCATAATCCTTCCTCCAATCCAAATCCTGTTTATTCTGTCCAAAGTCCTTTTCTCTCCTGCGAGCTGTGTAGTGGTACCCACTCTGTAGATAGGTGTCCGCTCAACTTAGAATCGGTTCAGTATGTTGCCCCTTCTCAAATGCAACAGAACAACCCTTTTTCAAACACCTATAATCCAAGGTGGAGGAACCATCCTAACTTCTCCTGGAGCCAAAACCAAGGGCAAACTTCTAGCTCTAGACCTGTAGGACTCCCTGGTTTTCAAGCTCCACCGGTTCAGGTACCACCACAGCCGCAATATCCATACCTTCCACCACATCACCCATACCCACATCATCCATCACCACCACCACCACCACCTATCCAGCCACAGCATATACTTGTACCAACACCAGCAGTTGAGAAGAAGCCCTCGCTTGAGGAAATGTTCACGACTATCCTGCAAAATCAAGCTGTTTCAATTAAGAACTTAGAGGTTCATGTAGGATAAATAGTAAACGCTCTTAGTCAACGTCCTCAAGGGACCCTCCCCAGTAACACTGAAGCTAATCCTGTTAGGCTAAGGGAGGGTAAGGAACATGTTAAATCCATCACCCTTAGGAGCGATAGAGAGCTAGATGACGAACCACAAGTTAAGTCCCAACCTGAACACCACGTAGTTGAAGAATCCTTAAGTTCTAATGAAGCAGCTCAAAAAGAGCAGGAACATCAGGATCAAGCTGCAAAGGAATCTAAGTCATGCGCTTCTTCATCTTTACCTTTTTCTTCTTCACAACCTTCCTCTTCATCTGATGTTACATTTGTTACCACTACTTCTTGAGGTTTTTAAGAAGCTTCACATTAACATTCCTTTCGCAGATGCTTTAGAGCAAATGCCTAGTTATGTGAAGTTTATGAAGGATATCCTCTTGAGGAAGAGAAGATTAGAGGATTATGAGACAGTGGCCTTGACTGAGGAGTGTAGTGCCATTATTCAGAGGAAATTACCCCCCAAGCTTAAAGATCCAGGTAGTTTTACCATACCTTGCACCATAGGAGATCAGTTCTTTGGTAGAGCCCTTTGTGATCTAGGAGCTAGTATAAACCTTATGCCTTGGTCCATATACCAGAAGATAGGAATAGAAGATGCAAAGCCCACCACAGTGACCCTTCAATTAGCTGATAGATCCATTAAATATCTGAAGGGGATCATTGAGGACGTGCTAGTTAAGGTGGACAAGTTTATTTTCCCTGCAGATTTTATCGTGTTAGATATGGAGAAAGACAGGGAAGTCCCCATTATTCTAGGTAGACCTTTCCTAGCTACTGGTAGGACATTAATTGACATGCAAAAAGGGGAATTAACAATGAGAGTCTTAGATCAGGAGGTGACATTTAATGTTTTCCAACCTTTGAAGCTCCCTGATGACTCTCAAGAGTGTTTTAAGATAGAGGTTAAGGAAGATAAAATGTTTGAGCATAGGACATCTCAGAGAAAGAAGGAAGTAGCTAGAGCTCAGGAGGAGTTAACTGTCGACATTCGGTTACCACTATGGCTAATCCTCCTACTCTTCGCACTGCTGCTGAGTGTTGTGTTCTTTAGCTGCATTTGAAGTGGCTATGTTTCCCTTTTCACTTTTTGTATATAGTTCTTTTTCTTTTTCTTTTCTATTGTTTCTTTCTTTGTTTATTTTTGCAGGCTTATTTTTTAAGTTTTATGCTTTCAATAAAAGCTTCAGTTGTTCATCAACATCAGATAGGGGAGTACTCTGTTCTTGAGCTTAATTGTTTATATTATCTGCACATTGAGGACACTGTGCACTTTAAGTTTGGGGGAGAGGATATTACTTGAGCATTTTTTGAAAAGTTGGGCAAAATTGAAAAAATTGAAAATTTTTTCAAATTTTTTTCGAAAATATGAGCTTAAACTGTCTGATTCTGGGATGATTTAGTACTCAACATGTAGTTTTTCCATATTCCGATGATATAACCCCATGATTTAGTCTGACTTTGATTGAATGAGAAGCATGATTATAGGAAAAATATGAAGTTGAGTTCTTGAATGGGTCTTGATTCTGATTATGATTTCCTCATTTTATGCACATGTCATGTCATGAATCTGTATATTTATTTAGAGAAAGCTTATGTGGACATAGGATTGCATTTGTTCAGTTGATTTTGTGCATCATATTCTAGAATTTTTTTGATCTGATCTCGAGGAGAAATATTAGATCACATTTAATTTGAAAGATGATTTAGGCCATCTTTGGATCGTTTGAGCCTTTTCTAGCCGACCCTGTACATATTTTACTCCTAGTCATCTAATTGGGCCAAATAAGACTTTCTCTGTAAATACACCTGTTATTAATTTTCCTTAGCTTAAATATTTTGTTCCTATCCCCTATCCCTAAAGCATGAAAGTCATTGGGATATATTTTGAGCTTTGTACATATGGGTATCTGGTGATAGTGAATGTTCAAAAAAAATGATGAAAAAAAATGAAAGAAAAAAAAGAAAAAGAAAAAGAAAAAGAAGAAAGAAGAAAAATACAAAAATAAAAAAAAAAGTTTAGTGAAATAAATAAGTTTAGGGGAATAAATTTGAACTTTACATTAAGATCCTGAAAGTAATGCATGTTAAGGGGTAATTAAACCTAAATCGACTTTATCATACCTTAACCCCAACCTTACATTACAAGCTTAATAAAGTCCTATCGATTTTTAGTTAAGTGTGACTACATTAGTGGAGAGAGAAGTGAAAAGCAAACTTATGGGAATGATCACATGTCATTGACTTTGCATTCACTATGTTTGCATAATCTAATCCGGATAATGTACTGTGAAGTGACTTTAACATTTTTCACACACTCACGAGGAGTCCAATTTGGGTTAGGACTTATGATTGAATGATTTTGAGTGTTGGACTTATAATTGTGACTCTTTGATTTCATAGTCTGTACTTTTTCTTTGAGGATAATATTGGAGAAATTATTGTGTTTAGTACTTGTCATTTCTACAATTATTTTGTTTTGCTTGAAGACAAGCAAAAGCTCAAGTTTGGGGGTGTGATAATTCTATATTTTTAGAATTATTTGTGCTTAATTTCCTAATTAATTATTTAAATCTCCAATTTATTTTGTTAATTATCCCCTTTATTTAATTAAAATTCTTATGTTTGCAGATAAATTAAATCCGGGTGAATTTTGAATATTTCGATAGAAAATGGATCGGAATTGGGCTAAAATCGAGATTGGAACACGTGGACAACACGAGCCCAGCACATCCAATTGGACAAAAAGACAGATGACATGGAAATATTATTTTTCAAGGAGCCAATGGTGTGAAAACAAGTGGCTAAACAATGTCAACTCATCTAGGATGAAAATATTTCAATTGTACCCCTAAATGTGTATAAATAAAAAAAGATGTCAATTGAAAAAAGGAGGGGTAGCTATAGTTTTTAGTTTTTTTTTAGGTTAAACATTTTATTTTAGGTTTTATTTTTCTTTAAGCTTTTTATGTTTTCGGCTGGTGACAGCAGCCACCATTGTCCATTTTCTTCTAGGATTTATTCAATTTTCATTTATTGTTATTTTACTGTTTAAGTTTTAATTTACAGTTATTATTATTTTTTTGTTTGCTCTCGGTTTCTTGTTCATTATTGTTCATCGGTTTTTCTTCCATTACTTTAAAAGCTTTCAGTTATTTCCCATTACATGCTCTCGATTTCCTTTCTATTTCAAGTCTCGGGTTCCTTTCCAAAGGCATCATTTATACTTTGTTTTCTCATTTGTTAATCCATCATTTTAGTAACCTTCGGTTAGATTACAAGCAGTGCAATCGGGTGACAAAGCTCTTTGATCACTGCCTTAGACGTTCTGAAGCTTTGATGTGGATTGAATGTTAACATTTTGTCTACATCAAAGCTCGGTGGAACCATTTTGGCAGCAGAAAATGAATGCAACCAGAGACTACAGTAGCTTATTTACTTCTCTGTTTTGCGGAATATTTTAGTTTTCAAATTTTGATTTTGCAAGGTTCATTCGGCATTAAGATAATCACACCCTTTTGCATGATCAGTTCGGTTACATGATGTATTTCCAGTTGCTGCAGCATTAGGATTGTTTTTGTTTGCATTCTATAATGTTTATATAAGTTTAGTTACTGTCAGCCTTTAGCTTAGTCTTAATCGGTTCTGCAATTGATTGTGTCATTAGTTACTTAACTTTGTTCATCTCATTTGATTGCTGGAAGAAGGTGAAGATGGTGTTTTAGAGCTACCGTGTGCATAGCTTAGCAATTGTGTGCAGTCCGTTAGCATAGTTCTTCCTCTGTTTAGCTCTGTTTCTCTCTTATTTTGTTATTGCTCATCACAGTGTATTGGTTGCATTGTTTGCAAAAGTTTTAGGAAGTCTCGGTGTCAAGAATAGGTAAAAATATGATAGCGCATGTTCAGCAGTAAGCTGTTCTCGGGTTTGATGATACAAAGTATTGCTAATTGCGATCACAGAGCTTGTCGTAGCAGAGCTTGTTGCTGGTCACGATGAATGCAGGTGCAGTAGCAGCAACTGAAGCTAACATGATGGACGAGAATTGGCAGTGAACATACAACGCCAGTAGCTGGG
Organism: Firmiana major; assembly: GCA_033439115.1. Taxonomy (NCBI): domain Eukaryota; kingdom Viridiplantae; phylum Streptophyta; class Magnoliopsida; order Malvales; family Malvaceae; genus Firmiana; species Firmiana major. Next base: position 41,936,297 of record CM065899.1, read on the forward strand.
ACCGTGTGCACCTGGTAAGGAGAATGTGCACAGTGTGCAGTACACTGAATCGGGTGTAAGTGTTGCAGGCCGAAGAAGGAGCGTGTACAGCAGACTGTACCTGGGCAGAGGACAGAGCAGCATAATCGGTAGTGCAGATGAATCACGACAGAACGGTAGCATCTCCTGCAGCAGTTTAGTACACCGTACAGCAGAGGTAGTAGCAGCAAACCGTAGCAGAAGGAGACAAACCGCAGCAGACCAGACACCAAGCCGAGACCACCTGGAAAATGGAAATGCAAATATGATGAATGAATAGTAAATGGGGGGAAAGATTTAAAATGTTTAAGGCCATGTTTGGCATTTTCCAATTTTAGTAGCTTAATTCATTTTACATGCATTAGTTGTTAGATTAATTTCAAGTTAGCTTAGTTAGATGAATTTTAATATGCAAGTAGATATAGTTATTTTGTTTAATTAGTTTAACTTAGATTTAATTAGTTTACTAAGTAATTTTTAATTTAGCATTAGGAATTTGCTTAATATTAATTTAGACAACTCATTTTATGCATTTTAAGTCTTAGAAAAAATTCCAAAAATATGTCTCATGCATTAGTTAGTGTTAATTTAGTATTTAGCTATATCTAGGAGTAAATTTTAATCCATTAGTTTAGACATTTAAATTCATGATTAATTTTCTAGGATTTTATTTTATTAGATCTTAGGTTAGTTTAAATTGCAACTTTTATTAATTAGATTAATTTGCACTTTAATCTTGTTTAATTTTAGTTTAATTAGTTTTATTGCTCATTGTTTATATTTGCATTTTATTGCGTTTTAACTGTTTTAATTTTCTTTTGTAGGTTGTTGTTTTTAATTGCCTGGAGTATTGTAAGTATTTTTTACTCGGTTTTATTTTATTTAGTTTTTATTATTTTATTATTTTCAGTAGTTTTAATTTAGACTTAGTAGATCACCCACTTAAACTTCATAATTTGTTAGGATATACTTAGGGTAAGATTAACCGGTAATTAGTTAGGCTAGTCAACTTCTCTGTGGGACGATAACTCGGGACTCAAATCCCGTTATTACTTGTACGACCCGTGCACTTGCGGATAAGATACCCTTAGGGCGTGTCACAATTATTGTCATATAAAGCTTCATTGACATTCTTTGGTTCAATTTGAGATACAAAGGCTATATATTGACATACATTTCTTAGAGAGGACCTTGTTCTAACTCCAAGAGTTGGATCACCTACAATTTCACAATCTTTGACATATCCTAGTTCTCTTGGTGATCTAGACTCTTTTTCTATCTAGTTCTTCTTCATCCTCTTTATTAATGTCAAGTTTTTCTAGTAGATTATCTTCTATCTTTGAGGAATCCTTCAAGGTCTCATCAAATATTTCAATATCCTCATCATTGGTAGAACCTTTAGATGCATCGTTTGACTTATCAAACATTACATGTATTGATTGTTCTACCATCAAGGTTCTTTTGTTATATACTCTATATGTCTTTGAATTCAAAGAGTAGCCTAAAAAGATTCCTTCATCACTCTTGGCATCAAATTTTTCTAAGTTGTCTTTCCCATTATTTAAGACAAAACATCTACAACCAAAATGGTGAAAATAACCAATATTTGGCTTCTTTCCCTTGTAAAGCTCATAAGGGGTTTTCTTTAGGATTGGTCTAATCATGGCTCTATTGATGATGTAGAATGAGGTATTTATGGCTTCAGCACAAAAATATTTAGGTAAATTATTTTCACACAACATTGTTCTAGCCATTTCTTCTAATGTTCTATTTCTTCTCTCAACTACCCCATTTTATTGTGGTGTCCTAGCGGCTGAAAAATTATAACTAATTCCTTGATCATTGCAATATTCATCAAAACCAATATTTTCAAATTTCTTGACATGATCACTTCTAATGCTAGTTATAGTGTAACCTTTCTCATTTTGGGCTACGTTTGAATAGACAATGAATTTTTCTAAGGCTTCATTCTTTACTCTTAAGAAAAATACCCAAGTAAACCTAGTATAATCGTCTACAATCACAAACCCATAATGCTTACAACCTAGGCTTGTAGTTTTAGTTGGTCCAAATAGATCTAGGTGAAGTAGTTGAAGAGGTCTAGTGGTTGATACACTATGTTTAGGTTTAAATATTTTCCTTTTATGTTTTCTCTTGACACAAGCTTCACAAATTTTGTCATAGTCAAAGGACAACTTAGGTAATCCTATAATAAGGTATTTTCTAGCTAGCTTAGATAATACATGCTAGCATGACCTAGTCTTCTATGCCACAACCAAGGTTCTTTTTCTTTATCTACCATAAGGCATGCATTTTCATTTTTAAGTTCATTTAGATAAACAATGTAAATGTTACCTTGTCTATGTCCTAGAAAAAGAACTTTATTTAATTTAGGATCTATTACATGGCAATTCAAGCAATCAAAAATTACTTTGTAACCTTTGTCACAAAGTTGACTAATGCTTAACAAATTATGTTTTAGTCCTCTAACAAGTAAAACCTTTTCTAATGAGAAATAGTTATTACCGATTGATCCACTTCCTTCAACTTGGCCTTTGGAGTTGTCCACAAATGTGACTTCTCCACCAACTTTTGATTTGAATGAGTTGAAGTGGCTTCTATCACCGGTCATGTGTCTTGAGCATCCACTATCCAAGTACCAAGCTTCCTTTATTTTTGCCTTGTAGCAATGCTCAACCACCTACAATCAACATTCAAACTTTTGTTTTAGGTATCCAAATTTTTTTAGGTCCTTTGGAGTTAGTGAGTAGAATTTTTAATCCTTTTGGGATCCATTTTATCATTATATCAATATCTTTTGAATTAACCACATCTTTTGGGACCCATACTCTTCTAACTATCCTTCCTCTAAATGTGGTCATCTTCACATTGCAACTATCTGATGCATGTCTATTTTTATTACAATGTGAGCAAGTAGTAGAGGATTTATGCATATTCTTTCTAGCTAAGAAACTTTTGAGGTGAGTTTCTCTACTTTTGCCATCATATCCTAACCCATTTTTATCAAAGAAAGCCCTTTGAGTCTCTAGCATGTGATCTAGTTTTTGTTGACCCATGTAAAATCTAGTAAAGGAATCATGTAAGTTACTATTCTTTTCCTTTAGGTTATGAATTTCTAGATTTGTACCTTCTAATTTCTTTTCACACTCTATTTTATCATTTAGTATTAATTCATTTTCTTTCTTTAGTTTAGAAATCAATTTTTTGTACTTCAAATTCATGCACTCATATTCTAATGCAAGATCATCAAATGCATCTTGTAGTTCATCAAAAGACTACTCATTGGGATTAGAAGTTACCTTCTCATCTTCAATTGCCATGAAGCATAGATTGGCAATATCTTCATTTGAATCATCATCGGAGCTGTCACTATCGCTCCATGTTGCCATCATCGCCTTCATTTTGTGATTCCTATCACTTAATCTTTTTAGAAGGGGACAGTTAAATTTAATGTGTCCAAGTTTTTTGCATTCATAGCAAACAATAGTATATTTTCTACATAATTCTTCTTGTTCTTTCTTTTAGTTTCTCCTACCACCACCATTTGCTCTCATTCTCATAAATTTATTAAATCTCATGGCAAACCTTGTCATTTCAAAATCTTTTTCATTGCCACTCTCATTTTTATCCTCTTTCAAATCCTTTTGAGTAGTGGATTTTAGAGCTACTCCCACTTTCTTGGGTGGCTCTTCATTTCTCCTCAATTTCATTTCATATGTGAACAATGACCCTATTAATTCATCTAATGATAGTGTATGGGGGTCCTTAGACTCTTCAATTGTTGTTACCTTAGCTTCCCAAGATTTTGGTAAGCTATTCAGGATTTTCTTTACCATTTCTATATTAGAGTAGATTTTGCCTAAGGACTTTAGTCCATTTATTACATCAGTGAATCTAGTGAACATGTCACTAATTGACTCTCCTTCTTTCATCCTAAATAACTCATAATCATGTGTGACCATTCCTACCTTAGTCTCCTTTACTTGAGTTGTGCCTTCATGAGTAATTGCCAATTTATCCCAAATTTGTTTGGTATCACAACCGGAGACTCTATTATACTCATTGGGCCCTAATGCACAAAATAAGGTGTGCATGGCCTTTGCATTTAACTGAGCACATTTTTATCATTAGAATCCCACTCATCTTCTTCTTTTGGGATATCTCTTCCCTCTATCTTAGTTGGGATTTGAGGACCTTTAGTAATAATCCTCCATACCTCTTAATCATTAGCTTGAATGAAAAACATCATTCTAGTTTTCCAATATGCATAATGTTCACCATTGAACATGGGAGGCCTAACTGTAGAGTGTCCCTCTTCTACTAGACTTGTTGCTACATTGCTATGAGCCATTAGATCATTTTAACTCTTAGGAAGTTATTATAACACCCCAAACTTACAGATTCAATTTTTGGAAGCCAAAAATTTCGGGCCGATTTTCGCGCCTTCACTTTTCTTATCATTTGTATGTGTTTGTGGTAGACTACCTATGCGTCAATCATTCCTTTCGACTCTTTACAGGTTCCCACTAACTAAAAGTGATTTCCTAAATTTTAAAATGTACCGTCGACTATCCTTTAATTTAAATAGTCTCAATAATCACTTGAAATCTACTTCACATACAGCTTATTTCCAATTATTTATACCTAAAATTCCACAAGTTCGAAAACTTTCATATCTCATTCATATTAAAATAAATTTCATCAGACACAGTAATGATCAGAAAGACTGAATATACATATATCAACTTTAACAAAATTTCAATCCACAACATGTCTACATCCCAACCCTCTCACGAGTGTACGCCATACAAGTTTCATACTGTGTCAACATATAAATATATTTATATATATCCACCATACAAAATATACCTTGGTGGAAGCTCGGTTGTCTCAAAAGCGTGACAAAAACCGCTGAATCTCGCACTGCCTTAATCTGGGGGAGGAAGGAGGGGGTGAGTTTTATGGAAAACTCAGTAAGCAAATATGCAGCTACTGAAAACCAAAAAAAAAACTTAGTTTCATACAGACCCTCATGCCTTACATTCAAAATCAAATCCAAACAGACAAACATACAGCTTTTATAAAAGATGAGCTAAGTAAAACAATGTCATCGGAAAGGTAATTTCATTCGAAAAAAAAGGTAATCATATCACAAAGTCAAAATCCAACATAAAATTCGAGTGCAAATTTCAGATTTTCAGATACAGAAATCGAATTTCAAATAGATATCAATTATACATACATATATCGCAAAAAATCAAATACGAACACCGAAATTAGATACATATACAAAAGTTGTATACGGATGCTGAAGCGTAAATGCATTAGGTACAACCTTATCAAAAGGCACTGTAGCTGTCAGTGCAACGGACTCCCTATTTCTAGGGCGCTATCTATGATCATAGACCTGAGCCAGTCTCGTGGGCCAGACGACACTGGCACCTATCACCTCAGGATAGGCCAAACTGTTCCCGATTTCTTTTCATGGGAACCCTTACAGTAAGTGTACTAAAATGATTTAGTCTTATAATAAATACACGTGTAGCACTTAGTTCCCATCAGGGATTCTAGAGACAGCTCCCACGGTTTTTAAAACAAAATTTTAATATACTTTCCTCAAATCGAATTTATTTGGCATGAGGTTTAATCTAAATACGGAGTTTTTGTACAAATGAACTAAATATATATTTTTAAATATCTCAACGAAAAACTTATTGTATTATTTATTTACTTATTTATATATATAATTAAACAGAATTTTGAAATATCATACAAAATCTCATATCACTGCAAAACATTTCAGAACAAAATAGTTAATTAAATTTGTAGACTGTATATTTACTTACCGTTGTCCACTAGACGCAACGACTATTCAGTAGACTTCCTTTGTGTGCTAGTATTCCACCAAGTTCAACCAGTATAAATAAATTCTCTACACAGTTACAGAGCCCACGTCAAAATCGTAATCGGTTAAATCTAATCGCCATAATATTCTGAGATTATGAGGATATATTATCCTTTACCTTGCAAACCCTATATTACTTATAAACTTCTTTGACCAATTCGGGTCTCTCTAGAAATTTTCTAGTTCAACAATGGGATAACAGATAAATGGGTACTGTCTGTATTTGGCTACTGTTGAGATCGGAGAGAACTTGGGAAAAATGTGAACCGGGAAAATGGAAGTGCAGGGGGTCGCCGGAGCTAGCTGGTCGAAGGGACACCGGCGTTCGTCTTCTCCGGTTCGGCTGGTATGAAAACAAGGGGAACTCTTTTCTATTTTTTTTTTTGTTTGGGTCTCAGACTCTTGGTAAAAGGAAGAGAGAATAGTGTTTTTGGTGGAAGGGGGAACGACCGTCGGCCTGCTGGTGCGGTCTCGGGTTGTCGACGGTGAAGAACAGAGACTGGCAGAGGGGGAGAAGGCTGTTGAAGAAGAAAAAAAACGCAGGGGAAGGGAAGGGAAATAGAAATAGAAGGAAATGGGAATTGGTGTCGCGCGATACTGTCGTGCAACACTATTCCCACTTTGTGTCTTTCGTTTTTTTTTAACTGTTATTATTATTTTATTATTTTATTAAGAAAAGAAAAAGAAAAAGCTGAACGTTACAGTTATTCCTTAATGATCAAAGAGTCCGAGATCTGATACCAATTGTTGACTCTACCGAGAGGGGGGTGAATCGATTTTCTAGTCTAGATGCTAAATTTAAGCTTAATTGAATTTAATTGCAAGTAATCAAAGAATAAGCAATAGAATATAATGCAATAAATTAAAGGAGATAAGAGAGAGAAGAAGCAAACTCAGCAATTTATAGAGGTTCGGCTAATCGCTTGCCTATGTCCTCTCTTCTTGACCTTCTTGTCAACAGTTTTCTTTCACTATCACAATAGTTGATACAGTCTCCTTTTTAAGGTTTAAGGAATAACCTCTCTACCCCTTTTTACAAAGATAAGTATTCACCTCTTACAAAATTCTCTCACAGAGGAACTCTCATCTTTTCTTTTGGATTAAGGATGAATACAAATAAGAGCTCTCTTTTGTGGGTAGGAAGAATAACTTTAACTCAAGTTATTTAAGACAATACAATAAATATGATGTTGAAGACAAAAGGAATGTTGAGGAATGAACTCTTTAGAGTATTCAGAATTTTCAGCACAACTCACTTATCTCTAGTGTCTTCAATGCTTGGTTTTTATATAGCAAGATGGTAGGTGAAACATTTAATGTAGTTTTTCCCGTTGAAGATTTTGCAGAGAGAGCCGTTGGGAACTTTCAGTAGAGTACCAGATCGATCTTCCATCATGACCAGATCGATCTTCTCATTTAAATTCCTGCAATTACAAAGTAACTTGAAGCAAGGAGATCGATCTCATATTTGTAGAGATCGATCTTATAATTTGTAAAATGTTAGTGAAGATCGATCTGTCGAACCATAAGATCGATCTTCTAAACTCTCTGTTTGAAGTAAGATCGATCTCCAGATCGATCTAGTAAGTATTCTCGTAGAGGGGAGATCGATCTCTAATCACCCTAGATTGATCTTCAAAACTCTCTGACTTTGAGGAGATCGATCTCTATCCTTATGAGATCGATCTCATGAACTCTCTGTTTGAACATAGATCAATTTACAGATCGATCTAAAACCTTTAACCTCTGCCTTAGAGGAGATCGATATCTTCCTAGACTAGATCGATCTCATAGGCATTCTGTAAGTCTAAGATCGATCTCATAACCTTTAGAGATCGATCTCTTCTTCCTTAACATCCTATAAATGTTCTTTGAGTCTTTAATCATTTATCAGATCGATCTCATATTCTCATGAGATCGATCTCTCATACTTGAAAACCCAGGAGATCGATCTCTCATCTCATGAGATCGATCTCTCAACCTTTAATACCCAGTTTCTGGCAATGACTTGTATCTCAATATATTCTAATTAACCTCTTAACATGTTTTAAACATTTCTAGATTTATAATATCGATTATTGAATTACTGTTTTGTCATTTCAAAATATATTAACTTAACACAAACATATTACTGTGCTACTCTTATTTAGATACAATATGTACAAGTGTATATACCTTAAAATGATGGGCAGCAACGAATATCAGGAATGCAGTACTCAGTCGCCTCAAAGTCTATTGGAGGTAATCTGTGTAGGAAAATGAAAGGGGTGAGCACATCAAGCTCAGTAAGGCAATCTTACGAACAAGTAGGCAACCATACTACCTACATGAACGTGGTGCCATGCATAAACCACCATTTCTCCACACATTTCAAAACAGATGCTATAATTCATGATGTCATGTAAAACAAGTTCGCATATGGATTTCAAAGAGCATGGAAAACTCAACATGAAAATTCATTGAAAGTATTTCATTCTCGTTAAAATTTCACAACACAGCCAGGACTCAACCCCTCCCTCGAGTGTTCCTGACTCACACAAAACCATGAAATCAAATGCTTTTCAAAGTAATAATAACATGCGATACAATGAATGTCATGTAAAACCAGTTTACATCACTCATGGGTTTAAATACATGGGAATTTACATCATGCAAGTTTCAGTTTAAAACTCAGTTTTATCTTATCAATATCACCTCTCAGTCAGGATCCAACCCCTCCCTCGAGTGATCCAAACTCACACAAAAAAATTCACAAAACGTGTTTCTTAAAAACATCAACATGGGAGACTAAGCAATATATAGATCTTAGGCAATTAACTAGGACTATGGCCATATGTCCTCGTGATCCCACTGCTACACGGATCCTAGTGTGCGGGGTCTCACCACGATCGAGAACCGCCCTGGGAGGTGGGTCAGTCCATCCCGTCGGTCCTGTCCGATCACTCGCATCCGAAGACGCCACTCGCATCCGAAGATGCCACATAATCAATCCCAGCACGATACATCGTACTCCATGCTACTTGCACGGTACAACATACTCCGTGGACCCATATCTCATATACATACTCGTGCCCTGTCTCAAAATGCACGTGCGAGCCTATTTAATCGGTGTGACACACAGTCTACCCGACGCTTCAAGCACGGCTCATAGCATGTTCTCATAAAACTAGTGCGAGCGATGCTCTAGCACTCTCATAAAATCAAGTAAAACTAGTGCGAGCTAAGCTCTAGCACTCTGTTACACAAATCATGTGAAAATCTGGTGCGAGTTGGACTCCAGCACCCTGTCACGAAAATCATGTAAAAATCTGGTGCGAGCTAGGCTCCAGCACCCTGTCACGAATATCATGTGAAAATCTGGTGCGAGTTAAGCTCTAACACCTTGTCACGAAAATCAAGTGAAAATTTGGTGCGAGCTAGGCTCTAGCACCAATGCATGTAAAACTCTAGTGCGAGCTCCTGCTCCGGCACTAATGCATGCATCACACAAAGTAAAACTCGTACGAGCTGATCTCTAGCACGTCACATTTCTAGACAATCATGTAGGCAGCTACATTTCTCAAATCAATTTCAGAGAAAAATCAACATTGATTAAAGTTATGTAACGCTGTGCATTTTATTTAAAAGTTAGCCAGCCTACCCATGCATGTGTCAGATCACCTCAAAAACAAGCAAGAAACCTTCGTTCTTGCTTATCGTAACTTTTCCTAATATTGGAAATTTTACCCTTCACAAGGGTATTTTGGTCATTTGCCCACTCGGGCACTAAAAATTTCCCTTCAGACAATTTTAAGAGACTGCAAATGAAGTCGAAATTTCGTAAAGCTACCTCTAGCAATCCATAAAATTCCCTTACCTCATTTTTCTGTACAATTTGACCTTCCCACTGATGTCTCGTCACGCAGTCCGATTTGCTCCAATCCAATCTTCGAAACTGCGTATAAATATTTATCGGGTTAAATCCAAACATATTAATTCATATTTCACTTTTACTGGGCTTAATTTAAATCATTGGGCCCATTTACCCCTATTGGGCCCGGTTGCACCTTAATGGACCTTAATCGGCCTTAAGCCCATTTTTCACTTACTATTCACATTATCGAGGCCTATTGGGCTCATTGGGCCCATCAGTATTTATTTGGCCCGTTCTAAACTTTTGGATAGCTCAATTAATTATTTACGACAATTTATCTCAAATTGCATAATTTAATTAATTTTATCAGAAATTACTCCGTAATGTATGCGGTAAAATTCTTAACACGCATAACGATGTAAGTTGTCGTAAATAAGGGTTACTTACCCGAGATTCCATGATGGTATGCAAATCGAGGCTGTCTCAAGCTCTCGTTTGACGTCAATTGTTGAGCTACACAATTACATATTTTTTCGGTCAATTTTCAGTTGAATATTAATCATATTAAATATTTCAAAATTTAAATCGGTTAATTTCGACCGCTTACCGACTTACCCGTTGCTCAATTGCATCACTGAAAATTTTCCCAATTTTTCCTCTTTTTCTTTTTCCCTTTTTCTCTTTCATTTTCTTCTTTTCTGGCTGAACCGGTTCAGTCCGGTTCAGCCCGATTCAGACCGGTCCGGTTCAGTCGGTTCAGTCCAGTTCAACTTTCTTCTTCACCGTTCAGAGCTCTGCCGGTTGGTTTTTCGTCGGCTTTCGCCTCCAGCAGCTCCGCGGGGTAGTCCGATTCACGAATCTGGCCTCGGTTTCACCAACGGTGGCCGGAAAGTGGCCAGTCCGGCCTGTTCTCTCATTGGTTTCGTCACCTTTTCTCCATTCGCCGTTTTTGGAGCCATCCGTCGTTTTCTCCGACTGTTTTCGGCACCAATCGGTGCGCTATCGAATGAGGGAGCTTCGATGGGCGGTGGCTGTGGTCGAATCGGCGCCAATAGCCGCCAATTCTCTTTTCCTTTTTCGGTTTCTCTCATTTCCTCTTCCTCCCTCGCCGCCGCGTTTCCTCGTCGGATTTCGCCTGGGTCAAGGTCGGCATCGGCGTGAGGCTCTCCCCTTCGGCCTCTCATTCTCTTCCCGGTGGTCTCCGTCGGTGGAGGAAAAAGGCATCGGCCTTCTTCAGAAATCGTAAAATCACGATTTCTTTTTTTATTATTTTATTTTATTTTTATAATTTATTATTTTATTATTTTATTCAATAAAATATTATATTTTACCAAAATATCTAATAATTTTATATTTTATTATATAATTTATTTATTTAATTTATCTAATCTATTTTTCCATTTTCTCGATATATTTTCTCCGTATTTTCGAGATATTATCCCGAGTGAATTTTCGGTAAACCTTAATAATTTCAGATCTTGATCAATTGGACTCGAAATTCGATAATTTATCCTTCATTGATCAAGATGTCCTAAGACCCTATTTTTAATTAAAATTTTCTTACCGAATTTACACCAAATTTCGATCTTTTGACCGCTTTACCCTTCTACACGTTCGGGACTAATTTAGGCTGACTTTCCTTATTGGACCCACTATAATTTCTCATTTACAATTCGTATCTCTGTCCGGACAATTGAAATCTCATAAATTAAATTTGAAATTCCTTAATTGTCCGTTTTCATATTTAACGTACGTTCGACTACTTCATTCATATTTATATGATCAAATCATCCGTCTTATGATTCCATTAACATTTAACCATATCCATAAAATGTGTGAATCATAAGGAAATACGATAACAATCGGGTCTTTCAATTAAGAAGCTGTAGATGTGACCAAGTTAAAAAACCAACAATATGATACAATATAATAGGCATAAACATCAGGGAAAAGCATTTACAGGGAGCCTGAATTCTTTAAAACAATTCAAAACTTCAATAAGATACAATACAGTTCATGATTCCTAATTCAAAATCACAATTCAATAGTTTCAATAATCATACATACAATAAAAGAATGAGTATGCCATGGAATCATGGTTTCAAAGCAATTAGTTGGACAACCCCTAATGAAAACAATTTGGTTTTATTTAATACAAATCAAGTAAAGCTTTTCTCATTTTAATGCATTATAAAACATTTCATAAAAAAAGTTTTAGAAAACAAAAGTGATTTATGTCCAAAGAAAACATTTAAGAAACCTTTTATTTAAAAGCCCCAAAGTAGGTTTGTTTAAACGAATTTGCAAGCCAATGCAATTTCATAAACTAAAGAGTTACCTCAATAATGTTCAATTAATACAATACTTAAATCCAATTATGTTGATATCCATAGTTAAATCAAAGTATCTTTGACTGAACCATTAATATGGTAGGGCCGAGATACCAATGTAATCCTTTACCTAAATATCGATGTGGCGACCATAAACCTCGTCACCAAGCTAAACTAGGCAATGCATATATATAATGTCGTGACTCGTTTTTCCAAAAATCACTACAAATGTTTCGCGAACTTACCTCACTTCACTTGTTGGGTTGTGAGTCAATATCAGTCCCTCAGTCTCATACATTATATATATGCATATCAAGCAATGCTTTCGTCCTTGATACTAACATCACAGAAGCTCATAAAGTTACCATTTTATAATTAGAAAGTTGTTTACATTGCCTTACATATACACCCCCTATAAACATGACTACATCACTGTACACTATTATTTAGATACAAAAAGTACATTTATGTGTATACCTCGATGCTGCTAGATAGTTGTGTGTAAATGATCGCAGGACGGACGCAGCTAACACACTCTACTGGAAATGCTCTGTAGAGGGGGAAAAAGTAAAGGGGTGAGCACAACATGCTCAGTAAGAAATATATGAAAGTAGGTAGATAACCATACAATTTACGATGCTCATAATGCATGGTTTATACCGAAAATCAATGTCATTCACAAAACCATCATAGTAAAACACATAGCCATTTATTGCCAAAAATCGAATATCAAAACTCATTCGGAGTAAAATATTTCTGTGTTCAGTATTGGAACTCACATTTAAATTATATTCTCATTTCAAATGGTTTCATCACAAAAATCAAATCACAGATGTTTCGTCACGGAAACCAGTAAAATAGATGAGACTAGGCAGGGATTTTCACATAATCCAAGGGACAATTGGCCAAAGTCCGAGACCCTGAGCTATCCTTAGCTAGGTGTGCAAGCGTATCTTAGAGTCCGAGGAGGGGATTAGTCTATCCATCGACTCCTATCTAAGGACTATCACAAACCAGAGCAATGCCACAACATGCCCGAGTCCAAAGATGCAATCCTCACATCCCATAGTTGCACGGTACAGTGTACTCCATGTTGTCTACACGGTATAACGTACTTCGTGAACCACAGTACAATTACCACATAGTTGTAGGTGTCCGAGTCATAAGCTCACCACCCCAACCAAATAAATTATCAAATATGGCCATCGTCTCAGATCTAGTGTGAGCAAATCAATGTGACACACAGTCCAACACGAGGGCTCCAGCATTATCTCAATCACGCATCACAACAGAATCTAGTGCGGATAGTACTCCAGCACGATCTGTTCATATGCCATACCAAAATCAAGTGCAAGCGGATTTGGATAAATCCATAGACCTCATCATAGCTTCAGCACATTTCACACACACAAATAGACAGCTGGCTCCATTTCCCACAACAGTGGTACTCAAAACTGAGTGCGACACGTAAAACGATATAAAATAGAGAGAGGGCAATATCCCATCAAATCATACTTCATGAAAACGTGCAATTTAATGCATACAGTTAAATCGTGAGATAGTCTATCATTTTAGTTTCACAAAACCTCTTTTCACATGTAAAACGTCAAGTTCATGCACTTTATGCATTTTCAAATTTTCTCAGGTCTAAGGGGTATTTTCGTAATTTTTCCATATTTGGGTACTATCTAGAAATTTCATATCCATACTCTATACGAAATTTAAGTGTATCCAAACGATGATAAAAATACATACAACTATCTCTAAGAGCTAGCATAGATCCCTTACCTGGAATCTCGTCGAATGCTCTTTTCACTTTTTTTCACTTTCCATATATCAGTCTATCCGGCTCCAAATATATCTCTTGGAGTTGCAGATAGTTATCAATCACATCAATTAAGTATGATAACTCATTTATCATTTTCTATGTAGTCTATTTCATCAAATGGGCCCAAATACTCTTATTGGGCATCGTTGCCTCTTAATGAGCTTAACTCTATTTTAAGCTCATTTCGACTTTACTATTAATTCTATCAAGGCTCATTGGGTTTATCAGGCCCATTAAAAATTATTGGGCCATCCGTAGGGCCCATTAACACTACCATCACGCCATGTTAAGCCTTTTCTAACATAAAACATTTTATACGGAGTTAATCCGCAACTTATGCGATTAATTCTTAACTCGTATAATTATAAAAGTTATAGCAAGTAAGATTCACTTACCCGAGTTTTCATGATGGCTTGCAAATTGAGGCTCGATCGAACTCACGTTCGTCGCCTATTGTCGCGCTACACATTTATATATTTAACTCGGGTCAATTTCAGTCAAATATAATTTCAAATAAATTTTTCAAAAATTAAAACGTTCAATTTTGACTGCTTACCGGCTTCTCCTTAACCTGAGGCATCACCAAATTTTTCTCCCTTTTTTTTGTTTTTTCTTTTTTTTTTCCTTTTTCCTTGGCTAAACCAGTTCGGATTGGTTCAGCCCCTTTTCACACTGAACCGGTTCAGGTGCTTTTTTGCCGTTGCCGGTGTTTTCGGCCAATTCTTCACTAGCTTTCACTTCCAGCCGCTCCGTCTGGCCGCGTGATATGTGGATTTGGTGGCGGTTATGCCTGGGCTAGTCGAAAAGTTGCCGGTTCGGCCCTTTCTTTCCTCGGTGTCACCCCTCGTTTTCGGTCTCATCGATCTGCTCCTCTCAATGTCGCTGACGGTCACTGCCTTCTTCCCTAGGTTGGCCGGCGTCGCTTCTTGCTTCCCCTCCGCCTGCTTCTCTTTCCTCTTGCCGGTGAGGACAAATCGGGGGAAGGGAACCCGATTCCCTTCCTGTCGCATTTCCTCCATTTTGGTTTTTAGTTTCTGTTTTTTTTTTTTGGTTATATATATAATATATTATATATATTTTAATATAATATAATATATTATATAATATATTATTTTAGTATATTATATACATAAATATCCAAATATATATATTTATTATTTTATTTTTATTTTCTCAAATTTTTTTTGTATTTCCGAGATAAATTCCCGATGTGAAAAAATTTCGGGTTTTCACAATAAATTCATATCTTGATCAATTGGACTTAGAATTCAATTATTTCTTCTTTATTGATCAAGATTACACAAATACATGTTTACAATGTCAACTTCTTAAGGAAATGACATTGAATTTCGAGTCTCATATATCACCTAATCCATCTTCACTCCAACTAATCCCTTAACTGCAATATCATTGGAAATCAAGCTTAATTATTATCAAGCTTTTCTTATAAGACTCCAATACTATACAAACAATCGCTAATACGTTGTATTAATCCGTTTCCATAAATCCCTTAAGTGTTCAAGAGCACTTTATATCAAATCATTCACTTGGCCTTTAACCTAAATTGGTTATAGTGACTCAAGGCACCTCTTGGGGCTTAAACTATTTCTCTTTTAATATGTCACAAATACCACAATATTCATAAACCAATCAATCCCCAATACATACTCTTCATTTCTATAATCCTAATTCAAAGTCATAACCCTAAATCATCATTTCAAAAATTTTTTTCTAGAAATCTACTTAAACGAATCAACACATTCAACCACAATCGCAACATATAATTTTTCTAGGATTTTAGAAAATCATACCTTATAGAGAGAGAAAGCCTAGGCTTTCTCTCGCCATCAGCAAAATCTAGGATTAAAGTCCCTTACCTTGATTTCCCTTTTTTGGTGCCAAGAAAACCCCTTTCTTCTTTACCTCTTTCCTTTTACTTACTTTAATCTCACTCCAAAATATGGGTTTTATCATGAAATGAAGGTAGGAATGGAGAATGGGTAGAGCTCTGTGACTTTCTTTTTCCTTTTCCCATCTTTTCCCTTTTTCATTCTCTTTTCTCTTATTTTCTTTCTTTCTCTTAGTTCCCTCTCTTTTTCCTTTGTTTTTTTCAAGTCTTTAAAACACTTTTTAAAGGTTCAGGACATGAGGATCGATCCCTTTAGGGAGGGGATCGATCCTTTATGTCATTTTACAGAATTTTGACATTCTGCCTTTAGGAGATCGATCTCTTGTCCTAGGGGATTGATCTCTTACCTCACAACTGTTCATTTTTAGCTTCTGTAAGTTTGGGATTGATCCCTCTAAGGTAAATGATTGATTCGTTGACCTGGAATATCATTCTTTTGATAACTCCAAAAACATCTAACTTTCAACCCTTAAACTTCTACTAGTCATCCAACAACTCAAAATCATTCTTCAATACAACCATAAACATGTTCAAACCATTAATAACATATCCACATATCTCATAAGATCTAAACCCATAACATATACTTAATACCTCAAATATATAAAAAGTCAATGTACACCAATCAACTCAACTTCAATAATCATAAACATTCATTCATAAAACATCCATAACTCTTATTAACATATCCAACAACCACTTAACATACATGGATTACAAAATCAACTTATTCATTATTGTATTAAGTTCATACAACGAAAATTTGCGATTTTATACATACATTGCCAATTACATATTCATTGAGTACATCTATATCTTGGCTTTAATTGAGGGGAATATGTCATTAAGGGAGATTGTTTACTTTAAAATGATGCATACATTTTGAAAATGACAAAACCTAAATGTGATTATTAAAAATGATTTACATTATATTTTCCAAACCAAAATTCTATTTAATTATAAATAATTTTTCTATGATCTATTGAACATATTTTAGAGAATTACTTGACCATTTCAGTACTCAATTTCATGCACAAAAAATCAAATTATAATCCAATGAAATTGAAAAATATTGTTAAAGGAAATTAGAATTTATTTTTACCCAAAAATAGCTTTTGAAGGCTAGAAAATTGCTCCCCTAAGAGTGAAGATTGATCCCCAAAAGTCAGTAAGCTTCTGTTTGCAAAAATGGTCCATAAGATCGATCCCCTAGTGAATGAGGACCAATTTTCAAAAGTCAATAAGCCTTTAAAACTTAACTTGTTATAGAGGGATCAATCCCCTAGAAAAAGGACCGATCCCCTAGTATTCTTTGGCTTTTGTTTGTAGGAAATTTAAGAGAGTGGACTGATCCTCTAGCAAAGAGGATTGATCCCCTAGTATAAAATTGATTCTGTTTGAAGCCTCAGAGAAGAAAGGACTGATCCCTTTAAAAGAAAAGACCAATCCCCCAGCATGCTGAAAAGCTCCAACGACTATTTTTTGAGGTTTTCAACTAGAGTATTTTGCATTAAATGCTTCACCAACTCATTGGACATATAAATACCCACATTGAAGATGTTTAAAGCTAAGAAACTGATTTGAATTCATTGAGCAAAGTAAAAAAAGAAATTCTCATTGTACTCAAAGCTTGAATATCTCTCATTTTACTTTGTCATTCTTATTGATTGTAAACACTCACCTTCAATAGGTATTAATTGTTTACACCAAATCTTTTCACCATACTGAATTCTGAATTCAAGGGGCATGTTACTCTTGTGAGAATATCTTGTGAGTATTTGGGTAGTATCCTTTTAAAAGAGATAAAAAGGTTTCTTCCCAAGTATAATCAAAAGAAAGTGTAAGAGATTTCTTTCTAAGCCTTGAAAAAGAAGTGTATTGATATCAAGAATAGTGAAATCAGTTCATTGACAACAAGGTCAAGAAGAGAGGACGTAGGAAAGAGTTTGGTCTGACATCTATACATTTAGTATTTACTTCTCTTATCCTTTAACTCTTTATCTTATTGTGCTTTAGTTTAATATCTATTTGTTGTAATATTGTGAAATTAGTTTAGAAAGACCTCTAGATTAGAGAATTTAGTTAAAGTCGATTCACCCCCTTTCGATTGAGCCGACATGTTTTTCATAGCTTAGTTCTTACTGATAATCAATTACAGCTTCTAAGGTATTCGAATTTGAAGATTTTCTAGATCATTTGTCCAAGATGTCTTGACGATCGAATTCTGAGTTTTTGACTTGTTTCTTTGCGGTTTGATGTTACATACTAGCTGAAAAAGAGAGGAAATGAAAAGTAAATGAGGATTTGATGAATGTATAGGTGAAACAATGAAAAATGCTAAATTAGATAGAGAAAGGAAAGACAATTTTTTTCCCTCAAGGAAACAATAAGAGTGAAATGGTTATTACCACTTTTTCAAGTAATTTGAAAAGTTCTAATTTCCTTTTCGATAAATAAAAAACGTTTACCCTTTAAATGAATATTACTTTTCCTATGGCCTTTTTTTCAACTTTTCGCAATTTTCTTGACTCGTTGGGAAGTACATTTTTCCAATGCATAACTTCTGTCCAGGTTTAAACACCATTCGGTTCGCACGGTATGATGAATACTCTTCCGAGTTGGTGCAAACAGAAAGCTTGGTAACGTAATGAAGATTCTGAATGCTCGATCTCAAACAAATTTCACATTTCACTGTTAAAGCTGAAGATCAGATCTCTATAATAGAAAATGGCGTAGACCGTGGTTTTTTTTTTTTTTTGATTTCTTTTTTCAGAAAGGAAAGATAGAGTTGCTTGGCCTCTGAACTCTAACTACTTGCACGTACAAACCAGAGAGCAATAACAACTTATATCAAAAGAAATAGAATGCAATACAATCTTTAACCTGAGCAGAATCTGTTTCATAAACGCATGCAAAATTGCCTAGAACCGTCAATATCATCATCATGATGCTAAATCTCCGACAAAAACTTCGTGCTAAAGGATGTAAGCAAAGGAATGTTGATAAAACTTACTCAACATATTCAATAGTACAGTACTTCTTTAGTAGCTGTAAGTCCTAGACATACTCTTTATCTACACCGTGGTCTAAAATAGTCATTGAATTCATCCAAAACAAACATTTAAGACTGGTTGTTCCAACGGGGCATATTGCCTCCACCCATATTTGGAGCATGGTTATCCTGATATTGAGCATTCGGTGTGGTACCTAGGTAAGGAGTGTTTTCATAGTTAGGGTCACTCTGAAAGTTCTGTGCATTTCCAGACATGTTACCGGACCTTGCTTGATTTGATGGCACACTCCCCATATTCCCCATGCTGTTTGGTGGCATTCCTCCCATGTTGGGTGGCATCCCACCCGAGTTGGTGGGCGGTATCCTTCCCATGCTGTTGGGTGGCATCCCTCCCCTATGGTTGGATGGCATCCCTACCGTGATATTGGGAGGCATTCCGGTTGTATTAGTAGCAAAATTCTGCATGCCCTGGTTTGGAGGCACCTCCCTATTCTGATTATCTCGGGGCTGCATGTTCTCTCTTCTTCTCTCATAGTTTCTTGATCTATCATAATTACGAGGTCTGTCATTGCGCCTATTTCTCTCATTTGCTCGAGCATTGTTTCTCACCCATTCCTCGTGGTACTTTGGATCATATGGAACTGCTTGCCCATTAATGAAAGGTTCCCCTGAAAAAAATAGCTTATTCTAATAATAAAAACTTAAAACAAAAATCATCCAACATAAGAAATATTCAAAAATAAAAAGCAGAGAATAAAAGAGGCATATTTACCTCCATAATCCTTATTCTTCACATCCAAGTAAGAATCAGGAAGAACCCACCGAACTCCAGGAAGTTCTAAGGGTTCAAATAGAAATATATGATTACATCCATAAAAAGCTTCAGTTAGAACATAGCAATGAGAAGAAAATTTGGTAACTTAAGAGAACATGCACCTTTTATCTTATATGAGACCTCTTCAGACACCAGAGCTCCAAATGCATAGTAGTGTCTGGTAGAAACTGAATAAATTTTCATTCTTGCTTCCTCCTCGCTATTCAAAAGATACATATGAGATAAAGTTAAAAAAAAAAAAAAAATTACAAAGTAATGTAGGCACTTCCCATTAACATCATTCTGTTATGAAGTAAGCAAAAACTAGTATCTGTAGAAATCCATTCCTTACAATACTAAAATACCAATGGTTAGATGATAAAGGTTACAATCATCATGCTGATAAATGGAGATTTTACTACTAATAATAACAATCTCAAATGCCGCAGAGCATACATATCAGACAAGAGAGCCCTTGTAAAATAAGCATCATATAATTCCAAAACAAAAAGGAAAAAAGTTGTTTTAAGACGTTAGTCAATATGCAAAGATTCTTCGATCCAATTATCTCATATACATGATGTGCCAAAAAGGATACAATGACACAAGTATCAGTTTGTATGTCAGACTGTCACCGAGAGATACTCCAAAAAACACTACCATTCAGAAAATTTCTACAAAAGGATATGCACTTCATAGGAAATAAAAATATTCTGTAAACAAAAGTTTCAAAAACTAGAGCAGCTGACAATAAGTTTGACATTGCTTTAATAGAGAAATTATATTCTTATCGGAGAACATCTATAATCTTCTTTTATTAAAAGAAATCACCACTACTACACTAAAACCTAATAATTTTCTCAAGGCAATCTATAAATTAACAACCAAAAAAATGTAAAGCATTGAATTCAACATATTATTTCTCCTTTCCATTATCTTCCAAATTCAAAGGAAACAAACCACTTAAGATCAATACTGAAGCATTAAACCCTGACTAAAAGCAACCAAGAACAAGCTTGGAAACTTAATAAGATGGTAATCCAGCCGCCTCTTGTCTCACATTCGCAGTACTATCATTTTCCCATAAAAATATATCATTAAAATGAAATTTTTTTTAATCATTTAATCAGCATTCATTAATAGGCAAGAAAGGACCGGAACTAAAACAATTACAAGAATTAATAAGGCTTCATCTCCTCAAAAATTGCTAGAATGAAATTATAAAAAGTAAAAAACCAAAATTGATTGAAAATGAATAAAATAATACTAAAAATTTTATCTCAATAGATTGAGGTAACTACATGAATCAATATATTGAACTCACATTAACCCTAAATTAGTCCACTTCTAATTATAAATTGTTTTATTTATTTAATTTACAAACAATTAAGCTACCTACCTTAAGAAGTGAAATAATGAAACAAACACCAAAAAGAAACCATTATAAATAAAGATAAATATCGCCCCCCTCCCAAAAAAAAAAATACCTGCCCACAACTTGAGCTAGGGTTTTGATATAACTATCAATAATATCATCCCTAGTAGCACCTTCTTTAGGCGGCTCCATCACAACGAGCCAATGCTCAAAATCGCAGCCGTCGAGCAAGATCGTCTCTTTAGGAGGGCGGTTCGAGTAGTTTGGGTTTGGGTCATTCAGGGAGGACCTGGCGGCTCGGGTGGAAAACAATTTTACCGCGGGGGAAACGGGATCACGAAGGAATAGAGAACAGCAAGGTGGGGCACGGAGGCGACGGAGAAAAGAGAGGGAAGGAGGTGGCGATGAAGTGATTAGGGATTTGGGGGAAGCAACAGCTGCGGAGGAAAAGGAAGAGAAAGGGCGGGAGGTACGGAAGATGGAGGAGGTTAAGGTTTTGGGTTTTGAGATAAGAGAGCGAGAGAGTGTTTGAGTCGCCATTATTGGACTTGTTTGGTGAGACAAAAAAAAAAAAAGAGTTAAGGCAGAGAGCTGAAGAGGAACTTCGTTTCGGGGAAGATTTTAACAGGAGGAGAAAAGCCAATGTTTGATTTTTGAGAACTTACACTTCTAACAAAAGGATTACGTCCCACGATCTATTTTAATAAATTTATTTTTAATATAAAAATATCTTTATATGAAAACACAGTTTTACCCTTTGTTTTAATGTTCTTGAATACTCTCGGGAATGAGTGTTAGGGAGCAACGGTAGAGTTTCTAAAATTCATTTCCGTGATTACAATAAGAGCTCTCAAAAGTGTATTTTTGAGAGTTAAGTTGGACTTTTAAAAGTTTACTCTTAAGAGTTTTATTTTATAAAAATTTATTTTTAAAAGACATTTATATTCAAGGGAAACGTATTTTTGTAAAGGTTCTCTACCTCATGAAAACATACTCCTGTGAGCTAATTACAACTCATGAAAATACGCTTCTATGAGCATCGAGCCCGAACAAAAATTTAAGGTTTTTATATGTTCTAAACAATCTCTCTAAATTTTCATATTCAATCCATGAAGTGTAATAATATATTATAAATAATTAAAATAAATATATTCAATGAAAATTCAAGAATTTATCTTTATTTGTTGCAGATATGGAAAGGTTCAAGAGAGATTAAAAATTTAGGTTTAGGTTTTGAGAGGGATAAGTTGTATAAAGTTGTGTGAAGGATAGATTGGGTAGAATATTATAGTAAATAGGTTGTGAGGAGTAAAAAATTAAAAAGAAAATTTTAAGATTTAAGTTTTTTAAGTAAATAATTTATGAAGAGTAATTGATAGGTTATATACAGATCTTCTTGATTTTTTTAAAGTAAAATTGGCATGATATATTTTGTTTTTCGTTTATTTATTTTTACACTTTTCTTTTGGGCATTTTAATTTTTTTGCTACATAGGAGCAAGGCATTTTTAATTTTTATTGCGAAAGAAATCGAAAAATGGGAGTCTGAAAAATAATACTTGTTGAATGCGATTTTTATGGTAAGTTTTAAGATTTTGACCTTATTATAAACTCTGTAAATAATAATCTTTACATTAGTAATTGTTGTTACCTGAAACAATGGTGACGAATCACTGATATCTTCTCTTCGGGTTCTCTGCCACGTGTTGTCGAGAACTTCTGAAAAAAAGAAAAAGATCAGAGGAACGCAGAGGTTATTCCCTACGTTTACACTCCGATACTTATGTCAAACAGGGAATTTGGCAAAGTTTTAGTAGGGAGTTCTCAGATCTGGTTTATGAATCATACCTGGCCCCTATTTATAGGGGTTCCTCTCTGTCACTAATTACGCATATGCCCTTTTAATTAAATGCTAGATTTTCTCATGCCTATACTCGTTTTCTTCGTGCGCCACGTGACGCACTTTTTTTATTCTTAATATCATGCACAACAATTGCTCACCACTCTTTCGCTAGGTATAACCTTGCGGAAGAGTACATATGTTCTCATCGTAACCTCACGTCAAGTCCTTACGTAAAATTCTGAAGTCGAATTTTCATCGGAGTGTTTAGCTTACCTCGCGCATTTTTTGCTTCAAGCCCTTATTTGAGTGCTTAGCTTATCTCGTACATTTTTCGCTTCAAGCTTTTGCACTTTTTTTGTGGCTTAGCTCGCGTATTTTTCGCTTCAAATTGTTTTATATAAATCTTCTCCTGGTGCTAGGCCGCTGTGACGTATTCGCGCCTCTGGCACTATGGCATATTTGTTTTCAAATGCCTGGCCGCTGCGACGCCTTTGCGCCTCTGGCTCTTACGACAAGTCTTTTCAGATGCTTGGCCGTCGTGACGCTATCGCGCCTCTGACTCCTACGGTTTATTTGTCTTCAACGCTTGGCCACAGTGACGCTATTGCGCCTCAGGCTCTTACGGCTTGTACGTTTTCGACGCCTGGCCACAGTGACGCTATTGCACCTCAGGCTCTTAGGCTTATCTGTTTGCAACGCCTGGCCATAGTGACGCTATTGCGCATCAAGCTCTTACGGCTCGTCTGTCTTTAATGCTTGGCCACAGTGACGTTATTGCGTCCAGGCTCTTACGGCTTGTCTGTCTTCAACGTCTGGCCACAGTGATGCTATTGCGCCTCAGGCTCTTACGGCTCGTCTGTTTTCCACGCCTGGCCACTGTGACGCTATTGCGCCTTAGGCTCTTACGGCTCGTCTGTTTTCCTATTTTTCACGCCTGGCCACTGTGACGCTATTGCGCCTCAGGCTCTTACGGCTCGTCTATTTTCCACGCCTGGCCATAGTGATGCTATTGCGCCTCAGGCTCTTACGGCTCGTCTGTCTTCAACTCCTGGCCACAGTGACGCTATTACGCCTCAGGCTCTTACGGCTTATCAATTCGAGGTAGAGGATATGAATCTTTGGGGTAAGCTTTATTCATATCGATGAAATCCATCCACAGATTTCAACTCATTTGCATATCTTAATTTCACGCAGTGTCTGTATATGGTCTTCAATAAGATTAACCGAATATGTTGAACAAAAAGCACACGCGCTAATGAAGCTATATAGATATATTTATATCAAAGAAGACCATATAGAATCAGAAGAAAGAACCGGCTTATCATACTTTAAAAGAGTAGTATCAGGAACAGTGACATGAGGTGCGTAAATATTATCCAACCAATCTTACTTGGTACGTTTCCAATATTCACAAATGAATAAGAAAGATGGTCTATTCAGTGCAGTTTTCTTCGTAATAAGAGCCCAACAGGGAAAGGAATGCTAGCTTAACAAGAGTGATATTAGCTGGGATGACAGGGATTTCACCATTGGCAAATCCAATGACAAGAATTTGAGTACCCCAATTCAAGAACTTAATAGTTTCTTTAGTAAGCTTGCCACCCATAGGATCATAGAGAACATCAACCCCTTTGAGGTTCCTTGACTTGAGGAACTCCTTGACACTTGCAGTTACATTTTGATTAGTCAAGTTGACCACGTGATCAAAACCCAAGGACTTTAAAAACTACACCTTTTCAGTTTCCCTTGCAACAGCAATGGCATCAACACTGCAAACCTTGCCAATTTGAATAGCAGCAACACCAACGCCTCTAGCGGCACCAAGAACCAGCAATACCTGAGAAGAGGTCAAGTTAGCCCTGTGAACAAGGGTTACATGTGAAGTCCCGAAGGCAACAGGGAGTGCAATAGCTGGCGCCAGATCACACCCTTTCAGCACTCCAAACCCGGGTAGGGACTTACAGGAGAGATTGGTCTTGGACGATGAAGGTGGCGTAGGAGCCTAAGGCAGCAAAGGAGCAGACATGGTCCCCCACCTTGAACTTGGTGACGGCGGCTCCCACGGCATCCACAGTGCCAGCATAATCGGAGCCAGGGATGAAAGGGAGGGGAGGCTTGTTGTGGTACTTGCCCAATATCTGAAGGTAGTTGGCATAGTTCAAGTTGGTGGCTTTAACTTTGACTCTCACTGCGGTTGGGGAGTCCAATTTTGGGATGGGATGGTTTCTGCTGACCTCAATGGGCAACAAAGACGATTAAAAATTACCGACCGGGGCTGACAATGATGATGCTGGATCACCCAATCTCTTACATAACAGAGCTTCCAGTCCATTTCTTATTGGTAAAAGCAATTCCTTTATTCTCCTAATGAAACTGAAATTGTATACAACCATTTCCTGGTAATGATTTTTGTTTTTTAGTAAAGCTGAACTCCATCGCAGCTGCCCGTTCACCATATGACCTTGTGTGCAGGAAATCCCAACTCCCGTAGCAATGTGGCTTCAAAAATCATCCCAAAATGTTGGATGATGATTTGGTATAAGTATTGAAGCAAAATACACAGCTCAGTGTAAATTAGCATAATAACCCAGAACCTGTTGCTTGGACCAGTATTTACACAGAAAGCATATAAGAAGAGAGCCGCAAGATAAAGCATAGAAAGCAAGCTAAAATTCCATAGGAAAATCAGGATAAAGCAACAGTAACAAACAACATCATTATTTGATCTCATTTGGTCTCAAATATAGTGGAATATGATCTTGATTTGTAGGCATGCAACATTGGACATGTTCCGATCACTATCTGATAGCATGGAATGTTTTTGGTTAATATGTTCCCCACCAAAATCTTGATTCTCTATCTCGTAATATACCTCCTTATCAGAAGAATGATCAGACGAAGCTGGTTTTTCATGTTCAATGTTCAAGAAGTTTACAAGATTCATGACTGCCATACTACTAAGAGATTGCACTTGTGAAACTCCATCACCTATCAGTTGTACTGCTGATATTAGTGGGTTCCTCTCGACTTGGCATTTTTCCTTATGTCTCTCAAAATTGAAGAAAATGTTATCATTAGTTGTGTCCTTTAGTTCAGTGATCTCAAAAAGAGAATCGGTTGACTGCTTTCTGGAGTCCACTTTAGACAGAACTCCTGTTCTTTCACTTCTAGGAGAGTCATTCATATCATGAGTAAATAAATAATCAAGGCTCAGATTAAGATCCTTTCTCTTCAAATCAGTATCCCTTTTGTCAAGTGCAATCTGACTCTGAGACATATTTGAATTTACAGAAAGGTTCCTTTTCCTATTGTCTTTGCCTTCAGGAAAGGTGTTACCACAATTACTGACGCTTATGCTGTGAAGTTGTATTTGCAAGTTGAGCATCTCTGATTTGATCTTTTCCACTTATAGATTATGCATGCGCTTCTGCTCCTCAGATTTACGTATCTGTTGCAACTGTGCAGTCTTCCATGCAGCTCTCTTCTCCTGCTCTCACACTAAAGCACTAATCTGTTCTCAATAAGTGCAAATCTGGATGTAATTCGAAATCCATATTGATGCAACCCAGTCACTTTGCTAATGTGTTCTACCATTTTGCATTTCCCCTCACAAATATCACCCACAAGAGGAGATCTAGTGTTCCCGTGATCAAAATCAATGCCAGCAAAAGATTCAGTAAGTGACAGTAACTGTAAAGAAGCAGCAAGTGATGCAATATAAAGAAGTGAAATAGTATTCAGCACGGCAGAGCTGGCAAGAAGCAGTGCAATCATGTTAATCTCAAGGCCAAAGAGACTAAACATATTCTCTATTTAGAACTTCATACAAACTTTTAGACTAGCCTTCTGCATTGCCAGCCTCTCTTTTCTCAAGTCATGAATTTATTTTCTATTCCACTTATGATTATCTTTGTAATATTCTTTTAAGCACCTGTTTGAATGGTTTCGGCCTTTGTAGCCTCCTATGAAATCCATACCTCGAGAAAAGTTGGTGTTAAGAGATGGACATGAACTGCTTCTTGCTTTATTCTTTCTGCCTAAAAGTGAATTGGCATCTAAACACTTTCTTTCTCTGGTAAAAATGGTGGCTTCATTTAGGCCATTTTCTGTTGACATAAAAAGACCACAAGAGTCCTCCCACCATCCTCCATTTTCAAAGTTGTGTGGCAGTTTTTCCAACCATCGAGAGACATTGTACTGCAAAATAAATGCAACAACAACCAACATTTTTCCCCTCAAACCTAATTCTACACCCAAGAAACCAGGTTTGTACACCTGTAAGCCTAGGAAAAATGAAACAGAAGAGTATTTTTGTCTAGGGAACATCTCAGCCTGGTAATCCCACATCTGGAAAGGATACTCAACCATCACAAGCAATGAAGAATAAAATAGAAACAGTTTTGAAGAGATTTGAGAATTTTTTGACATAATTGAACAAATGACTAATCCAAAAAGATAGGAAAAACCAAATGCACTAATTGGAGACAAAGATGCATAAAATATGGCAAGATATAGTATCTTTTCACTGTGCCAGATTAGAAGGCGCTTGAGAAAAGCAAAAGTAGCAATTCTTGGCATATCATCTTTTGGTGTGAGATATTTGCTCTGCCTCCTCTTATAACTATATAGTTGCATCATAATTAATACAGCTAAGGGCTCCCAAATGTTTTTCAACATTGAAGCTTCTGGGTTATAACCAAAGGCAGAAGAAAGTTCAACCATCCTGGACAATCATTCCTGAAGCCAAGGGAATGCACTTAACCCGTAAATGAACATGAACACTACAATGGCATAGATTTTCAGGGGTAGCCAAAGGTGCTTTACTGTCTTCCCCATAAGTTGCCTTCCAGTCATCCACAGTAGAAGGAAAAATAGGTAACCAAATGAAGAATAGTTTGGTGTTACTACATACACCGCGAGAAGGATTGTGAGAAGGACAATGTAAGCTCCAGATGAACGATATATTGAAAGAAACTTTTGACCAATAGCATTTAGATATGATCCTATCTTTCTCTCATGAGAAAAGTTAATTTCCTAGCTCTTTCTTGATGCTGAAGTATTAACCAGCAATATAACAGATTTGAACAAACCAGCTCTCAAGATGTTAAACCTAATTGGAGGGCTAGGAGTGTGCTGAATGATTGCTGAGAATGAGAGCAACATTTCAAACCCATGATTTTGAATGGCAAAAAAGCATGCAAGCACAACTATTTTTAGAGAGTTCCCAGAATTAGCACGAGGAAAGAAACTTAGTTGCGAAAGAATTTTCACAGCAATCGAGCCTTTCTTCTCCAAGGCAGTAGATATTAAATTAAGCTGAAGAAGATATAACAGTGTGAAATGTGCCTCACATAAAAGAATTAAGCATTGTCATATTTTCTTACAAACAGTGTGGCTTAATAGAAATACCAAGAAAAAAGCCATATATAAGGCATGGATGAGACCAGGGTTTAATGCAATAAGAAACAATAGCACCAGCGCGATAGCTCGAGAAGTTTTGCGCAGTCCCTATACTATTGTAGCTACAATCAGTACTTTTGTTTCTCCATCTAAATTGGAATCATCACTTGAAGATGGTCCATCATAATCTGACATAGCAGATATCTTATAGAGTCAAATGAAATCAATTAGGCCTTGAAATATCCCAGAATACTCAATGGGAAGTTGATATACATAGAGCAAGACAACGTTCAAGCCTGCATACAACAAAAGATACCGCCAAGACCTTGATAATAGAGATTGCCTTTAGAAGCGCAAACCCATTTTTGGAGCTGCATATTGAATGAACAGGTCAACTAGAGATATTAAACTCCAATTTAACAACGCAGCTGTCAAAAGAAGCAGAGGCAATACAAATCCACTGAGGAACTTCCCCATCATAACCACTCTTTTTAACTATGAACATAGTCACTGAAGTTGCTCCATGAATCCGAAACTCATCAGTGCAAGATTGAATCTTTGATAGCCAATCAAAGCCAAACCAATATACACCAAAAAACAAACCAGAATCACCCATCAGAAAGCTTCATTGAGCAGAATTGGTTCTTCATGATTTTACCATCACTGATGATTGATGAGAATTGGAAAGGCTCCATGGTGGGCTCTATTCACTTATCACAACAAAATGAGATAAACCCATTTTCACAAACTCTCTTATCACCAAACCAAGGCAGTAGGAAGAACCTGAACCAAAACTGGATTTTGGTAATGTGATCTCAGATTTAACCTCTCTTGTTTTTCGCTTTACGTGGTGTGATTCTTTCTTTCTTTAAATAGAGCTATGATGGAATATGAACTTATAATGTTGCTAGAGTAAAAAGCATCAGTAATGAAGTTAGGATTCAATCACACCGCAAAGGCTTATAACATTTCTTTCGTTTCCCATAGACGGCGCCAATTATTGTTACCTGAAATAATGGTGACGAATTGCTGACATCTTCTCTTCGAGTTCCCTGCCACATGTTACCGAGAGCTTCTGCAAAAAAGAAGAAGATCAGAGGAACGCAGAGGTTGTTCCCTGCGTTTGCACTCCGATGCTTATGTCAGACAGGAAATTTGGAAAAGTTTTAGTAGGGAGTTCTCAGATCTGGTTTATGAATCATACTTGGCCCATATTTATAGGGGTTTCTCTCTGTCACTAATTACGCATATGCCCTTTTAATTAAATGCCAGATTTTTTTATGCCTATACTCGTTTTCTTCGTGCGCCACGTGGCGCACTTTTTTTATTCTTAATATCATGCATAACAAGTAATAATTAATAAAAAACATGAATTATATTTTTAAAGTAAAAAAAAAGTTTTAACATAACAATTTGTTCAATTAATTTTTTAAATTATCATTACATATTATATATTAATACAAAAACAAATATCAATGTATTACTTATTTAAACTTTCTAAAACTTTAAATATTAACCACTACTTAC
Organism: Firmiana major; assembly: GCA_033439115.1. Taxonomy (NCBI): domain Eukaryota; kingdom Viridiplantae; phylum Streptophyta; class Magnoliopsida; order Malvales; family Malvaceae; genus Firmiana; species Firmiana major. The sequence goes on from CM065899.1 coordinate 41,966,132, forward strand.
CATTTTTGGCATGTCATCATCTTGCTCTAGCTCTCTCAATATACTTGCTAAGGGCTTAAATACAATAATGCATGTTTGAAATAAGTTATCACATTTTCATTTCATTTTAGTTTTGTTCAAATATCCTTTAAACATGTATGCATTAGGATGAACATACATAAGCTTTTATAGTGCATCAAATAATCAAGCAATGCCAATCACATTATCACATTCAAAAGATTAAACACAAGGATACTTTAGGGTGAAAGTGAACATTCTTACTAAATTCTTTTTGTTTGAGAGTGCTCATATTTCACATATCCCTTGTCATATCCCGAAGGATACGATAGACTTGATACTTTACACAGAAGTATGAAATTTTGGGCTAACCTTTCTCTTTTCTTTTAACACTGACTTGTCATGTGAATACAGTCCTACAATACTTCTAGATCACAAATTACCTAACTCGGTTTAAGGTCTCGAACCTAATGTCCTAGTTTAATTAAAAATCGATATCAAGCTCAAATTTTATTTCGGCAGAGTTTCCACGTAAACGCCTATTTTCCCTACTAATACAATATCAGATCGATCATAAATCACTATTCACATTCAGTCAAAATTTTGATTCCAATACTCAGTCTTCATAACCACTTGACATTTTATCATACAATTTAGTTTCATAATTTTCAGATAACCCGATATATATAAAAATATTATTTTGTAAAAATTACATTATTTTCTACTTTTTGACACTTTCAACTATAAAAATTCATTTACATCCCTAGACTTAATATTTTATATACGTAAACCTACTTTGACATATTAGACATCCTGTAAGGGCCGTAGATTCATATGTATTCTTTATGATTTCGTGATGTACAGACAAATTACATTTGATATGAATCATAAGAAATGAATGTTTTTAAATTTCAAATGTGAATGAAATGCAAAACGAGTAGTGAAGTAAATTGAATATGAATATACGTTTGAATTTTTAGAAAAATTACAGCAGGAGTGCTACAGATGAAGGGCAGATCGATCTCATTAGTAAGGGGAGATCGATCTCATGGCTTGAAATACAATGCCCAAGCATTCTGAGAAAAGTGGGAGATCGATCCCTCATTCAAAGCAGATCGATCTTGGGTGAATTTTGGTTGAGACAGATCGATCTCTAAAGGGTTCTGGATAGCACAGATCAATCTCTTCTCAAAGGCCAGATCGATCTCTAAGTGATTCTGTTTGAGCCTAGTCGATCTCATACCAAGGGGCAGATCGATCTTACCTTCTAAGGGTCGAATTTTGATGAGATAAACATAGAGCAGATCTATCTCTCATGGTTAGGAGATCGATCTCCTAAGGCAATTCTATATAAACTCGACTGTTGCACCTTCTTTCTCCAAGAAACAAAAATCCCCATTGAAACCAAGTGAAAACCTAACCTTTGTACTTCAAAAATCATCACCTTTCAATAAGTTTTGAGAGAGATTTGTTTCAGCAAAGTTGTTCCTTATGAGGAGGAGAACAATATAGTTGAAAACTAGAAGTTGAAATCAAGGATTAAAGGAGCAAGGTGAAATTCCCCCAATTTGGCAAAAAGAGAAAAAAAAAAACAAGCTAGGTAAGATTTCAATACACCAACTTCAAGTACGTTAATATAGGTATCTTGGTGAGTTGATTGATGTATGTTTTGTTGGCTAAAAACATCCATGAACATGTTAATCCTCCATGACCTAGAATTTAGGCTTGGTGTGAGAAAATGAGAGAAAGTTGATTAGGAATGGATTCAAGGATGATTTAAGCATGTAGTGATGTTATTAAACATGTATATATGATTGTAAGATAGTTTTATGAAATACATGTATTGGAATAGATGAGGAATGAAAATAGGTATATGAGATGTATGGTGAAATGCCATAGTGGGAGAAAATGATTAACTTAAGGCATTGGGAGATTTATGCCGGTTCAATTCGAGTCAGTAGACTTGATGAGTCTAATAAGTTATCGAGAAATGAGTTGTAAAATCGAAATGGACTTACGAGAGAGTAAGGTCCAATGAGAGGTAATAATGCCAAATGGGTGTAAAAAGGGTTAAATACATTGATTTACATTCATGCAAGTGAAAATTTAGTATATTAAGGTATACAGATGTGAATGGTTATCTATAGTTTTGGAGTTTATATTGGAAGCTGATCGGACTGTGAGATTTAGCAGCGCCAAGGAAGTGAGGTCACGTGATGTGATTAGAGGTAAGGGAATTTCGTGAGTAGCTAAAGGTAGCTATACGTATTTTGGATAGATTTACAAGTATCTAAATCATATATGGATTTCTGAGTTGATTGGCAAAATTGTGATTTTACCCCAATTAAGGGTAAAAAGCTTATGAAGCATGTTTGTGACTAGTTTTAAAGTTGTTTGACAGTTGCATAAATAGATTGGCTAATGTTTTCATGTTATATGCGAAAACAATACATTATAGTGTCGATTTGATTTAATTGAGTGAATTTCAATTGAAATAAGTCATCTATCGGTTTGTGTGAAAAACCCTTGGTGCTAGAGTAATACTCGTACTAGATTTTATCGGATTTGCATTACATAGTACTTGAGTATTTCTCGTACTTGATTTAATGCGATTTGTGCTGGATAGAGTACTGGAGCATTGCTCGTATGATAGAGTATTGGAGCATTGCTCATACTCAATTTTACATGACATAGTGCTAGGAGCATTGCTTGTACTAGATTTATGTGACTTGTGCATGTGGTCGTGTAGGAGTATACTCGCACGTACCAGTTTTGAAAGAGATAGCATGAAATAGCCGTGTTGAGAGCTTGTACAGACTGTGTGTCTCACCGATTATATGTTCTCACGTGCAAATTTTTGAGATATGGGACTATCGAAACTATTATCCATGGTATGAGGGTTAAGACTTATGGCAGGCACCCTGACTATGAGGATTGGGTCCATGGAGTACTTGTACCGTGTATGTCACATGGAGTACGTTGTACCGTGAGTACACGATGATATAGAGTTGTGGCTGATAGTTGAGGATTTGACCCACCTCCCGTTAAAGCAAATGTGAGGCCCCGCACACTGAGTACTGTGTAGCCTGAGATCACGAAAAATGAGATATGATCATAATCTTGGGACAAGTAGTCGCCTATCTCACCTTACTGATATTTCTTGTTTAAATTGTCACATGAGTTTTTATAAATTAGGTAGACCCGAGGGATGGGTTAAGCCTCGACATGTGACCTTGTGTGTGAAAGGGTAACCCGAGGGATAGGTGAGGCTCGAAATTCCATGTTTTTAACATGATGATATGCTATCTTTGTTTTGATTTAATTGATATGGCATAATGAAATGTGATTTATATTAATTACATGAGAAATGCAATATTTTGCATAAATTGCTGAGGTTATTAATCCAGCACGTTTTCAGGTCATACTGATGATTTGTATATATATATATATACTTGCATAAATGTTTCAAGAAAGATACATGCTTTAGATGTGAATCGAAAAGGAAATGATTTAATAGCATGATCATTATATTTTGTAGATAGTGTGGTTATCTACTTACTTACCTTATTTCCTTACTGAGTTGTGAGCTCACCCCCTTTTTATTTCCTCCCCTCTACAGAGCGTTCACAGTAGTTGAGTACGACTGAGGACTGGTATTCCTTTATCTACTGCATATCCATCTTACGAAAGGTATACACATTCAAACGTTTTGTACTGAACAATGTAAAAGCACAGTTATGTAAACGAATGTATGGCCGGGGATGTATATGTACAAGTATTTATATTAATGTATATGAAGTTACTTTTAAGAAAAGAGTACTTATAGTCAATAGATAATTGTATTGACATGTATGTACGTTATGAAATGAATGTGGTTGAGGTGACTATTATCGAATCACAGCCCAACGGTTTGGTGATTGAATTGTGACTGAAAGAAAGGTAAGTAAAATGCGAAAAATTTTTATAGATTTTGGTAAGTCACAAGAGGTCGTGACAGAATGGTATCAGAGCGAAGTTGGTCTGATGTGAGTTGGTATTAATAATTAGGAAAGAGTATATCCCATATTACTGTACTTTGTTCAGTTACAGTTGTGTATTCGAGATGAGAGTTAGACTAATTAATGATTACGAATGCAGGAATTGAGCCATTAGGCTAATACCAGCCATGGTAGAAGGGCTAGAGGTAGGGCTTGAGGCCATAGAGGTAGGCCTGAGACCCGAGATGAGATGACATGTCCCACTTAGGTACCGAGATTACCAACGAACGCTTCACAAGATTAGAGCATCGCCTTGAGACTATAGTGAAGTTACTGGCACAGATTTTGCCAGGTGGACAGGGACAGGATGTAGGGACTGCGCCTGGAGAGACAGCTGCACCTGATACCCCTATACAACCAGCTCAGACGCCACAGCCTACAAATACTTCTATACCCCACGAGCTCAGGATACGCCTTCGCATGTTACTTCACGACAAGGCGGTAGTGCTTTGGGATATGGTTGTGAGCTTGATAGATTGCGACAATTCCAGAAGTTTGGACCTCCGTCATTTAGTGGGGTGATGGACCTCGTGGTTGTAGAGGGTTGGCTGAGAGAGATGGAGAAGCTATATGGATTCTTTGAGTGTATGATGATCGAGATGGTCGCGTTTGCTGCGTTCCTACTGAAGGGATCGACAGAGCATTGGTGGAAGTCCACCAGGGTTATATTAAGAGCACGACAATCAGAGATCACTTGGGATATCTTTTTGGATTCCTTTAGAAGGCAATATGTCCCAGACACAACGCAGCAGAAGCTGCAAATGGAATTTTTATGGTTGAGCCAGGGGATTCAGTATGTGGATGAGTACAAGACAAGATTTATATCCTTGGGTAGGTATAACCCCAATACTATGAGTAGTGAGACCAAGAAGGTTCGTATATTTATTGATGGACTGAAACCAGTATTATGGTTTAGACTGGTTCCATTTGATATCTCTACCTATAATGAGGCAGTGCGCAAGGCGCAACTTTATGAGCAGGACTATAAGAGGAATGTCTTCGAGTTTAAGAGATTTGGAAAAGGTAGAGACCGAGATAGGACGAGGTCAGTGAGTGACAGTACCAGAGGTTTCGGATATCGAGGAGGGAGGAGACTCTTCGGTAAGAGACCAGCTATCGATGAGGTATAGGAAAAGACTGTTAGATATCTTGCATATCCAGCTATAGCTTCAGCTAGAGGTGTTGTTATTGGAGGATCGAGGCCTACCACTGAGCAGTGGTAGATTCCATGGCGATAGACCTTTTCCTATTTCTAGTGGATTGTGCTTTAGATGTGGGAAGCCAGGGCATCTGGCGAGAGTTTGCCCAAAGATTATTGATATTGCCCCACAGAAGGGCAAGGAGTCGGAGAGAGCTCCAGTTGACATGTCTGCTCCGAGGAGGAAAGCGACGGAAGAGGAGAAGGGGAAACAGGTCATTGGATGAGGGCGAGTACATGCCTTGGACCAGGTCACAACTAATGCTTCGTCGGATGTGATTAGAGGTAATATCCTGATGTATGATTTAGAAGCATATGTTTTAATTGATCCTGGTGCCATACATTCATTTGTATCACCTTCATTTGCTAGTAAGTTAGCAAAACATGTAGTAAGTAGGATGATGTTAATCAGTACGCCTATGGATAACTGTCAGCTAGTCGAGTATGTGTTAAATGGCTGTAACCAAAGAGTAGGGTGAAAGGATGTAATGCCTGTAGTTTTACAAGTCTTTTTATGAAGCTATGATGTAAATGTACATTGTTACTTTGTATATGAATGAAAAAAGGATGTAAGGGTGATAAATCTAATGTAAAATCCATGATTTCAAGTGTGTGCACAAGTTTCATTGCCTACGAACTATATGGAATGGATATTATCATATCTTGATTGTGTATGGAATGTAAAATGAGATATCAGGCAACTAAGGATGAATTACAAAGTGAAAAATTACAGAAAACTGCAGTAATAGGGGTGAAGGGGAGGAATAGATCGATCTCCCATGTAGGAGAGATCGATCCCCTCTCACAAAATTCCAAATCTCAATCCAAATGAATAAGGCAGATTGATCTCATGGGAAGGTAGGTCGATCTCCTTTAGTCTCTACCTGGAAGGAATCGATCTCTCACAAGGCACAAATCGATCTCCAAATGTCTCGACCAAGGAGAGATCGAACTCCCTTAAGAACCAGATCGATCTCCCCTTTATAAAACAGATCGATCTTGTTAAGAATTTTTAAGAGAAGATCGATCTCCTACAAGAGGCAGATCGATCTCCAAGAAGGATTTTACTTGCAACAGATCGATCTCATCATGAAGAGCAGATTGATCTGGTAGTAGTTACGTTAGGTGAAAGGGCTACCAAACCACGCAGAGATCGATCTTCACAAGGGACCAGATTGATCTCATGTCTCTGCATCTATAAAAAGAGTAAGAGATTGAGCTGAAAATCAGATTTTATTCTTACCAAACCCGCACCTATCCATTTTCCCTCAAAGAACTAAGCTTTCCCACTCAAATATCACCACATTCCAGCCAGTTTTGGAAGAAGCTCAAGAAGGGAAAGTTGTTCCTTGAAGTAAGGAGAACAACATACCCAAAAAAAATCACACATTGGTTTGATCAAGAGGAGGAGAATAGACTACCACAAGTTTGACTAAGGAAAAAGCTAAGCTAGGTAAGTTCTTCAACCTTTAAGCTTTAAATGTGAGTTCTAGACACTTATGGGTTAAATGGCATGTGAAATATATATAGAAATGATAATTGTAGTGATGAGTGAGTAATATTAAGAGGTAATTCATGAAGAAATGTTTATGGAGAAGTGATCGAAAACTTAAGAGAAGATATAATGTGAAATAGGATAAAAGGCTTGAGATATATGAATAGATAAATAAATGATAATATGAATGTTTGGGATAAGGAAAGGAAAATAACTTAATGATTTATACGTGTAGATTAGAATACGTCGGAACACGATTAACCCGGATCGCGAATAGAGCAAAAGAGACAAAGGAAATACAAGTGCGATTCGAGTTAAGGGATTATATGTTAGCAATAAAGATATTCGTACGTATTTTATAGCGATTTTAGTAGTTACGATGTTAGAAATATTATGCTTATTTATTGAGCCGAAAACAAATTGAAATTTAATATGGTATGAATTGTGAAAATGGGATGTGGGAAGGAAAACAGCCTGTCATGCATGTTTTAATGTTCTTACAACTCTATGTTGTTTTTGTGACTAAGAAATGATGATGGATAGATTGGCTAGTTTTACATGTTTAGTATGGGATGGCATGCTACGTCAATAAACATGATTTGAGATTTTATAAAGAGAAAAATAGCCACCTATCCGATTTGAGACGTGAACTGGTGATGGAGCTGTAGCTCACACATATTTTATGTTTTCGACTATGCTAGAGGTTTTACTCGCATATGTTTACATGTTTTGATAAACTGTGCTGGAGCGTAGCTCGTACGTGGTTTTATGATGATGATAATGTGCTGGAGCCTAGCTCGCACAATGATTTTGAGATGATACAGTGTTAGGAGTAGTTGCTCGCACTGAGAGATACCACGCTGGAGCCTTGTGGAGATTGTGTGTCACGCTGATTTTTGCTCGCCTGGTATATGAGACATGGTTTAGGATGATGAGTCCATCGGTGTAGGGTCGATGGACTGGGTCCATGGGCGTACGCTGTATTGTGTAGTTGTTCGGGGAATACTATGTATCGTGCTGTGTGCACGTGGGTACGAGTATCGCGTAGATGAGACATGGAGTACGTTGTACTGTGATGAGGAAGAAGATGATGATGATGATGATGATGGAGATGAGATGAAAGGTAGGATTGACCCATCCCCCTTCAGGTGAGTGATGCCCTGTGCAAACCTAATCAGTGGGGCCTGAGATCACTCACTATGGCCATATGTCGTGGATATTTGTTTACCTAAAATTCCATACCTTTCTCAGAGATAAGAGTAATTTGAGAAAACTCAAGAATGAAAGAAATATGATGAAAAGAATTAATTTGTGAAAAGAAAAGAGATATCTTGATTTGAATATTTGTGCTATGATAGCACTATTTTACAACATGTTTTCAAATGGAAGCATGGAGCATTGATTTTTATGAAAATACCTATAAGAGAAAAATGTTTAAATGCATTTTCTAATGATAAACTTCATTTATAATGAATGTTGTTTTATTTGTCATGCATGGGCTACGTAGATAGTACAATATCTACCTGTTAACATTCTTTTCCTTACTGAACCATGGTTTGCTTATCCCACTATTTTTCCCCCTCAAGATACTGAGAATTAGGATAGTGCAGTAGTCTCCAAATTGGTTTTGTATTGGTCAGCTCCTACCAGTTGCTAAGGTATAAGAAATGTATACACATAAACATTTTGTATATATCATTTTGTATCGCACGGTCATACATTGACAAAGAGAAACTTGTATGGGGATGTTATATAATGATATTATATTTATATAATTGATTTTTGTATATCTACACACATGCGTGAGAGTGTGTGAATTAAAGTTTTTAAACATTTCCCCTATAAATGTATGGAATTACTAATTGCATCGGCTCATAGCCTAACCGTAAGTGATATATGTATGGATGAAGAGCACCCGGAGTCAGGGTGTGATAGAATTTGCTATCAGAGCTTGGTTGGTCTGATGTGAGTCAATGTCTAGGATTAAGAAAAATGTACATCCCTAAGTTACTGTGGGATATTTGATACAAATGTGTGTATGGAGCTGGTAGCGATCTAAGAGTTTGTTATAAATGCAAGAAATTCAACAGGCTTGTGAACTATGCTTGAGAGACACCGCAAGAGGAGAGACAGCTCACGAGCTTAGAGGCGAAATGATAGGACTGAGAGGCATAGTAGATCGTCCTCTAGTCATGAACCTCAAGATCAGACAGAGACTCCCGATCCTCGAGTAGCCAGATTAAAGGAAGACATACGTATGATGATGACCATGATGGGTCAGATCATGTCTAGATTGGAGAGTATACTTGGTACAGCAGGATAGGCTGCACCGAATTACCCAATAGCTGCACTTGAGCCTGAGAATGCTGCACCTGCACAACTCGAACTAGATAGACCACGAGGTCCCCCTATTCAGCCAGTTCCTCCTCTAGTGGCCCTACAACAGTATGATGATGATATGGGGCATGGTTATGATTGTGAAATGGAGAGGTTGAGGCATTTCATGGACTTTAAGCCTCATTCTTTTAGTGGGGTAAAGGATCCGGTAGTGGCAGAGGATTGGATCAGTCAAATGGAGAAGTTGTTTGACTTCTGTAGATGTTCGGCTATGGAAAGAGTAGCGCTTATGGCCTTTGTATGGAGAGGCGAGGCTGAGCATTGGTAGAAGTCTACCAGACCAATGTTGAGAGCTTAGGGCACAACGATCACATGGGATAGATTTTTGGGTGCTTTTAGAGAGCAATATATTCCAGATACTGCTCGACGAAGGCTACAAATGGAATTTCTGAATCTGACTCAAGGGAACCGGACGGTGGATGAGTATGAGTCACGATTCACCTCATTAGGTCGGTATGATCCAGACTCTATCAAGACTGAAGATATTAGGGTCCACAGATTTGTGGATGGACTCAGGCCTTCGATTAGAGCTAAATTAGCCACGTTTGATGTTGCTACATATAGAGAAGCAGTACGACGAGCTCAGTTGTGTAAGCAGGACTATGAGCTGCATATTTTAGAGTTCAGTTGGGGTAAGGACAAGGGTCCGAGGAAACTGGGAGATGGCAAGGGTGCCAGATTTGGTCAGAGAGGTGCTAGTAAACATCGGAGGGAGGCAGATGAGTCACAGAAGAAGGCTACTAGACCTATTATGTATCCGATTCCAGCCACAGCCAGAGGTATAGTGATTGGTGGACCACGATCGACTACTGATCAGTGCAGAGTCTGTGGCCGATATCATGGTAGTAGGCCCTGTATTTTCAGGGTACATGATGTTTTAGATGTGGTAGAGTTGGGCACTATGCAAGGGATTGTCCAGAAGCAGTTGAGGTAGTCCCGTAGAGGGGTAAGGAGCCAGAGAAAGTTCCTACAGTTAAACCTCCTGCAAGGAAGAGAGCCATGGTTGAAGAAAAGGAGAAACAGGTTGTGGGTCAGGGCAGAGTATATGCGATAGACTAGACATCAGCAGATACCTCTTCTAAGGTGATAAAATGTACAATTGTATTTTCAATTTGGAAGCTATAGCTTTATTTGATTTTGGTGCTACACATTCCTTCATATCGCCTGCATGTGCATCAAAGTTAACAAGTTTTGTAAGATCCAGATACTTGAATAGGACCTTATTAATAAGTACTCCAATGAGAGTCAGTCAATTAGTCGAACAAGTATATAAAGATTGTAAAGTGAAAGTAGGAGATAAGTGCACGACAAAAAATCTGACTTTGTTAAATATGTATGACTTTGATATAATTTTGGGAATGGATTGGTTAGCTACCAATCATGCTGTCTTAGACTGTCACTCTAAGTCTATTACATTTTCCTTACCTGAGAAACTTGTTGTAAAATTTTGTGAGAAGTAATGAAATCTTGATTTTGTAGCAAGTAAAGTGCATGGGTATATAAATGACATGAATGTTGTTTTGAAGGTTTTATTGCTTATGTGGTAGACTTAAACAAAGCACATCCGAATATGGATGACATTCCAATGGTTAGAGAATTCCCCCACATCTTTCCAGATGACCTACTGGGATTGTCGTCGGAAAGAGAAATGGAATTTGGTATAGACTTGACACTTGAAACAGAGCCAACATCCAAGTCACCATATAGGATGAATCCAGTTGAACAAGAGGAATTAAGGAAGCAATTGCAAGATATGCTAGATAAAGGGTTTATAAGACCTAACATCTCACTATAGGGAGCCCCGATATTGTTTGTAAAGAAAAGAGATAGGAGCCTTAGGTTGTGTTTTGATTATCGGATGTTGAATAAGGCTACCATCAAGAATAAGTACCCCTTGTCGCGCATCGATGACTTATTGGATCAGTTTCGGGGAGCACAGATCTTTTCCAAGATAGATATGAGGTCTGGGTACCATCAACTGAAGATTCGAAAGGAAGATGTGCCTAAGATAGCTTTTCGCACCCGTTTGGTCATTACGAATTCTTGGTGATGCCTTTCGGGTTGACAAATGTGCCAGCAGCTTTTATGGCTCTAATGAATGATGTATTCAAGCCATACTTGGATCAATTTGTGATAATATTCATCAATGATATAATGGTTTATTCCAGATCTAGGGAAGATCACGAGCAGCACTTAGGGATTGTTCTGCAAACCCTTCGAGAGAGAAAGTTGTATGCCAAACTTAGTAAATGTGACTTTTGGCTAGAGCAGATTTCCTTTATGGGCCATGTTATATCGAAGGATGGGGTGTCAATAGATCTATCCAAGATTGAGGCTATCGTTCAGTGTGAACAGCCCAGGACAGTCACAAAGATCAGAAGTTTTATGGGTTTGGCAGGTTACTACAGGAGATTTATAGAGGGTTTCTCTAGATTGGCTGCTCCGTTGACATGTCTTACACGAACAAATGTGGGGTTTATGTGGGATGTAGCATGTGAGAGGAGTTTTCAGGAACTTAAACATATATTAACCATCGCGCCAGTCCTCACCATTCCTAACAGCCCTGAGGACTTTTCTGTTTACACAGATGCTTCACACCAAGGACTAGACTGTGTTTTGATGCATAATGGAAGGGTAGTTGCTTATGGATCCAGACAGCTGAAAGATCATGAGAAGAACTATCCTACTTACGATTTAGAGTTGGTGGCCATAGTATTTGCATTGAAAATATGGCGCCACTAGTTATACGGTGAGAAATTTTAGATCTTTACGGATCACAAGAGTCTTAAGTATCTGTTCTCACAAAAGGAGTTAAATATGAGACAGAGAAGGTGGTTAGAACTCCTCAAAGACTATGATTGTGAGATTTTGTACCACCCGAGGAAGGCGAATGTGTTTGCCAATGCATTAAGCAGAAAGAGTCTTGGATTGGTATCATATATGATGGTTATGGAGCATGAGTTGTTCGAACAATTCACGAACCTTAGTTTGGATATGACTCCACTTCAGATTGGTAGTTATGGGATTTTAACCGGCTTGAGGTTAGAACCGGAGTTGATTGAGAGAATCCGGTAAGCTCAGCAGAATGATCAATGGTGTATTGATGTAATTAGCCAAATTAAAAAAGGTGAGGGCATTGATTTTGTATTGAGTTCAGATGGAATACTAAGGTTCGAAAATAGAATATGTATACCTAAGGATTCAGAGCTTAGGAAGTTGATTTTATCAGAGGCTCACTCATCGAAATACACAGTACATCCAGGGAGCAGTAAAATGTATCAAAATCTCCAGAAAGTATATCGGTGGTTTGGAATGAAAAGAGATATAGCTGAGTATGTTGTTAGATGTCTCATTTGTCAGCAGGTTAAGGTAGAGCATTAGAAACCTAGAGGATTATTGCGACCTCTACCGATACCGACATGGAAGTGGAAGCACGTCACCATAGATTTTATGATGAGATTACTGAGAACCCATAAGAACCATGATGCTATTTGGGTTATAGTAGATCGGTTAACGAAATCGACACACTTTTTAGCTATGAGATCTACAGATACTTTGAGTGCGTTGGTGAACTTGTATGTATAGGAAATAGTGAGACTGCATGGAGTCCTAGTGAGTGTTGTTTCTGATAGGGATGCCCACTTCACTTCCCACTTTTGGAGACATTTTCAAGAAGCGATGGGACCCAATTAAGCTTTAGCATCGTTTTCTATCCTTAGACAGATGGTCAGTCAGAGAGGACTATACAGACCCTAGAGGATATGCTGAGAGAGTGTGTGCTGGATTTTAGAGGCTCATGGGACGATCACTTGCCACTCATTAAGTTTGCCTATAGTAACAGTTATCACTCAAGCATTGGTATGGCCCCCTATGAGGCATTGTATGGTCGTAGATGTTGATCACCTATTGGTTGGGAAGAGGTTGGTGACAGATAGTTGCTCGCTCCTGATTTGGTTAGACAGGCCGCAGAGGATGTTCAGATAATATGTGAGAGGTTGTGAACGACTCAAAGTCGACAAAAGAGCTATACTGACAGGAGGCGGAGGTCACTTGAGTTCGTCGTGGGTAAGTCAATATTTTTGAAAGTATCCCTTTCTAAGGGAATAACGAGATTCGAGAAGAGAGGAAAACTAAATCCTTGTTACATCGGTACCTTTGAGATTTTGGATAGAGTGAGAGATAGAGCATATAGGCTAGCCTTACCACCTGGGCTAGCAGAGGTCCACAATTTTTTTCATGTTTTCATGCTCTGAAAGTACCATCCAGATCCAGCACATGTAATTAGCTATGAACCATTGGAGCTCAAGGAGAATATGTCATATATAGAGAAACCGATCTGGATATTGGATAGAAAAGAAAATGTGTTACGGAAGAAGTTAATTTCATTGGTTAAGGTCCTGTGGCAGCATAATGTTTCAGAGGAAGCCACCTGGGAGTTAGAGAACCTGATGAAGGAGAAATATCCCCAACTTTTTGAGGAATGAACTTGATTCAATTTGGAAGATCAAATTTTCTAAGGAGGGGAGAAATGTAATGCCTGTAGTTTTACGCGTATTTCTTGTGAGGTTGTGATGTATATGTCATTGCTCCAAGTGTATAGATAATAAAAGATGTAGGGATTATGAAATTTAATGTACTATCCATGATTTCAAGTTGTGTGCACCAGTTTTACTGCCTATGAATTATATGGAATAGATACTATTATACGATGGTTGTGTATGAAATGTAAAATGAGGTATTAGGCAAATAAGGATGAGTTACACATTGGAAATCTGCAGAAAATTGCAGTAATAAGGATGTAGGGGAAGAGCAGATCGATCTCCCATGAAGGAGAGATCGATCCCCTCTCACGAAATTTTGAGTTTCAATACAATTGGGACAAGACAGATCGATCTCATAACAAGGTAGATCGACTCCTTAAGCCTCGGTCTGCAAGAAATCGATCTCTCACAAGGAACAGTTTGATCTCCCTTTTACTAACAGATCGATCTCCTCTTTACAAATAGATCGATCTTGTAGCAGGTAATTTGACTGGTTGGAGTGGTTGAACCACAAGCAGATCGATCTCCACTAAGCACCAGATCTATCTCCTAGGCTTTCTCTATATAAGAAACACGGCTTTTGGAACTAGAACACGTTTCCCTCCTTCTTAAACACTCCAACAGTCACCATTTTCACCCAAAACCAAGCTTTATCACTCTAGAGAACACTATATTCCCAACAGATTTGGAGGAAGCTTAAAAAGGCAAAATTGTTCTTTGAAGTGAGGAGAATAATATATCTAAAAAAATCTAACATTAGATTGCTCAAGGAAAAGAGTTACACATCCCATAAGTTTGGTCTAGAGAAAGGAGCAAGCTTGGTAAGTCTTCAAAACCCTCAACTCTAAGCATGATGTTTTAAGTGATTTTAGGATATGATGGATGTATATTGTGTTAGTAGAATATGGTTAAGATGTGTAGAACTCACTTAATCTAAAATGTACCTAGAAAAGAGATAGATTGAGTTGCTATTGTAATGCTCTTGGAGTACTATGATATTGGTGGTGTTAAGTGAATGATTTTAGATGAGTTTACAAAGAAATATTAAGGTGAAATATGATAAAAGGATTGAGAAGCATGAGTAAGTAAGTAAATGACAATGTGAATGTTTAGAAGAAGAAGAAGAAAAAGAAAAATAACTTAATGATTTATACGTGTAGATTAGAATATGTTGGAACAGATTAACCTGGATCATGAATGGAATAAACGAGACGAAGGAGTTATGAGCGCGATTCGAGGTAAGGGATTGTATGTTAACGATAGAGATATTTGTATGTATTTTACAATGATTTTAGTAGTTATGACGCTAGTGATATTATGTTTAGCTATTGAGCTATGAAGTGATATGGAAGTGTAAAATGTATTATGGTATAGATTGTCAAAATGGGATGTGGGAAGGAAAACAACATGACATGCGTGTTTTTAATGTTTTTACAACTATATGTTATTATTGTGACTGAGGGATGATGAACGATAAGTTAGCTAGTTTTACATGTTTTGCATAGATCGACATGCTATGTCAATAAACATGATTTAGGTTTTCTTTTTGAGAAAATAGCCAATTATCCGATTTGAAATAGAAAAGGTGTTGGAGCCTTAGCTCACACATTGATTTGAGATGATACAATGCTTTTAATGATTTTGACTATGCTGGAGATTTTACTCGCATATGTTTTCATGATTTGATAAACCGTGCTGGAGCGTAGCTCGCACGTGGTGTTATGATGATGATAACGTGTTGGAGCCGAGCTCACACCATGATTTTTGAGATGATACAATGCTAGAAGCAGTTGCTCGCATTGAGAGATACCACGCTGGAGCCTTGCAAAGACTATGTGTCACACTGATTCTGCTTGCCTGGTATATGAGGTATGGTTTAGGATGATTGAGTCCGTCATTGTAGGGTGGATAGACTGGGTCCACGGGTGTACACTATACCATGTAGTTGTCTGGGGAATACTATGTACCGTGTTGTGTGCACGCGGGTACGAGTATCGCGTAGATGACACATGGAGTATGTTGTACCGTGAATATATGTGATATGATGAGGAAGATGATGTTAATGATTGAGAGGAGCCGAAGGGTAAGACTGACCCATCCCCCTTCAAGCAAGTGATGCCCTGAGCACACCTGATCAGTGAGGCCTGGGATCACTGACTATGACCATATGTCGTGGATATTTGTTTGCCTAAAATTTCCTACATGTCTAAGAGATAAGAGAAAATTAATGAAAAGAAATGGTTTTGTGGAAAGGAAATGAATAATGTGATTTGATAAATATCATGATTTAATGCTTGTGTTATGATAGTATTATTTTATGACATATTTCTAAATGGAAATATCGAGTATTGGTTTTTACGAAAATGTCTGTGAGAGAGAAATGTTTAATTGCATTTTCCATTGATATTTTCATTTATAATAAAAGATGATTTTGTTAATCATGCATGGGCTACGTAGATAATACAGTATCTACTTATTAGCATCCTTTTCCTTACTGAGCTGTGGTCTGCTTATCCCACCATTTTCCCCCTCTAGATACTGAGAAGTAGAACAGTGCGGTGGTCTCCAGATCCTTTTACGTTGGTCAGCTCCTACCAGTCGTTAAGGTATAAGAATTGTATACACAAAAGCATTTTGTATCTATCGTATTGTATCACACAATTATACATTGAAAATGAGAGAAAAATTATATTTGGATGTTATGTAAAGATATTTTATTTATACATTCGATTTTTGTATATCTACATACATGCCTAGGAGTGTGTGATTTAAAGTTTCAAATATTTCCACTTTAAATGTATGAAATTTGTAATCACATCGGCTCACAACCCAACCGTAAGTGGTATATGTATGGATGTCAGGCACCTGGAGTCGGGGGTGACAAGATATCTCTACTTATGAGGAGGCAGTGTTAAGGGCCCAACTTTGTGAGCATGATTATGAGAGGAATGCCTCTGAGTTCAGGATGGTTAGCCGAAGTAGAGATAGAGATAGGAAGAGGCCGGCTGTGACAGTGCTAGAGGTTTCGATTATCGAGGAGGGAGGAGGCTCTTTGGTAAGAGACCATGAATTTAGGAAGTGCAAGAGAAGAATGTTAGACTTCTTGCATATCCAGCCATAGCTCTAGCTATGGGCATTGTTATTAGAGGATAGAGGCCTACTACTGAGTAGTATGGTAGATGTGGTAGATACCATGGCAGTAGACCTTGTTCGATTTCTGGCGCTTGTGCTTCAGATGTGGGAAGCTAAGGCATATGGCGAGAGCTTGCCCAAAGATGATTGAGATTTCTCCTCAAAAGGGTAAGGAGATAGAGAGAGCTCCAGTTAATACGTTTGCTCCGAGGAGGAGAGCGATGGCAGAGGAGAAGGGGAAGCAGGTGATTGGTCGAGGACGAGTACATGTTTTGGACCAGGGCACAGCTAATGCTTCATCGGGTGTGATTAAAGGTAATAGCCTGATTTTTTTTATCTTGAAGCATCTGCATTAATTGAACCTGGTGCCACGCATTCATTTGTATCGCCTTCATTTGCATGTAAGTTAGTGAAACATGTAAAACGTACACCCTTAAGTAGGATGATGTTGATTAGTACGCCTATGCGTAACAGTCAGCTAGTCGAGTATGTACATAATGACGGCAAGCTAAGAGTAGGGGAAAAGGATATGACAGCCAATCTAATTTTCTAAGTATGAGTGATTTTGATGTAATCTTAGGAATGGATTGGTTAGCTACAAACCATGATGTTTGAGATTATTATGCTAAGACGGTTATGTTTCCTACCCCTAAGAATTATATTGTAAAGTTTACTGAAAAGAAATGAAAGAAGTAGTTGCAGTAATTAGTAAAATAACTACTATGTTGATTGAATAATCAATATGTTGAAGGTTTCATTGCGTACGTGGTTGATACGGATAAAGAGCATTTGGAGTTGGCAAATATTCCTGTGGTTAGGGAGTTTCCAGATACCTTCTCGGATGAATTTCCAGGGTTATCACCAGACAGAGAGATAGAGTTTGGTATAGATTTGGTGCTTGGTACCGAGCCTATTTTGAAACCACCGTATCGCATGGCCTTGGTTGAGTTGGAGGAGCTCAAGAGATAGTTGCAAGAACTGTAGGATAAGAGGTTCATCAGACAGAGTGTTTCGCCTTGGGGAGCACCAGTTTTTTTTTTTTAAAAGAAGGATGAGAGCCTCTGGTTGTGTATTGACTATAGATTGTTAAATAAGCTACCATCAAGAATAGGAATCCCCTTTCGCGAATTGATGACTTGTTGGATCAGCTTGAGAGAGCGCAGGTCTTTTTTAAGATTAATTTGAGGTCTAGGTATAATCAGTTGAGAGTTCAGAGTGGAGATGTACCCAAGACAGCATTTTAGACCCGATATGGCCATTATGAGTTCTTGGTTATGCCATTCGGATTGATGAATGGTCCCGCAACTTTTATGGCTCTGATGAACGATGTGTTCAGGCCATACTTGGATCAGTTTGTTATCATCTTTATTGATGACATCTCGGTGTATTCGAAGTATTAGGAGGAACATGAGCAACATCTGAGGATTGTATTGCAAACCCTTCGAGAGAAGGAGTTGTATGCTAAACTCAGTAAGTGTGATTTCTGGTTAGTACAAATCTCATTTTTGAGACAAGTTGTGTTGAGGGATGGTGTATCAGTAGATCCATCCAAGATTGAGGCGGTAGTTCAGTTGGAACAACCGAGGACAGTTACCGAGATTATGAGTTTTTTGGGTTTAGCAGGATATTATCGGAGATTCGTAGAGGGATTTTCGAAGTTCGCTACTCCGTTGACACGTCTCACTCGGAAGAATGTGGCATTCGTGTGGGACGATGATTGTGAGAGGAGTTTTCAGAAGTTGAAGCGTCGTTTGACCACCGCTTCGATTCTCACTATTCCTACCAGCTCAAGAGGTTTTTCAGTGTATACCGATGCTTCGTATCAGGGACTGAGTTGTGTATTGATGCAGGATGGGAGGTGTGAGATTCCCACCTTTGTATGACATTCCTTATGATTTCCATATTGTATGACATTATTATATGTTAATGGATTCATAAGATGGTTGATTCAGATATGATAAATATGAATGAAATGAAATAACTTACGTAAAATCGCATAATGATAAATCGGGAAAGTAGGGACCCAAATATTTAGTTTAAGGAATTTAATCAAGTTGACTGGAAATAAGGAATTTAAAATAGGAAAAAGATTATGGGTTTACGAAGGAAAGTTGGTTCAATTTGGTCCCGAACACGTGCAAGGGTAAAACAGTCAAAAGACTAAAATTCGATATAAATTCGATAAGTAATTTTCATTAAAAATATGAAATTTGCGAAATTTGGATCAATAACGAGGAAAATAGTTAAGTTCGAGTCCAATTGATCTAGATATGAATTTATTGGAATTAATCAAAATTTTTAATTCTAACAATTATCCCGAAAATAATCGAAAAATATACCAAAAAGATGAAATAAGACCCATAAATTCATTTATTGATTAAATGAATTAAATAATAATTTTTGGAGATATTTTAATTTTTTAAGGGATTTTAATGATTAAAATAATAATAAAATAAATAAATATATAAATAATAAAAAATCTGAAAAATTGAGGAGAGAGAAAAATCGAAATCGATAGCCGAAACCCGAGAAGAACCTGAGACCCCCAACGAGCCACTGTCGGCTAACGAACCCAGACGACGGTCGGAGAAGATAGAGGACTGTTTGGCGAATCCATCGGTACCGGTAACACGCACCGACAACACCTATTTCCTGTGAATCGACGGACGGAAAGCCGAGGAAGAAAACGCGTCGGTTCCGGTGATACACGACATGCCAGCTTCGATTCGACCCAGTCGAGAGATCCCCTGGCCGAGGCGGTTCTTTTAAGACTAGTGGCTGCCGACGAAACGACTGAGAATGCTGGCGACGGTGAAAGGACCAAACCGGCACCGTAGCCGGAAAGGGAAAAAGGAAAAAGAAAAAAAAAGAAAAAAGAAAAGAAAAAGAAAAAGAAAAGGAAAAAGAAAATAAAGAAAGGGGAAAAAGGAAAAAAAGTGTATCGGGGACGATTCAAGATTCGGGTAAGTGACCGAGGGTTGAGATTGACCTACGGATAAATCCCGAGAATTCAATTTAATATTATATTAATGGAAAATAATCGAGATTTACCTAATTGTGTAGTTTTACGACAGAGCCCGAACGAGAGCCGATTGAGCTCCGATTTTTGTACCCCGCATAGCATTGGGAAAGTACATTTTAATTACGACAATTTGAGTCCTTAAATGCAGAGTTAAAATTATTTTACGGATTTTACGGATTAATTATGCATAAAAGGAATTTTATTTGAAATTTCAAAGTAATTATCGTAAATAGTATACAGGCTATCCAATGTGAGATCTGAGAATTTCAGACATATTTTAATTATGTAATAAGAATTTGAAGTGTAATTTATTGAGCTAAGTGAATTGGGGAATGATAATTGGAGATTTATATGTTAAGTGTTAAAATAAGTGTGAAGTTATGAGGACAGATCGATCTGGGAGAAGGAGAGATCGATCTGGTGAGTTAAAAATGACAAGGAAGGAGGAATTTGAGGAGCAGATCGATCTCCAATGGAAGAGGATCGATCTCCTTATGATTCTGTTTGAGAGAAGATCGATCTAATGAGGAAGAGATCGATCTCCAAATGATTCTGTTTGGGAGAAGATCGATCTCCTCAAGGGGCAGATCGATCTCATAAACCCATAAAGAGATCGATTTCACCCCTCGACAGATCGATCTACTAGGCATAAATTGCCCCAAATCATCCCAAAAATTCAAATGCAGATCGATCTCATCAAGAGGCAGATCGATCTCCTACCCTCAGCCTATATAAGGAACCCCTGTTTTTCTCCTGCAATCTCACTTTCTCTCTCTTCCAACCTCCATTTTCACCGAAACCTAGCTTTCTCACTCATCCAAAGCACCCATTTCTGGCCAAATCAGAAGTTGTGGCAAGAAGGAAAGTTGTTCCTCATCAAAGGAAGAACAACATACTTGGAAATCGAAAGACGGATCGAATCGAGGCAAGAGATAAGCTCTCCACAAGCTTTGGGTAATTTCTAAACCTCGATCTTGATATTTGAGATGATTTTGATGATAATGGTGGTTGTCATTGTGTTGAAATAGCTGAAAAATGATTAGGGATTGATGAAATTGCAATGTGGTTGGAGTGATAATGATATTTAGCAATTTTGGGAATTTGAGCTATAAATAGAAATTTAGACAATGTGGTGAGTTAGCGTAGATGATTGGCATGAGAAACGTAGAACGTCGAGATGTTGAGAATGAGAGTGTAGTTTGGGGTAGAGTTACGAGAATCAAGAGATTTGAGGTGTTATGAGCAATTATGCTCGATTTTTGAGAATTGAGGTTTATGAGATAATTGAGTATTGATGTTTTAACATCGTTTGGACAGCTCGAGAGTTCCAGAGTGGAATACGAGGCTAGTCCGTGATACGGGGGAAACGATTGCACTATACGAGGTGCAAAGAGGTAAGGGAAATCTAAACCATTTGTGTATGTGATTTGTAAACTATTATAGCATGATTTGTGGTTCATAAAACAAGCATGTTGAGTGTTGTGTTGAGTTATAATTGCACACGGTTTTTATAGCCGGTTGGAGCCCATTATTTTATGCGTTTATAAGCTGAGTGTGAAATTGCTTTATAAACCGTCGAATTTGTGTGAGTAATGAATTGGGCTCTACATTAAGGCAATATCGAGATTTGAGAAATGTGTGTGTGCTTTGTCGGTTGGAACTCGATTTTATTATGTTTTGTGTTGAGTACAAAACGGTTTTCAAATGAGTTTTATGAGAGAAAAAAACCATTATGAGTTCTACGTGAAGGCAAACCAGTCTTGTGTGATAAGACTTAGGTGTGTAATGTTGAGTATACACCGGGCATTGCTCTGGTAGCATGTAAGCCCGATTTCTTCTCCGTTCTGGTAACGTGAGAATAACCCATTCTGTGGCTATGCCACATATACTTGGTGGCCGTTGCCATGTGAGAAACCCCTAATTAGTGGCCGTTGCCACGTGAGAAACCCTATTGGTGGCCGTTGCCATGTGAGAAACCCCATTTGGTGGTCGTCGCCACGTGAGAAACCCTATTGGTGGCCGTTGCCACGTGATACCCCATTTGGTGGCCGTTGCCACGTGAGAAACCCTATTTGGTGGCCGTTGCCATGTGAGAAACCCTATTTGGTGGCCGTTGCGACGTGAGAAACCCCTAATTAGTGGCCGTTACCACGTGAAACCCTTTTCTGTGGTTGTGCCACGTGTGAATTTAAATCAGTGGCTATGCCACGTGAGTTAGTGGCTGTGCCACGTGTGAAATTGAATCAGTGGCTATGCCACGTGTGTGCATTATTATTATAGTGATTTTATCACGTATTTCAGAAAGCGTTTATCGCATTATTTTCACATGCTTTGTTATTGCTCTAGACCGAGCCTTTTTACTTCATGTTTTCACATGATTTGAGACATGGGAATGTCGTTTTGAGTACTTTCATGCTATGGTTTTCGAATGAGATTAATGAGTTTCACATACAAATAAATATTTTGTGATGTGCATTTTGGTTTATGAAATGAGTCCCTTACCCCCTTTACTGAGCGATTTAGAAGCTCACCCTGTTTTCTTTCCCCCCAGAGTTCTTCAAGTGAAAAAGGATCTCCCTGCGACGTACGGAGTAGTGGCTAGTGGAGGACTTGAGCTCCAGGCCATATATATTGTATTTTGAGGTATCTTTTATCTTTTCATGTACCCAGACAATTATTGTAATTGCAGACACTTGATGTATAACATTGTATGGGATGTATTAAGATTAATTAACTTGGAATTGGGTAATGTATATGATTCAATATACACTATATTATGATGAGATCTTGAGGCATGATAATTATGATGATGTATGACACTGCACAGGAATGCACCCTTAATTGTGATTAATGAGTAAAAAGTTTTAAATTTGCCATATTTTCTGCATTTTCGGGGCGTGACATCCAATGAGTTTGGAACGAAGCCCGATGATTATAGAAAAGCCAAATGAGCCTAGTAAACCTGAAGAAGGGATTTAAAAAGTAGAAATGGGCTGAAAAAGGGGTCGAGGCCTATTAAGGTGCAAACGGGCCTAATAAAGTAAAACGAGCCCAGTGCTTTAGATTCGATCAGTAAGAGTGAAATATTGATATGTACATTTGAACTGAACCAATATGTGCTTATATGCAGCTCTGTAGACGAGCGAATTGGACTAAGAGACCTGATACGACTGAGACGGGATAAGCTCGCGCGTGATTCCAGGTAAGGGAATTTTATGAGCAATTAGAGGTAATTGTACGTAGTTTCGAGGGAATTTACATTACGTTAAATTCATTAGGCTACCTGAAAACAGAATAATAATTTTTACGAAAAATGTGGAAAACGTGACAAATTACTATTTTACCCCCAGTTAGAAAAATTTCAAAAAGGGTAGTAAGGCTATGAAATTACATGATTTTCATGATTTTGATATTTTTATGATGACATTACTTTGATTCAAGAAATTTATGGAGAGGTTGGCTATTATTTTCATGTTTTAAGTGAAAAGGCACAGGTTAGGTGCCAAATGATATTTAGTTAGCATGTTTTGATGAAATTGAGCCACATATCAGTGTTATATGAGTTTTAATCATGCTGGAGCACTGCTCACACTAGATTTTATACTTTAACTTATACACAGAGTGCTGAAACCTTGCTCGCACTATTTTACAGACTTATTTCACATGACTACCATACTAGAGTTTTTACTCGTATGAGGTTTTCACTAAGTTTTAATACATATCCGTACTAAAGCATTTCTCGTACGTGGATTTTACTTGAATTTATAATTATTTTAAGTCATACTGGAGTGCTGTTTGTATGCAGATTTCATTGATTTCTATGAAACCGTGCAGGACCTTCGCTCACATGAGATTTTTAGATATCATGTATATGTATGAAGCCGTGCTGGAGTTTTCTCCTGTAGACTGTGTGTCACACTAAGATGATATGCTCACATGTGCATACTAAGACATAATTGACATGGGTAGATAAGACCTATTGCAGGCACCCCATGACTAAGCTTGGGTTCATGGAGTATGTTGTACCATGTATATCACATGGAGTACGCTGTACCGTGGGGATTATTGGAGTGGAGTGGCATTAGCCACGAGGTAGCAAGCCTTGCCCTCGCAATCTTGATATTATGCTATTCTGGCAGGTAGGATCGACCCACCTCCCGTTTCAGGTGTGATACCCCGCACACTAGGATCCGTATAGCCAGGGATCACGAGGTTATGACCATAGTCCTAAATGCTACCGATATAGTCACCTACATGTCTCGTATGATAAACTCGCATGATAAACCACATGATAAATTCGCATGATAAATCATTTGGTTTTGATATATCAGGGTAGACTCGAGGGAGGGGCCAGGTCTCGATCTTCTTATGAATTCGATTTAGACTTGATTTTCCCACAGAGGAATTGGATGAAACTTTCATGACTTGTAACCCTATGAGAAGGGTGATTTTATAACGGAAATTTTAAAATAAATTATTTTGTTGAACTGGATTTCATTCTTTGATTTTATCACATTTAAACCAGATGGGGTGTTTTAAAAAACGTATTGATTCATTTGAGCATGAGATGTTTTCACATGAGAATCATTCCATGTTTTAATATGACGATTTCCTGTTTTAGAACAGATGATATCTATATGTATGGCATATCGTTGTTTTTACCTCATGCTCACATATATCCTAATTTCCTATCAGCATGTAGATAGTATAGCTATCTACCCGTTTATATTATTGCCTTACTGAGCATGTGGAGCTCACCCTTTCATTTTCCACCCACTTTCAGAGTTTCCACCATAGAGATAGCGGGTGTAGAGAGTGGACGACATAATTGATTATCTGTGGTTCCCATCGACTGTCAGGTATACACCATGTATAGAATTTTGTATTAGTATGCTTACAACACAATATTATATATGAAAGAATATTTGGGGATGTAAATATAAAATCATGTGATGTAGAAAATATACTGACCACTCTATTATATGATAAATGATATCAGTATATATGTATGTACGTGTGATATTTTCATAGTTAAAATGGTATATTGATATTGATTCATAGCCCGACCTGGTCAGAGAGATCTGTCACAAGAAGGTATGAAATATTTTCCAAAAGTAAAAAATTTGTATTGATTTCTGGTAAGTATTGGGTCGTGACAGTAAAATTGGTATCAGAGCTTGGGTCGACCGGACGTGAATCAGTATCGATAAGTATACAATCAAGTGTAAGAGTTGGTCGGATAAGAGTAGGTAGTGGTCGTTAAGGAAAACTACATCCCCCTTAGTACTGTGTTGTATGAGATGTCAAAGTGTATGCCAGATGGGAATTAAATTAACAAATGATTTTGGATTATAGGATTTACATTATGCCGATCACCCGCAGTGGCAGAGGTGCTAGTACATGTGCTAGAGGCCGTAAGGGTAGGCCTGAAGGCTGCGGTGATGGTATACATACTAGTCAGGTACCCGAGGGTACTGCTGTGAGACCAAATGAGACTGAGGCACGCTTCACTAGACTTGAAAGGAGTATTGAGAGCCTGACTGAAATTGTAGAACAGCAGGCAGTGCTTGGGGCTAAGGATAGACGAGATCTGATTAGACAAGCAGTAGCTGATCCCGAGACGTCGGCACGGGCTGCAGAGTTACCCGAGGTTCAGGCTCAGGCTGTAGAGGCAGTGAGATCCCAGCTAGCTCAGGATGCTGGATATGAGTGTGACCTTGATAGATTTTGACACTTTAAGAAGTTTAGACCTCCAGTCTTCAATGGGAGGAAGGACCCAGTAGTAGTAGAGGATTGGATATATCAGATGGAGAAACTATATAGGTTTTTCAGGTGCACTACTTTCGAGAGGGTTGCTTTTGCCGTATTTGTATTTCAAGGGGCTGCAGAGCCATAGTGGAGATCTACCGAGCCTATTTTGAGAGCTTGACATACCGAGGTCACATGGGAGATATTTTTGGATGCCTTTAGGAGGCAGTATTTTCCCGCTACTGCACAGCAAAAGCTGAGGATGGAGTTTATGAGTTTGGTTAAGGGGAACCAGTCTATTGATGAGTATGAGACTCGATTCATCTCTTTGGGGAGATATGATTTAGAGACAATGGGCAGTGAGGATCGGAAGGTCTAAAAGTTCTTAGATGGACTGAGACCAGCCATCAGATCTCGGTTAGCTCCCTTTGATGTTTTGACTTATGAGGAGGCAGTACATAGAGCTCAGTTGTGTGAAGAAGATTATGAGCGGAATGTCTCCGAGTCAGGAAAGATCAGTAGGAGTAGAGATAGAGATCGAAAGAGACCCGAGAGAGATAGATTTATCAGGAGAGGGGTACGACTCTTTGATAAGAGGCTGAAGATTGAGGAGGTTCAGGAGAGGACAACTAGACCCCCTGTTCATCCGACTTTACCACCAGCTAGAGGCATTGTCATTGGAGGACCACACCCTACTAATGATCGACGTAGGCGATGTGGTAGATATCATGGTACCAGACCTTGTCCAGTGCCTATAGCTACAGTAGTATGTTATCATTGTGGGAGGCTAGGGCATGTGGTGAGAGATTACTGAGAGAGACTGAACACTGCCCCACAAAAGGGCAAGGAGCCAGAGAGAGCTCTAGTGCAGGTTCCTGCTCAAAGGAAGGGAGCTACTACCGAGGAGAAAGGGAAGCAAGTGATAGGTACAGGGCGAGTTCATGGTTTGGACCAGGATACGACAGATCAGTCGTCGGATGTGGTGAAAGGTACCATCCTGATCTGTGAGTTAGAAGCATATGTTTTGATGGATCTTGGTGCCACGCATTCATTCGTATCGCCTTCATTTGCATATAAATTGTCTAAGTATGTAAAGCCTATTCCTCTGAGTAGTAAATTGTTAATACTTACCCCCATAAACACTAGTCAGCTAGTAGAGTATGTAGTTAGGGACTGTCAATTGAAAGTCGAGGAAAAAGAAATGTCAGCCGACCTTATTGTGATGTATATGAGGGACTTCAATGTCATACTAGGAATAGATTGATTGGTTGTCAATCGTGTTGTGTTAGATTGCTTTTCTAAGACGTTAACGTTTAATACCCCCGGAAGATGTGTTGTAAAATTTCCATGAAAAGTAATAAAATCAGTGGTTGTTCTAATTGGAGCAATGAATTTTTGCTGATTTTATGATTTATATTTTGAAGGATTCATCGCATATGTGGTTGATACGGACCAGGTACGATCGGATTTGAGAGACATTCCACTGGTTAGGGAGTTTCCTGATGTCTTTTCAGATGATTTACCAGGATTACCACCAGCCAGAGAGATGAAGTTTGGGATAGATTTAGTACCTGGTACAGAATCGATTTCGAGACCACCGTATAAGATGGCTCCGATTGAGTTGGATGAGCTGAGGAAGTAGTTACAGGATCTGCTTGAGAAGGGGTTTGTTAGACCGAGCGTGTCACCTTGGGGAGCTCCGGTCTTGTTTGTGAGAAAGAAGGATGGCAGCCTCCGATTGTGTATAGATTACAAATTGTTGAATAAGGCTACCATTAAGAACAAGTATCCCCTTCCATGCATTGACGATTTGTTAGATCATCTTCGTGGAGCATAGGTCTTTTCTAAGATTGATATAAGGTCTAGGTATCATCAGCTGAGGATACTGAGAGAGGATGTGCCCGAGATAGCATTTAGGACTCGTTATGGTCATTATGAGTTTTTGGTTATACCATTCGGGTTGACTAATGACCCCGTAGCATTCATGGCTTTGATAAATGATGTGTTCAAGCCATACCTTGATCAATTTGTGATTATGTTTATCGATGATATTTTGGTATACTCCAGATCCAGGGAGGACCACGAGCAGTACTTGAGGATAATTCTACAGACCCTCAGAGAGAGACAGTTGTATGCCAAACTTAGTAAGTGTGACTTCTGGTTGGAACGGATTTCTTTTCTGGGCCATGTGGTATCGATGGATGGGGTGTCAGTAGACCCATCCAAGATAGAGGCAGTTGTTCAGTGGGAGCGGCCCAGGACAGTTACAGAGAGTTAGAGTTTTCTGGGTTTGGTCGGATACTACAAGAGATTTGTTGAGGGTTTCTCCTGATTAGCTGCTCTGTTGACATGTTTCACACGGAAGGATGTTGTGTTTGTGTGGGATGATACCTGTGAGAGGAGTTTTCAGGAGCTGAAGCATCAGTTGACCACTGCTCTGGTTCTCACCATTCCTACCAGCTTAGGAGGTTTCTCGATATATACAGATGCATCGCATCAGGGACTTGGCTGTGTATTGATGCAGGATGGGAGGGTAGTTGCCTGCGGATCTAGACAACTGAAAGACCACGAGTGGAACTATCCAACCCATGATTTGGAGTTGGCGGCCATAGTGTTTACACTGAAGATATGATGCCATTACTTATATGGTGAAAAGTTTCAGATTTTTATAGACCATAAGAGTCTGAAGTAATTATTCTTGCAGAAGGAGCTAAACATGAGACAGAGGAGATGGCTCGAGCTCCTGAAGGGTTATGATTGTGAGATATTATACCTCCCGGGTAAGGCTAATGTAGTTGCTGATGCTTTGAGTAGGAAGAGCCTAGGGTTGGTATCATTTATGATGGTTCGGGAACATGACTTGTTAGAGCAGTTTGCGAGCCTCAGTTTGCACATAGTACCACCTGAGATTGACAGAGTTGAGATCATTATGAGCCTGAGGTTGGAGTCGGAGTTGATTGATAGTATCCGGTAGGCTCAGCAGAGTGATCAACGATGTATTGAGTTGATGAGTCAGCTACAGGCAGGTGCAGATACCGATTTTGGATTGAGTACTGATGGATCACTGAGGTTTCGAGGTAGGATATGTGTTCCCGAGGATCCTGAGATGAGGAAGATGATTTTATCAGAGGCTCACTCAACGAGGTATACAGTACATCTGAGGAGTACGAAGATGTATTAGAATCTTTGGAGAGTTTATTGGTGGTCTGGGATGAAGAGAGACATAGCAGAGTATGTCGTGAGATGTCTCGTCTGTCAGCAGGTAAAGGTAGAGCATCAGAAGCCTGCAAGATTATTGCAGCCTCTACCGATACCGACATGGAAGTGGTAGCATGTCACCATGGATTTTATGACGGGATTACCGAGGACCCACAGAGGTCACGATGCCATTTGGGTGATTGTGGATAGATTGACGAAATCCTCCTATTTCTTAGATATGAGAGCTACAGGTGCTTTGAGTACGTTAGCGAACTTATATGTTCGAGAGATTGTCAGGCTACATGACGTTCCAGTGAGCATTATTTCTGATAGGGATGCCCGCTTCACTTCCTATTTTTGGGAACATTTTCAGGAAGCGTTGGGGACCAAGTTGAGATTTAGCACCGCTTTCCATCCTCAGACAGATGGTCAGTCAGAGAGGACTATACAGACTCTGGAGGATATGTTGAGAGTGTACGTGCTGGATTTTGGAGGCTCCTGGGATGATCATTTGCCATTAGCCGAGTTCGTCTATAATAATAGTTATCACTCGAGTATCAGGATGGCACCGTATGAGGCACTGTATGGTCGCAGATGCCGTTCCCCTATTGGATAGGAAAAGATTGGTGACAGACAGTTATTTGCTCCTGACTTGGTGCAGGAGGCCTCTGAGGATGTCAGATTGATATGCGATAGATTGCAGACAGCTCAGAGCCGACAGAAGAGTTATGCTGACAGGAGACGCTGACCACTAGAATTTGCAGAGGGTGAGTCGGTGTTTTTAAGTGTTTCTCCTTCCAAGGGTATCATGAGGTTCGGTAAGAAAGGTAAACTGAGCCCTCGTTTTATTGGACCCTTTGAGATTTTGGAGCGTGTGGGAGATAAGGCCTATAGATTGGCATTTCCACCAGAGTTGGCAGGTGTACACAGTGTCTTCCAAGTTTCTATGCTTCGGAAGTACCATCCGGATCTGTCACATGTGATTCACTATGAGCCGTTAGAGCTCAATGACAGTATGACATGTATTGAGAGATCGGTTCGGATATTGGATAGGAAGGAGAAGGTATTGCGATCTAAGATGATCTCCCTGGTGAAGGTTCAGTGGCAGTATCACACTCCGGAGGAAGCTACATGAGAGCTAGAGAGCATGATACAAGAGAAGTACCCAGAGTTGTTTACCGACTGATTTGGTTTTAATTTGGAGGACCAAATTCTTTTAGTGGGGGAGATTGCGAGATTCGCACCTTTGTATGACATTCCTTATCTTTTCCATATTGTATGACATTATAATATGTTAATGGATTCATAAGATGGTTGATTCGAATTTGATAAATGTGAATGAAATGAAATAACGTACGTAAAATCGCATAAGGATAAATTGGGAAAGTAGGGACCCAAATATTTAGTTTAAGGAATTTAATCAAGTTGACTGAAAATAAGGAATTTAAAATAGGAAAAAGATTGTGGGTTTATGAAGGAAAGTCGGTTCAATTTGGTCCTGAACACGTGCAAGGGTAAAACGATCAAAAGACCAAAATTCGGTATAAATTCGATAAGTAATTTTCATTAAAAATATGGAATTTGTGAAATCTGGTTCAATAATGAGGAAAATAGTTAATTTTGAGTCCAATTGATCTAGATATGAATTTATTGGAATTAATCAGAATTAATCGAAATTTTTAATTCGAAAAATTATCCCAAAAATAAATACCGGAAAGACGAAATAAAACCGATAATTCATTTATAGATTAAATGAATTAAATAATAATTTTTGAAGATATTTTGATTTTTTAAGGAATTTTAATGATTAAAATAATAATAATATTAATTAATAAATAAAAAGATCAAAAAATTGAAACCGATAGCCGAAACCCGAGAAGAACCTGAGACCCCCGATGAGCCACCGATGATCGACGAACCCAGACGACGGTCGGAGAAGATAGAGGACTGTCCGACGAATCCATCGGTACCGATAAGGCACGCCGACGACACCTATTTCCGGCGAATCGACGGACGGAAAGCCGAAGAAGAAAACGCGTCGGTTCCGACAATCCACGACATCCCAGCTTCGATTCGACCCAGCCGAGAGATCCCCTGGCCGAGGTGGTTCTTTTGAGACCAGTGGCGACCGACGAAACGACCGGGAACGCCGGTGACGGTGAAAGGACCAAAACGGCACCGTAGCCAGAAAGGGAAAATGGAAAAATAAAAAAAAAAGGAAAAAAGAAAAGAAAAAGAAAAAGAAAAGGAAAGAGAAAAGAAAGAAAATGGAAAAAGGAAAGAAAGTGTACCGGGGACGATTCGAGATTTGGGTAAGTGACCGAGGGTTGAGATTGACCTGCGGATAAATCCTGAGAATTCAATTTAATATTATATTAATGGAAAATAACCCGGATTTATCTAATTATGCAGTTTTACGACAGAGCCCGAACAAGAGTCGATTGAGCTCCGATTTTTGTACCCCGCATAGCATTGGGTAAGTTTATTTTAATTACGACAATTTGAGTCCTTAAATGTAGAGTTGAGATTATTTTACGAATTTTACGGATTAATTTTGCATAAAAGGAATTTTATTCGAAATTTCAAAGTAATTATTGTAAATAGTATACGGGCTATCCAATGAGTTGGGAATGAAGCCCGATGATTATTGATAAGCCAAATGAGCCCAGTAAACCCGAAGAAGGGATTTAAAAAGTAGAAACAGGCTGAAAAATGGGTCAAGGCCCATTAAGGTGTAATTTGGTCCAATAAAGTAAAACGGGCCCAGTGCTTTAGATTCGATCAGTAAGAGTGAAATACTGATATGTACATTTGAACTGAACCAATATGTGCTTATATGCAGCTCTGTAGACGAGCGAATTGGACTGAGAGACCTGGTACGGCCGAGACGGGATAAGCTCGCTCGTGATTCCAGGTAAGGGAATTTTATGAGCATTTAGAGGTAGCTGTACGTAGTTTCGAGAGAATTTACATTACGTTAAATTCATTAGGCTACCCAAAAACAGAATAATAATTTTTACGAAAAATGTGAAAAACGCGACAAATTACTATTTTACCCCCAATTAGGAAAATTTCAAAAAGGGTAGTAAGGCTATGAAATTACATGATTTTCATGATTTTGATATTTTTATGATGACATTACTTTAATTCAAGCAATTTATGGATAGGTTGGCTATTATTTTCATGTTTTAAGTGAAAAAGCACAGGTTAGGTGCCAAATGATATTTATTTAGCATGTTTTGATGAAATTGAGCCACCTATCAGTGTTATATGAGTTTTAATCGTGCTGGATTGACACGCCCTAAAGATATTACGGCAAGTGCACGGGTCATACAAGTAATAATGAGATTTTGAGTCCCGAGTTATCGTCCCTCAGAGAAGTTGACTAGCCTAATTAACTACCGATTAATCTTACCCTAAGTATATTGATAATTCTATATTTTTAGAATTATTTGTGCTTAATTTCCTAATTAATTATTTAAATCCCCAATTTATTTTGTTAATTATCCCCTTTATTTAATTAAAATACTCATGTTTGTAGATAAATTAAATCCGGATGAATTTTGAATATTTTGGTAGAAAATGGACCGAAATTGAGCTAAAATCGAGATTGGACCACGTGGATAACACGAACCTAGCACATCCAATTGGACAAAAAAAGATAGATGACATGGAAATATTATTTTTCAAGAAGCCAATGGTGTGAAGACAAGTAGCCAAACAATGTCAACTCATTTAGGATGGAAATATTATAATTGTACCCCTAACTGTGTGTATAAATAGAAAAAGATGTTAATTGAAAAAGGGTAGCTTTTAGTTTTTAGTTTTTTAGGTTAAACATTTATTTTAGGTTTTATTTTTCTTTAAGCTTTTTATGTTTTTCGGCTGGTGACAGCAGCCACCATTGTCTATTTTCTTCTAAGATTTATTTAGTTTTGATTCATTGTTATTTTACTGATTAAGTTTTAATTTACAGTTATTATTTTTATTTTGTTAGCTCTCGGTTCCTCATTTACATTACAAGCTCTCGGTTTCTTCTCTTTTCCATCTTCTCGGTTTCCTTCGATAAGTTTTATTTTTGTATTTTCAATACTTATTTTCTTAGTTCATGTCTTGGTTTCTTTGCCAAATTCTTTTTCTTATGTTTTGTTTTCCTTATTTGTTAAACCATTAAACTTTCCTTAGTCGTTGGTTTGTAGTCTCGGTTTTCAGTATTTGTTTCACTTATCATTTTTCTGCTATCTTTTTATGTTCCTCACTCGGGTGGCAAGGTTCTTCTACTGTTGCTATTGTTGTTCTGATGCCTTGGTGTAGATTTAATGCCGAGCATTCTTTTTACATCCAAAGCATGGTGGAATCACAAAGGTAGTAAGCATTGAAGTCACCCGAGGTTGCTGTAGACTCCATTTTCTGTTGATGCACGGTTGTTTTTGGTCTTGGTTCCACTTCTTGCAATTGATTTTATTTGTTCCTTTTCGGCTTTAAGCTTTGAACATAGCAGCAGAGATGATGCCTTGCGGGTGCAGTGGATAAAGGACCACCTACCTCCACTCTGTTCTGCTCTGTTTCTTTTTACGTTTACTGTACCGTTAGTTGTTTTTATTTTACTCTACTGGTCTTTGGTTGGTAGGTTGCTGCTGGGCATGGTTGTTTTGTTTGAGGAACTTAGCAGTAGCAGAACAACGGGAGAATGAAGCAGAGGCAGTAGCGACAACCAGAGGCAGCAGCAGCACACCAGGACGCAGCAGGACAAACCGCAGCATACCAGACAAAGCAGAGCCGTGACCTGGAAATGGAAATGCAAAATGACATGTGAACAGTAAAGGGAGGGAATGTTTAAATTCCTAAGGCCACGTTTGGCTAGTCTAGTTTAGTGGTTTAATTCATTTTGCATGCATAGATTAATTTCAAGTCATTAGTTAGCTTAGTAGTGATTTCAAATGTGCATGTTAGGCTTAGTTGCTTTGTTTACTTAGTTTAACTTAGATTTAATTTAGTTGCATTTTATTTTAAGCTTGTTTAATTTTAGTTTAATTAGTTTTATTGCTTTATGTTTATATTTGCATTTTATTTTAATTGCGTTAATTAATTTTAATTGTTTTTATTTTCTTTTGTAGGCTTTTGATTTTAATTGCTTGGAGTATTGTAAGTGCTTTTTACTCGGTTTTATTTAGTTTTTATTATTTTATTATTTTCAGTAGTTTTAATTTAGACTTAGTAGATCACCCACTTAAACTTCATAATTTGCTAGGATATACTTAGGGTAAGATTAACCGGTAGTTAATTAGGTTAACAACTTCTCTGTGGGACGATAATCTCGGGACTCCCCATTATTACTTGGACGACCCGTGCACTTGCGGATAAGATACTCTTAGGGCTCATCATATATTCTAGCAAATTATGAAATTAAGGTGGGTGATCTACTAAGTCTAAAATTAAAATTACTGAAAAGCAATAAAATAATAAAAACTAAATAAAACCGAGCAAAATTACTTACAGTGCTCTACGCAATTAAAATAAAAAACCTACAAAAATAATTAAAACAATTAAAACTAATTAACGCAATTAAAATAAAATGCAATTATGAAAATCAAGCAATAAAATTAAACTACAATTAAACTAACCTAAAATGCAATTTTAAACTACTTAATCAAAATGCAATTTAAACTAAACTAAAACATAATGAAAACAAAGACTAAATTAAAAATGCATGAAACACATTTAATCTAAATTAACTCTAAATGCATCTAAACTAAAATAAAATCCTAAAACATTTAATATAAAATTAACTACTAACTAAAAATTAACACTACAAATTAACATGCAAAAATAATAAAACTAACCTACCATTTTAATTGATTAAACTAACTAACTTACAACTAACCAAGGCATGGAAATACTAATGATGCATTAAACTAAAACATGACTAAATTGAACTATGGCCAAACATGGCCTTAGCAAATTTAAATCAACCCCATGTCCCTCAATTCACTGTTCATGCTTTATTTTTCATTTTCATTTCCAGGTATGGCCTCGGTCTGTCCAGGCGTTAACAGGTTGCCCATCTTTTGCTCTGCACTCTCACCAAATCTGCTCGGTTTTGTGTGTAGCCCCATTCCTACAACGAGTCCAACACGGCACCTTACCAACTGCTTCATGCCTGCCCAGACCACTACTTGCTTTTACTGCCCAGGCGTTGTCTTGCCCATTGCTGCACATCTTCAGCTCTCGGTTTTGCAAGTGATGTCTGTTGCAGGTGTTGCTGTCCTGGTGATTGAAGAAAAGCGGGATGCAACAGCTGGAGCTAAATCACCCAGCACGGTACCTTACTGCTCAGCAGATTACGTCCACGTCATCCACTACTTCAGCAATGTCCTCGGCCTAACCAGCATCCCTTTGCTCCAACAATGTTCGGCACCTGCTCCTCCTACCAACTTCAGCAATAACAGCCCTAGGCAAATTGCATCGTCTCTGATTCCAGCAAGTCTCGGTGCTGTTTGTGAGCTTCTGTGCCAGTTGCTGTTCAGCTCTACTCTAGCTAGGTCCTGCTGTTCTCGGTTTCGTGCTTCTACCCCAAACCTTGTACTGGTTCTGCTCCTGGCTGCTCTCGGCTGTGTCCTCTGCTCCAGGTTGCTCTCGGTCTTCTGATTTACTCCAGGACAATGAACAGCTTCACTTCAAGCTTAAGAGAAAATAAAAGTCAAAAATGAAGATGAACAGTAGTTAATTCACAAAACAGAGGAGAACAGAGGAGAGCTCTCGGTTAGCTTGCTGCTGCTGTCCTCTCGGATTGCTTGCTACCGTTGTTCTCTCGGGTTTCCTTCTTGGCTCATGAGAGCAGTTCAGCTCACCATAACCTTGAGACATGGAACCTTGGATCAAAGCAAACCGAGAGCTTACATTGAACAATTACAAAACAAAAATAAAACTTGAAAAATAAGGAAAACCAAGAGCTACACTAGAACAAATGGGCTGTGTAAAATAAAACTTGAAAAAAAAATAAAGAGTTGATTTAACAAAACCGAGAAGCTTGGAATGATAAATTGATTGCCATGAAAATAGAATTATCCAAGACTAGAAAATGAAGAACATAAAAATGGATTGAACAATAAAAGTAAATCTAATGGAAAACTAGACTAAAAGAAACAAGGAAAAATAAATCCTAAGATTAATTCTAACACTATACTACTCCTAACTTACATTACATTACACTACTCCTACTCCTATTTTACATTACTTCTACTCCTAAAATTACCTCCTTTTTCAATTGTCATCCATGTCTTACAAAATGGGTAAAATTGTAATTTCTACATCCTAGATGAGTTGGCATTTTTTTGGCCACTTGTCTTCACACCATTGGCTCCTTGAAAAGATATTTTCATGTCATCAATCTTCTTGTCCAATTGGATGTGCTAGGTGGCATGGCTCGTGTTGTTCGCGTGGCTCAATCTCAATTTTAGCCGAATTTCGGTCCATTTTCTACCGAAATATTCAAAATTCATCCGGATTTAATTTATTTACAAACATGAGAATTTTAATTAAATAAAAGGGATAATTAAAAAAATAAATTGGAGATTTAAATAATTAATTAGGAAATTAAGCACAAATAACTCTAAAAATATAGAATTATCATGGAGCACTACTCGCATTGGATTTTATAATTTAACTCATACACAGAGTGCTGAAGCCTTGCTCGCACTATTTTACAGACTTATTTCACATGACTACCGTACTGGAGTTTTTATTCGTACGAGGTTTTCACTGAGTTTTAATACATATTCGTACAAGAACATTTCTCGTACGTGGATTTTACTTGAATTTATAATTATTTTAAGTTGTATTGGTGTGCTGCTCGTATGCAAATTTCATTGATTTCTATGAAACCGTGCAGGACCTTCACTCGCACGAGGTTTTTAGATAACATGTATATGTATATGTATGAAGTCGTGCTGGAGTTTTCTCCTATAGACTATGCGTCACAGTGAGATGATATGCTCACACGTGCATATTGAGACATAATTGACATGGGTGGATAAGACTTATTGCAGGCACCCCCTGACTGAGCTTGGGTTCATGGAGTATGTTTGTCACGACCCGAATTACCTTAAAAATCAGAGTAAATTTTTCGCTTTTTCATTTATTATTATTTAATTCTTACCTTTCTCTTGTCGTGACCATCCTACAACACAGTTGGGCTATGATTCGGTGTTAGTCACCTCTCACTATTACCAATCCATTTTCATAATCATATATCAGAGTCTACTATCCTTTTTGACTTTAAATAAACACATACCCAATGGTATTTGCATGACTCTACATCCCCGACATCATATCCATTTACAGTACTGTGCATTACATATTTAGATACAAAACCATACAAATGTGTATACCTGTCTCTCGATGGGAAGCAGCAAGCAGCGGATATTAAGCATGCAAGTCCTCAGCCGCTCAATAATTATTACAAGTGCTCTGAAAAGATGGGAAAATAAGGGGGGGTGAGCAAACCACACGCTCAGTAAGGCAATTATGCAAGTAAGTAGATAACTCCACTATCTACATGCTCATAATGCCATGCCCTTAAATCCATTTCTTTTCATTTAAAATTACACGCACAAAGTCATGCATATTCAATGCCATAGTTTATCCAAAACTATTTGTGCATATATAAATCATGTAACTCATGCATTCAAAGCATTTTATGTGACATCATTAAATCATATTAAGCATGAATTAGATCAAGATCATGCAGTCTTTTATGCCATGTAAGACAAAACATGGATTTCAAATGAAAGCATGGAAAACTTCACATGCTACTGCATTTAAATCAAAACATTAAAACTGCAGTTAAAACCCCTTTCCGGGTCCATCTCATAAAACAATTCAATAAAATTCATTATAAAACTTCGGTTATAAAACCACCCTTCTTTCAGGGTCACATATCATAAAATCATATGAAATCATCAAATCATCAAATCGGGGGCCTGACCCCTCCTTCGGGTCTACCCTGGTCTAACAGACCACAAGTTATATCATGTGAGACAATCAGGTAATTAACAGTAACATCGAGGACTATGACCATATCCTAGTGATCCCTGGCAACACGGTACCTAGTGTGCGGGGTATCACACCTGAAACGGGAGGTGGGTCGTCCTACCCGCCAGAACAGCATAACACCAGGATTGCGAGGGCAAGGCTTGCTGCCTCGTGGCTAATGCCACTCCACTCCAACAATCCCCACGGTACAGCGTACTCCGCGTGACATACACGGTACAACGTACTCCGTGAACCCAAGCTCAATCAGGGGTGCCTGTAATAGGTCTTATCCACCCATATCATATCTGTCTCAGAGTGCACGTGTGAGCATATCATCTCACTGTGACACACAGTCTACAGGAGGCTCCAACACGGCTATATGCATGTAATATAAATCCCTGTGCGAGCGAAGCTAAAGCACGGCTCCATGCATATTCATGATATCTGAAAATCTCGTGCGAGGGAAGCTCTAGCACGGTTTCATAAAAATCAGTGAAATCTGCGTACGAGCAGCGCTCCAGTACGACTTAAACTGATTATAATTTCATGTAAATTCCACGTACGAGCAACGCTCTAGTACGGATATGTATATAAATTCAGTGAAAACCTCGTACGAGAAAAACTCCAGTACGGCATTCAAATGAATTATGAAAACCATATAAAACTTTGTGCGAGCAACGCTCCAGCACAAATGAATGCTCAAGTAAATCAAATCTCGTGCGAGTTATACTCCAGCACGGCTTTATGCATAACTAAATCAAATCTCGTGCGAGTTACACTCCAGCACGGCTTTATGCAATATTAAATCAAAACAGGATGCGAGCTAAGCTCCAGCATCTCTCATGCATGTCAAATCATTAAAAGTAGTGCGAGTAATCGCTCCAGCACTATTTTATGCATACCACGTCAAAACAAATCAAAACATGTCAAAACATGTCAAAACAGAGTGCGAGCTAGGCTCCAGCAGCTCTCATTTCACAATATTAAAAATCAGTGCGAGCACCATGCTCTAGCACATTTCATGCATATGATGTCACAAGTCGGTGCGAGCAATTGCTCAAGCACATTTATGCACATTCACAAACGCAGATATAGTGCGAACTACGTGTCGGCACTATCTGTTTCCATATAAACTTGATAGTTGGCCGTTTTCCAAAGAAATTTCCATTTAATTATTAATAACACCTACGTAGTGTTATTTTGTGAAATTAAACAATTTCTGGCCAATCTATCGCTTTGCTTTGATTAAAACCAATAAAATTCCTTAATCATCAAAAATCCTTAAATCATGCATTTCATGCATGTCATGCTTTCACCATCCTTAGGTGAACTTCCCTCAATAGGGGTAAAATAGACATTTCACCTATTTCGATCCTTAAAATCATTCAAACCATTTTTAGGATCATTATACAATATCCATGTATACATACATACTCAGTGTACAGAAAAACTATTAAAATATGCGTAGCTACCTCTAGCTACTCACACAATTCCCTTACCTCATTTATCTGTACAGTCTGACATTTCCCACTGATGTCTTGTCACGCAGTCCGATTTGCTCCGAATCCAAATCAAATCTCCGGAACTGCGGATAAATGTTCATCAGGTCAAATACAATACAATTAATTGTATTTCTTAATTTTCTGGGCTTAATTTAAATCATTGGGCCCGTTTACCCATATTGGGCCCGATTGTACCATAATGGGCCTTAATCGGCCTTAAGCCCGTTTACCACACTTTATCGAGGCCTATTGGGCTCATTGGACCCATCAACATTTATTTAGCCTCGTTCTAAATTCTCAGATAGCTTATGAATTATTTACGACAATTTATCCCAATTTCTAGAATTTAATTCATTTATGCGGAAATTAAATCCGTAATTTATGCGTTAAATATCAATCACGCATAACGATACAAATTGTCGTAAATTAAGGGTCACTTACCCGTTATTCCATGATCGTACACAAATCGAGGCTGTCTCGAGCTCTCAGTGGATGCCAATTGTCGAGCTACACAATTAAATATATTTTTCCGGGTAAATTTCCAGTCGGAATTAATTAAATTAAATATTCAAAAAATTAAATCGGTCAATTTGACCGCTTACCGACTTACCCGAAGCTCGATTGCATCACTGGAATTTTCCCCAATTTTTTCTCTTTTTCTTTTTCCCTTTTTCTTCCTTTTTTTTCCCTCTCTTTTTGGCTGAACCGGTCCGGTCCGGTTCAGACCGCCGGTTCAGTCCGGTTCACCCATCATTTTGCCGTTCCGGCGCCGTCCGGCCGGTTCCCCGACCGATTCCACCGCCGTTCGGCGCGCCATCGCATGGGCTCCCTAGATCGGGCCTCGGTGTGGCTCGAATCGACGCCATCGCCGGCGAATCAAAGCTTTTCTCCCGCGGCATCTCCTTCGTTTTCCGGCGTTTTCCGGCCACCTGGCCGCGCGTCGATGCCGCCTGTGGGCTCGCCTGAGGTCGGCCGACCTTCGCCGACCCTCGCCTGGGGCCCTTGGCCGCCGGTGAGGCTCGTCCGTCGTCTTCTCTTCCTCGGCTCGCCTTTCGCGTTTTTCTTCTTCTCTGTTTCTGTTTCTCGCGATTCCAATTCGCGTTTTTTTTTTTTTTTTTTTTTTTTTTTTCAAATTTTATTTATTTATAATTTATTTTTAATATTATTTTAATCAATAAAATAATATTAAAATACACAAATATCTTTTAAAAATTATATTTTATTCATCTAATCTGTAAATAATTTTCTCAGTCCGATTTTACCTTTCCGGTATATTTTTCGATTATTTTCGGGATTATTTTTCAATACAAAAATTTTGATTTATCCCAATAAATTCATATCTTGATCAATTTAACCCGAAATTTAATTATTTCTTCATCATTGATCAAGATTTCTCATTCTCATATTTTTAATTATATTTTCTTGTCCCGATTAATACCGAATTTTGGTCTTTTGACCATTTTGCCCTTGCACGTATTCGAGAATGCCATTTAAGTCCTTTTGCATTTTTAAATGCGCTCGAAAATATCGGGTCTTACAATCTCCCCCACTTAAGAAATTTGGTCCTCCAAATTAGAACCAAGTAATATGAGTCCATAACAACTCCGGGTATGTCTATCGCATCATATACTGTCATCCTCAAGTGACTTTCTCCGGAGTGTAATATTACCATCATACTTAACTAGGGAGATTATCTTAAACCTCAACACTTTCTCCTTCCGTCTAATACCCGAATCGATTTCCAATCATATGTTATACTTTCATTGAGCTAAACCGTTGAAGCTCATATCCGATTACATATATCGGGTTCGGATAATATTTTCGAAACATCATAAGATAGGACACATAGTGGATGCCTGTTTATTCAAGTGGTAACGCCAACCTACAGGTCTTACCTCCCACTTTGTCCAATATCTCTATCCGAATCTTGTTACGTCCTTAAGACAAGTAACTGCCAACATAATGATTCACCCTCGGTGAATTCCAATGATTTCCTGTCTCTTGTCAGCATAGTCTTTTCTATCTGCTCTGAGGTGTTCTTAATCTCTCTCAAATCAACTGAACATACTCAGAGGTTTGTCTTACTAATTCGGGAACAATTTTCTATCTGTCACCCACTTCTCTTATCAAAGTCAGGGAACAACTCCCTACGGCCATATAATGCCGAATATAATCCCATCCCGATACTCAAGTGACAACTATCATCACTGGCGAATTTGATTAGTAGCAACTGATCATCCCAGGAGCTCATAAAATCAATGGCACACGCTCTCATCACATCCTCCAGAACCTGTACAGTCCTCTCTGACTGACCATCTGTCTGAGGGTGGAAGCTGTGCTAACACACAATCAGGGTCCCATAGCTTCCTGAAAAACATTTCCCCAAGTGGGAACTGAAGCGGGAATCCCTATCTGATACCATGCTCACTGGAACGCTACACAATGTTTCACAATATTCCACACACATAAATCCGCCTATACACTTAGAGTATCTAGGGATTTTCATAACCAGAAGGTGGGTAACTGAATCAATCTATCAACTATCACCTAGATAGCCTCGAGATTCTTTCGGGTCCTCTATAACCATCACAACTTCATGGTCACTTGTTCCCATTTCCGTGTCAATATAGGTAGAGGCTGCAATAACCCTGCAACTTCTTTTACTCTACCTTACTCTGCTGACATACGAGACACTTTTTCGCAATTCTCTACAATATCTCTTTTTCATACCTGACCACCAATACCCTTTTCAGAGATTCTGATATATTTATTACTTCTCGAAAGCACTGTATATCCCGAAGAGTGAGCTTCTGACAATAGCACTTTCTTATCAACTATGGTCCTGAGGAGCACTTATACTGTCTCTGAACCTCTGTGAGTCATCATCACTCACTGTGAACTCTGTCACTATACCCTTCTGAATCTGACCCACACTATCGACACCATGCCGATCATCACGCTAAGCCTGGCAAATCCGGTCACACAATCTGGTTCTAACCTCAGGCTAGCTGTCACACAATCACCGTCATCATCAGAAGGAATCACATCACTACTGAGGTTCACAACTGCTCTAGCAGCTCTCGCTCCTTGACCATCTTATGTGATACCATCCCGAGGCTCTTTCTGCTCAAGGCATCAACCATTACATTAGCCTTTCCTGGGTGGTACAAAGTTCACAATCATAATCCTTAGAAGCTCTAACCCTCATGGTTATCTCATTTTCTACTCTTTCTGTTAAAACAGATACTTGGGGCTTTTACGATCAGTGCATACTCGAAATTTCTTACCGTATAAGTGGTAGCGCCATACTTTCAGTGTAATCGCTACGGCTGCCAACTCTAAATAATGGGTCAGATAGTTTCTCTCACGTTCCTTGAATTGTCTGGATCCATAAACGACTATCTTCCCATTTTACATTAATACATAGCTCAATCCTTATTTGGAGGTATCCATACACACTGAAACCTCTTGAGCTGTTAGTTATAGTAAGAATACTTACGGTGGTCAGTTCATTACTCCAATATACCAAAACTCATTGAAGCTATTTTCATACTTATCATAACACTCGTATGAAATCTTTTTCCAAACGAGACGTGTCAACTGAGCAGCCCATTTCAAGAAACTCATAAAACCTTGTCTGTAAGGCAGTTTCCTGTTGCTACTCATACTCTTCCCTGGACTTCGAATACATCATAATATCATCATTAAAAACGATAACCCTATCGGTCCAGGTAAGGTTCAAATACCTTAACGTAGTTGAGTTCCACTCAATATTTCAATTTTCCATATACTTGACCTATGTACGCATAAACGTACAATGTCATTTCGAAATAGCTTTCGTTCAAGATACTAGCTCACGTCATTTCTTTCCTCTTATATTGACGGCTTTTATAAAATTTTAATTTTTAAACTTTCATGATTAATGAATTTCTATATCTTTTTATCATACCAATAAAGGTACCCAAATTTTAATGTATATATTTCACAATTGTCGATTTCAATTTATAGATTATGCGTGCGCTTCCAGACGCTGTCAAATCTTCAGGCAGAGAATATTTTAAAATACCTTTATTAACCTTCAGATTTAACTACATACCGCTTAATCCAA
The DNA here is from genome assembly GCA_033439115.1 of Firmiana major. Lineage (NCBI taxonomy): Eukaryota > Viridiplantae > Streptophyta > Magnoliopsida > Malvales > Malvaceae > Firmiana > Firmiana major. The sequence goes on from CM065899.1 coordinate 42,009,540, forward strand.
TTTACTTTGCATATTGAAGATATCCTTATCTTGCATACGCCTTTTATTCCAACCTATCTTGTATGCAGGATCTATCACATCTCCAAGCTCATCTTCTCTTCATATATTACTTATGACAAACTCTTTCCTTACTTGTCAAGTTACAATACACTTTTCAGTGATATTTTCACCCCTATTTTCAACTTACAATCCCTATACCCATATTCAGTTAGTGAAAATCAACTAACTATCATCCTCTTCATGCTTAAAGGTATAGGCTTCACATCTTTCACTCGCTTATAAGCAATTGAAGGCGGTATGAATAAATGTGTGGCACCAGGATCCATTAACATAATTATTTCATTATTCTTAACCAGTGTGGTATCTTCCACCACATCCTATGGAACATCAGTAGTGTCCTGGTCCAAGGTATACACTCGCCCTCGTCCAACATCTTATTTCCGTGGTAACTACCACACATCTTACACTGTTCACACTGCTACTCTGTTATACTGTTACGTAACAGGTCGGGGTCCTTGAATCACAATACCCCTCAATAGTGTTGAAATTAAATACACTGGGGTTTATCAATCAACTTACCCCGTGATTTATCAGCTCTAAGCCTTTACCAAACTACCTTTTTCCCGTTCTGACATCTTTGTCATTCTCTATTCTCTTTTGTCTCTATTTCGGCCCTTACTACCTTTCTCAATCTCAGAGGCGCGCAATTTATAATCTTATTTAACACAACTGTAGTCTGCGCACTGCCTCGGCATAGGTAGTGATGTCTAACAGACAAATCGGACTCTAATTGATAATCTGAGTCCTTCCATGAACTTTCAGACATCTCGACTCTCACTGTTTATCGTGTCCGAGTCACATCTGCCCATGAATATAAACTGAGTTTTTATACTCATTAATCAATGTGTCCCTCTGGGTCAGAGTAAATAATATCATCTGTTATTTCCTTTAATACTGTCCGGGATATTCTGTCACCGGAATACATCTAGAAATATTTCTCCATGTCCATTCTGGATGTCTAACTCTTCAAATGGGTCGAGCCAACTTCAATTAATGCTCCAACTCGCCCTCAAATCTCATATATACTCTGAGCAATTAGCTCGCAACATATTCTCCACACTCCGCTCCAACCTCGCGAAGCGTATCTCAATACTGTCTGATCTCTCTGTCAGACTCTATCCGATCTCTCTATCGGACTCTGTGGGGCATGATCAACCAGCCTCCACGTCAATCTCATCTCAAGTCTCATGTGGCGACTCAGTACAACTCATGGGCCTACCTCTACGGCCTCGAGCTCGTGTACTCGCCTCTCAACCATAGCGGCTATCAGTCAATGAGTCTATTCTTGCATTTAAAACCAAATTCTTAGCTGCACTTCCATCTCGATATACACAATTGTATCTAAATAATGCATAGTACATGGGGATGTAAACTTTCTTAACCACTAACACCGACTCATATCAGGCCAACTCAAGCTCTGATACCAATAAACCTGTCACGACCCGAATTACCTTAAAAATCAGAGTAAATTTTTCGCTTTTTCATTTATTATTATTTAATTCTTACCTTTCTCTTGTCGTGACCATCCTACAACACAGTTGGGCTATGATTCGGTGTTAGTCACCTCTCACTATTACCAATCCATTTTCATAATCATATATCAGAGTCTACTATCCTTTTTGACTTTAAATAAACACATACCCAATGGTATTTGCATGACTCTACATCCCCGACATCATATCCATTTACAGTACTGTGCATTACATATTTAGATACAAAACCATACAAATGTGTATACCTGTCTCTCGATGGGAAGCAGCAAGCAGCGGATATTAAGCATGCAAGTCCTCAGCCGCTCAATAATTATTACAAGTGCTCTGAAAAGATGGGAAAATAAGGGGGGGTGAGCAAACCACACGCTCAGTAAGGCAATTATGCAAGTAAGTAGATAACTCCACTATCTACATGCTCATAATGCCATGCCCTTAAATCCATTTCTTTTCATTTAAAATTACACGCACAAAGTCATGCATATTCAATGCCATAGTTTATCCAAAACTATTTGTGCATATATAAATCATGTAACTCATGCATTCAAAGCATTTTATGTGACATCATTAAATCATATTAAGCATGAATTAGATCAAGATCATGCAGTCTTTTATGCCATGTAAGACAAAACATGGATTTCAAATGAAAGCATGGAAAACTTCACATGCTACTGCATTTAAATCAAAACATTAAAACTGCAGTTAAAACCCCTTTCCGGGTCCATCTCATAAAACAATTCAATAAAATTCATTATAAAACTTCGGTTATAAAACCACCCTTCTTTCAGGGTCACATATCATAAAATCATATGAAATCATCAAATCATCAAATCGGGGGCCTGACCCCTCCTTCGGGTCTACCCTGGTCTAACAGACCACAAGTTATATCATGTGAGACAATCAGGTAATTAACAGTAACATCGAGGACTATGACCATATCCTAGTGATCCCTGGCAACACGGTACCTAGTGTGCGGGGTATCACACCTGAAACGGGAGGTGGGTCGTCCTACCCGCCAGAACAGCATAACACCAGGATTGCGAGGGCAAGGCTTGCTGCCTCGTGGCTAATGCCACTCCACTCCAACAATCCCCACGGTACAGCGTACTCCGCGTGACATACACGGTACAACGTACTCCGTGAACCCAAGCTCAATCAGGGGTGCCTGTAATAGGTCTTATCCACCCATATCATATCTGTCTCAGAGTGCACGTGTGAGCATATCATCTCACTGTGACACACAGTCTACAGGAGGCTCCAACACGGCTATATGCATGTAATATAAATCCCTGTGCGAGCGAAGCTAAAGCACGGCTCCATGCATATTCATGATATCTGAAAATCTCGTGCGAGGGAAGCTCTAGCACGGTTTCATAAAAATCAGTGAAATCTGCGTACGAGCAGCGCTCCAGTACGACTTAAACTGATTATAATTTCATGTAAATTCCACGTACGAGCAACGCTCTAGTACGGATATGTATATAAATTCAGTGAAAACCTCGTACGAGAAAAACTCCAGTACGGCATTCAAATGAATTATGAAAACCATATAAAACTTTGTGCGAGCAACGCTCCAGCACAAATGAATGCTCAAGTAAATCAAATCTCGTGCGAGTTATACTCCAGCACGGCTTTATGCATAACTAAATCAAATCTCGTGCGAGTTACACTCCAGCACGGCTTTATGCAATATTAAATCAAAACAGGATGCGAGCTAAGCTCCAGCATCTCTCATGCATGTCAAATCATTAAAAGTAGTGCGAGTAATCGCTCCAGCACTATTTTATGCATACCACGTCAAAACAAATCAAAACATGTCAAAACATGTCAAAACAGAGTGCGAGCTAGGCTCCAGCAGCTCTCATTTCACAATATTAAAAATCAGTGCGAGCACCATGCTCTAGCACATTTCATGCATATGATGTCACAAGTCGGTGCGAGCAATTGCTCAAGCACATTTATGCACATTCACAAACGCAGATATAGTGCGAACTACGTGTCGGCACTATCTGTTTCCATATAAACTTGATAGTTGGCCGTTTTCCAAAGAAATTTCCATTTAATTATTAATAACACCTACGTAGTGTTATTTTGTGAAATTAAACAATTTCTGGCCAATCTATCGCTTTGCTTTGATTAAAACCAATAAAATTCCTTAATCATCAAAAATCCTTAAATCATGCATTTCATGCATGTCATGCTTTCACCATCCTTAGGTGAACTTCCCTCAATAGGGGTAAAATAGACATTTCACCTATTTCGATCCTTAAAATCATTCAAACCATTTTTAGGATCATTATACAATATCCATGTATACATACATACTCAGTGTACAGAAAAACTATTAAAATATGCGTAGCTACCTCTAGCTACTCACACAATTCCCTTACCTCATTTATCTGTACAGTCTGACATTTCCCACTGATGTCTTGTCACGCAGTCCGATTTGCTCCGAATCCAAATCAAATCTCCGGAACTGCGGATAAATGTTCATCAGGTCAAATACAATACAATTAATTGTATTTCTTAATTTTCTGGGCTTAATTTAAATCATTGGGCCCGTTTACCCATATTGGGCCCGATTGTACCATAATGGGCCTTAATCGGCCTTAAGCCCGTTTACCACACTTTATCGAGGCCTATTGGGCTCATTGGACCCATCAACATTTATTTAGCCTCGTTCTAAATTCTCAGATAGCTTATGAATTATTTACGACAATTTATCCCAATTTCTAGAATTTAATTCATTTATGCGGAAATTAAATCCGTAATTTATGCGTTAAATATCAATCACGCATAACGATACAAATTGTCGTAAATTAAGGGTCACTTACCCGTTATTCCATGATCGTACACAAATCGAGGCTGTCTCGAGCTCTCAGTGGATGCCAATTGTCGAGCTACACAATTAAATATATTTTTCCGGGTAAATTTCCAGTCGGAATTAATTAAATTAAATATTCAAAAAATTAAATCGGTCAATTTGACCGCTTACCGACTTACCCGAAGCTCGATTGCATCACTGGAATTTTCCCCAATTTTTTCTCTTTTTCTTTTTCCCTTTTTCTTCCTTTTTTTTCCCTCTCTTTTTGGCTGAACCGGTCCGGTCCGGTTCAGACCGCCGGTTCAGTCCGGTTCACCCATCATTTTGCCGTTCCGGCGCCGTCCGGCCGGTTCCCCGACCGATTCCACCGCCGTTCGGCGCGCCATCGCATGGGCTCCCTAGATCGGGCCTCGGTGTGGCTCGAATCGACGCCATCGCCGGCGAATCAAAGCTTTTCTCCCGCGGCATCTCCTTCGTTTTCCGGCGTTTTCCGGCCACCTGGCCGCGCGTCGATGCCGCCTGTGGGCTCGCCTGAGGTCGGCCGACCTTCGCCGACCCTCGCCTGGGGCCCTTGGCCGCCGGTGAGGCTCGTCCGTCGTCTTCTCTTCCTCGGCTCGCCTTTCGCGTTTTTCTTCTTCTCTGTTTCTGTTTCTCGCGATTCCAATTCGCGTTTTTTTTTTTTTTTTTTTTTTTTTTTTCAAATTTTATTTATTTATAATTTATTTTTAATATTATTTTAATCAATAAAATAATATTAAAATACACAAATATCTTTTAAAAATTATATTTTATTCATCTAATCTGTAAATAATTTTCTCAGTCCGATTTTACCTTTCCGGTATATTTTTCGATTATTTTCGGGATTATTTTTCAATACAAAAATTTTGATTTATCCCAATAAATTCATATCTTGATCAATTTAACCCGAAATTTAATTATTTCTTCATCATTGATCAAGATTTCTCATTCTCATATTTTTAATTATATTTTCTTGTCCCGATTAATACCGAATTTTGGTCTTTTGACCATTTTGCCCTTGCACGTATTCGAGAATGCCATTTAAGTCCTTTTGCATTTTTAAATGCGCTCGAAAATATCGGGTCTTACAATGTTATACCATGTATATCACATAGAGTACGCTGTACCGTGGGGATTGTTGGAGTGGAGTGGCATTAGCCACGAGGTAGCAAGCCTTGCCCTCGTAATCCTGATATTATGTTGTTCTAGCGGGTCGGACCGACCTACCTCCCGTTTCAAGTGTGATACCCCGCACACTAGGATCCATGTAGCCAGGGATCATGAGGTTATGGCCATAGTCCTAAATGCTACCGATATAGTCACCTACATGTCTCGCATGATAAACTTGCATGATAAATTCGCATGATAAATCATTTGGTTTTGATAGATCAGGGTAGACCCGAGGAAGGGGTCAGGCCTCGATCTTCTTATGAATTCGATTTATACTTGATTTTCCCACAGAGGAATTGGATGAAACTTTCATGACTTGGAACCCTGTGAGAAGGGTGATTTTATAACGAAAATTTTAAAATAAATTATTTTGTTGAACTGGATTTCATTCTTTGAGTTTATCATATTTTAAACCAGATGGGGTGTTTTAAAAAACGTATTGATTCATTTGAGCATGAGATGTTTTCACATGAGAATCATTCCATGTTTTAATATGCTGATTTCCTGTTTTAGAATAGATGATATCTATATGTATGGCATATCATTGTTTTTACCTCATGCTCACATATATCCTGATTTCCTATCAGCATGTAGATAGTATAGCTATCTACCTGTTTATATTATTGCCTTACTGAGCATGTGGAGCTCACCCTTTCATTTTCCACCCACTTTCAGAGTTTCCACCATAGAGATAGTGGGTGTTGAGAGTAGACGGCATAGCTGATTATCTGTGGTTCCCATCGACTGTCAGGTATACACCATGTATAGCATTTTGTATTAGTATGCTTATAGCACAATATTGTATATGAAGGAATATTTGGGGATGTAAATATAAAATCATGTGATGCAGAAAACATACCAACCACTCTATTATATGATAAATGATATCAGTATAAATGTATGTACGTGTGATATTTTCATGGTTAAAATGGTATATTAATATTGATTCACAGCCCGACCTGGTCAGAGAGATCTGTCACAAGGAGGTAAGAAAGATTTTCCAAAAGTGAAAAATTTGTACTGATTTCTGGTAAGTATTGGGTCATGACAGGAGGGTAGTTGCTTATGGATCCAGACAGTTGAAGGACCATGAGAAGAACTATCTGACCCAAGATTTGGAGCTGGCAGCAGTAGTGTTTGCATTGAAGGTATGACGCCACTACTTTTACGATGAGAAGTTTCAGATTTTTACCAACCACAAGAGCCTCAAGTATATGTTCTCACAGAAGGAGCTGAATATGAGACAAAGAAGATGGCTAGAGCTTCTGAAGGACTACGATTATGAGATATTTTATCATCTGGGTGAGGCTAATGTTGTAGTTGATCCTTTGAGCAAGAAGAGTCTTGTGATGGTATCGTATATGATGGTTAAGGAACATGAGTTGCTAGAGCAGTTTGCTAGCCTCAGTTTAGGAGTTGTGCCTTTTGACATAGATATAGACTGCATGATAGCTAGCTTGAGGTTGGAACCAAACTTGTTAGATAGGGTCAGACAGGCTCAGTAGAGTGATCCGTATTGCATTGATATGTCAGGTCAGATTCAGAGGGGCGCAGTGACTGATTTTAAGTTGAGTTCTAATAGACTACTGAGGTTTAAAGGTAAACTGTGCGTTCCCAAGGATCCAGAGCTTAGGAGATTGATTTTGTGGAAAGCTTATTCTTCGAGGTACACGTTACATCCAGGGAGTAACAAGATGTACCAGAACCTTCGAAAAGTGTATTTGTGGTCGTGTATGAAGAATGATGTGGCAGAGTTTGAGGCGAGATGTCTCGTTTGTTAACAGGTGAAGGTAGAGCATCAGCAGCTTGCAGGATTATTGCAGCCTCTACCTATACCGACATGGAAATGAGAGCATATCACAATGGATTTCGTGATGGGTTTACCGAGGACCTGCAGGAATCACGATCCAATATGGGTAATTGTGGATAGAAGGACGAAGGCAGACCACTTCCTAGTTATGAGTGCTACCGATACTCTGAGTTCATTGGCATAGTTATATGAACGCGAGGTAGTGAAGTTACATGGTGTTCCAGTTAGCATTGTTTCAGATAGGGATTCCTGCTTCACTTCCCACTTTTAGGAACATTTTCAGGAAGCCATGGGAACCCAGTTGAGTTTGAGCACCGCTTTCCATCCTCAGTCAGATGGTCAGTTAGAGAGGACTATACAGACTCTGGAGAACATGTTGAAAGTGCGTGTACTGGATTTTAGAGGCTCCTGGGATGATCATTTGCTACTAGCCGAATTCGCCTACAACAACAGTTATCATTCGAGTTTCAGGATGGCACCTTACGAGGCTTTGTATGGTCGTAGATGTCGTTCCCCTATTGGATTAGAAGAAGTGGGTAACCAAGAGATTTTTGCTCCTGATTTGGTCATGAAAGCATCTGAGGATGTTCAGTTAATATGTGATAGATTGCGAACAGCTCAGAGCAGAGATAAGAGTTATGCTGACAAAAGACAGAGGCCACTAGTGTTTGCAGTTAGTGAGTAAGCGTTCTTGAAGGTTTCTCCTTCCAAGGGTATAGCGAGATTTGGGAAGAGAGGTAAGCTGAGTCCTCGCTACATTGGACCCTTTGAGACACTAGATAGAGTGGGAGATAAGGCCTATAGGTTGGCGTTGCCACCGAACTTATTAGGCGTCCATAACATCTTCCACATTTCGATACTTCAGAAGTATCACCCGAATCTGACACATGTGATCAGTTATGAGCCACTAGAGCTCTGAGAGGACATGTTATATGTTGAGAGGCCGATTTGGATACTGGATAGAAAGGAGAAAGGCTTGAGGTCGAAGGCTATCAAGTTAGTGAAAGTTCTCTAGCAGCATCACACTTTAGAGGAGGCTACTTGAGAGTTAGAGAGCCTGATGAGCGAGAAGCACCCTCAGCTGTTTGATGACTGTGACACCCCAGAAGCGCGGAAAATAGGGAAAATTTAAAACTTATTTACATCAATACACCATTCTGGGTGCATTCCTATGCAGTGTCATACATCATAATATATATATATATATATTATAAAACTTTCACCTCAGGATCTCATCATCTAATATTCATATATCATACCATATACATTCCTCAATTCATAGTTAATTAATCCTAATACATCCCATACATCATTGTTCATCAAGTGTCTATAAATACAACTTTAGTCTGGGTACATGAAATATTAAAGTATACCTTAAAATACAATACACGACCAGGAGCTCAAGTTCTCTACTAGCCATTACTCCGTACGTCGCAGGGATCTCTCTTCACTTGAAGAAATCTAGGGGATATTAAAAATAAGGTGAGCTTCTAAATCGCTCAGTAAGGGGGGTAAGGGATTCATTAGTAAAATCCTCAATTACACAGCACAATCATTTTGATTTGTAGGTGAAACTCATAAGCTCAATAGAAAACGTAGCATGAAATCATGAAAACATCATTATCATCTCATTTCTCTAAGAACATGTAGAAACATGAGAGTAAATGGCTCAGTATAAAAACCATAGTTACAAGCATATGGAAATAAGGATGCGATAGTGGCTTTTCTCGTAAAAACGTGATAGAAATCACCTCAATAGTAATGCACGGGGTAAAGCCACAAAACACAATCTCATGTATATAAAAGATGGAGACTGGGAAATTAAAACTCAGATAAAACATCCGTCATGACACATCAAAATAATATCCTCTGGGTGCACATCCCAGGCATCCTCAAAGAGGGAATGTCGACAATATGGTCGTGTACATGGTATATTGGTCTTACGTGTTTCCAGAACAAGGCCCGGACTTACATGCTACCATAGCAAGGCCTCTTCTCATGCACATTATCGGTCTTACATGCTACCAAAGCAAGGCCTGGACTTACATGCTACCAAAGCAAGGCCACCTAACGCTACCAGAACGGAGGTCATCTCATGATACCAGAACGAAGGCATCTCTCGCTACTAAAGCGGAGGAATATCAGACTTACATGCTGCTAGAGCAAGGCCCAGACTTACATGCTACCAGAGTAAGGCCCGATGTGCGATCACATGACACGCCTAAGTCTTAGTAACAACCATTATCATGTAAAACTATTTTACCTTCACGTAGAGCTCATAATGGTTTCTCTCATAAAACTCGTCTGAAAACCTTTTTTTTGTACTCATTACAAAACATGTCAAAATCGAGCTCAAACTGGTAAAATCACGTACACATTTCTCAAATCTCAGTATACCTTAACGTAGAGACCAAATCCCGTTTCACTTTTAAACTCAAATAGTTTGTAAAACAATTTCACACTTTGTTTACAACTTCTAAAAATTGGGCCCCAACCGGCTATAAAACTGTTGCAATAAATCAATCACAACTTGTAAAAACATGCTTGTTTCTCAAAACATTTCATGAGACAAATATCATCATAAATCATATACATAAATGAGTTTGAGTTTTCCCTTACATTGTTGCACCTCGTATGGTGCAATTATTTCCCCCGAATGACGGACTATCCTCGCATTCCTCTTTGGAACTCCCAAGCTGTCTAAATGATGTAAAAACATCATCAACACGTCATCACATTGTCTCTAATCTCAACATCGAACATAATTTCTTACATTCTCATAATTTCTCAATACCTCAATGATTCTAACAACCCTAACCATTTTTAGCCTACTCATCACAACATCTACAGCCATAATCGCAGAAATCTACTTCAAAATCAAGGATTAAAGCTTAGAAATTTACCAAAAACTTGTGGAGTGCTCAATTCATGCCTCAGCTCAAATCGTCATTCGATTTCCAAGTATGTTGTTCTACTTTTGATGAGGAACAACTTTCCCTCTTGCCATAACCTCTGATTCGAACGAAAATGGGTGTTTTTGAAGAGAGAGAAAGCTAGGGATTCGACCAAAATGGGGGTTTTTGGTTTTTTGGAGAGAGAAAAGATGAATTCCAGTAAAAATACAGGGGTCTTTATATAGGCAGAAGGTGGGAGATCGATATACTCTTGGGTAGAGATCGATCTGCCTTTGAATTGGGAACATTTTAGGTGATTTTTATGCATACCAGATCGATCTGTCGTGGGGGCAAGATCGATCTCATAATGTTGAGGAGATCGATCTGCTCCTTGTGAGGAGATCGATCTACAGTTTACAGAAACATTTAGAGATCGAGATTGATCTGCTCCTATAGGAGATCGATCCCTTTAAGGTAGAATCATAAGGAGATAGATCTGCATTCATTGGAGATTGATTTGCTTGTTTAGATTGTCATGACCCTCCATGACTTAACAAAACCACTACAAATTTTTCGCATTTTAACTTACCTTTCTCCTTATCAACGGTTGGGCTGTGATTCGATGTCAGCATCCTCGCTTACTAGATCATCCATTATCATACATACATGTCAATATACTTTTACTGACTGTAACTTTTTTTATAATGTATGTGAGCTCATATCAATCTAATAAAATTACATTCCACATAATATATATTGTATACATCACTGTGCTGCTTATATGTTTAGATACAGAACCGTACAAAATATGTATACTTGTCGATCGATAGGAAAAGGCTGCGGACAACAGGAAACACTATCCCTCTCTCGTAATCGCTCTACTGCAGATGCTCTGTAGAGAAGTGTAAAAAAAAGGGGTGAGCTCACAACTCAGTAAGGAAATCAGGCAAGTAAGTAGACATTTACACTATCTACTCAAAATAATGATATGCCTTGAAAATCTTATTCCTTAACTCACTTTAAAAGCATGTCTTTAAAATATATATATACTTGTACAAATTAAATCCCATGTACAGAAATCATTCTTTCGTTCTCAAATGTAGGCATGTAGTGCAAAATAATGCATCTTTATAATATCACAATGCCATTAGATAAATCATGCCATTTATATTTAAATCACAGTAAATATGAAATTTAAATCATTCACAACATAATAATCAGATTTCGACCCATCCCTCAGGTCTATCCGTATCATAAAATCAATCAGTCAGGTGATATATCATGTGAGACTCTGTGGTGAAATGCAATAATATCCTGGACTATGGCCATATCCTATAATGGTGATCTCAGGCTACACAGTACTCGGTGTGCAGGGCAATCACTGCTGCAATGGGAGGGGGGTTAGTCCATCACAACCGCCAGCTATAACCTCCTCAACTCCACAACACCATACAGTATAGTGTACTCCATGCCACTCGCATGGTACAACATACTCCGTGGGCCCTACATTACAGTCGGGGTGCCTGCCATAGGTCTTAACCCTCAAACCATGGAATATAAATACCACATCTCTAAATTCACATGCGAACCTCTCATAGTGTGACACTCATTCTACACGAGGAAATCAAGCATCGTTTTCAACATGTCTTATATATCACATAAAATATAGTATGCGTCTTTGAGTGCGACTCACAGTCGATACTCCGCTCAAACACTGTTTCACATAAAAAATTCAACTCTAGTGCGAGTAAACCTCCAGCAACTAGGTCATGCATAGTTCATGTTAAATTCGAGTATGAGCTAATCGCTCCAGCACTCTCTCATGCATAAATCATATAAAACTGAGTACGAGTAATAACTCCAGCACTCTATCATGCAGGTCATGGAAATCTAGTGCGAATCATACATCAGCACTAATATATGTGGAAAATATATGAAATCAAGTGCGAGCTATACTCTAGCACGATTTATTCTCACATAATTCGATAGATGGCTCTTTAAAAAGGGAAGATTTTCAAAATATCAAAATCAACACTATAAGAGTGCTTAATTCACATAAACCTTAAAACATTAGCCTATATATTTACTCTTTTGCTAACAGCAGTAAAACACTTAAAATTTGTGGTTTTCATGCTTTTTACAACTTTTCCCAAAAGTTAACTTTTTTCCTAACTAAGGGAAAAATCATAATTTGCCACTATCGGGTCACAATAATTATTATTCACTATCTCTGACCCTCAGAGTTTTTAAGTGAATGTAAAAGTAGACGAAAATACGTGTAGGTATCTCTAACTACTCACAAAAGTCCCTTACTTGTAATCACTTGAGAAATTTTACTTTCTCAACGCTGCTCGATCCAACACTCTAATTCGCTCCTCCACTAATCTCTGGAGCTTCATATAACCATTTATCAGGTTAATTACACTTTTCCTACTGTATTTCACATTAAATACAGTCTATTTCACTTAATGGGCTTTAATACACCTTAATGGGCCTAACTATGCCTTAAGCCCATTTCCATTTTACTATTATTTTCGTTGGGCCTATTGGGCTTGTGGGGCCCATCAAATCTTATTAGGCTTATCCGAGACCCAATACATCACATTGGGCTGAAACCAATTGGACTTGGCCCATTGGACCTCTTGGACACATGCCATGGCTGAGAGCATCCCATACCGTCGGTCACACCATGGCATACCGTCCATGTCCATTTGTTTAGCTAATTCATTTAGGCATTTTCACAAACACTTGGTTGGCAATGTTCTCAAGCTTCACTTAGTTCATTTAGGCATTTTATCAAACACCTTGATTTTCAACTAAATTCATGTATCAATTAATCAAATTGATTAATTCTAACTATACCATAATCATGAACACATGTACATCAACTCATTTATGCCTTAAAATCATATGGGCATTCATCAATTTATCACTACTCACTCTCGGTCATACCATGTTCATAGTGATTTCATATGTTTCAATTCTTAAAACATATACCAATATACTTAAAATCATTCATACATTAACATATATGAATTTGAAAGCTTGAAATTATACCTAGTATTTGTGTTCACACTTGGTCGAAACTTTGAAGCCTCATGACTTGCACACTATGGCTCCTTGATAGCCAATCCCAACATATGTCACTCTTCTCTCAATTTGGAACAACTTTCATGAAGATTGCAAGTTCCAAATATGCCTAAATCCTAATGATTTCTAGTGAGAGAAAGCTTGGATAAATGTGTTTTAATGGTTTCTTCTTCTAGCCGAAAATGATATGTTGAAGAAGATAATGTGGTGTGTGATTTCATAAGCCATTTACTTAGCCATTAAGCCTTACTTTCCAGCCATCAAGTTTGACTTTCAAAAAGTTTAGGTAATGGTTACCAAATTAGTAATGTTTACCTTTAACTAATGGGCTTAATTTTAATCCATTTGGGCCTAACAATTAGGTCTCTCGATTTGGGCCTTCCTAATGGGCTTTCAGGCTAAAATTTTTCCTATACCTCAAGCCTTTAATTATCTAAATATTTAGCCTACTAATCGGTCCAACAATTCGGTCTAAGGGACCTAAGAAATTCGATCTACACTTAGTATACCTTAATTGGCTTTAAAATCTTTACTTTGGCCCATTACGTTTTTAACCATTAAATTTAATCCAGAATCCATCTAAATAATTTTTCCTTACTTTCGAGGATGATTATCTTGTATTCTGACCAAAAGTATTTTTCCCCAAAATTTTCTCTATACTTAGGTTAATTTTTAACCATGGTTAGTCAACTATGGTAAAAGTCCAATTTCCTTGACTACAATTGACTTTTTCCTTAATCATTGACCAAGTTGACTTTTTCTCAAAATTTTGAAAGTGTCATATCTTATGTTTTACACTCTTGTCTTTACATTTTGGCCATTTTCGATAGGTGCATACACCCGAAATACCTTAAATACCTTAACTCGCTAAAAAGGTCTGTTTTACCCCTTTTTGGCTTTTTACTCTTGTTCTCTGTGTTCGGGCCTAAATCAAACTGACTTTCCTTCATGAGCTCTCTATACCTTCATTTTATAAGTTCTCATCTTCAGTCAGAATGATTCAAATCCACTTGGTTTAACTTGTGGCTCTTATAGCTCACATTAGGCTTTTATGTTGCTTATAAGTGTTAAATCATTTCACATACACTTTAAATCTAGTAAATACTCTTCTTATGATTCATCTATAATAATAGAGTGTTCATACACATAGGAATTATAAGGAGCAAGCTACATAAAATACGGGTTTGACATAGATTTTCCATTCCTTGTCACTTTGGCCTACCAGATCGATCCATTCTTCTCCAAGATCGATCTGGCCTCATAGTTTCACACTACAGTTATGCTCTTGGCATAAAATCTCAATATATAATTACTATAATTTACTCCATAGATTATTTCTCATTCAATACTCATTCATCACTTCAATTTATGAGTACATCACATTTAGCTCAATCAATTACACTTCATGTTCACATTACAAAATTAGATGTGTATAAAATTCTGAGGTCTCACAGTAATTGACTTGGTTCTAATTTGGAGGACCAAATTCTTTAAGTTAGGGAGGATTGTAAGTGCCAAATTTTTTGTGTAGCTTACTCCTTATGATTCATATATGTACAAACATTATATTATGTTAGTTGAATCATAAGAAGAGTATTTACTTGAATGAAAGTGTAAGAAAGGTGATTAAACACACATAAGTTACATAAAGGCCAAATGAGGACAATAAGAGCCACAGGCTAAACCGAGGGGATCTAAATCATTCTGACTGAAGAGAAGAACTTAAAATGAGAAAATATAGAGAGCTCATGAAGGAAAGTCAATTTGATTTGGTCTTGAACACGTTAAAATTGAATAAACGCCGAAAAGGGGCTAAGCGAGTCCGAAATGATCCGTTTGAGGTGTTTTAGACATATTCGCCTCCTGGAAATGGCCAAAACATAAAGACGAGAGTGTAAACCATAAGATACGACATTTTCAAAATTTTAAGAAAAAGTCAAACGTGGTCAATGGTTAAGAAAATTCAAGATAGTTAAGAAAAGTGGACTTTAACCATAGTTAACTAAACCAAGGTTAAAATTTAACCTAAGTAAGGTTAAAAAGTGGGGAAGAAATATTTTTAGTTGAAACACAAGATATTCATCCCCTGAAGTAAGGAAAATTAATTTAATCAAAATTCGGATTAAATTAAATGGTTAAAACGCAATGGGCTAAAGTTGGAATTTTTAAAGTCCATTAAGGTGCAACAAGTGTGGGCTGAATTTCTTAGGCCCATTAGGCCGAATTGTTGGGCCGATTTACAGACCCAATATGAAGTCAATATAAGGCCCAATTGGTAGAAAAAATTCCAACTTAAAAGCCCAAAAGGAAAGCCCAAATCAAGAAGCCCAAAGTTCAAGCCCATTAATAAATAAGCCATCTATCGGGTTGTGTGAAAACAATCGTGCTGGCATAACTCGTACTATATTCTACATGTATTATGCATAACAAGGTACTGGAGCTTTGCTTGTACTTGATTTTATATGATTGATGCATGATAAAGTACTATAGCATTGCTCGTACTCAGTTTTACATGACATAATGCTGAAGCATTGCTCGCACTAGATCTTTGTGAATTGTGCATGAGGTCATGCTGGAGTTTACTCGTACGTACCAGTTTTGAAAGAGATAGCATGAAATAGCCATGTTGGAGCCCTGTGCAGATTGTGTGTCACATCGGTTATATGCTCGCATGTGCATTTTGAGATATGGCAGAGGGCTATTGGAATTGTTATTAGGTCCATGAAGTACTTTGTACCATGTATGACACACGAAGTACATTGTACCGTGTGTACATGATGTTGTGGAGTTGTGGAGATGTAAAGTTATTGGCTGATGGTTGAAGATTTGACCCACCTCCCGTTACAGCAATGTGATTCCTTGCACACCGGGTACCGTGTAGCCTGAGATCACCAAAAAAAGGGATATGATCATAATCCTCGAACAAGTAATCGCCTATCTCACCTAAGATTTCTTGTTTGAATTGTCACATGATTTTATAAAAATAGGGTAGACCCGAGGGATGGGTTGAGCCTCGACATGTGACTTTGTGTTTTATAAAGGGTAAACCTGAGGGATGGGTGAAGCCTCGATTTCCATGTTTTAATATGTTGAAATGCCATCTTTACTTGATTTAATCAATATGGCTTAATATAAATGTGATTTGTATTATTTACATGAGAAAGCAATATTTTGCATGATTTGCTGATGTCATTAAACCAACATGTTTTCAGTATACACTGATGATTTGTATTTATATATACATACTTGCATAAATGTTTCAAAGAAAGATACATGCTTTAGATGTGAAATGAAAAGGAATTTTTTCAAGGCACAACATTATATTCATGTAGATAGTGTAGTTATCTACTTGCTTGCCTGATTTCTTTACTGAGCTAATGAGCTCACCCCTTTCATTTTTCGCTCTCTACAGAGCATCCGCAGTGGATTGAGTACAGCTGAGGACTAGCATTCCTTTTGTCCCCTGTATTCCCATCGAGTGAAAGGTATACACATCATGTACGATTTTGTATCTGAACATATAAACATCACAGTGATATATACGTATGTAATATTTGGGGATGTATTTATATATTATTATAGTGAATTCACTTATGGTACAAAAGTTAATTACAATCAAAAGATACTTATTATTGACATGTATGCATCGATATGAATGGTTGACATGGTAAGTAAAGGTGAGGATACTAATACCGAATCACAGCCCAACTGTTTGGTGGTTGAATTATGACAGAAGGAAAGGTAAGTACAAAGTGAAAAAATTAGTAGTGGTTTTTGGTAAAAGTCGATCGAGACATACTATACTTCCCAATGAATGGCTCCTTAATAAAAGCATCATCACTGAATCAACTTATAATTTCCTACATCATTTCCTTATTCTATTTGATTCCATAAATACAACAGTACTATACTAGCAAGTTATACCAATTAGTCTTCTCAAGACTAGCATATTCGACCATTACCTAAAGTTTACCAATTTTGAAACACTTTATTTGGCTTGAAACCATATTTGAAATGTACCAATATAACATCAAACACCAATTCGGCCATGGGCATTTCTTAGGTACCAAGAATCTCAATTAAAGGTTTCCACATAGTTAATTCTTGGCTCTCATGAGCCTTAACCAAGTTAATTTCAAAATTACATACATAGATAATAATACTGAAGATAACCCCTTTAGGTATCAAATTTACATATGTCCAAGGACTTAGGCCGAATTCATTTGGCAACATCATTCTTCAAAACCAATATCAAAGTATATGCCAAAGCATCACTATCGAATTTACATATCAACAGCAGCATCATCATTATCTCCAAAACAGAACAACACAATCTATGCAATATTTAAATGTTGGTAAGAAATATATGTACAACAAGAAGTCCATACCATGTCAACACGTATAGACACCACCATATAAAAGACATACCTCGGTGGTCAACTCAAATGCCTCAGAAGAAGTAACACCTGGGTGTCTTAACAAAAACAAGGAGGCTTAATCTGAAAAGAGTAATGAGGGGGTGGGAAAATGCTTAATAAGCAAATATATAATCACTAAAAACAGAAAATAGTTTTCAAAATCTCACATGTCCTTAGAGATTTATTTCATAAATAATACAAAGCAAAAAGCTTTAACATTATAATGCTTCAAACATAAATCAAGGCATGTAAGTATTTTCAAAGAAGCAGATCGAAATATCAGAGAGTCAAATAACAAAGTGAACATATCAATTATGACTAATATAGAAGCATAATATGCTGGGTAATACCGTAGGGCACTATAGCTATCAGTGTATCCCTCCTTAAATCTAAGGCACCATCTATGATTATAGACCTGACCAGTCCCACTGATCAGGTGAGATAGGTACCTATCACCTCAGAATAGGCCTGGCATTTTTTATTTATTTATAGAAAGAACTCCATGGTTCGATGTACCTTGAGGGTATTGTCTACCCCAAATGCTCAGAAGTTTCCAAACAAACAAGACAGCGCTAGGTAATAAACTATCTTAAGTATGACCTTTTAAATTTCTAATGTGATTTTTAAAGTTCTTTTTTACAAATCAAGCTGTATTGATATTTAGGAAATGTTAAATTTCTAATGTGGTTTTTAAAGTTTTTTATTACAAATCAAGGTGCATTGATATTTAGGAAATGTAAAAGTAGCTTCTAAAGCCATAACAATAAAAAATAAACTTTGTGCGATTTAACAGTTTGTATAGATACAATAATGCAAGAAAAACATTTATGCAATAAGTAAATAAAAAAACAGAGGTCTCAAAATTCATCCTCCTTCCTTAATCAAACCATACCAAGCACAATTTAATCTAAACAATGTCTAGTCTCATGCCACTAAAAACAATTCAATGTTTTAAAAATTAAGTAGCAATTACATATTTACTTACTTCCTAAGAAGATACTTTTAAACCAAATAGCCCATAAAGATTCTAATGCAAAATCGAGAGCTATCAAGGTATGCATATACACACAACCCTTGCAACCATTGTAAATCCTAGCACAAAGCATTAGGTTAAGTTTGATTAACATTAAGCAACAATTTGAATGATCAATTGATACAATTTTACCCTAATCTTACAATGGTCGAGAGCCTTGATATGCTTTATCAATCCATGTTATGCCTTATGGCATATACCAAGAAGCCCCTTAGTGGATTTAATCAAGTTAATTTCCTATACATTAAAATTCGATGGAAATTCTTAGTAACTAAAAATGTTAAGATTCATATTCACCTAAACCAACAACTTAGGATTGTTTAACCACCCTCTCAGTTTCATTGATCATTAACATAATATAAATTAAGTCCAATTTAATTCAACCGTCACCAATTTGGATTACAACAACCATCATCTTCATGATTATTAACATTAGTCGAGAGCTCCCAACGATCAGCTTTTAATTTCTTCTTGGTTTCCATAAGTATACCAAGCTCATTCAAATCTTTAAATGACAAAGTATCACCTATTACAATTTACAACACTTGATCGCATTAAGACAATTTAGTTGTGGCAATTCCATTAACAATTGACCTTATGACCCTTCTTAAAAAGCTAAAACCAAATGTGCATATTGCTCACCGAGAAACTTTCTCAATTCAGAAATTTTATTCAGCTCTTGAACACAGTATTCATCCTTTTAATCTATAATCATTTAATCAAAGTTTAGAAAAAGTCTTAAAAAGCATGGAAATCATAATTTTGAGTGTTTTTACTGCTGTTTAGCAGAAGAGTAGATAAATGGGCTAATGTTTTTGTGGTTGATGAGAAATAGCACAATATATGGTGCTGATTCGAATGTTTTGAAATCATCCATTTTAAAAGAGTCATCTATTGAGCTATATGAAAACAAATCGTGCTGGAGCACTGCTCGCACTTGATTTTATACGTTTGCTACATGAAAAGTGTTGGAGCGAATACTCACACCTGATTTCCCATGACATACATGGCATAGTATGTGAGATCCGCAATTTTTGTATGATATTCCTTATGATTTCCATATTGTATGACATTAGTATATGTTAATGGATTCATAAGATGGTTGATTCAGATTTGATAAATGTGGATGAAACGAAATAAATTACGTAAAATCGAATATGGATAAATCGAGAAAATAAAGAAGCAACAAGTTGCCAAAGGAATAAAATCGGGGTGACTGGAAATGAAGAATTAAAAATAGGGAAAAGATTGTGGATTGATGAAAGAAAGTCGATTCAATTTGGTCCCGAACACGTACAAGGGTAAAATGGTCAAAAGACTAAAAATTCGGCATAAATTCGATAAGTAATTTTCGTTAAAAATATGGAATTTACGAAATCTGGATCAATATCGAGGAAAATAATTAAATTCGAGGCCGATTGATCTAGATATTAATTTATTAAAATTTACGGGGATTAATTTGAAATTAATCGGGATTTTTAATTCGAAAAATTATCCCGAAAAGAATCAAAAAATATACCGAGAAAGACGAAAATACACTGATAAATTCATTTATTGATTAAATGAATTTAATAATATTTTTTTAAGATTTTTGGGATATTTGGATTATTTTAATATATTTTAATGTATTAAAATAATAATAAATCAATTAAAAAAAAGGAAAAAAAAACGGAAATCTGATTTCGGGGAGAGAGAAACCCGAGAAAACGGAACCGGTGAGAACCCGTCTGAACCCGACACCCCCGACCAGTCACCGACGTCCGACGAGCTAAGCTACCTGTCGAAAAAGGAAGAGCAACGTCCGGCGGTTACAACGGTACCAGCAACGCGCGCCGACGGCAACTATTTTTGGTGAATCGAAGACCGAAAGTCCCGGGGAGAAAACGAGTCGGTCCCGGCGAACGGCGGCACCCTAGCTCCGATTCAGGCCAGCCGAGCATTCCCCTGGCCGAGACAGTTCTGTTGAGGCCACTGGCTGCCGGCGAGATGGCTGGAAACGTCGACGACGGCAAACGGGCCAAAACGGCACCGTAGCCGGGAAAGGGAGAAGGGAGAAAAGAAAAAAGAAAAGAAAAAGAAAAAGAAATGAAAAAAAAAGAAAAAAAAGGGAAAAAAGGAAGAAAGTGTACCCGGGGACGACTCGAAAATTCGGGTAAGTGACCGAGGGTCGGGATTGACCTGTGAATAAATCCCGAGAATTCAATTTAATATTATTTTATTAGAAAATGACCCGGATTTAAATAATTGTGCAGTGTCACTATAGAGCCCGAACGAGAGCCGATTTAGCTTCGATTTTCGTACCCCGCACCATATTGGGTAAGTACATTTTAATTACGATAATATGAGTCCTTTAATGCAGAGTTTCGAATATTTTACGGATTTACGGATTAATTCTGCATAAAAAGGAAATTTATTTAAAATTTCAAAGTAATTATCGTAAACAGTATCCGAGCTATCCACTGAGTTTGGAACGAAGCTCGATGATTATTGATAAATCAAATGAGCCCAGTAAACCCGAAGAAGGGATTTAAAAGTGGAAACGGGCTGAAAAAGGGGTTCGAGGCCCATTAAAGTGCAATCGGGCCCAATAGAGTAAAAACGAACCCAGAGCTTTAGATTCGATCAATAAGAGTGAAATACTGATCTGTATATTGAACTGAACCCATATGTGGTTATATGTAGCTCCGTAGACAAGCGAATTGGACTGAGAAACCTGGTACAATCGAGTCGGGATAAGCTCGCGCGTGATTCCAGGTAAGGGAATTTTATGAACACTTAGAGGTAGCTGTACGTAATTTTGAGGGGATTTACATTACGTTAAATTCAATAGGCTACCTGAAAATAGAATAATAATTTTTACGGAAAAATATGGAAATAGTGGAAAATGACTATTTTGCCCCCAGTTAGGAAAATTTCAAAAAGGGTAGTAAGGCAATGAAATTGCATGAATTTCATGATTTTAATGTTTTCATGATGATATTGCTTTAATTCAAGCAATTTATGGATAGGTTGGCTATTATTTACATATTTTATGTGAAAAGGCACAGGTTAGGTGCCAGATGATTTTTATTTAACATGTTTTGATAATATTGAGCCACCTATCAGTGTTATATGAGTGTAACCGTGCTTGAGCACTGCTCGCACTGGATTTTATATTTTAACTCATACTCAGAGTGCTGGAGCATTACTCGCACTATTTTACAGATTTGTTTTACATGACTACCGTACTGGAGTTTTTCTCGTACGAGGTTTTCACTGAGTTTTAATACTTATCCGTACTAGAGCAATGCTCATACGTGGATTTGAATTGAATATATAATCAGTTTAAGTCGTACTGGAGCGCTGCTCGTACGCAGATTTTAATTGATTTCTATGAAACCGTGCTAGAGCTTCGCTCGCACGAGCTTTTTCGATATCATGAATGTGCATGGAGCCGTGCTGGAGCTTCGCTCGCACAGGAATTTATATGACATGCATATAGCCGTGTTGGAGCCTCCTGTTGACTGTGTTTCACAGTGAGATGATATGCTCACACGTGCATACTGAGACATATTTGACATGGGTGGATAAGACCTATTACAGGCACCCCTGATTGAGCTTGGGTTCACGGAGTACGATGTACCGTGTATATCACGCGGAGTACGCTGTACCGTGGGGATTGTTGGAGTGGAGTGGCATTAGCCACGAGACAGCAAGTCTTGCCCTCGCAATCCTGATATTATGCTGTTCTGGAGGGTAGGATGACCCACCTCCCGTTTCAGGTGTGATACCCCGCACACTAGGATCCGTGTGCCAGGGATCACGAGGTTATGGCCATAGTCCTGGATATTACCGATATAGTCGTTGATATGTCTCACATGATATAACTATTGGTCTTGATAGACCAGGGTAGACCCGAGGGAGGGGTCAGACCTCAATTTTCTTATGATTTCAATTGAGATTTGATTATTCCCATGGAGGGATTTTATTAGACTTTCATTGATTTGTAACCCTGTGAGAAGGTGATTTTATAACGGAGATTTGAAAATAAAGAATTTTGTTGAAACGGATTTGGTTTGTGAGTGTATCATATTTTGACCCAGATAGGGTATTTTAAAACGTGTTGTTTCATTGAGCATGAGATGTTTTCACATGAGACTTATTCCATGTTTTTAATATGCCGATTTCCTGTTTTAGAACAGATGATATATATATATATATATGGCATATCATTGTTTTTACCTCATGCTCACATATATCCTGATTTTCTTATCAGCATGTAGATAGTATAGCTATCTACTCGTTTGTATTATTGCCTTACTGAGCATGTGGAGCTCACCCTTTCATTTTTCACCCACTTTCAGTGTTCCCACCATAGAGATAGCGGGTGTAGATAGTAGACGGCATAGCTGATATCTTTGTTTCCCATCGACTGTCAGGTATACATCACGTACAGAATTTTGTATTAGTATGCTTACAGCACAGTATTGTATATGAAAGAATATTTGGGGATGTAAATATAGAATTAATTGATGTATAAACGTACCGACCACTCTATTATATGATTAATGATATCAGTATGTATGTTTACGTGTGATATTTCTTAATGGTTTGAATGGTATATCGATATTGATTCACAGCCCGACCTGTTTAGAGGAATATGTCACGAGGAGGTAAGAAAGATTTTTCAAAAGTGAAAAATTTGTACTGATTTTGGTAATATTGGGTCGTGACAGATAAAGTGGTATCAGAGCAGAGGTTGGCCAGACGTGAATCAGTATCGATAAGTAAGCAATTATGAGTTAGAGTTGGTCGGATAAGAGTCAATAGTGGTCGTTAAGGAAAATTACATCCCCCTTAGTACTGTGTTGTATGAGATGTCAAAGTGTATACTAGATGGGAATTAAATTAATAAATGAATTTGGAATACAGGATTTACATTATGTCGGTCACCCGCAGTGGTAATGGGGCTAGTACACGTGCTAGAGGCCGTAGGGGCAGGCCTAGAGGCCGTGGTGATGGTATACAGACTGGTCAGGTACCCGAGGGTACTGCTGTGAGACCAGATGAGATTGAGGCACGCTTCGCTAGACTTGAGCGGAGTATTGAGAGCCTGGCTGAGATTGTAGCGCAGCAGGCAGTGCTCGGGGCTAGAGATAGGCAAGATCCGGCAGGACAGGCAGCACCGATCCCGAGATGCCGGCACAGGCCACAGAGTTACCCGAGGTTCAGGCTCAGGCTGCAGAGGCAGTGATACCCCAGCCAGCTCAGGATGTTGGATATGAGTGTGACCTGGATAGATTTAGACATTTTCAGAAGTTTAGACCTCCAGTCTTCCATGGGAGGAAGGATCCAGTAGTAGCTGAGGATTGGGTGTATCAGATGGAGAAGCTATACAGGCTTTTCAGGTGCACTACTACTGAGAGGATTGCTTTTGCAGTATTTATATTTCAGGGAGCGACAGAGCATTGGTGGAGATCTACCGAGCCGATATTGAGAGCTCGACATGCTGAGGTCACCTGGGAGATATTTTTGGATGCCTTTAGGAGGCAGTATGTTCCCGCTACTGCACAGCGAAAGTTGAGGATGGAATTTTTGAGTTTGGTTCAGGGGAACCAGTCTATTGACGAGTATGAGACTCGATTCATCTCTTTGGGGAGATATAATTTGGAGACGATGGGCAGTGAGGATCGGAAGGTCCAGAAGTTTATAGATGGACTGAGACCAGCCATCAGGTCTCGGTTAGCTCCCTTTGATGTTTCGACTTATGAGGAGGCAGTACATAGAGCTCAGCTGTGTGAGCAGGATTATGAGCGGAATGTCTCCGAGACAGGAAAGTTTAGTAGGAGTCGAGACAGAGACCGGAAGAGACCCGGGAGAGATAGATTTTTCAGGAGAGGTGTACGGCTCTCTGATAAGAGGCCGAAGATTGAGGAGGTTCAGGAGAGGACAGATAGACCCCCTGTTCATCCGGCTTTACCACCAGCTAGAGGCATTGTCATTGGAGGACCACGCCCTACTACTGATCGATGTAGGCGATGTGGCAGATATCATGGTACCAGACCTTGTCCAGTGCCTATAGCTACTACTGTAGTATGTTATCGATGTGGGAGGCCAGGGCATGTGATGAGAGATTGCCCAAAGAGACTAGACACTGCCCCACAGAAAGGCAAGGAGCCGGAGAGAGCTCCAATTCAGGTTCCTGCTCAGAGGAGGAGAGCTACTGCAGAAGAGAAAGGAAAGCAAGTGATGGGTACAGGGCGAGTTCATGCTTTGGACCAGGATACGGCAGATCAGTCGTCTGATGTGGTGAAAGGTACCATCCTGATCTTTGATTTAGAAACATATGTTTTGATTGATCCTGGTGCCACGCATTCTTTCGTATCGCCATCATTTGCATATAAATTGTCTAAGTATGTAAAGTCTATTCCTCTGAGTAGTAAATTATTAATACTTACCCCCATAAACACAAATCAGTTAGTAGAGTATGTAGTCAAGGATTGTAAGTTGAAAGTCGGGGAAAAAGAAATGTCAGCCGACCTTATTGTGATGTATATGAGGGACTTCGATGTCATATTAGGAATGGATTGGTTGGCTGCCAATCGTGTTGTTTTAGATTGTTTTTCTAAGACGTTAACGTTTAATACTCCCGAAAGATGTGTTGTAAAATTTCCCTGAAAAATAATGAAATCAGTGGTTGTTCTAAATGGAGCAATAAATTTTACTAATTTTATGATTTATGTTTTGAAGGATTCATCGCATATGTGGTTGATACGGATCAGGTACGATCGGATTTGAGAGATATTCCAGTGGTTAGGGAGTTTCCTGACGTCTTTCCAGACGATTTACCAGGACTACCTCCAACTAGAGATGTGAGACCCCGTACATGTATAGCTATGTATATAGGAACATGGGAATGTAAATAAAATCATAAGTAAGATGATGTATTGTAATGTGAAGTGTATGCAATGTAAGTTCATAAGATTATGTACGCACTTGTAGTAAGAATTGTGATTATACGTACAAGTTGCATTACGAGTGAGTAGGAAGAAATAAACTTAAAACGAGAAGAATGTGATCGAAATGGGATATGAGTAGTATAATAAAATGGAAGGAAAGATTTACATAAGTGTATATTTCCCATTTGAGTAATATCGTATATATTTGGTCATACAAAGATTCTACACAAGTTTTAATGTGTATGTAGTGAGGATGGATCCCATTTTCAAGTCTCAAAGATGAATGAATGAGGAAATGATCATGGTAGTAAATTAAGGGTGTTTGGTAAGGGTTGTTGTAGAAAAACTGCAGGAAATCTGGAATTTGTGAAGGCCAGATCGATCTCATAGGATGAGAGATCGATCTGGGAGAGCCAGAATGCTCTTATGTGAGAAATGGAAGGGAACAGATCGATCTCCAAAGGAAGCAGATCGATCTCCTTAGCTCTCGGGTTGGAAGCAGATCGATCTCCCCTAAGACCAGATCGATCTCCTTAAGCTTCTGTTTGACAGCAGATCGATCTCCAGTCTCGACAGATCGATCTCCTACCTTTAAAACGTCTCAGAAAAGAGGGATTTTTGAGGAACAGATCGATCTCCACCCAAGGAAGATCGATCTCATCAAGTCAAAACTATAAATGGGAGCAGTTGGATCATCAGAATTTCGAGAAAACATTTCCATTTCACTTCAACTCAAAGAAATCTAGTTTCTCACTCCTAAATCCAGCCATTTTCAGTGAGATTTAAGGAGAGGCTATTAGAGACAAAGTTGTTCACATCAAAGAGAAGAACAACATAGTCTAGAGGCATTTTCCCATTTGATGGATTGAAGAAATAGAGGGCAATCCTAATTGGAGCAAGAGGAAATCCAATGAGGTAAGTTTCTAATGCAAATACCCAAGTACATTGGTTTGGATATTGATATGGGAAATGGTTAGTATGCATAGACATGATAGAACTACCTAAAATGGTATGAAATGAATATAACTTAGAAATGGTCAAGTGTGAGAAAGTGGAATGTGGGAGTGTTTGTGATGAATGAGATATCTTGAGTGGATGAGTATGTTGTGGAAATGGTTTGGAAATGTTGATATTAGGATAAATTGGGAGATTTACCACAAAGGGGTAAAAATGTGTAATTAAGGCATTGGATAAATGCTTAGTGGAATAAGAGTTAGAAACATTAACTCAAATGTTGGTGGATGAATTTCAGTTTCGGATGATACGCCGGAGCAAGTCGAGATGAGAACGCAAGAAGCATAAAGGCGGATAGTTGCACACAAGTAAAACGAGGTAAGGGACTGTGTGTTAGCTATAGAGATGTTCGTACGTATTTTACGACAATTTCGTAGATATATTGCTAGACTAGTACGATATGATAATTTTATGAAATGTTATGGAAGTATACAAAGTACTATGACGTATATATGTATTGAGAAATGGGATAGGGTAAGGAAATAGCATGATATGCATGTTTTCAATGATTTTCTCAATTTTACATTGTTATTTATGATTGAGAAATGTTGATGATAGGTTGGCTAATTTTACATGTTTTAGCATGAAGAGGCATGCTGTATGAATAAACGTGTTTTGAGTTTTAAAAAGAGAAAATAGCCATCTATCAGTTTTGAGATAAGATTTGGTGTTGAAGCGTTAGCTCACACCCGTTTTAATGCCTTGATGTACCGTGCGGGAGTTTTAACTCGCACGAGGGTTTTGAGAAAGTGCGGAAACTTTGCTCGCACCTGTTTTGTTGAGTTAAGGTAAACCTGGGGGTCTGGGACCCAAGGGGATACCAGCCGACGGCCAATTGAACGGGCTGGGCCTTAACGATAGATCGTACCGCGCTGGAGCTTTGCGTTGACTGTGTGTCGCGCTGCTTGCTCGCCTGGTATATGAGACATGGTTTAAGGATAAAAAGTCCATCGGAGTTGGAGTATGGACTTGGGTCCACGGTTGTACGTAGAACAGTGTAGTCACCCGTTGGTATACTATGTACCGTGCTGGGTGCACGTGAGTACGAGTATCGCGTAGATGACACACAACGTATCTTCACCGTGAGTATACGAGGAGATGAGGTGGATTGAAATGAGCCGGAGGGTAGGACTGACCCATCCCCCTTCAGGCGAAGTGATACCCTGTGCACACCCGATCAGTGAGGCCTAGGATCACTGACTGTGGTCATAAGTCGTGGATATTTGATTGCCTAAAATTCCATGCCTGTCTCAAAGAATCGAGAAACAGAGACAATCTCAGAAAAAGAAAGAGATTTGCGAGAGAGAATGATTTGAGAAGTGAAAGAGATTTCGTGTTTTAATAAATCTCTGATTTCACATTCGTGCCATGAGGGCACTATTTATGAGCATGTTTTAAATGGAAGTTTGACATTTGATTTACACGAAAATGCTATTGAGAAATATGTGTTTAAATGCATTGTTCGTAAGATATTTCCATTTATAACGAAAACATGGTTTTGGTTTATGCATGCATGGGCTATGTAGGTAGTACGATATCTATCTGCTAGCATACATTTCCTTACTGAGCCGTGGTTTGTTCATCCCACTATTTTCCCCCTCCAGGTACTGAGAAGTAAGAGAGCGGTGATCTCTAAGTCTTTTGTGTTGAACAGCTCCCACAATCCGCAAAGGTATAAGATTTGTATACACGAGTATTTTGTATCTAATATATTGTATCGCACAGTTATATCTTAGAATTGTAATCAGTATTATGGGGATGATATGTAAACACTTGGTATTTATACAATTAATTTTATGTATTTACACACACACCTGGGAGTGTGAATTAAAGTTTTAAATATTCCGCTGTAAATAAATAAATTTTTAATAATTGCATCTTCTCACAGCCCAACCGTAGTAGAGAATGTATGGATAGAAGGGTTCCCGAAAGCGGGGCATGACAAGAGAGATGGAGTTTGGGATAGATTTAGTACCTGGTACAGAACCGATTTCGAGACCACCGTATAGGATGACTCCGATTGAGTTGGAGGAGCTGAGGAAGCAGTTACAGGATTTACTTGAGAAGGGGTTTGTGAGACCGAGCGTATCACCTTGGGGAGCTCCGGTCTTGTTTGTGAGGAAGAAGGATGGCAGCCTCCGATTGTGTATGGATTACAGATTGTTGAATAAGGCTACCATTAAGAATAAGTATCCCCTTCCACGCATTGACGATTTGTTGGATTAGCTTCGGGGAGCACAGGTCTTTTCTAAGATTGATCTGAGGTCTGGGTATCATCAGCTGAGGATACGGAGAGAGGATGTGCCCAAGACAGCATTTAGGACCCGTTATGGTCATTATGAGTTTTTAGTTATGCCATTCGGGTTGACTAATGCCCCCGCAGCATTCATGGCTTTGATGAATGATGTGTTCAAGCTATACCTGGATCGGTTTGTGATTGTATTTATCGATGATATTTTGGTATACTCTAGATCCAGGGAGGACCACGAGCAGCACTTGAGGATAGTGTTACAGACCCTCAGAGAGAGACAGTTGTATGCCAAACTCAGTAAGTGTAACTTCTGGTTAGAGCAGATTTCTTTTCTGGGCCATGTAGTATCGAGGGATGGAGTGTCTGTGGACCCATCCAAGATAGAGGCAGTTGTTCAGTGGGAGCGGCCTAGGACAGTCACAGAGATTCGGAGTTTTTTGGGTTTGGCAGGATATTACAGGAGATTTGTAGAGGGTTTCTCCAGATTAGCTGCTCCGTTGACACGTCTCACACGGAAGGATGTTGAGTTTGTGTGGGATGATGCCTGTGAGAGGAGTTTTCAGGAGCTGAAGTGTCGATTGACCACTGCTCCAGTTCTCACCATACCTACCAGCTCAGGAGGTTTCTTAGTATATACAGATGCATCGCATCAGGGACTGGGCTGTGTATTGATGCAGGATGGGAGGGTAGTTGCCTATGGATCTAGACAGTTGAAAGATCACGAGAGGAACTATCCGACCCACGATTTGGAGTTGGCAGCCATAGTGTTTGCACTGAAGATATGGTGCCATTACTTATATGGTGAGCAGTTTCAGATTTTTACAGACCATAAGAGTCTGAAGTATTTATTCTCGCAGAAGGAGCTGAACATGAGGCAGAGGAGATGGCTCGAACTCCTGAAGGATTATGATTGCGAGATATTATACCACCCGGGAAAGGCTAATGTAGTTGCCGATGCTTTGAGCAGGAAGAGCCTAGGGTTGGTATCATTTATGATGGTTCGGGAACATGATTTGTTAGAGCAGTTCGCAAGCCTCAGTTTGGACATAGCACCCCCTGAGATTGACAGAGTTGAGATTGGAGCCGGAGTTGATTGATCGTATCCGGCAGGCTCAGCAGAATGATCAGGGATGTATTCAGCTGATGAGGCAGGTACAGACAGGTGCAGATACTGATTTTGCATTGAGTACTGATGGTTTACTGAGGTTTCGCAGTAGGATATATGTTCCCGAGGATCTTGAGATCAGGAGGATGATTTTATCAGAGGCTCACTCAGCGAGGTATACAGTACATCCGGGGAATACGAAGATGTATCAGAATCTCCTGAGAGTTTATTGGTGGTCTGGAATGAAGAGAGACATAGCAGAGTATGTTGCGCGATGTCTCGTCTGTCAGCAGGTAAAGGTAGAGCATCAGAAACCTGCAGGATTATTGCAGCCTCTACCGATACCGACATGGAAGTGGGAGCATGTCACCATGGATTTTGTGATGGGATTACCGAGGACCCGCAGAGGTCACGATGCCATCTGGGTGATTGTGGATAAACTGACGAAGTCTGCCCATTTCTTAGCTATGAGAGCTACAGATGCTCTGAGTACGTTGGCGAACTTATATGTTCGAGAGATTGTCAGGCTACATGGCATTCCAGTGAGCGTTGTTTCTGATAGGGATGCCAACTTCACTTCCCATTTTTGGGAACATTTTCAGGAAGCGTTGGGGACCCAGTTGAGATTTAGCACCGCTTTCCATCCTCAGACAGATGGTCAGTCAGAGAGGACTATACAGACTCTAGAGGATATGTTGAGAGCGTGTGTGCTGGATTTTGGAGGCTCCTGGGATGATCATTTGCCATTAGCCGAGTTCGCCTACAATAACAGTTATCACTCGAGTATCGGGATGGCACCGTATGAGGCACTGATGGTCGCAGATGCCGTTCCCCTATTGGATGGGAAGAGATTGGTGACAGACTGTTATTTGCTCCTGACTTGGTACAGCAGGCTACTGAGGATGTCAGGTTGATATGCGATAGATTGCGGACAGCTCAGAGTCGACAGAAGAGTTACGCTGATAGGAGACGCAGACCACTAGAGTTTGCTGAGGGTGAGTCGATGTTTTTGAGAGTTTCTCCTTCCAAGGGTATCATGAGGTTCGGTAAGAAAGGTAAACTGAGCCCTCGTTTTATTAGACCCTTTGAGATTCTGGAGCGAGTGGGAGATAAGGCCTATAGATTGGCATTGCCACCAGAGTTGGCAGGTGTACACAGTGTCTTCCACGTTTCTATGCTTCGGAAGTACCATCCAGATCCGTCACACGTGATTCACTACGAGCCGTTAGAGCTCAGTGACAGTATGACATATGTTGAGAGATCAGTTCGGATTTTAGATAGGAAGGAGAAGGTATTGCGATCCAAGACGATCTCCCTAGTGAAGGTTCAGTGGTAGTATCACACTCCGGAGGAAGCTACCTGGGAGCTAGAGAGCATGATACAGGAGAAGTACTCGGAGTTGTTTACCGATTGATTTGGTTCTAATTTGGAGGACCAAATTCTTTTAGTGGGGGAGATTGTGAGATCCGCATTTTTTGTATGATATTCCTTATGATTTCCATATTGTATGACATTAGTATATGTTAATGGATTCATAAGATGGTTGATTCAGATTTGATAAATGTGGATGAAACGAAATAAATTACGTAAAATCGAATATGGATAAATCGAGAAAATAAAGAAGCAACAAGTTGCCAAAGGAATAAAATCGGGGTGACTGGAAATGAAAAATTAAAAATAGGGAAAAGATTGTGGATTGATGAAAGAAAGTCGATTCAATTTGGTCCCGAACACGTACAAGGGTAAAATGGTCAAAAGACCAAAAATTCGGTATAAATTCGATAAGTAATTTTCGTTAAAAATATGGAATTTGCGAAATCTGGATCAATATCGAGGAAAATAATTAAATTCGAGGCCGATTGATCTAGATATTAATTTATTAAAATTGGGGATTAATTTGAAATTAATCGAGATTTTTAATTCGAAAAATTATCCCGAAAAGAATCGAAAAATATACCGAGAAAGACGAAAATACGCTGATAAATTCATTTATTGATTAAATGAATTTAATAATATTTTTTTAAGATTTTTGGGATATTTGGATTATTTTAATATATTTTAATGTATTAAAATAATAATAAATCAATTAAAAAAAAGGCAAAAAAAAAAAAAACGGAAATCGGATTTCGGGGAGAGAGAAACCCGAGAAAACGGAACCGGTGAGAACCCGTCTGAACCCGACACCCCCGACCAGTCACCGGCGTCCGACGAGCTAAGCTACCGGTCGGAAAAGGAAGAGCAACGTCCGGCGGTTCCAACGGTACCAGCAACGCGCGCCGAAGGCAACTATTTCCGGCGAATCGAAGGCCGAAAGTCCCGGGGAGAAAACGAGTCGGTCCCGGCGAACGGCGGCACCCCAGCTCCGATTCAGGCCAGCCGAGCATTCCCCTGGCCGAGACGGTTCTGTTGAGGCCACTGGCTGCCGGCGAGATGGCCGGAAACGTCGACGACGGCAAACGGGCCAAAACGGCACCGTAGCCGGGAAAGGGAGAAGGGAGAAAAGAAAAAAGAAATGAAAAAAAAAAGAAATGAAAAAAAAAGGGAAAAAAGGAAGAAAGTGTACCCGGGGACGACTCGAAAATTCGGGTAAGTGACCGAGGGTCGGGATTGACCTGTGAATAAATCCCGAGAATTCAATTTAATATTATTTTATTAGAAAATGACCCGGATTTAAATAATTGTGCAGTGTCACTACAGAGCCCGAACGAGAGCCGATTTAGTTTCGATTTTCGTACCCCGCACCATATTGGGTAAGTACATTTTAATTACGATAATATGAGTCCTTTAATGCAGAGTTTCGAATATTTTACGGATTTACGGATTAATTCTGCATAAAAAGGAAATTTATTTAAAATTTCAAAGTAATTATCGTAAACAGTATCCAGGCTATCCACTGAGTTTGGAACGAAGCCCGATGATTATTGATAAATCAAATCAGCCCAGTAAACCCGAAGAAGGGATTTAAAAGTGGAAACGGGCTGAAAAAGGGGTTCGAGGCCCATTAAAGTGCAATCGGGCCCAATAGAGTAAAAACGAACCCAGAGCTTTAGATTCGATCAATAAGAGTGAAATACTGATCTGTATATTGAACTGAACCCATATGTGGTTATATGCAGCTCCGTAGACGAGCGAATTGGACTGAGAAACCTGGTACGACCGAGTCGGGATAAGCTCGCGCGTGATTCCAGGTAAGGGAATTTTATGAACACTTAGAGGTAGCTGTACGTAATTTTGAGGGGATTTACATTATGTTAAATTCAATAGGCTACCTGAAAACAGAATAATAATTTTTACGGAAAAATATGGAAATAGTGAAAAATGACTATTTTGCCCCCAGTTAGGAAAATTTTAAAAAGGGTAGTAAGGCTATGAAATTGCATGAATTTCATGATTTTAATGTTTTCATGATGATATTGCTTTAATTCAAGCAATTTATGGATAGGTTGGCTATTATTTACATATTTTATGTGAAAAGGCACAGGTTAGGTGCCAGATGATTTTTATTTAACATGTTTTGATAATATTGAGCCACCTATCAGTGTTATATGAGTGTAACCGTGCTTGAGCACTGCTCGCACTGTATTTTATATTTTAACTCATACTCAGAGTGCTGGAGCATTACTCGTACTATTTTACAGATTTGTTTTACATGACTACCGTACTGGAGTTTTTCTCGTACGAGGTTTTCACTGAATTTTAATACTTATCCGTACTGGAGCAATGCTCGTACGTGGATTTGAATTGAATATATAATCAGTTTAAGTCGTACTGGAGCTCTGCTCGTACGCAGATTTTAATTGATTTCTATGAAACCGTGCTAGAGCTTCGCTCGCACGAGCTTTTTCGATATCATGAATGTGCATGGAGCCGTGCTGGAGCTTCGCTCGCACAGGAATTTATATGACATGCATATAGCCGTGTTGGAGCCTCCTGTTGACTGTGTGTCACAGTGAGATGATATGCTCACACGTGCATACTGAGACATATTTGACATGAGTGGATAAGACCTATTACAGGCACCCCTGATTGAGCTTGGGTTCACGGAGTACGATGTACCGTGTATATCACGCGGAGTACGCTGTACCGTGGGGATTGTTGGAGTGGAGTGGCATTAGCCACGAGACAGCAAGTCTTGCCCTCGCAATCCTGATATTATGCTGTTCTGGCGGGTAGGATGACCCACCTCCCGTTTCAGGTGTGATACCCCGCACACTAGGATCCGTGTGCCAGGGATCACGAGGTTATGGCCATAGTCCTGGATATTATCGATATAGTCGTTGACATGTCTCACATGATATAACTATTGGTCTTGATAGACCAGGGTAGACCCGAGGGAGGGGTCAGACCTCGATTTTCTTATGATTTCAATTGAGATTTGATTATTCCCATGGAGGGATTTTATGAGACTTTCATTGATTTGTAACCCTGTGAGAAGGTGATTTTATAACGGAGATTTGAAAATAAAGAATTTTGTTGAAACGGATTTGGTTTGTGAGTGTATCATATTTTGACGCAGATGGGGTATTTTAAAACGTGTTGTTTCATTGAGCATGAGATGTTTTCACATGAGACTTATTCCATGTTTTTAATATGCCGATTTCCTGTTTTAGAACAGATGATATATATATATATATATATATATATATATATATATATATATATATATATATATATATATATATATATATATATATATGGCATATCATTGTTTTTACCTCATGCTCACATATATCCTGATTTTCTTATCAGCATGTAGATAGTATAGCTATCTACTCGTTTGTATTATTGCCTTACTGAGCATGTGGAGCTCACCCTTTCATTTTTCACCCACTTTCAGTGTTCCCACCATAGAGATAGCGGGTGTAGATAGTAGACGGCATAGCTGATATCTTTGTTTCCCATCGACTGTCAGGTATACATCACGTACAGAATTTTGTATTAGTATGCTTACAACACAGTATTGTATATGAAAGAATATTTGGGGATGTAAATATAGAATTAATTGATGTATAAACGTACCGACCACTCTATTATATGATTAATGATATCAGTATGTATGTTTACGTGTGATATTTCTTAATGGTTTGAATGGTATATCGATATTGATTCACAGCCCGACCTGTTTAGAGGAATATGTCACGAAGAGGTAAGAAAGATTTTTCAAAAGCGAAAAATTTGTACTGATTTTGGTAATATTGGGTCGTGACATAGTACTGGAGCGATTGCTCGTACTTGATTTAAAAGTGATTTATGCATAATAGAGTACTGGAGTAATATTTGTACTCAGTTTTATATGATTTATGCATGTAAGACCCGTAAATTTTTATGTAATATATGTGATTATTTGATGTATAGACAAGTTACATTACATTTGAATTACAAAAAATAAACGTTTTTAAGTTCTAAGTGTGAATGGATTGAAAAATGAGTGTTGAAGTCATTGAAAATGAGTTTAACTGGGAAAATTGCAGCAAAAATGTTGCAAGATGAAGGCCAGATCAATCTCATGGCCTGGAAAACACAATCCCAAGCATTTCGCAAGTGGGAGATCGCTCCCTCATTCAAGCAGATCGATCTCCATTGGTCTCGGGTTGGATCATATCGATCTCCTCTTAATGGCCAGATCGATTTCCTAAACTTTCTGCTTGAAACAAATGGATCATATTCCATTGAGCAGATCGGTCTCATGCAACATGGCAGATCGATCTCATACATTCAATAGATCGATCCTCTGCCTGTCAAATGTCGATAAACTGAAGGATTTAAATAAGGTCAGATTGATCTCTACCCTATGCAGATCGATCTCTTAGTGCTATTTCTATAAAAAAAAAAGCAGTTGGACCTGCATTTCACGGGAACAAATCCATTTCTTCCATTTTCAACCTTAAACCTAGCTTTCTCTCTCTAAAACCACCCCATTTCCACAAAGATTTGAGAAAAAGCTATTAGAGAAAAGTTGTTCATTATAAAGGGAAGAACAACATAGCTTGGAATCAACACTTCATTGGGTGGATTGAAGGAGCAATGGAGTATTCTTATTTGGAGCAAGAAGAAAGTCAAGCTAGGTGAGTTTCTAATACACCAACTCAAAGTACATTTATCTAGTTATTGTTGTGAGTAGATGGTTGTATGTAATGATGATAGAAACTACCTAGAGTGTAAGGGAACAAGTATAACCTAGAATGAGCCTACTGTGAGAAAATGATAAATGGATTATGCTAAGGTGTTAGTGAAGTAATATGCAATATTTTGAGATGATGGAATGAAGCTACATTGTGAGATTAGTCAAGTTATGAAAATAAGTATATGAGGTGTTTGATAAATTGCCATAGTGAAGTAAATAATGGACTAGAGGCACTATGAGCTTAAATATCGATTTAGTGTGAATCAATGGGCCTAAAAGAGTTTAATAGACTCTCGAGAAATTAATAAAGCGATCAAAACAAACTTAAGAGAAAGTGAGGTCTTATAAGTGTTAATGAAAACTATAGGTCAAATCGACCATAGTACACACAAGAATTGTGTTATATTGGATCGAATTGATGTGATATATGATTTCGTGCAGTCCCAAAAATTTCATTGGAGGCGAATCAAACTGCACAAATGAGCAGCTATGAGGAAGTGGAATCACTCGACGTGATTCCAGGTAAGGAAATTTTATGAGTATATAGAGATAGCTGCATGTATTTTGAGGGTGTTTATAGGGCTTTGTGAATGTTTAATTACCTAGAAAAGAAATGATGATTGCATGACAAACTTCAGATATAAATGATTTTGGCTTGGAAGCGAATCTTATAAAAAGGGGATAGTAAGGCTAATAACTGCATAAATCACATATTTTGATACTTTTACGAAATAAATTGCTTTGGTTTAAGCAAAATTGACGGTTACGCTGGCTAGTGATTTCATGATTTTGTGAAATAGCACAAGTGAAGTGCTAACTTTGGTTTTGAGAGTGTTTTGTTGAAATAAAGCCGCCTATCGTACTTATATGGGTTAAATCGTACTGGAGCCTTGCTCACACTGGATTTCGATGTTTTCAATATGTATGAAATGTGCTGGAGCCTAACTCGCACCATATTTTGAGTCAATGATGTTTTAAAAGTCGTACTAGAGCTGTAGCTCGTACGTGGGTTTTCTTTGACTTACTCATGCACATAAACGTACTGAAGCTATGCTCGTACATGATTTCTTCATTATTTTTATGCATAAAGCCGTACTGGAGCGTTGCTTGTACGATGATATTTGTTGATGATGCACGAAATCGTGTTAGAGCTTTGCTTGCAATGAGTTTTCACGCTGTGATATGTAATGAGTTGTGCTGGATGCCTCATGTAGACTTTGTGTCACACAGATGAGATGCTCGCACGAGCTGTACTAGATGCCTCGGGTGGACTGCTTGTCACACGGATGAGATGCTCGCACGTGCACTTGAGACTTAGTAGGTTATGCATGGTATGGGGTTGATAAGACCTATGGCAGGCACCCCCAACCATGATATGGGCCGCGGAGTATGTTGTACCATGTAGAACACATGGAGTATGCTGTACCACGTGGTTGTGATGTTGATTTAAAAGTCTGGCGTAGGACTAACTCGCATTCGTTCCAGCAGATTCCCCGCACACCGGGATCCGTGTGGTTTAGGATGATTATGACATTATTGGCCAACATAGTCCTTGGTTTACCGTGACCGCCTGTCTCACATGATATCACATGGTTTTAGATACCGATGATGATTTATCTTATCCAAGGTAGACCTGAGGGAGGGGTCGAGCCTTGTGGTATGTTTTAAAGGAATGATGCATTGTTTTGATGGGTTTTGCTAATGTTTTGACAATGAGTTACGTTTTGAGGGAATGATTTATGATGAACTTTGTGATTTGAGATGAAATCGATAAATGTTTTTTATATTGGGCATAAGAGGTTTTCACATGAGGATTTTCCCATGTTTACATGCCTATTTCCATGTTTTTCAGTATATGATATATGTATATACATATGGCATAGTTTTATTATTTCCTCATGCTCTGAATATAAATGATTTATTCCGTGACATTATAAGCATGTAGATAGTGTAGTTATCTACCATGCTTGCATTATTGCCTTACTGAGCGTGTGGTTACTCATCCCTTCATTTTCCCCCTCTACAGAGCGTGCATAGTAGCCTAGTGAAGGACTGAGGTGTTATATTTTGATATTCGTTGCTCTTCATCGCCCAAAGGTATACATACAAGAATTCTTTTTGTATCTAAACATGTAATAGCACAATAATCATTTTGAATTATAATATGGGGGATGTAAAGGTTAGCACACAGGTTATGTATAAGTATGTGACTTAACTTTAAAATGTATGAAATTGTTTTTGATTAATTGGGAAATGAATGGTAGATGATGATTATTACTGACTCACAGCGCAACTGTCATTGGTGAGAGTTGTTCACGATCGGGTAAGGAAAGGAAAAAACGAAAAATTTATGGTGATTTTTGAGTGAAAAGGGGTCGTGACAATGCATGACAGAGTATTAGAGCAATTGCTCATACTTGATTTGAAATGCAACTCATGCAAGACCTAATGCTGGAGTGTTACTCGCACTAGTGATTGAGTTTTGATATGTGTGAAACAGTGATTTGAGTGGGGTGACGACTGTGAGTCACACTCAAGGTTTGCACTGTAACCTCAGTGATTTGAGCGAGGTGATGATGTGAGTCACACTTAAGGCTCGCACTGCAGTAATGTGATATACATGATATGATGTTAAAAACCATGTCGATTTCCTTGTGTAGACTAAGTGTCACATTGCTGAGATGTTCGCATGTGGATTTAAAGACGTGGCATTGATTATCCATTGAGATAGGGCCCACAGGTGTACGTTGTACATTGTATGTGTCACTGAGTATGTTGTACCGTGTATTGTATGTGTATGTGGAGTTGTGGAGTTGAGGAGTTGATAGCTGGCGATTGTGAGGATTTGACCTACCTCCCGTTGCAGCAGTTATTGCCCCGCGCACCGAGTAATGTGTAGCTTGGGATCACCATATAGGATATGGGCATAGTCCAGGATATTATTGCATTTAGCCACCGAGTCTCACATGATTATATCACATGATTTTATGATTTTGGGTAGACCTGAGGGATGGGTCGAAACCCGATTGATGTGTTGTGATTTGTTGAAATGTCATATTTTATGTGATTTGATTTAAATGACATGAATTATCTGAAGACATTTTGAATTTTAAAAATGCTGCATTTTGCATGAAATGCCTATATTTGATACCTCAGCATGATTTCAGTACATGAGATTTAATATGTACCCTTACATCAGTTTTCAATTCATTCTTTTAATGTGAGTTAAGTAAATAGTATTTCAAGGCATGACATTATTTTCAGTAAATAGTGTAGATGAATAGTGTAGATGTCTACTTGCTTGCCTGATTTTCTTACTGAGCTAGTGAGCTCACCCTTTTCATTTTTCACCTCTCTACAGAGCATCCGTAGCAGATTGAGTACGGCTGAGGGTTAGCATTCTTTTTGTCCGTTGCATTTTCCATCGAGCGAAAGGTATACATATCATGTACGATTTTGTATATGAACATATAAACAACACAGTGATGTAAGCAATGTAATAATGAGGGATGTATTTGTATTTATTGATATATGTGAGCTCACTTATGGTATACAAGTATTTCAGTTAATAGAAAATTTTATTTGCATGTATGTACCGTGTGGCATTCATAATATGGTAAGTGAAGATGATGATACTAATACCGAATCACAGCTAACTATTAGTGGTTGAATTATGACAAAAAGAAAGGTAAGAAAAATCAAAAAATTTGTAGTGGTTTTTTGGTAAAAGTCAATCATGACAAACATGTATGCTTCGTTTTGAATGAATGATATGGTAAATAAGGTGGCGAGACTAATGCCGAATCACAACTTAATTGTTAGTGATTGAAGTATGACAGAAAGAAAGGTAAAAAAAACGAAAAATTAGTAGTGATTTTTGGTAAAGGTCGATCGTGACAGAATGATATCAGAGTAGAGTTGGTCTGATGTGAGTTGGTGTTAGTGGTTAGGAAAGTTTACATCCCCATATTACTGTACTGTGTTTAGGTCTAAATGTGTATTCCAAGATGGGATTTGTATAAGTAATGGTTGTGAATGCAGGAATCGAGCCTTTATGGCTAATACCAGCCATGGTAGAAGAGCGAGAGGTAGGGCTAGAGGCCCTAGAGGTAGGCCTGAGGACCGAGATGAGTCTGAGTCTTCATCTGACCTTGTGACTCCAGGTCCCACTGAGGTACCAAAGAGTATTGAGGCATGATTTATGAGGTTAGAGCATAGTCTAGAGACCATGATGGAGATGTTTACTCAAGCTATGCATGGGAGGCAGGGCACAGATGTAGGGACTGCTACTGGATAAGGAGATGCTCTAAATACGCTTGCACAGCCTGCACAGACACCACGACATATGGATACTCCTACACCTCCACCAGTTCAGGATACGTCATTCCTATTGACCCAAACAAGTTAGTAGTAGATTGAGGTATGGTTGTGAGCTTCATCGTTTACGACAATTTCAGAAGTTTAGACCACCATCATTTAGAGTGTCAGACCCGGATTTCATGTAGCTTGTTCCTTATGATTCCTATGTGTATGAATACTCTATTATTAGAGTTGAATCATAAGAAGAGTATTTACTAGATTTAAAGTGTTAGTAAAATGATTTAAAACGCAAAAGCTACATAAAAAGCCTAATGTGAGCTATAAGAGTCATAGGCTAAACCGAGTGGATCTGAATCATTTTGACTGAAAATAAGAACTTAAAATGAGAAAGTATAGAGAGCTCATGAAGGAAAGTCAGCTTGATTTAGTTCTGAACACAGAAAACGAGAGTAAAAGCTAAAACGGGTAAATTGGACCTTTTTAGCGAGTTAAGGTATTTAAGGTATTTCGGGTATAATTATCCACCGAGAACGGTTGAAACATAAAGACGAGAGTGTAAGACATAAGATATAACACTTTCAGAATTTTGAGAAAAAGTCAACTTGGTCAATGGTTAAGGAAAAAGTCAACTATAGTTAAGAAAGATGACTTTTACCATAGTTGACTAATCATGGTTAAAAATTAACCTAAGTATGGAGAAAAATTTTGAGAAAAAATATTCTTAGTTAGAATATAAGATAATCATCCCTGAAAGTAAGGAAAATTTATTTGGAAGGATTCCAGATTAAATTTAATGGTTAAAAATGTAATGGGCCTAAGGTGAAAATATTAAAGCCCATTAAGGTATACTAAACGTAGATCGAAATTCTTAGGTCCCTTAGACCAAATTGTTGGACCAATTGATCAGCCAAATATTAAGACAATTAAAGGCCCGAGGTATAGTAAAAATTTCAGCCCGAAAGCCCATTAAGAAAGCCCAAACCGAGAAGCCCAAATGGAAAGCCCATGAGATAAATATCTAACCATAGTTAAAGCTAAACATGACTCATAAGGTGACTCATTAGGTGACTTATGACTAAGGCTTAGGAAGTCAAGTTTAATGGCTGGAAAGTAAGGCTTAATGGCTAAGTAAGTGGCTTATAAAATCAGCCACACCATTGTCATCTTCACCACACCATTCTCGGCTAGAAGAAGAAACCATTGAAACAAATTATCCAAGCTTTCTCTCACTAGAAATCACTAGGAATTAGGCATATTTGGAACTTGTATTCCTCATGAAAGTTGTTCCAAATTGAAAGGAGAGTGACATATGTTGGAATTGGCTATCAAGGAGCCATAGAATGCAAACCGTGAGCCTCCAAAGTTTTGGCCAAGTGTGAACACAACTATTGGTATATTTTCAAGTTTCAATTTCATATATGTTAATGTATGAATGATTTTAAGTACATTGGTATATGTTTTAAGCATTGAAACCTATGAAATCACTATGATCTTGGTTAGGCCGAGAGTGAGTAGTGAAATATTGATGAATGCCTATATGATTTTAAGGCATAAATAGGTTAATATACATTTGTTAATGATTATGGTGTAATTAGAATTAATCAAATTGATTAATTAATACATGTATTAAGTTGGCAATCAAGGTGTTTGATAAAATGTCTAAATGAACTATGTGATGTTTAAGAATGTTGCCAACCAAGTGTTTGTGAATATGCCTGAGTGAATTAGCTAAGGAAAGGGACATGGTCGGCATGCCATGGTGTGACCGACGACATGGATAGCTCTCGGCCATGGCATGTGGCCGAGAGGTCCAACGGGCCAAGCCCAAATATTTTAGGCCCAATGTGATGTAATGGGTCTAGGACAAGCCCAGTAAGAGTTTGTGGGCCCCACAAGCCCAATAGGCCCAACAAAAATGAATAGTAAAATGGAAAATGGGCTTAAGGCATTGTTAGGCCCATTAAGGTTTATTAAAGCCCATTAAGGGAAATAGACTGTATTTAATGTGAAATACAATAGGAAAAGTGTAATTAACCTGATAAATGGTTATATGCAGCTCCAGAGATTATTGGAGGAGCAAATCAGATTGCTGAATCGAGCAGCGCAGAGGAAGTGAAATTTCTCGAGTGATTGCAGGTAAGGGACTTTTGTGAGTAGTTAGAGATACCTGCACGTATTTTCGTCTGCTTTTACATTTACTTAAAAACTCTGAGGGTCAGAGAAAGTGAATAATAATTATTGTGACCCAATAGTGGCAAATTACGATTTTACCCCTAGTTAGTCAAAAAGTCAACTTTTGTGAAAAGTTGTAAAAAGCATGGAAATCACCATTTTGAGTGTTTACTACTGTTTAGCAGAAAAATAAATAGATGTGCTAATGATTTTAAGGTTGATGTGAATTAAGCACACTTTATAGTGCTGATTTTGATATTTTGTAAATCATCCCTTTTTAAAGAGCCATATATCATATGATGTGAGAATGAATCATGCTGGAGCACAGCTCGCAATGGATTTCATATATTTTCCACATATATTAGTGCTGGATTGTGATTCGCACCAGATTTCCATGACATGCATGATAGAGTGCTAGAGTTATTACTCGTACTCAGTTTTATATGATATATGCATGAGAGAGTGCTGGAGCGTTTAGCTTGTAATTACTTTTCATGAGATGCATGATAGAGTGCTGGAGTGTTGCTCGTACTCGATTCTTCATGATTTATACATGACATAGTACTAGAGCTATTGCTCGTACTTGATTTGATGATATTGTGCATAGCATGGTACTGGAGCTATTATTAGTACTTGATTTAATACATGAACTATGCATTGACCTAGTTGCTGAAGGTTTACTCGCACTAGAGTTGAGTTTGTGATGTGAAACAGTGTTTGAGCGGAGTGTCGACTGTGAGTCACGCTTAAAGGCGCGCATTGTATGTGATATATAATACATGTTGAAAACCATGCTTGATTTCCTTGTGTAGACTGAGTGTCACACTGTGAGAGGATTCGCATGAGGATTTAGAGACGTGGTATGATATTCCATGGTTTTGAGGGCTAAGACCTATGGCAGGCACCCCGACTGTGATGTAGGGTCCACGGGTGTACGTTGTACCGTGTATGTGGCATGGAGTACATTGTACCGTGTGTTGTTGTGGAGTTGAGGAGGATATAGCTGGCGGTTCTGATGGACTGACCCCCCTCCCGTTGCAG
This sequence comes from Firmiana major, assembly GCA_033439115.1. NCBI lineage: Eukaryota > Viridiplantae > Streptophyta > Magnoliopsida > Malvales > Malvaceae > Firmiana > Firmiana major. The sequence continues at coordinate 42,053,312 of CM065899.1, forward strand.
CAGTGATGCCTCGCACACTAGGATTTCGTGTAGCTTGGGATCACATGTCAGATATGATCATAGTCCAGGATACTATTTGCATTTTCACCACAGAGTCTCACATGATATATCACCTGATTGACTGATTTAATTACGGATAGACCTGAGGGATGGGTCAGACTTCGATTTTGTGTTGTGAATGATTTAAATGCCATATTTACTGTGATTTAAACATACATGACATGATTTATCTAAAGGCATTGTGATATTATAAAGATGCATTGTTTTGCACTACATGCCTACATTTGAGAAAGAAAGCATGATTTCTGTACATGGGATTTAATCTGTACAAGTATACATATATATATATATATATTTAAAGATATGCTTTTAAAGTGAGTTAAGGAAATAATGTTTTCAAGGCATAGCATTATTTTGAGTAGATAGTGTAGATATCTACTTGCTTGCCTGATTTCCTTACTTATGCTCACCCCCTTTTCTTTACATCTCTCTATAGAGCATCAACAGTAGAGTGAGAGCTATTGAGGGATAGTATTCCCAAGTCCACTGCTATTTCCTATCGATCGACAGGTATACATATTTTATATGGTTATGTATCTAAACATAGAAACATCACAGTGATGTATACGATATATATTATGGGGAATTTAATTGAAGTAGACTTTATATAATCTCACATATATTATAAAAGAAGCTACAGTCAGTACCAGTAGATTGACATGTATGTATGATAATGGATGATATGGTATGCGAGGAAGCTAACATCGAATCACAACCCAACCATTGATAAGAGGAAAAGTAAGTTAAAATCTGAAAAATTTATAGTGATTTTGGTTAAAGTCATGAATTGAGATGAGGTCCTGACATAGTGAGGTAAAGGACCCCGTGGTTGCAGAGGATTGGATAGGAGAGATAGAGAAGTTGTACGGGTTCTTTCAGTATACGAATTCAAAGATGGTTGCCTTTACCACGTGCTGAATGGAGCTGCAGAGCTTTGGTAGAAGTCCACCAGAGTGAGATTGAGAGCCCGACATACTGAGATTAGTTAGGAGATATTTTTGGATGCCTTGAAAAGGCAGTATGTTCCAGATACAGCGTAACGAAAGCTGTAGATGGACTTTCTGGGGTTGAGACGAGATTCATATCCCTGGGAAGTTATGACCCCAATACTATGTGTAGTGAGACCTGAAAAGTCTGTAGATTTTTTGATGGACTAAGATCGATGCTACGGTATAGATTGGTTCCGCTAGCTATTACTACATACGATGAGGCAGTGCGCAAGGCGCAACTCTGTGAGCAGGATTATGAGAGAAATGCTTTTGAGTTTGGGAAGGTTAGCAGGAGCCGAGATAGAGATAGGAAGAGACCGATGAGAGATAGTAACAGAGGTTTCGATTATCGAGGAGGGAGGAAACTCTTTGGTAAGAGACCACGAATTGAGAAAGTGCAAGAGAAGACCGTTAGACCTCATACATATCCGACCATAGCTCCTGCTAGGGGCATTGTTATTGGAGGACAAAGGTCTACTACTGAGCAGTGCGGTAGATGCGACAGATATCATGGCAGTAGACCTTGTCCTATGACGCCTATAGTTTGTTTTTTATACAAAAAATCAGGGCATATTGCGAGAGCTTACCCAGAGTGGTTTGAGCCTGCCCCACAGAAGGGTAAGGAGCCATAGAGAGCTCTAGTTGATACATCTGTTCCGAGGAGGAGAGCGACAACTGAGGTGAAGGGGAAGCAGGTGGTTGATTGAGAGCGAGTACATGCTTTGTACCAGGGCACAACTGATGCTTCATCGGATGTGATTAAAGGTAACATCCTGATTTTTGATCTTGAAGCATATGTTTTATTTGGTCTTGATGCCATGCATTCATTTGTATCGCCTTCATTTGCATGTAAGTTATCAAAGTATGTAGAGAGTACGTTATTGAGTAGGATGATGTTGATTAGTACGCCTATGGATAACAGTCAGTTAATAGAGTATGTGTTTAATGACTATAAGTTAAGAGTAGGGGAAAAGGATATGACATCTAATCTAACTTTGTTAAGTATGAGCGATTTTGATGTAATCTTAGGATTAGATTGGTTAGCTACGACCATGTTATTTTAGATTATTATGCTAAGGCGGTTATGTTTCCTACCCCTGAAAAAAATGTTGTAAAGTTCACTGAAAAGAAATGAAAGTAGCAGTTACAGTATTTAGTAAAATGATTTACTATGCTGACTAAGAAATCAAAATGTTAAAGGTTTGATTACATACATGGTTGATACGGATAAGACACATCTAAAGTTGGTAGATATCCCTATGCTTAGGGAATTCCTAGAAATCTTTCCAGATGAATTTCCAAGGTTACCACCAGACAGAGAGATGGAGTTCTGTATACATTTTATGCCTGGTACTTAGCTTATTTCGAAACCATCGTACTGCATGGCTTTAGTTGAGTTGGAGGAGCTCAAGAAGCAGGTACAGGAACTACTGGATAGAGGGTTCATCAGACGGAGTGTTTTGCCATGGGGAGCACCGATTTTGTTTGTGAAGAAGTAGGATGAAAGCCTCTGAGTTTGTATTGATTACAAATTGTTGAATAAGCTACCATCAAGAATAGTTATCCCCTTCCACGTATAGATGAGTTGTTGGATCAGCTTCGGGGAGCGCATGTGTTTTCCAAGATTGATCTGAGATCTAGGTATCATCAGTTGAGAGTTCGGAGTGGAGATGTACCCAAGACAGCATTTCAGACCCAATATGGCCATATGAGTTCTTGGTTATGCCATTTGGATTGACGAATGCTCTCGTAACTTTTATGGCTCTGATGAATGATGTGTTCAAGCCATACTTGGATCAGTTTGGTATAATTTTTATCGATGACATCTTGGTGTATTTAAAGTCTCAGGAGGAGCATGAGCAGCACTTGAGGATTGTATTACAAACTCTTTGAGAGAAGGAGTTGTATGCTAAACTCTGTATGTGTGACTTTAGTTAGCACAGATCTCATTTTTGGGACATGTTGCGTCGAAAAAATAAGCTGTAAGTGGATCCATCATAGATTAAGGTTGTAGTTCAGTGGGAACAGTCGAGGGCAATCACTGAGATCAAGAGTTTTTTAGGTTTAGTTGGGTATTATCAAAGATTCATTGAGTGATTTTCGAAGTCGGCTGTTCCGTTGACATGTCTCACTCGAAAGAATGCAGCATTCGTGTGGGACGATGATTGTGCGAGGATTTTTCAAGAGTTGAAGCGTTGATTAACCACCGCTCCGATTATCACTATTCCTATCAGCATAGGAGGTTTTTCAGTGTATATTGATGCTTCACATCAGGGATTGGTTGTAAGACCCGTATTTTCAGATGTAAACCTTATGAATTCATAAGTATGGTGATGTACTTGTAATCTGAAGCATAAGTGATGTAAAGTCCATAAATTCAATGTACACAACTGTAATATGAGTTTGTGATGTACGTACAAGTTTCATTATGTATGAATATGAAGAAATGGACTTTTGTATGTGATGAATGTGAGTGGAATGAAATATGAGTAGTGTGGTAAAATGGAAGGAAGTTGCATGAGTGCATAGATCTTTGTAATTCCATTTAGTCATGTATTGTATACCTTTGGTTATACAACGAATGCACACAAGTTTTAATGTGTATAAAGTATGAATGAATGTCATTGTCAAGTCTTAAAGGTGGTTGGATGAGAAAATAACTATGACAGCAAATTAAAGATGTTTGGTGTGAGTTACTGCAGAAAACTGTAGCAAAATCTGGAAAATATGAATGCCAGATTGATCTCATAGGATGAGAGATCGATCTGGAAGAGCAAAAAATGCTCTTATTCGAGCAATGGAACAAGGCAGATCGATCTCCAATGGGGTCAGATCGATCTGCTAAACATTATGTAAATGAAGAGATCGATCCTTAGTGCAAGCATATCGATTTCCATAGCTCTCAGGTTGGAGCAGATCGATCTCCTCCCTAGCCAGATCGATCTCCTTAATTCTTTGCCTGAGACAGATAGATCTCAAGCTTTCGACAGATCGATCTCATCCCTTTAAATGTCGCGAAAATGAGGGATTTAAGAGGACAAGATCGATCTCAAGCCCTTGACAGATCGATCGCATCGAGCAATTCTATAAATAGGAGCAGTGAAATCTGCAAATCATGGAAACAACCCCCATTTTCTCCATTTCTAACCCAAAACCTAGTTTTCTCACTCCTAAATCCACCCATTTTCAGTAAGATTTGAGGAAAGACCATTAGATACAAAGTCGTTCATATCCAAGAGAAGAACAACATACTATGGAATCAAAGCCTCATTTGTTTTATTGAAGGATCAAGGGACATTTTCCTTTGGAGTAAGAAGAGATACTATATTGGTATGTTTCTAAGGCTTCAGCCCAAGTACATTTGTCTATTTATTGATTTTGGAGTTGATTTGTATGTGTATTGATGGTTAAAACTACCTAGGATGTGGTGGAACTAGTGTGACTAGAAACCTAGAATAAGTCTATTGTGAGAAAACATGGGCTGAATGAGTTGATGATTTATGGGTATGCTAAAGTTGTTATTGAAGTAATGGGAATGATTTGAGATGGTTAAATGAAGCCACATTTTGAGGATAGTCAATTTACGAAAATAAGTATATAAGATGTTTGATAAAATGCCATAGTGAAGAAATTGATGAAATATGAACACTATGAGCTCAATATCGATTTAATATCGATATAGTAGGCCTAAAAGAATCAAAAGACTCGAGATATGAGTAGAACAATAAAACGAGGTCTTATAAGTGTTAATGGAGGCTATAGGTTGAATCGACTATAGCGAACACAAGAGTGGTGTTATATGGACTAAATTGATGTGATATACGACTTTGTGCAGTTCCGGATAGTTCGTTGAAGATGAATCAAACCGCACAAGTAAGCAGTTCTAAGGAAGTGGAATCATGCGACGCGATTTCTGTGAGTATATAGAGATAGCTACTCGTACTTTGAATTCGTGGGTGAATATAGGGCATTTATGAAATGCATGATTGTTTGAGAAAAGTGATAGATGATATGCGTGAATAACTATGAGTATGTATATATGATTTGGTTTTCGAAGTGAGTTTCATAAAAAGGGGATAGTAAGGCTAATAATTGAATAAATCATATGTTTTCAATGGTTTCTCGAAACACATTGCTTTGTTTTAAGCGAATTAATGTATGGGCTGGCTAGTGTTTAAATGACTTTGTGAAATAGCACATGAGAGGTGTTCATCATGATTTTGAGATTGATTTGGTTGATTTTGAGCCGTTATTGTGTTTGCGTAAATTAAATCGTGCTGGAGCCTCGCTCGTACTGGATTTCGATATTTTCACATGTATGAAACGTGCTGGAGTTTAGCTCGCACTTTGGTTTGAAATTGTAATGATGTTTTATAAACCGAACTGGAGCTTCTACTCGTACGTGGATTTCGAGTGGTTTTGTTATGTATATAAACGTATTGGAGCTATGCTCATACGTGGTTTTGTCATGAATTTATGCATATATACCATACTAGAGCGTTGCTCGTATGAGGAGATTTATCTATGATGCATTTATCATGCTAGAGCTTAGCTCGCACAGGTTTTCACACTGTGGTATGTATGATGTCATGGTTTGGGTAATACGAATTAATTCAGGGAACCTAAAAGGGGTGAGCAAGGCCATGAGAGGCTAGGACCTGACATTAATCTATTCAGGGAACCCAAAAGGGGCGAGCAAGGCTATGAGGGGCTAGGACCTGACATTAGAAATACTCTCACTTGCACTTGAGACTATATAGGTTACACATGGTATTGGGGTAGATAAGACCTACGACTGGCTCCCCCAACCATGATATGGGTTCGCAGAGTACATTGTACCATGTATATCACATGGAGTATGTTGGACCGTATGGTTGTGATGATGATATGGAAGTCTGGCGGAGAAGTAACCCACCTTCGTTCCAGCATGATACCCCGCACACCGGGATCCCTGTGGTCTGGGATGATTTATAACATAGTTGGCCAACATAGTCTATTGAGATATAATGACCTGTATCATTTAATATTACATAATACCACATGGTTTTGATACATAAGTGTGATTGTGATTGTCCAGGGTAGACCCGAGGGAGGGGTCGATCCTTGTGGGATTTGTGATTTAAAGAAATGATAATTTGATTTATGATGTGATGTGATTTGAAGAGGGTGTTTCTTAAATGAATTTCCCTTTTTGTGATAAGTTTTAATGAGACTAAGCATGAGACGTTTTCATGTTGATATTTCCATGTTTTATGCCTTTTTACGTGATTTTCGATACATGATATATGTATATACATGTGGCATAGTTTTATTTCCTCATGCTCCTATTATAAACGATTTTATGTATAACATTATCAGCATGTAGGTAGAGTAGTTATCTACCATGCTTGCATTATTGCCTTACTGAGCGTGTGGTTACTCATGCCTCTCTTCTTTCCCCTCTCTACAGAGCGTACATAGCAGCCCAGTGAGGACTGAGGCGTTGTATTTTGGACATCCGCTGCTTTCATCACCAAAAGGTATACACACAGAGATTCTTTTTGTATCTAAACAATGTAAAAGCACAATAGTCATTTTGTATTGTAATGTGGGGGATGTAAACATTAGAAAACATGTCATGTACAAGTGTATAACTTACCTTTCAAATGAATGACACTTATTTTTATTAATTTGAGAATGAATGATGAGTGATGATTATTATTGACTCACAGCCCAACTGTATAGTGGTGAGTTTGTTTACGATCAGGTAAGGAAAGGAAAATGCAAAAAATTTGTAGTGATTTTCGGTTAATCAACCTAGGAGGTTTTTCAGTGTATACCGATGTTTCGCATCAGGGACTGGGTTATGTATTGATGCTGGATAGAAAGGTAGTTGCTTATGATCCATACAGCTAAAGGACCATGAGAATACCTCTTTGACCCATGATTTAGAGTTAGCAGCAGTTGTGTTTGCGTTGAAGATATGGCGTCACTACTTATAAAGTGAGAAGTTTCAGATTTATTCTGACAACAAGAGCCTCAAGTATCTGTTCTCACAAAAAGAGCTGAACATGAGACAAAGAAGATGGCTAGACCTTCTGAAGGACTACGACTATGAGATACTTTATCATCTAGGCAAGGCTAACGTTGTGGCTGATGTGTTGAGTAGGAAGAGCCTTAGGATGGTATTGTATATGATGATTCAGGAACATGAGTTGTTGGAGCAGTTTGCTAGTCTCAGTTTGAGAGTTGTACCTTCTGACATGGATACTGATTGTGTGATAGCTAGCATGAGATTGGAACCAGATTTGGTCGACAGAATCTGACAAGCTCAATATGTTAATCAGCAGTGTATTGATTTGACCAGTTAGATACAGACGAGCACAATGACCAAGTATGAGTTAAGTTCTGATAGACTACTAAGGTTCAGAGGTAGGGCGTGTATTCCCGATGATCCCGAGCTCAAGAGACTGATTTTATCGGAAACTCATTCTTCGATGTACAAATTTCATCCGAGTAACAAGATGTATCGAAATCTCCAGAAAGTGAATTGGTGGTCAAGGATAAAGAAGAAGGATGTGGCAGAGTTTATGGCGAGACGTCTCGTTTGTCAGCAGGTGATGGTAGAGCATCAGAAGCTTACAGGCTTATTGCAGCCTCTACTTATATCGACATGAAAATGAGAGCATATCATTATGGATTTCGTGATGGGTTTACCGAGGACCCGCAAGAATCATGATGCGATGTGGGTGATCATTGATAGACTGACAAAGTCAGCCTATTTCCTAGCTATGAGAGATACCGATACTCTGAGTTCATTGGCAGAGTTGTATGTACGCGAGGTAGTGAGGTTACATGGTGTTTCAGTGAGCATTATTTCGGATAGGGATTCCCGATTCACTTCTTACTTTTAGGAACATTTTCAAGAAGCCATGGGAACACAGTTGAGTTTGAGCACCACTTTCCATCCTCAGACAGATGGTCAGTCAGAGAGGACTATACAGACTATGGAGGACATGTTGAGAGTGTGTGTGTTGGATTTTATACACTATTGGGATGATCATTTGCCACTAGCCGAATTCGTCTACAATAATAGTTATCATTCGAGTATCGGGATGACACCGTACGAGGCCTTGTATGGTCGTAGATGTCGTTCCCCTATTAGATGGGAAGAAGTGGGTGACTGAAAGATTTTTGCTTCGGATTTGGTTATGAAAGCCTCTGAGGATGTTCGGTTGATATGTGATAGATTGCGAACAGCTCAGAGCGGACATAAGAGATATGTGGACAAGAGAAGGAGGCCATTAGAGTTTAGAGTTGGTGAGTCAGTATTTTCTGAAAGTTTCTCCTTCAAATGGTATTGCGAGATTTGGGAAGAGAGGTAAGCTGAGTCCTCGCTACATTGGACCCTTTGAGATACTAGATTGAGTGGGAGATAGGCCTATAGGTTGGCGTTTCCATCGGACTTATCAGGCGTCCATAACATCTTCCACATTTTGATGCTTCGGTAGTATCACCCGGATTCGGCACATGTGATTCAGTATGAGCCATTGGATCACAGATAGGACATGTCATATGTAGAGAAGCCGATTCAGATACTGGATAGGAAGGAGAAGGTATTGAGATCGAAGACGATCGTTTTGGTTAAGGTTCTCTGGCAGCACCACACTTCAGAGGAAGCTACGTGGGAACTAGAGAGCTTGATGCGAGAGAAGCACCCCCAACTATTTGAGGATTGACTTGGTTCTAATTTGGAGGACCAAATTTCTTAAGCTGGGGAGGATTGTAAGACCCGAAATTCAGTGTCATTTCTTAAGAAGTTGTCATTATAAATATGGATTCATGTAATCTTGATCAATAAAGAAGAAATAATTGAATTCCAAGTCCAATTGATCAAAATACAAATTTATAATGATAACTCGAAATTTTTTCTCATCAGGAATTTATCTCGAAAATATGAAAAAATATTTTTCAAAAAAATTAATAAATAAATAAAAAATTTTCGAGGAAATATAAATAAATAACAATGTCTATACATAAAATATATATAGAAATAAATTAAATAATTTTATATGTACATGTGTGGATATTAAGGTAAAAAATACTTTGTTTTAATATTAATATTATTTTAATGATATTATAAAATATAAGATATTTTCTTATATATGTGTATTTTATTATAAGATTTTTCTATATGTATTATATTATATTAGAATATAATATATATATATATATATATAAAATAAAAGAAAATAAAAAAATAGTAAAGTAAAAGAATAGAAAAAAATGGAAACAGGATCGCGCGATACAGTCGCGCGACCCATATGAAGGGAGGATCAGACGAAACCAATCCCTCTGATTTCTCGGTCACCAGCGGCGAACGACGATGAAATATAGAGGGCAAAGGAAGACCGGCATGATGGGAGTACCTTTAGGATTCACCGGCGATGAGTAGATCGATGGGAGAGGAGTCGAAAGGGGGAGAAGAGAAATCGGCGACACCGACGTCGATTTGCCTTGCACCACTGCCAACGGAGTGCCCCCAGGTGAAGACGAACTGAGGGGCGGTGGAATCGGCCAGAGAACTGGTCGTCAGTGCCGGCAATGGCAAAAGGGAAAAAATTGGCAGCAAAATTGATGAGAGAAAGGGCTAAACCGGCCACTTTTCGACCAGCTGAGGCTTGGCCACCACCAGATCCCTGCACCGTGAGTCCCTGCGGATTTGATAGAAAAGGAAGTCGGCGAAGAATTGGCCGACAGAGTTCCGAACGACGACAAGGGGGACTGAATCGGTCTGAACCGATTCAGCCAGAAAAAAAAGATGAAAAAATGGGAAAAATTCGATGATGCCTCGGGTTAAGGAGAAGTCAGTAAGGGGAGGGAATTGATCGATTTAATTTTCAAAAAATTTATTTGAAATTATATTTGATCGAAATTGATCAGTTTAAATATATCAATGTGTAGCGTGACAATAGGCAACGAACGTGAATTTGATCAAGCCTTGATTTGCGAGCCATCACAAAATCTCAGGTAAATGAATCTTATTTGCTACGTCTGTATGATTATATTGGTTAAATTTAACCGGATAAGTTACGGATTAATTCCGTATAAAATGCTTAATGTTTGGAATTGAAAATTGACTCTCGTAAATATTTGTATGAGCTATCCAAAGAGAATAGAAAAGCTTAAGACGGCCCAAAAAGTATTAATAGGTTTAATGAGCCCAATGGGCTTTAAAGGAATTAATAGTGAAGTGAAAATGGGCTTAAAACGGATTAAGGCCCATTAAGGTGCAATTGAGCCCACTAGGAGTAAATGGGCCCAATGCTTTAAATTAAGCCCAATAAAGGGAAAGTACTGAAGAATGTATTGAAATTAACCTGATAAATGGTTATATGCAGCTCTGGAGATTTTATTAGGAGCAAATCGGACTGAACAAAATTTCACCGTGGAAAAGTCAGACTGTACAGAGTAATTGAGGTAAGGGGATTTTACAGGTAGTTAGAGATATCTGCACGTAGTTTCATCTGCTTTTACATTCACTTAAAAAGTCTGAGGGTGAGAGAAAGTGAATAAAAATTATAGAGACCTGGAAAGGGTAAATTACGATTTTACTCCTATTAAAGGTAAAAAGTCAACATTTAGGAAAAGTCCTAAAAGGCATGGAAAATATATTTTTGAATGTTTTTATTGTTGGTTAGCAAAAGAATAGATATATTGGCCAATGATTTTGTGAAATACACAAAATAGTCCAATTATGGTGCTGATTTTACAGTTTAAAATGATCCCTGTTTAAAAGAGCCATCTATCGAGTTATGTGAAAACAAATCATGCTGAAGCACTGCTCGCACTTGATTTTATATGTTTTCTACATGAAAAGTGTTGGAGTGATTACTCACACTTGATTTCCCATGACATACTTGGCATAGTACTAGAGCATTGCTCGTACTTGATTTAAAAGTGATTTATGCATAATAGAGTACTGTAGTAATACTCGTACTCAGTTTTATATAATTTATGCATGACAAAGTATTAGAGTGATTGCTTATACTTGATTTGAAATGAGAAAAATGCATGACCTAGTGCTGGAGTGTTACTCGCACTAGTGTTGAGTTTGTGATATGTGTGAAGCATTGTTTGAGCTGGGTGTCGACTGTGAGTTGCACTCAAGGCACGCACTGTAACTTTGATGTGATATACATGATATGTTAAAACCGTGCTGATTTCCTCTTGTAAACTGAGTGTCACACAGATGAGATGTTCGCATGTGGATTTAGAGACGTGTTATTGATTATCTATTTAGATAGGGTCCACGGGTGTACGTTGTACCTTGTATGAGACATGGAGTATATTATATCGTGTATGAGACACGGAGTATGTTATACCGTGTATGTGTCACGGAGTATGCTGTACCATGTGTTGTTTGAATTGATATGTGGAGTTAAGGAGTTGATAACTGGCGATTGTGAGGATTTGACCCACCTCTTGTTGCAGCAGCGATGCCTCGCACACCAAGATCCGTGTAGCCTTGTATCACAGTATAGGATATGGCCATAGTCCGAGATATTATTGCATTTAGCCACCGAGTCTCACATGATTATATCACATGATTTTATATGATTTCGGGTAGACCATGAGGGATAGGTCGGAACCTGATTTATGTGTTTCAGTTGTTAAAAATGCCATATTTACTACGCTTGAATTTAAATGGCATGATTTATTTAAAGACATTATAAATTTTCAAAGATGCAGTATTTTGCATGAAATGCCTATATTTGAGAACGCAGCATGATTTCAGTACATATGAATTATATGTAAATACTATATCAGTTTTCCAATACATGTTTTAAATGTGAAACTAAGGAAATAGTGTTTCATGACATAACATTATTTTCAGTAGATAGTGTAGTTATCTACTTGATTACCTGATTTCCTTACTGAGCTAGTGAGCTCACCCCTTTCATTTTTCACATCTCTACAGAGCATCCGCAGTAGCTAGAGTACAACTGAGGACTCACATTCCTTTTATCCGTTGCATTCCTATTGAGAGAAAGGTATACACATCGCGTACGATTTTGTATCTGAACATATAACAACACAATGAGGTAAACATTGTAATAATGAGAGGATGTATTTGTATTTAAATATATGTGAGCTCACTTATGATACAAAAGTACTTACAATTAATAGATAGTTTATATTGACATGTATGCTTCATTTTGAATGGATGATATGGTAAGTAAGGGTGACGAGACTAATGCCGAATCACATCCCAACTATTGGTGATTGAAGTATGACAGAAATAAAGGTATGAAAAAGTGAAAAATTAGTAGTGGTTTTTGGTAAAGGTCGATCGTGACAATTCTACCCCGTTCACGTCTCCCGAAGCTACAGTAAATTACAAACAATTTTTAGCATAAGCCTTATTATAACTAAACTTAAGTTTTTGGCCCAATTTATCTAGGTGGGCTAAACTCCCATCTTAATGGGCTAGACATTAATTCAAGCCCATTATTACATTTTCCTTATTATTTTATAAAGCCCATTATTCCATAAGTCTTCTCTTGGGCCGTGGCCTACTAACTCATGAATCTATCTTGGGTTGTCCATCTTATCTTTTTAAAAGCCCATTAATAATCTAAAGCCCATTACATAAACGAAAGCCTATTGTTATCTCATTGTGGCATTTCTATAATCATTTAGTCTACACCTCTTAAGCTTATCAACAATACTTGTTCTAGTTCATTGAGGTTTTCTTACAAACACCTCATATGCATGAAAATCTCATACATCCTAGTTTAATTATTTCTTAAATTTATTCCCTCATATTATTCTCATCATGTTCTCAATTCAACAATCTACATATAAGCTAATTAAATGACAAACCATGTTTTTTGTAAACTGCATTAGTTCATGCCATAATGGTTGTTTTCCATACTAGAGTTTATATAGCTATGCTTCATAAATTCCATAGGTAAACATATATTAATTTTGGAGGGAAAGAACTCACCTAACTTTAGTTTGTTTACTTGTGGTAAAAAATGGATGGAAGTTTATCTTCCTTCAAATCAACTCCTTCCAACACCTAATTTACATATGTTGAAGTTCAAGTAATGGGGAACAGTTTTCATTAAGGATCCTTGCTGAAATTTTGAATGAAAAAGGGATGGCTTGGCTGTTATGAAGAAAGCTGGAACTTAGCAAAATGGTAAAGAAGAGAGGAAATAGGGGTCGACAATCAAGAGGAAGATTTCTTGATTTTTTATAAGAATTTTCTAGATATTTATTAGATAAAATTTAGCTCATTAAATGGGCTTTTAAATATATTGGGTTTTGGACTTAATTATTGGGCTTAGTTTAATTTCAATTGGCTTTTAATTTAAGTTAATTAGGTTTGTGGCTTGGATTTATTTCTTGGGCCAATTACTTAATATATAGCCCAAGGTCCCATGTTAAGTTAGCCCATCCTTTCTGTTTTTCATATTGGGCCACCATATGGTTTTTCATAAAGCCTAATTACAAATATATATTCAGCCCGTCCATTGCTTTTAATTTATTTTATTTTATTTAATAAATCAATATTCTGAAAATAAGAATTTATTAACCCTAAGATTAATTTCCCATGCATTAACCATGGTTGGGTTAGTTTAACTAGGGTTAGGTCTCTTGGTCAAAACCACTTGTTGGCTTTGACTTCGACTTTAACCTTAGACTACGTTTGACCATTTTAACTATCTCTCATTTATGGTTTCCCATGTAAAAGTTTTCCATTTTTGGAGTTTGACTACCCCTTGAGGTTCAAAATGCTAAAAATAGCTCAAACGATTGATTTTGAGCTCTTTTAGGCCTTTTTTGGCATTTTGGCAATTCCTACATAGTCGGGACCTATCAAAGTTAACTTTCCTTCATAACCTACCCATATTTTGTTGTTCTTAATCATTACTATCAGTTAGATTAGTCTTATTTCATTTAATTCAATCCGAGTTAATTCCTTAACCACATTTTCCTAATTATTCATCAAGACTCTAAATAACTTAAATCGTGTGAAAATTAAAGCTTGGATCCTTACCTCAACTGTACCATGGACTTTATACCCACTTGCCATGCTCAGATTTAAATGTCCAACTTCTAGAGGTTCCCTACAGATCACAATTCAACCTTGCTTATTCGGTTAAAAGTATATTGTTAACATGTCTCTTAAGGAAAAGTAATAGGGTTTGGGTCTTAAAAAATAAGAAATGTCTCTCTGTACAACTAGTGTCTCTAGATCTCCAAGGCAAAGACTACTGTAGGTAATTCCAAGTCATGAGTAGGGCAGTTTCTCTCATGGTCTTTCAACTCTCTCGAATCATATGCCACTACCCTTATGTGCTGTATCAAAACACATCCCAGACCCTAGTGTGAAGCATCACTATAGACAATAAAACCTCTGGATCCACTGGGAATAGTAAGGATATGTATCATGGTCAACTGTCACTTAAGCTCCTTAATGTTATCTTCACAAGCCTTATTCTAAAAAAATTCACTCTTTTACAATTGAGATGGGTCAATGGTGCTGCCAATCTGGAAAACATCTTTATAAAACGCTTATAGTGACCAACCAAACGCAAAAAGCTGCAGATCTCAGTAAGAGTTCTAGGTATTTCCCAATACAGTATCGTCTCTATATTAGATGGATCAATTGACATTTCGTCCTTGCATATGTCGTAAGAAAGCAATTTAATCAAGCTAGAAGTCACACTTACTAAACTCTACATATAGCTGTCTCTCTCTGAGGGTTTAGTGGACTGTAGGCAAATGTTGCTCATGTTCTTGATGTGATGCTAAGTACGCCAAGATATCAGCAATGAAAAAATAATGAACTTATCCAGATACGGCTTCGAAACTTCATTCATCAAACTCATAAAGATCGCAAGTGCATTTCTTAACCCAAATGGCATTATTAAGAACTCAAAATGTCCGTAACGAGTCCTAAAAGCCATCTTCAGTATGTCTTCCCTTCATATCCTTAATTGATAATACTCGGATCTCAAGTCTATCTTAGAGAAGACTTGTGCACCCTTTAACTGATCAAATAAATCATCGATGCATCGGAGGGGATACTAGTATTGATTGTTATCTTGTTCAGCTGCATGTAATTCATACACAATCTTAAACTCCCTTCCTTTTTCTTTGTAAATAGTACCAGAGCACCCAAAAGAGATACACTCGGGTATATGAATCCCTTACTGAGTAGTTCTTACAACTGACTCCTCAACTCTTCTAACTCAATAGGTACCATTCTGTATGAAGGTTTTAAGATAGGTTGAGTCCTTGCAACCAGATTGATGGCGAGCTTAACCTCTCGTTGTGGAGGTAAACTTGGCAAATACTCTGAAAAAATGTCCTGAAATTCTCCGACTATGGGATATCCTCAATATCAGGCTGAAGCTTATCCACATTCTCAATAAAAGCTAGGTACCCTTCTGGTAATAACAAACATATCAAACTTTTCAACATCAATAACATCAGTCACACGAATCAAAATCATCATAACAAAACATCATATTTATTTATGATCAACAAAAGAGATAACAACTTTTTCAGGCAAGGATAAGGTACAGTCTTATTATGGCAGTCTATTGTGGCATGATGGTGAGCTAACAAAACCATTCCTAGTAATACATTAAAATCAAACATATGCAATAGGATTAGGTCAGCTAACAAGTCTCTATCACATACCTTAAGCTTACAAGCCTTAAGAGGTGTGCTAACATGCAATAAATAACCTAGGGGTACAGGTTCTATACCAATCCTAATATCAAAGTAAGGAGTAATGAAAGATTAGATGGAGACTGGGTCAATCAATGCATACGCCTCAAAACCATTGATAGAAAGCATACCCCTAATGACTGATGCAATGTCCTATGCAGTCACTTCATCCAAAGAAAATACTCAACCTTATGCCATTAGTTGCTTACCCTTGCCTATTGTCTTTCTCTTGTCCACTAATGACTGTCTTAGCAGAATACTTGTGGTTTAGACAATTTTGAATCATATGGCCTTGTCTACCGCAAAGATAACATGCCCCAATATCTCTATAACATGGCATAGTGCCAT
Organism: Firmiana major; assembly: GCA_033439115.1. Classification (NCBI taxonomy): domain Eukaryota; kingdom Viridiplantae; phylum Streptophyta; class Magnoliopsida; order Malvales; family Malvaceae; genus Firmiana; species Firmiana major. The sequence continues at coordinate 42,069,439 of CM065899.1, forward strand.
GATGCTTGCCACATTTAGAACATTCAGGGCTAGTCTTAAACTTTGTCATTTGAGCTATAGAATCAGATGTCTTCTATCTCTTACTGGACTACTATTTGCCTTTGTTAGGCTTCTTCTCATTGGGCCTGACTTCTTAACCCTTAAACTTCCATCTTAACACTTGCTAGGTAATATCCATCTCAAATTGCACTATCTAAGCGTGACGGAGAGCCTCGACATAATTATCAATATCAAGTACAAATAATTGGGCTCAGATACTATCCTCAACACCGAAATGAACTTCACTATCTTAGTTAAGTCATCACGGTAAAAATGGGGATCATAAGGACACAAAGAAATGAACTGAGACTCATTCTCATCCACTAGCATGGAACCTTGAGTCAAATAGAGAACATTTAACTGTCTCTTTCTCCTGGCCACCTCGAGCACGTATTTCTTAAAGAAGCAGTACAAGAAGGCTTCCCTGGTAATCTCGTAGATTAAGTGACTATACAAAAACACATAGTTCAGTATTGAGTAAACACTTTTAGTTTATATAATGTTGTCACTTTCATGCTATATCCGGATGTAAACTGGCACAAATTGTCCACACTAACACAAACAAATATTCTTTGATACCAACCTATTACGTCTTGAATTTCTTACAAATATGAAAGCTCAGCCCAATTTCATGCTGATTTCAAATAACTTATTGTTTGTTTGTGCTCATGTAGACTTCCTTATCAATTCAGACAAGTTATCAATTCACATGTCTAATTTTCAAAATTTACTTTAGCTCCCTTCAATAGTGTATGCCTGTGATAGGTAAGGAGAGTAATAGACAAACATCAATTAAATAATCTCTGTTAAACATACTTGATTTTGGTAGAGAGTTTAACAAGGTATATCCTCTCTTACCATTATTCAACAATATTTTATCAAAGATTACTTAACACTTGTACTTTTATTCTCACATGTTCATGACTACTTAAGCCAATAAATATCATTAATGCTAACCTAAAAGTTATCCAATTTCTCATTACACCTTATTTATTGTAACTACCATACTTCCCAATCAATAGCTCCTTGATAAAAGCATCATCACAAAATCAGCTTATAATCTCCTACATCATTTCCTTATTCTATTTCATTCCATAAATACAGTAATACTGTATTAGCAAGTTCTATATGTTAGTATTCTCAAGATTATCATATTCGACCATTAACTAATGTTTACCAATTAGGTACCACTCCATTTACCTTGGAACCATATTTAAAATGTACTAATATAACATCAAACACCAATTTGGCCATGGATACTTCTTAGGTACCAAGAATCTCAACTAAAGGATTCCACTTAGTTAATTCATGGCTCTCATGAGCCTTAACCAACTTAATTACAAAATTTCATACATAGATAATAATACTGAAGATAACCCCATTGTGTATCAAATTTACATATGTCAATGCAGTTAGGCCAGATTCATTTGGCAACATTATTCTTCACAACCAAAATCAAAGTTTATACCAAAGCATCACCATCGAATTTACATATCAACACCGACATCATCATCATCATCTCCAAAATAGAACAACATAAGCTGTACAATATTTACATCCCGGTAACAACTACATATGTACACCATAAAGTCCATACCATGTCAACACATATATACACCACCATGCAAAAGATATACCTCGATGGTTAACCCGAATGCCTCAAAGAAAGTAACACCTGAGTATTTCAATAAAAACAAGGATGATCAATTTGAAAAGAGTAAGCGAAGGGTGAGCAGATGCTTAGTAAGCAAATATACAATCACTAAAAGCATAAAACAATTCGCAAAACCTCACATGCCTCAGAGATTTATTTCATAAACAATACAAAGAAAAAAACATTAACATTATCATGTTTAAAACATAAATCAAGGCATGTAAGTGTTTTTAAGGAAGTAAACTAAAATATCAGAGAGTTAAATAACAGAGTGAGCATATCAACTATGACTGATATAGAAGCATAATATGCTAGTTACGACCGTAGGGTACTATAGCTATCAGTGCATTAGATTCCTTAACTCTAAGGCATCATCTATGATCATAGACCAGAACCTATCCCACTAATCAGGTGAGATTGGTACCTATCGTCTCAAGATAGCATGACGTTCTTGATTTATGTATAAAAGGAACTCCTTGGTTCGATGCACCTTGAGGGTCTTGTCTACCCCAAAAGCTCACAAGTTTCTAAACAACCACGGTTTTACTTCCATTAAAACATATGCTAGGCAAGAGACTACCTTAGGTATGGCCTTTATAAATTTCTAATGTGATTTTTAAGTTCTTTGTTATAAATCATGATGTATTAAAATTCATGAAATGTAACATAGCTTTTAAAACCATAACAATAAAATAGTAAACTTTATGCAATTTAACAATTTGTATAGATGCAATAATGTAAGAAAACATTTATGCAACGAGTAAATAAAAATCAAAGGCCTTGGAAGTTATCCTTCCTCCTTGGACGAACCATACCAAGCACAATGTAATCCAAACAATGTCAAGCCTCATGCCACGAAAAACAATTCAACGTCTTAAAACATTAAATAACAATTGCATATTTACTTAAAACATTAAGAGCTAACAAGGTATGCACATACACAAAATCCTTGCCACCATTGCAAATCCTAGCACAAAGCGTTAGGTTATATTTGATTGACATCAAGCAACTATTTGAATAATCAATTGATACCTTCTCACCCCAACCTTGATTTACCCGAGAGCCTTGATAGGCCTTGCCGATCCAATTTATGCCTTATGGTATATGCCAAGAAGCCTCATAGTGGATTTAACCAAGTTAAATTCCTATACATTGAAATTCAATGGAAATTCTTAATAACTAAAAATGTTAAGATTCATGTTCACCTAAACCAACAACTTAGGATTGTTTAACCACCCTTTCAATTTCATTCATCATTACCATAATATAAATTAAGTCAAATTTAATTCAATTCTCACCAATTTGGATTACAACAACCATCCTCTTCATGATTATTAACATTAGCCGAGAGCACTCAAAGATCACCTTTTAATTTTTTCTCTGTCTCTATGAGTATCTCAAGTTCATTCAAAACTTTAAATGATAAAGTATCACACATCACAATTTACATCACTTGATCATATTAAGATGATTTAGTTGGTGCAATTCCATGAACAATTGACATTATTTCCCTTCTGTTATGAGTGATACATCACATTGCACCATCACAATATGCCACATGACACAATCACAATACGCCACATGACACAATCACAATGCGCCACATGGAGCATAAAAATTTAATACAGATGATAGAAGACTCTGCTTTAAAATTTATCTGGATGATTTTACCCTTGAGTGTCTCTGACTAATATAGGTGGACAAATACGTAATTAAAGATGACATTAATCCCTATAAATTATGACCAGGTATGATTTATGAGACTAATTAATTCTCAATTTTTAACTTTACTGAAACTCTGCCAAAATTTGGTTCTGACTTAAGCATCAGAGTGTTTACGCAGGGAACAACCCCTGCGTCCCTTTGGTTATTCATGTTCTTACAGAGCTTTCTGTAACACGTGGTAAAAAGATCGAAGTGAAGACGTCAGCAATACATCACTATTGTTTTTGGCAACAACAATTGACGTCATCTATGGGGAATGATATAAAAGCTTTCTGCTCTACAACAATGGTACGAACACGTTCAGTAGCAAAGAGGAGTGATGAGAGTGAAGATATGGCAAGCTCTCCAGTTGGTGACTTTGGCGATGAAGCTCATGGGGAGCGAGAGTCAAATATGATGACAATCCCTATAGCAAAATTTGAAGCTATGAGGAAACAAAGAGAAAAGACTACCCAAGCCTTATGTGCTATGGTTGATTTGTTCAAGGGTGCCTTCCTACAAGTGAATCTTCCACCGACAGTTCAAAACCTAGTGGGAGAAAGAACACTGAGAAGGAGTACTACTTTGGAAGTTGAAGAGCTTGGGCGTGAGACTGGGAAGGCTTGAGGCGTCAGGGTGCTGGAAACATTGTACGTCTAGCTGTGGAAGACTTGTTACGTGAGGTTGCGGAAGATCTAAGGCACCAAGGTTCCCGAGACTTCTGCCGTGAGAGTACAAAAGACCGATGTGCCAGAGTGCGTGAGACTTCTCGCATGAGAGTATGGAAAACCTAATACGCCAGGGTGCGTGAGACCCCATCCGTAAGGGTGCGCGAGACCCTACGAAAGACTTGATGTGCCAGGGTGTGCGAGACCTCATGCGCGAGAATGCACGAGACCTCATGCGCGAGGGTACGAGAGACTTGGGGCGTCAAGGTGCACGAGACCCTGTGGAAGACCTTATGCGCCAGGGTGCGCAAGACTCCCTACGCGAGGGTACGAGGGACTTGAGGCGCCACGGTGCTTGAGACTCTATGGAAGACCTGATGCGTCAGGGTGCGTGAGACCCTATGTACGAGAGTACACGGGGGTACGAGAGACTTGGGGCGCTAGGGTACGTGAGATGCTGTGAAAGACCTGATGCGCCAGTGTGCGCGAGACCTTATGCATGAGGATACAAGAGACTTGGGATGCCAGGGTGCACGACACCCTACGAAAGACCTGAAGATCTAGGGTGCACAAGACCCCATGCGCGAGAGTACGTAAGACCCCATGCATGAGAGTGTGAAAGACTTAGGGTGCCAGGGTGCGCAAGGCCACCTGTGCTCGGGTGTAGAATATCTGAAGTGCCAGGGTGCAGAAGAACTCTCGCGCGAGGCTGTGAAAGGCTTGAGGCGTCAAGGTACGAGAGACTCTGCACGGGAGATTGTTAGGGGCTTACGATGCCTGAAAGTCAGAATTCTTGAAAGTCCAATTAGGATGGATGTTGGATATATGGATGGTATAGGAGGTGTTGGAATGACGAGATCCCATACAGGTAGGAGAGACTCGAAAATAGATCCAACGTGGAACCTTGAAACTGAAAGGGTAAACCTTCCATCTCAGGCTCATCAGAATCAAACTTATAACCTACATAATATGGGAAAAGAGGTTGTTGATTACGACCAAGCTGATTCATGTTGCACCGAAAAGGTCCAAGATCAACCTGCACCCATGGCACAAGATGCCACGGACATGAAAAGAATGGTTGAATGAATCTTAGAGACGAAAAGGTTGGTTCCGACTGAAGAGAACCAAAGAAGAAGAATCCATTCAGTACAATGATCATGGGAAAACCACTGCCCCCAAAATTCAAGATGCCGCAGATAACATCATATGACAAAAAATTTTGACCCTTATGACCACGTTGAAGATTATGAGTTGTTAATGCTGCTACATGGATGGGAGGATGAGATTATGTGTAGGGCATTCTCCCTAACCTTAACTGGTCATGCACTAATGTGGTTCAATAACTTACCAGAAGGGTCTATTTCATCTTTTAATCAATTAAGAAGTGAATTTCTGAAGGTCTTTGTGATAAATAGCCAGAAGAGGAAGGAGGCCACCTATCTGCTCACTCTATGACTAGGGAACAAAGAATCATTGAAAAGCTATGTAGATCCATTCTGTGTGCTACTCTTGAGGTACGTGATCTATAAGTTAGACTAGCAATGACAGCAACTCTATAGGGGACAAGGTCAGAAAAGCTACAAGAATCGTTATCTTGGGATCAACCAATGACAGTTTCAGACTTGTTCTCTAGAGCAAACAAGTATATCACTCAAGAGGAGGTGATGAAAATGATACCAACCTTAAAGAAGGAAGGAAGTGAGAAAGAGAGCTTGATGAGAAGAACATAAAAAGATCTAACAAGTTCGACAAAGCCCCAAAGCTAAAGTATGCTAATTACACGCAGTTTAGCGAATCGCGTGCTTCGATCCTAGCGGCGATTGAAAGAACTGGGGTGCCTCAATTCCCTAGGAGAAGTGAGGGAAATCTAGGATGAGACCTGAGGTCCTATTGTAGCTTCCACTCCGCCCTTGGTCATTCAATTGAGAAGTGTCGGTAATTTAATATGTACTCTTTATGATTTTGTGATGTACGGACAAGTCACATTTGATATAAATCATAAGGAATGAATGTTTATAAGTTCCAAATGTGTATGAAATGCAAATGTAACAGTGAATTTTAGGAAAAATTTATAGCAGAACTGCTTCAGAAGAGGAGCAGATCGATCTCTCATTCAATGTAGATTGATATTGGATAGGTTCTGGGTAGGACAGATCGATCTCATTTAAGGGCCAGATCGATCTCCATATTGTTATGTGTTAAGTAGATCGATCTCATGCTAAAGAGCAGATCGATCTCCTAAGCATGAAAATTTAAATTCTGAAGAGATAAATGCAGGGCAGATCGATCTGTCATCGTTAAGAGATCGATCTCCAAAAGCAATTCTACATATACACGACTCTACACCTTCTATTTTCTCGAGAGCAACAACCCTTCATTTAACTAAAGTGTAACCTAACCTTTCTACTCCAAAAAAATCTTCATCTTTCAAGAAGTTTTGAGTGAGATTCATTTCAGTAAAGTTGTTCAGGAGTAGAACAACATAGTTGGAAACTAGAAGTTGGAATCAAGGATTGAAGGAATAAGGTGGATTTTCCCAAATTTAGCAAAAAGAGAAAAAAATTCAAGCTAGGTAAGATTCAATACACCAACTTCATATATGTTAATATAGGTATCTTGGTGAGTTGATTGATGTATGTTTGAATTGCTGAAAACACCTTGAATGTGTAAAATATCCATGACCAAAAAATTGGAATAAATTTGCAAAAGAGATGAGAAAGTTGAGTAAGCATGGATTTAAGGATGAAATAAGCATGTATGTAGGATTGTAAGATAGTTTTATGAAATACATAAATTGGAATAGTTGAGAAATGAAAATAGTTTTTTAAGATATATGGTGAAATACCATAATGGGAGAAAATGATGAAATTGAGGCATATGGAGATTTATGCTGATTTAATTTGAATCAGTAGACGAGTCTAATAGGTTCTAGAGAAATGATTTGTTAAATCGAAATGGACTTAAGAGAGAGTAAAGTCCAATGAGTTGAAATAAGGCCAAATGAGTATAAAAAGGACCTAATTGCATTGATTTGAGATTTATGCAAGTGAAAACTAAGTATATTAAGGTATACTGATGTGACTGATCATTAACAGCTTCGAAAGTTGATACGGGAAGCTGATCGGACGGAGAGAGTGAGAAGCACCGAGGAAGTGAGGTCACACGACGTGATCCGAGGTAAGGGAATTTCATGAGTAGCTAGAGGTAGCTACACATCTTTCGATTAGAATTTTGATTATTATTTCGTATATGAAATTTCATGCATAAAAAATTTTCGATAGGAATTGATAAAGTAAATTTTGGTTTTATCCAATTTAAGGATAAAAAGCATGTTTGTGACTAATTTTTATAGTTGCATGATAAAATGGCTAATGTTTTCATGTATATGTGAAAACAACACATTTGAGAGCCTATTTGATTTGATTGAGTGAAATTTTAATTGTAATAAGCCATCTAATAATTTGTGTGAAAACCATTAGTGCTAGAGAAGACTCGCACTAGATTCTATGAGATATGCATCACATAGCACTTGAGTATATTCTCGTACTAATTTTAATGCGATTTATGCATGATAGAGTACTAGGAGCGTTGCTCGTACTCAGTTTTTTTGATTGATGCATGATAGAGTATTAGAGTATCGCTCATACTTAGTTTTACATGACATAGTGCTGGGAGCATTACTCGTGTTAGATTTATATAACTTATGCATGAGGTCGTGTTGGGAGTTTACTTGCACGTACCAGTTTTGAAAGAGATAGCATGAAACAATCGTGTTGGGAGCCTGTGCTAACTATGTGTTGCACCAATTATATGCTCGTATGTGCTTATTTTAAGATATGGCTAAGGGCTATCGAAAATATTATCCATAGTATGAGGGTTAAGACTTATGGCAAGCAACCCGACTATAAGGTATACCCATGGTATGAGGGCTATGACTTATGTCAAGCACCCCGACTATAAAGATTGAGTCTATGGAGTACTTTGTACCACGTATATCACATGGAGTACAATGTACCATAAGTGCACAATGTTATTGAGTTGTGAGCTGACGGTAAAGGATTTGACCCACCTCTCGTTACAGCAAATGTGAGATCCCGCACACTGAGTACTGTGTAACCTGCCATCACAAAAAAAGAGTTCTGATCATAATCTCGGAACATGTAGTCACCTATCTCGTTTCATTCACTTGAGATTTCTTGAATGAATTATCACATGATTTTATAATCTGAACATGTGACTTTGTGTGTGATAAGGGTAACTCGAGGGATGGGTGAGACCTAGATTTCCATGTTTTTAACATGATGAAATGCCATATTGTTTTGATTTAATTGAAATGGCATGATAAAATGTGATTTATATAAATTACATGAGAAATGCAATGTTTTGCATAAACTGCTGAGATTATTAAACTAGCATGATTTCAGTTTTATAACTGATGATTTATATCTATATGTATATATTGCATAAATGTTTCAAGAAAGGCATATGCTTTAGGTATGAGTCAAAAAGGAAATGATTTAGTGGCATGAGCATTGTATTTTGTAGATAGTGTGGTTATCTACTTGCTTGCCTTATTTCCTTACTCAGCTGTGAGCTCACCCATTTTTATTTCCCCCTTTCTACAGAGCGTTCCCAGTAGTTGGACACAGTTGAGGACTGATATTCCTTTATCCGTTGCACACCCATCATACGAGAGGTATACACAATTTGCTACTTTTGTACTGAACAATGTAAAAGCACAGTTATGTAAACAATTATACAATCGGGGATGTATATGTACAAGTATTTATATAATGTATATGAATTACTTTCAAGAAGGAGTATTTACGGTAAATAGATAATTGTATTGACTTGTATGCATGTTACAGAATGAATGTGGTTGGGGTGATTAATATTGAATCACAACCCAACGATTTGGTGTTGAGTTATGACAGAAGGAGAGGCAAGTAAAATGCGAAAAAAATTGTGGTGGTTTTGGTAGGTCACGGGAGGAGAGGTCATGAAAAAATGGTATCAGAGTAGAGTTGGTTTGATGTGAGTCGGTATTAGTAATTAGGAAAGTGTACATCCCCATATTACTGTGCTTTGTTCAGTTACGATTGTGTATACGAGATGTGAGTTAGACCAATTAATGGTTATGAATGCAGGAATTGAGCCAATATGGCTAATACCAGCTATGGTAGAGGGACTAGAGGTAGGGCTCGAGGCTGTAGAGGTAGGCCTAAGACTTGATATGAGACGATAGGTCCTACTTAGGTACCAGAGAGTACTAAGGCATGTTCACGAGATTAGAGCGTTGCCTTGAGACCATAGTAGAGTTACTGGCATAGACTTTGCCAGGTAGACAGGGGTAGGATGCCGAGACTACGCCTGGAGAGGTAGCTGTACCTAGTACGCCTGCACAGCTAGTTCAGATGCCATAGCTTATAGATACACCTACACCCCACTAGTTCAGGATACGCCATCTCATGTTGCACCACAACAGGGAGGTAATACCTTGGAGTATGGTTGTGAGCTTGATAGATTGCGACAGTTCCAGAAGCTTGGACCACAGTCATTTAGGTGGGTGAAAGACCCAGTTGTCGCAGAGGATTGGTTGGGAGAGATGGTGAAGCTTTATGGATTCTTTGAGTGTACGACAATTGAGATGGTCTTGTTTGCTACGTTCCTACTGAAGGGATTGGCAGAGCATTGGTGGAAGTCTACTAGGGTTATATTGAGAACACGACACTCAGAGATCAAGTGAGATATCTTTTTAGATGCCTTCAGGAGGCAATATGTCCGGGACACAGCGCAGAGGAAATTATAGATAGAATTCTTGGGGTTGAGCCAGGGGACTCAGTCAATGGATGAGCACGAGACACGATTTATATCCCTGGGTGGTATGACCTCGACACCATGAGTAGTGAGACTAGGAAGGTTCATAGATTCATTGATGGACTGAGACCAGTATTGCATTCTAGACTGGTTCCATTTGACATCTCTACTTATGATGAGGCAGTGCGCAGGGTGCAACTCTGCGAGCATGACTATGAGAGGAATGTCTCTGAGTTCAGGATAGTTGGCAAGGGTAGAGACCGAGATAGGAAGAGGTCGGTGAGTGACAGTGCCAAAAGTTTTGGATATCGAGGAGGGATGAGACTTTTCGGTAAAAGACCAAGGATCTAGGAAGTACAGGAGAATACTATTAGATGTCCTACATATCAGGCCTTAGCTCCAGGTAGAGGAGTTGTTATTGGAGGATCGAGGCATACCACTGAGCAGTGTAGTAGATGTGGTAGATTCTATGGAGGTAGACCTTGTACTATATCTAGTGGATTGTGTTTTAGATGTGGGAAGCCAGGGCATGTGGTGAGAGTTTGCCCAGAGTTTATCAATATTGCCCCACAGAAGGGCAAGGAACCGAAGAGAGCTCCAGTGGATATGTCTGCGTCGAGGAGGAGAGTGACGGCAGAGGAAAAGGGGAAGCAGGTCGTTGGACGAGGGCGAGTACATGCCTTGGACCAGGGTACAGCTGATGCTTTGTTGGATGTGATTAGAGGTAACATCCTGATGTATGATTTAGAAGCATATATTTTAATTAATCTTGGTGCCACTCATTCATTTGTATCGCCTTCATTTGCATGTAAGTTAGCGAAACATGTATGGGGCGTTTGGTATCATGCATGTAATCACTTTGCGCTGCAATTTAATTGGGCGCATAGTAATTACAACGTTTGGTATCAAGAAAATTGGATGTAGAGTGATTGCAATTGCAATCACTTTACTTCCAAAAGCTGCAAAGTTAATATTACCCGAGTTGCCCTTTTAACAAAACACCCAAAAATTATTATGACTTTTATAAATGTTTATAGGGTATTGTCATGTATAAAAATTATTTTATTAGGATTTGTATGAATTATTATAACTTCTATGGATGTTATATGTACTATGTTGATGCCATGATAATTAAAAATTTACAATTGATACATTAAAATTTCGAATTACATTAATAATATATGAATTTTTAATATTATACTAATTAAAATTTTAATTAATAATAATACATGACAATTTAAAATTACAAATGATGAATATTAATAATACAACCTTTTATTTTAATTAATTTTCATTGGAAAATTGTTTTATAGTTATGGATATTTTTGAAATTTGTCACTACTTTCCTAGAAAAATGATTGCATACCAAACGCTGTAAAGTTACTTTCCCTGCAATTTAAACAAAACTTTACATTGTCATACCAAACACTATAAAGTTACTTTTCCAGCAATCACATTCCCTGCAATCACTTTCCTTGTAAGTTACCAAACGCTACAATAGAGCGTACACCTTTAAGTAGGATGATGTTGATTAGTACTCATATGGATAACAATCAGCTAGTTAAATATGTGTTAAATAAGTGCAAGTTAAGAGTTGGGGAAAATGACATGACAACCAATCTAATATTGTTAAGTGTGAGTGATTTTGATGTAATCTTAGGAATGGATTGGTTATCTTCAAACCATGTTATTTTAGATTGTTATGCTAAGACAGTTATGCTTTCAAACCCTAAAAATACGTGGTAAAGTTTGATGAAAAGAAATGAAAGTAGTAGTAATGGTTACAATAAATAATGTACTATGCTGACTGAGAAATGAATATATTAAAGGTTTCATTGCATCCGTGGTTGATTCAGAGAAGACACATCCGGAGTTGATAGATATTCATATGGTTAGTGAGTTCTCAGATGTCTTTTCGGATGAATTGCCAGGGTTACTGCTAGACAGAGAGATGGAGTTCTATATAGATTTGGTGCCTGGTACTGAACCTATATCGAAACCACCATATCGCATGGCCTTAGTTGAGCTGGAGGAGCTCAATAGACAGTTACAGAAGTTGTTGAATAAAGGGTTCATCAGACCAAGTGTTTCACCTTTGGGAGCACCGATTTTGTTTATGAAGAAGAAGGTTGGAAGCCTCCGATTGGGTATAGATTACATATTGTTGAATAAGGTAACCATTAAGAATAGGTATCCCCTTCCTTGGATTGATGACTTGTTAGATCAGCTCCAGGAAGCACAGGTCTTTTCTAAGATTGATCTGAGGTTTGGGTATCATCAATTGAGAGTTCAGAGTGGAGATGTTGTCAGACCCGGATTTTTTTGTAGCTTGTTCCTTATGATTCCTATGTGTATGAACACTCTATTATTATAGTTGAATCATAAGAAGAGTATTTACTAGATTTAAAGTGTTAGTAAAATGATTTAACACACAAAAGCTACATAAAAAGCCTAATGTGAGCTATAAGAGTCACATGCTAAACAGAGTGGATCTAAATCATTCTGACTGAAAAAAAGAACTTAAAATGAGAAAGTATAGAGAGCTTATGAAGGAAAGTCAGCTTGATTTAGTTCCGAACACAGAAAACGAGAGTAAAAGCTAAAAAGGGTAAATTGGACCTTTTTGGCGAGTTAAGGTGTTTCGGATGTAATTATCCACTGGGAACGGTTGAAACATAAAGACTAGAGTGTAATACATAAGATATGACACTTTCAAAATTTTGAGAAAAAGTCAACTTGGTCAATGGTTAAGGAAAAAGTCAACTATAGTTAAGAAAGTGGACTTTTACCATAGTTGACTAATCATGGTTAAAAATTAACCTAAGTATGGAGAAAAAATTGGAAAAAAATATTCTTGGTCAGAATACAAGATAATCATCCCCGAAAGTAAGGAAAATTTATTCGAAAGGATTCCAGATTAAATTTAATGGTTAAAAACGTAATGGGTTTAGGGTATACTAAACGTAGATCGAAATTCTTAGGTCCTTTAGACCGAATTGTTGGACCAATTGATCGGCCAAATATTTAGACAATTAAAGGCCCGAGGTATAGTAAAAATTTCAGTCCGAAAGCCCATTAAGAAAACCCAAACCGAGAAGCCCAAATGGAAAGCCCATGAGATAAATATCTAACCATAATTAAAGCTAAACATGACTCATAAGGTGACTTATGACTAAGGCTTAGGAAGTCAAGTTTAATGGCTGGAAAGTAAGGCTTAATGGCTAAGTAAGTGGCTTATAAAATCAGCCACACCATTGTCATCTTCACCACACCGTTCTCGGCTAGAAGAAGAAACCATTGAAACAAATTATCCAAGCTTTCTCTCACTAGAAATCACTAGGAATTAGTCATATTTGGAACTTGCATTCTTCATGAAAGTTGTTCCAAATTGAAAGGAGAGTGACATATATTGGAATTGGCTATCAAGGAGCCATAGAGTACAAACAGTGAGCCTCCAAAGCATTCGGCCAAGTGTGAACACAACTATTGGTATATTTTTAAGTTTTCAATTTCATATATGTTAATGTATGAATGATTTTAAGTATATTGGTATATGTTTTAAGCATTGAAACTTATGAAATCAAAATGATCTTGGTTAGGCCGAGAGTGAGTAGTGAAATATTGATGAATGCCCATATGATTTTAAGGCAAAAATAGGTTAATATACATGTGTTAATGATTATGGTGTAATTAGAATTAATCAATTTGATTAATTAATACATGTATTAAGTTGGCAATCAAGGTGTTTGATAAAATTCCTAAATGAACTATGTGATGTTTAAGAATGTTGCCAACCAAGTGTTTGTGAAAATGCCTGAGTGAATTGGCTAAGGAAAGGGACATGGCCGGCATGCCATGGTGTGACCGACGACATGGATAGCTCTCGCCATGGCATGTGGCCGAGAGGTCCAACGGGCCAAGCCCAAATATTTTAGGCCCAATGTGATGTAATGGGTCTAGGACAAGCCCAATAAGAGTTGGTGGGCCCCACAAGCCCAATAGGCCCAACAAAAATGAATAGTAAAATAGAAAATGGGCTTAAGGCATAGTTAGGCCCATTAAGGATTATTAAAGCCCATTAAGGGAAATAGACTGTATTTAATGTGAAATATAGTAGGACAAGTGTAATTAACCTGATAAATGGTTATATGCAGCTCCAGAGATTATTGGAGGAGCAAATCGGACTGCTGAAACGAGCAGCGCAGAGAAAGTGAAATTTCTCGAGTGATTGCAGGTAAGGGACTTTTGTGAGTAGTTAGAGATACCTGCACGTAATTTCGTTTGCTTTTACATTCACTTAAAAACTCTGAGGGTCAGAGAAAGTGAATAATAATTATTGTGACCCGATAGTGGCAAATTACGATTTTATCCCTAGTCAGTCAAAAAAGTCAACTTTTGTGAGAAGTTGTAAAAAGCATGGAAACCACCATTTTGAGTGTTTTATTGCTGTTTAGCAGATGGATAAATAGATTGGCTAATGATTTTAAGGTTGATGTGAATTAAGCACACTTTATAGTGCTGATTTTGATATTTTATAAATCATCCCTTTTTAAAGAGCCATCTATCATATTATGTGAGAATGAATCGTGCTGGAGCACAGCTCGCACTAGATTTCCATGACATGCATGATAGAGTACTGGAGTTATTACTTGTACTCAGTTTTATATAATATATGCATGAGAGAGTGCTGGAGCGATTAGCTCGTACTCAAGTTTTTCATGAGATGCATGATAGAGTGCTAGAGCATTGCTTGTACTCAATTCTTCATGATTTATACATGACATAGTACTAGAGCTATTGCTCGTACTTGATTTGATGATATTGTGCATAGCATGGTACTAGAGCTATTGCTCGTACTTGATTTAATATATGAACTATGCATTGACCTAGTTGCTGGAGGTTTACTCGCACTAGAGTTGAGTTTGTGATGTGAAACAGTGTTTGAGCGGAGTGTCGACTGTGAGTCGCGCTCAAAGGCACGCACTGTATGTGATATATAATACATGTTGAAAACCATGCTTGATTTCCTTGTGTAGACTGAGTGCCACACTATGAGAGGATCCGCATGAGGATTTAGAGACGTGGTATGATATTCCATGCTTTGAGGGCTAAGACCTATGGCAAGCACCCAGACTGTGATGTAGGGTCCACGGGTGTACGTTATACCGTGCATGTGGCATAGAGTACACTGTATCGTGTGTTGTTGTGGAGTTGAGGAGGATATAGCTGGCGATTGTGATGGACTGACCCCCCTCCCGTTGTAGCAGTGATGCCCCGCACACCGAGTACTGTGTTGCTTTGGATCACATGTCGGATATGGTCATAGTCCAGGATACTATTTACATTTTTCACCACAGAGTCTCACATGATATATCACCTGATTGATTGATTTAATTGCGGACAGACATGAGGGATGGGTTGGACTCTGATTTGTGTTGTGAATGATTTAAATGCCATATTTACTGTGATTTGAATATACATGGCATGATTTATCTAAAGGCATTGTGATATTATAAAGATGTATTGTTTTGCACTACATACCTATTGAGAAAGAAAGCATGATTTCTGTACATGGGATTTAATCTGTACAAGTATATATATATATATATATATTTAAAGACATGCTTTTAAACTGAGTTAAGGAAATAATGTTTTCAAGGCATAGCATTATTTTGAGTAGATAGTGTAGATATCTACTTGCTTGCCTGATTTCCTTACTGAGCGCGTTGTATGCTCACCCCCTTTCTTTACATCTCTCTACAGAGCATCAGCAGTAGAGTGAGAGCTATTAAGGGATAGTATTCCTGAGTCCATTGCTATTTCCTATCGATCAACAGGTATACATATTTTGTACGGTTATGTATCTAAACATAGAAACAACATAGTGATGTATACGATATATATTATGGGGAATGTAATTGTAGTAGACTTTATATAATCTCACATGTATTATAACAGAAGCTACAGTCAGTAACAGTATATTGACATGTATGTATGATAATGGATGATATGGTATGCGAGGAAGCTAACATCGATCACAGCCTAACCATTGATGAGAGGAAAGGTAAATTAAAATGCGAAAAATTTGTAGTGATTTTGGTTAAAGTAATGAATTGAGATGAGGTCCTGACAGATGTGCCCAAGACAACATTTAGAACCTGATATGGTCATTATGAGTTCTTGGTTATGCCATTCGGATTGTCGAATACTTCCGCAGCTTTCATGACTTTGATGAATGATGTGTTCAAGCTATATTTGGATGAGTTTGTTATTGTCTTCATCGATGACATATTAGTATACTCGAAATTCGAGGAAGAGCATGAGAAACACCTCAGGATTGTATGCAGATTCTACGATAGCAGAAGTTGTATGCTAAACTCAGTAAGTGTGATTTTTAGTTGTCACAGATCTCGTTTTTGGGACACGTTGTGTCGAGGGATGTTGTATCAGTAGATCCATCCAAGATTGTGGCTGTAGTTAAGTGGGAACAACAGAGGACAGTCACCTAGATCAGGAGTTTCCTGGGTTTAGCAAGGTATTATCGGAGATTCATTAAAGGATTTTCGAAGTTGGCTGCTCTGTTGACATGTCTCACTTGGAAGAGTGTAGCATTCGTGTGGGATAAGGATTGTGAGAGGAGTTTTCAGGAGTTAAAGCGTAGATTGACCACTGCTCCGATTCTCACTATCTACCAGCTCAGGAAGATTTTCAGTGTATACCGAGGCTTTGCATCTGGGAACATGAGTTGCTAGAGCAGTTTGCTAGCCTCAGTTTGGGAGTTGTACCTTCTGACATGGATACAAACTGTGTGATTGCTAGTCTACGCTTGGACCCGGATCTGTTAGATAGGATCAGACAGACTTAATAGATTGATCCGTATTGCATTAATGTGAGTAGTCAGATACAGAAGGGCACTGTGACAGATTTTGAGATGAGTTCTGATAGACTACTGAGGTTTAGAGGCAAATTGTGTGTTCTTGAGGACCTAGAGCTCAGGAGATTGATATTGTCGGAAGCTCATATGTCGAGGTACACGTTGCATCCGGGGAGTATTAAGATGTATCAGAATCTCCGGAAGGTGTATTAGTGGTCGAGTATGAAGATAGATGTGGCAGATTTCATGGAAAGATGTCTCGTATGTCGGTAGGTGAAGGTAGAGCATCACAGATCTGCAGGGTTATTGCAGCCTCCACCTATACTGACATGGAAATGAGAGCATATCACCATGGATTTCATGATGGGTTTACCGAGGACCCGGAGGAATCACGATAGGATATGGGTGATAGTTGATAGAATGACGAAGTCGGCCCACTTCTTAGATATGAGAGCTACCGATACTCTGAGTTCATTGACAGAGTTATATGTACGTGAGGTAGTGAGGTTACATGGTTTTCCAATGAGCATTGTCTCAGATAGGGATTCTTGCTTAACTTCCCACTTTTGGGAACATTTTCAGGAAGCCATGGGAATCCAGTTGAGTTTAAGCATAGCTTTCTATCCTTAGATAGATGGTCAGTCAGAGAGGACTATACAGACTTTGGAGGATATGTTGAGAGCGTGTGTGTTGGATTTTAGAGGCTCTTGGGATGATCATTTGCCACTAGCCGAATTCGCCTATAACAACAGTTATCATGCGAGTATCAGGATGGCACCATATGAGGCTTTATATGACCGTAGATGTCGTTCCCTTATCGATTGGGAAGAAGTGGGTGACCGAAAGAATTTTGCTTTTGACTTTGTTTCACATGCCTCCGAGGATGTCCGGTTGATTGTTGAGAGATTGGAGACAGCTCAGAGTAGACAGAAAAGCAACACTGACAAGAGATGGAGACCACTTGAGTTTGCAGATGGTGAGTTAGTATTTTTGAAGGTTTCTCCTTCCAACGGTATAGTGAGATTTGAGAAGAGAGGTAAGCTGAGTCCTCGTTACATTAGACCCTTTGAGATACTTGATCGAGTGGGAGATCAGGTATATAGGTTTACTTTGCAACCAGATTTATCGGGAGTGCATAATGTCTTCCACATTTCGATGCTTTGAAAGTATTATCTAGATCCAACTCATGTGATTTGGTATGAGCCGTTAGAGCTCAAGGATGGCTTGACATATGTAGAGAAACCGATTTGGATACTAGATAGAAAGGAGAAAGTCTTGTGAAACAAGGCCATTGGATTAGTTAAGATTCTTTGGCTACATCACACTTCAGAGGAGGCTACTTGGGAGCTAGAGAGTCTGATGCGAGAGAGACATCCCCAGTTGTTTGAAGAGTAACTTAGTTCTAATTTGGAGGACCAAATTTCTTAAGGTGGTGAGGATTGTAAAGCCCGTAATTTAATATGTAATCTTTATGATTTTGTGATGTACGGATAAGTCACATTTAATATAAATCATAAGGAATGAATGTTTTTAAGTTCCAAATGTGTATGAAATGCAAAACAGGTAGTTAAGCAAATTGGATATCAATGTAACAGTGAATTTTGGAAAATTTTTTACAGCAGAACTGCTTCAGAAGAGGAGCAGATCGATCTCTTATTCAGAGCAGATCGATATTGGATAGGTTTTGGGTAGAACAGATCGATCTCATTTAAGGGCCGGATCGAGCTCCATATGGTTCTGTGTTAAGCAGATCGATCTCATACTAAAGAGCAGATCGATCTCCTAAGCCTGAAAAGTCAAATTCTGAAGAGATAATGCAGGACAGATCGATCTATCATCGTTAGGAGATTGATCTCAAAGAGCAATTCTATATATACACGACTCTGCACCTTTTGTTTTCCCGAGAGCAACAACCCTTCATTTAACCAAAATGTAACCTAACCTTTCTACTCCAAAAAAATCTTCATCTTTAAAGTAGTTTTGAGTGAGATTCATTTAAGCAAAGTTGTTCTTAGTAAAGAGTAGAACAACATAGTTGGAAACTAGAAGTTGGAATCAAGGATTGAAGGAATAAGGTGGATTTTCCCAAATTTGGCAAAAAGAGAAAAAAAAAATTCAAGCTAGGTAAGATTCAATACACCAACTTCCTATGTGTTAATATATGTATCTTGGTGAGTTGATTGGTGTATGTTTGAATTGCTGAAAACACCTTGAATGTGTAAAATATCCATGACCTAGAAATTGGCATGAATTTGAGAAAGAGAAGAGAAAGTTAAGTAAGCATGGATTTAAGGATGAAATAGGCATGTATGTAGGATTGTAAGATAGTTTTATGAAATACATAAATTGGAATAGATGAGAAATGAAAATAGTTATATGAGATATATGGTGAAATACCATAATGGGAGAAAATGATGAAATTGAGGCATATGGAGATTTATGCCGGTTTAATTCGAATCAGTAAACTGGAATGAGTCTAATAAGTTCTCGAGAAATGATTTGTTAAATCGAAACGGACTTAAGGTAGAGTAAAGTCCAATAAGCTGAAATAAGGATAAATGAGTATAAAAAGGACCTAATTGCATTGATTTGAGATTTATGCAAGTGAAAAATAAGTATATTAAGGTATACAGATGTGAATGAGTATTAACAGCTTCGAAGTTGATATGAGAAGCTGATCGGACTGCGAGAGTGAGCAGCACTAAGGTAAGGGAATTTCGTGCGTAGCTAACGGTAGCTACACGTATTTTGATTAGAATTTTGATTATTATACCGTATATGAAATTCCGTGCATAGAAAAGTTTCGATAGGAACCGATAAGGTAAATTGTAGTTTTATCCAATTTAAGGATAAAAAGCTTAGGAAGCATGTTTGTGACTAATTTTGATAGTTGCATGATAGAATGGCTAATGTTTTCATGTATATACGAAAACAGCAGATTTGAGTGCCTATTTGATTTGATTGAGTGAAATTTCAATTGTAATAATCCATCTACCGGTTTGTGTGAAAACAATTAGTGCTAGAGAATAATTGCACTAGATTTTATGAGATATGCATCACATAGTACTTGAGTATATTCTCGTACTGATTTTAATGCGATTTATGCATGATAGAGTACTGGGAGCGTTGCTTATACTCAATTTTATTGATTGATGCATGATAGAGTATTGGAGTATCGCTCATACTCAGTTTAACATGACATAGTGCTGGGAGTATAGCTCGCGCTAGATTTATATAACTTATGCATGAGGTCATGTTGGGAGTTTACTCTCACGTTCCAGTTTTGAAAGAGATAGCATGAAACAGCCATGTTGGGAGCCTGTGCTGATTGTTTGTCACACCGATTATATGCTCGTACGTGCATATTTTGAGATATGGCCGAGGGCTATTGAAAATATTATCCATAGTATGAGGGTTATGACTTATGGCAAGCACCCTGACTATGAGGTATACCCAAGGTATGAGGGCTAAGACTTATGGCAAGCACCCCGACTATGAAGATTGGGTCCATGGAGTACTTTGTACTGTGTATATCACATGAAGTATAATGTACCGTGAGTGCACGATGTTATTGAGTTGTGAACTGATGGTAGAGGATTTGACCCACCTCCCGTTACAACAAATGTGAGATTTCTTGAATGAATTATCACATGATTTTATAATCTGAACATGTGACTTTGTGTGTGATAAGGGTAACCCAAGGGATGGGTGAGGCCCAGATTTCCATGGTTTTAACATGATGAAATGCCATATTGTTTTGATTTAATTGAAATGACATGATAAAATGTGATTTATATTAATTACATGAGAAATGCAATGTTTTGCATAAACTACTGAGATTATTAAACTAGCATGATTTCAGTTTTATAACTGATGATTTATATCTATATGTATATATTGCATAAATGTTTCAAGAAAGACACATACTTTAGATATGAGTCGAAAAGGAAATGATTTAGTGGCATGAGCATTGTATTTTGTAGATAGTGTGGTTATCTACTTGCTTGCCTTATTTCCTTAGTGAGTTGTGAGCTCACCCCCTTTTTATTTCCCTCTCTTTACAAAGTGTTCCCAGTAGTTAGACACGACTGAGGACTAGTATTCCTTTATCCACTGCACACCCATCATACGAGAGGTATACACAATTTGCTACTTTTGTACTGAACAATGTAAAAGCACAATTATGTAAACGATTGTACGGTCGGGGATGTATATGTACAAGTATTTGTATAATGTATATTAATTACATTTAAGAAAGAATACTTACGGTAAATAGATAATTGTATTGACATGTATGCATGTTACAGAATGAATGTGGTTGAGGTGACTAATATCGAATCACAGTCCAACGGTTTGGTGTTGAGTTATGACAGAAGGCCAGGTAAGTAAAATGCGAAATATTTGTGATGGTTTTGGTAGGTCACGGGAGAAGAGTCATGACAACCGATTCTACCAAGGAAAAAAGAAAAAGAAAAAATAGAACAAAAAGAAAAAAAAGGGCAAAAAAATTCGATGATACACCACACTACAGGTAAGCTGGTAAGCGGTCAAAAGTGACCGATTTAATTTTTGAGAAATTTATTTAAATTTATATTTGTTCAAAATTTACCCGGGTTGAATATATATTTGTGTAGCTCGATCAGAGACGACGAACGTGAGCTTGATCGAGCCTCGCATTTCGTACCCACGTAAAATTTCGGCTTAGAGATTGGATTAAGAGCAAATCGAATTGGATGAGCCTCTGACAGTGGAATTTAGCTACGCGTTCGACGTGATTCGAGGTAAGGGAATTTTTTAAGTGCTTAGAGATATCTATACATATTTTTGAGGGGATTTACAAGGCCTAGAAATTCCTAAAGTATCTATAAATGAAATAATAATTTTTGTGAAAATCGGGGCATAGGTGGAAAAATGCGATTTTGCCATTGGGAGTAAAATTTACGAAAAGAGTAGTAAGACTAATAATTTGCATGATTATCATGTTGCGATGTTTTATATGAATGTATTGCTTTGATTTAAGCAAATTTACGCATAGGTTGACTATTGATTTCATGATTTATACGGAATGGTACATGTTAGGTACCGGTTGCGATTTTAAATATGTTTTATCAAAATTGAGCCACATATCATATTTATACGAGTAAAAAGAGTGCTGGAGCCTTACTCGCACAAAATTTTACTGATTTATTACTCATAAAATTCATACTGGAGCGTTTCTCGTATGAGGATTTTTATATGTGTACAAAACTGTGCTAGAGCTTCACTCGCACGAGATTTTAGATATCAATATGCATGGCGTTGTGGTGGAGCGTCGTTCGCACTAGATGGGATGTGACATGCATAGAGCTGTGCTGGAGCCTCCTGTAGACTGTGTGTCACAGAGAGATGGTATGCTCGTACGACGTGGGTTGGTTATCGACATAGTATGGGGTGGATAAGACCTACGGCAGGCACCTCAGACTATGATATGGGTCCACGAAGTAACCATGTATGTCATACGGAGTACGCTGTATCGTGTAGTCATGACGATTAGCTGATGTGACTTAATATTCTAGCAAGTAGGATTTGACCCCACCTTCTGTTGCAGTTGTGATGCCTCGTACACTGGGATTTGTGTAGCTTGGGAACAGAGACATAGTATGGCCATAGTCCTCAATTTTTCATACAATAACCTACATGCCTCACATGATATCATATGGTCTGAAGAGACCAGGGCTGACCCGAATGAGGGGTGATGCCCCGATTTATGTTTTTTAATTGAGATGCGATTTAATGGATCAAGGTATTCCCGAGGAATGGGTTTAAGGCTTAATGTGGTTGTTTTATGATGAAACTAATAAGTTTTAATGTGACGAGCATGAGATATCATACATGATGATTTTTCCCTGTTTGTTTTATATGCCTGATTTCATGATTTATCTTATATGATAGATATATACATGTGGCATTGTTTTTAGTCTTGCCTTATGCTCTAGATGTAAACGATTTTATATCATGACATTATAAGCACATAGATAATATAGTTATCTACTTGCTTACATTATTACCTTACTGAGCAAGTTGTGCTCACCATTTCACTTTCCACCCTCTATAGAGCATTCACAGTAGTTGAGAGCGGGTAGAGACTGTATTCCTAGTTGTCCGCTGCTTCCCATCGCGAATCAGGTATATAAATCGTACAGTTTTGTATCTAAACATATAATAGCACAGTTTTGTAAACGAATGTAATTATGAGGGATGTAAATATATGAAAACGTATGTACATACATTTTTATAACATATGTAATTATTATTATACTGCCTGAGATTCTAACATTATTACCATGGTAATAATGATATGGTCAAATGGGATAAGCGTTGGAATTATTACTGGCTCATAGCCCAACTCGTCTAAACTGGAATTGTCACGAGGAGGTAAGATGTATAGAAAAAGTGAAAAAAATTGTAGTGATTTTTGGTAGAACGGGTCGTGACAAAAGGTGGTATCAGAGCTAGAGTTGGTCGAATATGAGTCAGTAATAATAGTTAAGAAATTAAATCCCCATAGTATTGTGCTTTGTTTAGATATAACTGTGTATATCAAGATGGGATTAGACTAATAGATTGTTATGGATGCAGGAATTTAGGCATTATGCCTGTCACCCGTAGTGGTAGAGGGGCGAGTTCACGTGCTAGAGGCTGTAGAGGTAGGCCTGAGAGCTGTAGCCATAGACTAGTCAGGCTCCGCAGGATCCTGCTGAGAGACCAGGGGATACTGAGGCATGCTTCGCTAAGATTGAGCGAAGTATAGAAAGCCTTGTTGAGATAGTTGCGCAGACGTTAGGGGCTGGTGATAGACGAAGTCTAGCGGGGCAACCTACTGCTACTAGACAGACAGCTGCAGAGAGACCTCAGACTATAGAGACTGTTACACCACCACTAGTTTAGGATACAGCTTCTCTTGTCGCTCTACAGCCGAGCGGTAGTGATCTGGGTTATGACTATGAGCTGAACAGATTACGATAATTCTAGAAGTTTAGACCTCTAGTTTTCAGAGGGGTGAAGGACCCAGTTGTTGCAGAGGATTAGATATATGAGATGGAGAAGTTGTATGGGTTCTTCAGGTGTAAATCGACTGAGAGGATTGCATTTGCCATATTTATGCTTAAGGGCGAGGCAGAGCATTGGTGGAGATCCACTGTGTCTATCCTGAGAGCCCAACACATAGAGATTACTTGGGAGATATTTTTGGAGGCCTTTAGGAGGCATTATATTTTGGCCACTGCACAAAGGAGGTTACAGATGAAGTTTATGAGTTTGGTTCAAGGGAACCGCTCGTTTGATGAGTATGAGTCAAAGTTCATATCCTTCGGGAGGTATGACTTGGATACATTGAGCAGTGAGACTCGGAAGGTTCAGAAGTTCATTGATTGATTGAGACCAGCCATCAGATCTAGATTAGGTCTTTTGACATTTCTACTTATAAGGAGGCAGTGCATAGGGCACAATTGTGTGAGCAAGATTTTAAGCAGAGTACCTCAGAGTTGGGGAAGGTCAGCAGAGCTTGAGATAGAGATCGAAAGAGATCTAGAGGGGATAGAGTGGTCAGGAGAAGAGGACGACTCTTTAAGAAGAGGCTGAAGATCGAGGAGATACGGGAGAGGAGTGATAGACCTCCAGTGTCACGATCCAAAAATCAGAGTAAATTTTTTTGTTTTTCTTTCATACTTACCTGTCCTTTGATCGTGACCATACTCCACTAACAATTGGGCTGTGCGTCAATGTCAGTCCCACCATTCAATCACCATATAACTTAATTCCTTATTACAGAAAAAGGTAAACACATGCATTTTTCATTTATTCTTTTCCATTCATTTACAAGTGTTTACATTATCTATACATCCCCAACAATTACTTACAAACATGTTACTGTGCTATTCTTATTTAGATACAATACGTACAAGTGTATATACCTCAAAATGATGGGCAGCAGTGGATATCAGGAATGCAGTACTCAGTCACCTTAAAGTCTACTGGAGGGAATCTCTGTAGGAAAATGAAAGGGGTGAACACATCAAGCTCAGTAAGGCAATCCTACGAACAAGTAGGCAACCATACTACCTACATGAATGTGGTGCCGTGCATAAATTACCCTTTCTCCACACAGTTAAAAGCAGATGCTATAATTCATGATGTCATGTAAAACAAATTCGCATGTGGATTTCCAAGAGCATGGAAAATTCAACATGCAACTCTTTTAAATCATTTCTCATTAAAATTTCACAACAAAGCCAGGACTCAACCCATCCCTCGGGTGTTTCTTGACTCACAGAAAATCATGAAGTCAAATGCTTTTTAAAGCAATAATAACATGCAATACAATGAATGCATGTAAAACCAGTTTACATCACTCATGGGTTTAAATAGCATGGAAATAACATCATGCAAATTCAATTTAAAACCTAGTTTCATTCTTATCAAAATCTTATCTCAGTCAGGATCTAACCCCTCCCTTGGGTGATCCAGACTCACACAAAAATCCACAAAACGAGTTTCACAAAACATTAACATGCGAGACTAGGCAATATATGTATATATCTTGGGCAAATAACTAGGACGATGGCCATATGTCCTTGTGATTCCACTGCTACACGGATCCTAGTGTGTGGGGTCTCACCACTATCGGGAACCTCCCTGGGAGGTGGGTCAGTCCATCTCGTCGGTCCTGCCTGATCACTCGCATCCAAAGATGCCACTCACATCCGAAGATGCCACGCATCTGAAGATGCCACATAATCAATCTCAGCATGGTACAACGTACTCCGTGGACCCATATCTCATATCCATACTCATGCCCTGTCTCAAAACGCATGTGTGAGCCTATTTAATCGGCGTGACAAACAGTCTACCCGGTGCTCCAAGCACGGCTCATCGCATGTTTTCATAAAACCAGTGCGAGCGATGCTCCAGTACTCTCATAAAATCAAGGAAAATCTCGTGCGAGCCAAGCTCCAGTATGCATTTCATAAAATCTTATAAGATTAGTGCGAGCTAAGCTCCAGCACTCTGTCAAAATCATGTAAAACTAGTGCGAGCTAAGCTCGAGCACTCTATTATAGGAATAATGTGAAAATCTCATGCGAGCTAGGCTCCAGCACCCTGTCATGAAAATCATGTAAAAATCTGGTGCCAGTTAGACTCCAGCACCATGTCACAAAAATCATATAAAAATCTGGTGCGAGATAGACTCCAGCACTAATGCATGTAAAACTCTAGTGCGAGATCTCGCTCCAGCACTAATGCATGCATCACACAAATCAAAACTCGTGCGAGCTGAGCTCTAGCATGTCACTTGTCTATAAAATCACGTAGGCGGCTCTGTTATCTCAAAACAATTTCTAACAGAAATCACATTGTTGAAAATATGCAATGCAGCGCATTTTTATTTAAAAGTTAGCGAGCCTACTCATGAACGTGTCAAAACACCTCAAGAACAAGCAGGACCCTCTTGTTCTTGCTCCTCCCAATTTTTCCTAAATTTGAAAATTTTACCCTTAACAAGGGTATTTTGGTAATTTTCTCATCCGGGGCACTAAACTTTTTATCTTAAATCTAGACCCTTCAGACAATTTTAGGGTATGTAAATGATGTCGAAATTGCGTAAAGTTACCTCTAGCAGCCCATAAAATTCCCTTACCTGGAATCACGCGCAAGTTTGTCCCGTCTCGATGATACCAAGTCTCTCAATCCAAATTCACTCCAACCAAGTCTACGGAGCTGCATATAACCACGTATTTGGGTCAGTTCTAATATATTTATCAGTGTTTTACTCTTTCTGATCGAATCTAAAGTACTGGGTCCGTTTTACTTTATTGGGCCCGATTACATCTTAATGGACCTCGACCCATTTTCAGTCCGTTTCTACTTATTAAATCCCTTCTTCGGGTTTACTGGGCTCATTTGGATTACCAATAATCATCGGGCTTCGTTCCAAACTCATTGGATAGCCCGTATACTATTTACGATAATTACTTTAAAATTTCGAATAAAATTCCTTTTATGCAGAATTAATCCGTAAAACCCATAAAATAATCTTAACTCTACATTAAGGACTCTAATTGTCATAATTAAAATGTACTTACCCAATGTTATGCGGGGTACAAAAATCGAAGCTCAATCGACTCTCGTTCGGGCTCTGTCGTAAAACTGCACAATTAGGTAAATTTGGGTTATTCTCCATTAAATATAATATTAAATAAATTTTTGAAATTTACCCATATGTCAATCTCGACCCTCGATCAACTTACTTGAATCTCGAGTCGTCCCCGGTAATTTTTCTTTCCTTTTTCTTTTTTTTCCTTTTCTTTTCTTTTCCTTTACTTCTCTTTTTCCTTCCTTTTCCTTCCTTTTCCTTTCGGCCAAACGGTGCCGTTTTGGGGGTTTGCAGTCGCCAACGGTTTCAACGATTTTGTCGGCCGCTACTGGTCTCAAAAGGATCGCCTCCTCCTCCTGATCACGCCGGTGGCCACCGTTCAAGCCCAGCTGCCGTGGATCACCGAAAATCGGGCCATTTTCCTCTCGATTTTCTCTTCCTCCGTTCGGCGGTTTTTGGCGTCTATAAGGCGCGTCGCAGGTGCTGTGGAGTTCACCGGCCTCTCCTCTTTCTCCTTCGGTCTTCGTCGGGGATTGTAGACCACCGGTGGTCATGGGTGGCTCGGGTCCTCTTCGGCTATCGTTTTCGGTTTCAATTTTTGGGTTTTCCCGATTTTTTCCAATTTTCATTTCTTTTTCTAAATTATTATTATTATTATTTATAATTTATTTTATTATTATTATATTCATTAAAATAATATAAAATCCCCAAAAATATCTACTAAATTATATATATATTCATAATTAATTAATTTAATTTATTTATTTTATTTTAACCCTTGTTCCGGTATATTTTCTCCGTATTTTTAGGATATTGTCCCGAGTGAATTTTTGGTAATTCTAAATAATTTCGGATCTTGATCAATTGGACTCGAAATTTGATAATTTCCTCATTATTGATCAAGATATCCTAAATTCTTATTTTTAATTAAAAGTTTCTTATCGAATTTATACCGAATTTCGATCTTTTGATCGTTTTACCCTTCTAGACGTTCGGGACCAATTTAGACCGACTTTCCTTCTTAGACCCACTATAATTTCTCATTTAAAAATTCGTATCTCTGTCTGGACCATTCAAATCTTATAAATTTAATTTGAAATTTCTTAACTGTCCGTTTTCAAATTTTATGTGTGTTTGACTATTCCATTCATATTTATATGATCAAAATCATTCGTCTTATGATTCCATTATATATAGCAATATCCATACAATGTGTGAATCATAAGGAAACACAATAAAAATTCTGTCTTACATAATCTCCCCCACTTAAGAAATTTGGTCCTCCAAATTAGAACAAAGTCAAATGGGTCCATAAACAACTCCGGGCACGTCTATCGCATCATACTCTTTAATTCTCATGTGACTTTTCCAGAGTGTACTACTACCAAAGGACTTGACTAAGGAGATCATCTATAACCTCAACACTTTCTCCTTCCGTCTAATACCTGAATTAATTCTTCAACGTACTTTATACTTTCATTAAGCTGAGCTGTTGGAGCTCATATCCGATCACATATGCTGGGTCCGGATAGTATTTTCGAAGCATCAAAAGATGAGACACATTGTGGATGCCTACTAATTCATGGGGTAACGCCAACCTACAGGCCTTATCTCCCACTTGTCCAATCTCTTAAAGGATTCAATCTAACGAAACTCAATTTGTCTTCTTTTCGAATCTCGTTATGATATGTGCTACAAGAGGATGATTTAGGACTTTGAATGAAAAATAGAATATCAACCTAGACCGGAAGTCTAAAGAGACTTGAACCAAAGGTATTGGACATCGACCCTACGAATATAAAATTCGAGAACCTAAGGTATAACAATGGTGGTTGGTGAAGAGGGAGGCGCCACAAGGAAGAAGACCTTGATAAGCCCAGTTGAGAGGGAACCCTAGTGATGTGGTCGTGTCACCAGATCCACGTGTGCAACTATCCGCATGCCACGTGTCGATCCAAGAACAGGCCACGTGGCAGATTGGCCACAGAAGCACTATGCGACACCGTTCCCAGATGTGCGACAGAGTGTTTGACGCGAGAGGAGTCTATCGCCTCACAGTCTGCCGCGCATCGTTAGCGACAGATCTCCATCGCCCATGCACGGCACAGGACTCTCGCACAGACCGCGGTAGAGGTCCCCGACAGAGGTCTCCAGCACTGTATGCGCCAGAGTCTCCCGCACGGCCTGGGGCAGAGTCCCCAGAGTCTCTCGCATGGCCTGGGGCAGAGTCCCCAGAGTCTCTCGCACGGCCTGGGGCAGAGTCTCCCGCACGGCCTGTGGCAGAGTCCCCAGAGTCCCCAGAGTCTCTCGCACGGCCTGGGGCAGAGTCCCCAGAGTCTCTCGCACGGCCTGGGACAGAGTCCCCAGAGTCTCTCGCACGGCCTGGGGCAGAGTCTCCCGCACAGAAGCGCGACAGAGTGCTCTACCACTCTGTCGCGGCCCAGACACGCGCCTGGGCCTCAGCCCGAACCGACTCAGAAGCCTATAAATATGAGGTGAGCCCTCTGAAGGAGGCCAGATCCAGAGATCGATCCAAAATCCAAGAAAAACAGGGAGAACACTTAAACACTCTGATTTAAGCCATAAACTCTCCTTTTCTTACATACATACATACACCAATTCCCGATCACTGACTTGATCGTCGGAGTGCGCGTGCAGGGAATAATCCCTGCCCCCTCTGATTCCTGTTGTTTTTGCAGGATATACGAAGAACACGTGGAGCAAACTGTGACGATTGAATTAACCGTCAACAGTACAATCCGATCACGTGGAAAGCAAAGCACTGTTGCTGTCAGGTAGGCAACATCAATTGGCGCCGTCTGTGGGAAACTTGACAAAAAGTCAGGTTCTCTATTGAAATGGTGAGGACGCGTTCCGTAGCAGAGTTGACAGGAGGGCGGAATTCTGTAAGTCCCCCTGCCAGATCGGAACGAAGGAAGAGACAAAGTGAAAGGGCTCAAGCAGAAGCCTTAGTCTCCCTGCAAGAATTTGACGCTCTGAAGCGCAAAAATGAAGAGGCTACGACAGCCCTGAGAGCCATGGTGAGCTTCTTCAGAGAGGCTCTCCCCCAGTTCAGTTTACCCCAAGAAGTACAGCAGTTAGTGGGGGAATGCACCCCTAGACAGACCTACGAGAGAGGTCAGCCCTCCAGCCTGGTAAACGCTGGACAAGAGGCAGGAACGCCATACAACGCTACTGTCGATCCAGCGAGACAGAGTCCACCCGGTGCACCTCGGCGACAGAGTTCGCCAGGAGCTCAAAGGCGACACAGCTCAACCGCATCTCCCATGCGTCAGACATCTCCTCTGTCCTATGATCGACAGAGTTCGTCGATTCTGCGGCAGAGTTCCCCCGCAGCTCAACGTCGACAGAACTCTCCCGCGGACAACATGCGGCAGAGGTATCCTGCATCGTATACGAGACGGTGCACTCCTACCGCTTATAGGCGGCAGAGTTCACCTCTGCCCAATGTGCGGCAGATTTCCCCTCTGGCCGCCAGGCGACATAGTTCTCCCGCTCCCCGTAGGCGGCAGAGCTCACCTCTGCCCAATGTGCGGCAGACTTCCCCTCTGGCTGCCAGGCGACAGAGCTCACTCGCAGCCCGTAGGCGGCAGAGTTTCCATACCTGTCGCAGCTCATCCCCTGTGTTGGAACATGACGTGAGGGCGTGTGGAGCTGGGGAGCGAAGGAGACAAGGAGATTTTTACCCGCAAGAAGGTCCCGAGATATCAAATCCCATAGTCAGAGGAGCTGGAAGAGATATTTACCAATCAGACTCTTCTAGACCGGAAGGGACAGGACCTTACTCAGCTCGAGGGTCGGAGGACGTGGAAAAGGTCATCCAAAGGATCCTCGAGAAGAAAAAGCTAGTGTCTCCGGATGATGGACAAAGGAGGAGGATCCCATTCAGTCCGGAGATCATGAACAAACCCTTGCCGAAAAAGTTCAAAATGCCTTCTATGGCTACTTACACCGGCAAAGCGGATCCCTACGACCATATTCGGAGTTATGAATCCCTCATGCTGCTTCATGGATGGGAGGACGAAATCATGTGTAGAGCCTTTTCTCTCACATTGTCCGGGCACGCTCTGAAATGGTTCAACGGGTTGAGTGAAGCTTCAATCTCCTCTTTTGACAAGTTGAGAAATGAGTTCCTCAAAGTGTTCATGATCCATAGCCAAAGGAAGAAAGACGCTACCTACCTACTCACGCTTAAACAAGGAAATCGAGAATCCTTGAAGAGTTATGTAGATCGCTTCCGAGATGCGACCTTGGAGGTGGAAGATCTACCAGTGGGGGTAGCCTTGGCTGCGATGCTGCAAGGGACAAGCTCAGAGAAGCTGCAAGAATCTCTCTCTCTCGATCAACCTATAATGATCTCCGATCTCTTTGCCAGGGCTAATAAATACGTGGCTCAAGAAGAAGTCATGAAAATGATACAGCCCAGGGAGGCTAAAGAGGGAAAGAAGAGAGAGAGAGATGCGCCCGGGAGAAGCTCCCAAAGACCCGTGAGAGTAGACAAAACCCCCAAGCTCAGGTACGAAGGCTACACCCGACTGAGCGAGCCTCGTACTGCAATACTGGCAGCAATTGAGGGGGCGGGACTACTGGAATTCCCCAAGAGGAAGATGGGAGATGTAGGTCGAAATTCTGAAGCCTACTGCGAATTCCATTGTGCTCACGGACACCCGACAGAGAGGTGTAAAGACTTGATGGACCAGTTAGAAAGACTGGCCAGAGAGGGCAAGATTAATCGCTTCTTATGGAGAAGCAAGAGACCCCGTTATCCTCCGCGTGACCAAAGAAATGACCGTCCGTGGACCGGGGCAAATAACAACAATAGACGGGATAGGCCAAGAAACGAAGCGGTCAGGCCTGCAATTCCCCGTGCCAATCCGCCAAACAACGAGCCTACAGCCCCCGCGATTAATGTCATCGCAGGTGGGGAATCAAGCGCGGGAAGCTCTTCTTCATCCCGCAAGAGCTACGCCAGGCAGGCGTATCAGGTGAACGCTGTTATGGAAGAACAGGCGGACGAAGAGCCCATCGTGTTCACTCCGGCTGACAAAGGAGATATCGCCATGCCCCATGATGACCCTATGGTGATATCCACTGTCGTGGCCAAACACCCGGTAAGCAGAGTCCTGGTTGATAACGGGAGCTCAGTGAACCTGATCTATTGGAATTGCTTTGAGAAAATGAGCATTTCCGAAGATAGGTTGAAACCCGTTATGACACCGCTGTACGGATTCACGGGTGAGCGAGTGAAGGTCGCTGGATCCATGGAGTTGCCAGTGACCCTCGGTGAGCACCCGAAAGATGTGACCCGACAAGTGTTGTTCATGGTGGTCAGATCCACCTCCGCCGCCTACAACATGATCTTAGGCAGGCCGGTGCTGAACGACATGAGGGCGGTAATATCCTCTTGCTATCTGTTGATGAAATTTCCCACTCCCAACGGAGTCGGGCAAGTACGAGGAAACCAAAAGAGCGCCCGTACTTGTTATCTCGCTTCCACTGCCAACAAGGTAGCACAGAGGAAAGAAACCTTATGCATTGACGATCCGCCTAAGCCCCAACCTGTAGAGGAAACATAAGCCATTGCGCTAACTGAAGGGGATAGCGGAAAAAGGGCATTCATCGGGACTCAGTTGGGCGAGCAACAGAAAAAGGAGATAGTCGAGTGTCTGAGAAAAAACTCGGATATCTTCGCCTGGAGCCCAGCGGACATGCCCGGGATCAGTCCCGAAGTCATATGCCATGAACTTAACATCATACCCGGACATAGACCCGTCAAACAGAAGAAGAGGAGTTTCGCCCCGGAGCGACAAAAAGCAATCACTGAAGAAGTGACTAAACTCCTAGGCGCCGGATTCATCCGAGAAGTCTATTACCCTGAGTGGTTAGCCAATGTAGTGATGGTAAAGAAATCTAGCGGGAAATGGCGAATGTGTGTTGATTTCACAGACCTGAACAAAGCCTGCCCTAAAGATTCATACCCCCTACCTCGAATAGACAGACTCGTAGATGATACATCCGGCTACGAACTCCTCAGTTTCTTAGATGCATTCTCCGGGTATCACCAAATCATGCTTCACCCAGAAGACGAAGAAAAGACTTCTTTTATAACCGATGACGGAACCTATTGCTATCGGGTAATGCCGTTCGGTTTAAAGAACGCGGGTGCCACCTACCAACGAATGGTGAGCAAAGTGTTCAAAGATCTTCTGGGAAATACCATGGAAGCCTACGTGGACGACATGATAGTCAAGAGCCGCGTAGGAGAATCTCATGCTGATCAAATGTCCACGGTATTTGAAGTATTGAGGAAATTTAACATGAAGCTAAACCCCGAAAAGTGCTCTTTCGGGGTAAGGTCAGGAAAATTCCTAGGCTTCATGATCACTAATAGGGGTATCGAGGCAAATCCTGAAAAGATACAGGCTGTCATTGACATGAAACCCCCAACCACCGTAAGAGAGGTCCAAAGATTGACAGGCAGAATAGCGGCTCTGAATCGCTTCTTGTCGAAATCAGCCGAAAAGAGCTTGCCTTTCTTCAAAACTCTACGGGGGGGGGGGGGGGAAGAACTTCGAATGGACGGAAGATTGTCAAAAAGCCTTTGAAGATCTCAAGGAATACTTGAAGCGGTTGCCTCTATTAACAAGGCCCCTGGAAGCAGAACAGCTCTATATGTATTTGGGAGTCGGTGATTTCGCCGTTAGCGCGGTGCTACTAAAGAAAGACGAAATGGTACACCGTCCCATCTACTATGTGAGCAAAGTGTTATTAGATCCAGAGACCCGCTATCCACTGGCCGAAAAGCTAGCATTAGCCCTCTTGATGGCCTCGCGAAAGCTGCGTCCGTATTTCCAAGCACATCCTATCACCGTCTTAACAGACCAACCATTAAGACAGATCCTCCAGAAACCTGAACATTCAGGGAGGTTAGTGAAATGGGCGGTGGAGCTTGGGGTATACGACATCACATTCCAAGCGAGATAGGCTATCAAAGGTCAAGCTCTGGCTGACTTCATCGTGGAATGCACTATCCCAAAAGACAGCAGTGAAGGGGAGGCTCACCCATGGTTACTGCATGTCGATGGGTCATCAAGTGCCAACGGAAGTGGAGCGGGTATAGTCCTGGTGTCACCAGAAGGAAAATCCCTGGAATACTCCCTACGATTCGGATTCCCTAGTTCGAACAACATAGCGGAGTATGAAGCTTTGATAGCAGGGATGGCACTAGCGGAGAAACTACAGGTTCACCACTTGGTAGCACACAGTGATTCCCAACTGGTGGTGAACCAATTCAGCGGAAAGTATGAGGTACGAGAACCGATACTGGTTCCTTACTTAATGAAAGTCCAACTCTTGGCCAAGACTTTCAAAAGCTTTCAGCTGATGCAAATTAACCGATCCGAAAACACACATGCTGATTCACTGTCTAAGCTAGCCTCCTCAACAGAAACACAAGGAAGGACTGTAAAGGTGGAGAGGCTCGAACGACCAAGTATTGAAGAGGTCGAAGTGTGTGACATTGAAGTTGGAGACGATTGGAGATCCCCATTTAAACAGTATCTCACTGAGGGTACACTCCCCCAAGACAAGGACGAGGCTCGTCGCTTGAAAATACAAGGGGCGAAGTTCACACTCATCAATGGAGAACTGTACAAAAGGGGATACTCATCGCCACTGCTAAAATGTCTGGGACCGGAACAAGCTAGATATGCCCTAGCGGAAGTGCATGAAGGAATCTGCGGCGAACACTTAGGAGCAAGAGCTCTTGCCGCCAAAGTACTGCGATCGGGATTCTACTGGCCAACGCTGAAAAAAGATGCAATGGACCAAACTCGCAGATGCGATAAATGCCAGAGGTTTGCACCTATCACAACAGCCCCAGTAACTCCCTCTCAAGGCACAGTACATCCAATTCCTTTTGCACAATGGGGATTGGATATTCTTGGACCCTTCCCCTTAGCCACGGGACAAAGAAAGTTCCTGTTAGTGGCCACCGATTACTTCACCAAGTGGATTGAAGCACAGCCTTTAGCCACAATCACGGAAAAGAAAGTGGAGGCAATGGTGTGGAAGGACATTGTCTGTCGATTCGAAATTCCCCGCATCTTAAATGCCGACCACGGGAAGCAATTCGATTGCAACGCCTTCCGTGAATTCTGTAAAGACCTCAACATCCAGCTAAGGATCTCTTCAGTGTCATATCCTCATGCTAATGGACAAGCCGAGGTCAGTAATCGGATTATCCTCCATGGGCTGAAGACCAGGCTAGACAGAGCAAAAGGAGCCTGGGTGGACGAATTGCCTAGTGTCTTATGGGCATATCGTACCACCAGCCATGTGTCGACTAATGAAACGCCGTTCAGTCTTGTATACGGCGCAGAAGCACTGATCCCCGTGGAACTTGGAGCAATATCACCAAGGGTGGTACCCTTGGTAGAGGAAGAAAACTCTCAAGCTCTAAGGGAAGACTTGGACCTAATCGATGAACACAGAGAAACCGCGGCTATTCGATTGGCATCCTATCAACAGAGGGTAGCCAACTACTACAATAGCCGGGTAAGAGATAGGCCAATGTCTGAGGGAGATCTAGTGCTCAGAAAGTCGCAGATCACGAACGCCCTAAAGGAGGACGGGAAGTTCAGAGCCAACTGGGAAGGTCCCTACAGAATCAGACGCAAGATCGGACCTAACACCTGCGCTCTGGAAACTCTACAAGGGAAGAAGATAGGGAAAACGTGGAACTCAAATCACTTGAAGTTGTATTTGAGATAACCACTACATCTTCCTTCCCAAACACTATTGTTTTACTAACACTGTCACCAGATGTAAGACAAAATCTCGTGACAGGATTCTGAAACCATAAGAGCCTGAGACGCTATGCGTCACTGTGGCCAGGTATGCATTCACCCCAGCCGTAAGAGCCTGAGACGCTATCCGTCACTGTGGCTAGGCATATATTAATAAAACACATGAGGGCTACCCTTGGTTCGGGCCCTGCGAACGCAGGCTACCAACGGGTCAGACTCACAAAGGACACTACCCTTGGTTCGGGCCCTGCGAACGCAGGCTACCAACGGGCTAGACCCAAAGCCTTAAAGGCCTAGGATGCTTTGTGTCACTATGGACAGGCGTAGTTGGTTCGGGCCCTGCGAACGCAGGCTACCAACGGGCTAAGCCTAAAGCCGTAAGAGCCTGAGACGCTTTGCGTCACTGTGGCCGGGCATAGTTGGTTCGGGCCCTGCGAACGCAGGCTACCAACGGGCTAGCACCAAAGCCGTCAAAGCCTGAGACACTTTGCGTCACTGTGGCCGGGCGTAGTTGGTTCGGGCCTTGCGAACGCAGGCTACCAACGGGTCAGACTCACAAAGGACACTACCCTTGGTTCGGGCCCTGCGAACGCAGGCTACCAACGGGCTAGACCCAAAGCCTTAAAGGCCTAGGATGCTTTGTGTCACTATGGCCAAGCGTAGTTGGTTCGGGCCCTGCGAACGCAGGCTACCAACGGGCTAAGCCTAAAGCCGTAAGAGCCTGAGACGCTTTGCGTCACTGTGGCCGGGCATAGTTGGTTCGGGCCCTGCGAACGCAGGCTACCAACGGGCTAGCACCAAACCGTCAAAGCCTGAGACACTTTGCGTCACTGTGGCCGGGCGTAGTTGGTTCGGGCCCTGCGAACGCAGGCTACCAACGGGCTAGCACTAAAGCCGTCAAAGCCTGAGACGCTTTGCGTCACTGTGGCCAGGCGTAGTTCAACCGAGCCGTAAGAGCCTGAGGCGCTATGCGTCACTTTGGCCAGGCGTATACTCAAAAGAGCCGTAAGAGCCTGAGACGCAATGCGTCACTAAGGCCAGGCATAAAGCATTCAATTAACCATCAAGGCCTAAGACGCTACGCTTCACCGTGGTCAGGTAATCAAAATATTAAGGCTATAAAAACTAAAGACGCCTTCACGTCACAGTACTCAAGCCTTAAACAACTCCGCGTTTGCACAAAAAATTCTTCCTGAAAGTATACCTTTCTATCAAGAATTGGGGAGCATACACGAATATCAATACAAAGCTATATACAAGCAAGGTATATACAAGCAAAGCAACAGAAACAATCAGACAAAGAATGATAAATGACAATTAGAGAAGTAGTGCAAGACAAAGCATGAACAAAAATCTCAATTTCATTTTCATTCAAGTGTCGGTACAAACAGATCTTTAACAGATCTTTACAATTGTATTTCGACAAAACTACAAAGTTAAAACAAAAAACAAAGTACTTGAAATGAAATACAAAAAAAAATAATAATAATAATAAAAAAGCAAAAATCCCTATCTACTCTCCGGGAGGAAGCTGGGGATCAGCTGCAAAACCTTCACTTCCAAGGGACTGCTCGCCCTCCTCGCCGTCTAAATCAAAGAGGGCTTCTATAGGCTCAGGAGCACCGTCCAGATCCGCGGGCTCCCAAGGACCAGCAAGGTTGACGAGATCGTCCTGAGCAGTCCTCTTAAACAGCTCGTCCGCAGGCTCAGCCTCGGGCTCGTACTTGGTCCAATCAGGGGCCTCAAAGAGCATCGCATCAGGGGTATATTGGAGCTCAGGAAATTCCTCTCCCTCCCTATGTGCTTCTAGCCAAGATCGGGCCAGGTAGAACCCGTACTTGACATAAGGGTTGGAGAAGTCTTCCTTCCGCCTCAAGCAGTCATTGGAGAGACGATACTCCTTTACGGCCTCGGCCCGTATGCTGTCAATTTCGGCCTGGGATAGTACAGGAGCAGTTTGGCCTTCCAACTCACCAACACGCTGCTCGAGCTCTTGATTCCGAGTGAGCGTAGACATATAGTTGGATTGCATACGGTCTAACTCAGAATGAGCCTCCTGCAGGTCCTCTTGGAGTTTACTAGATCGGGCCGTCTCCACTGTGAGATCCCCCTTGGCAAGACCAAGGTCTTGATGAGCCTTAGCAAGCTGCTCCTCCAGGCTTCGAACTAAATCCGGAAGAGGGGACAAGTTGTTGACCGTGTTCTGTAGCTCCATAACTTTGTCCCTCAACTCCCGGATCTCTCTGTCGGCTCGCTCCCGGTAAGCCCGATGTTGGGCATTATTTGCCGCGGTTCGTTGAGCCAGCTGCGCAAAAATGCAAAAATGTTAGACTCAAAGCATGCTGCAAAAAGCAATCAAAAAGAGAAGAAATCAGAAACTTACCCTCAACGCCTCGATGTCGGCTAAGTCTTCCCCCTCGGGGTAGTTTCTGAATATCCTTGCCTCATCTCGAGGAAGGATAGTGGACCAGCTCAACCGAGAGGCCACCCCGGGAGTGTCCAGAACATCATTATCACGAACCCCGGGGTAGACTCGGAATTCGTGGCCCCTCATAATATTCCCCCCATCCACGGAATAGGGCCTCTCGTCGGCAGGACCTATCCTCGGCAATATCGGCCTGCTTCTCATCGAACTCTCGATATACAGGCGCTTTCTATTCTTCCGCTGAGACGGAACGATATTGCATTCCGCGCGCTCCTCAGAGCGTGATCGCCCGGATGACCCGGAAGCCCCCCGTGAAGACGAGGCAACTCTCCCCCTATCCCGAGATAAATCTCTCTGCTCTGAAGGAGGGGGAGGCATCGCTTGCCTAGAAACTGGAGGGGTCCGAGCGCGAGATGGATGAGAGGGGACTGGTGCCTCACTCGGGACATCGTCAGCCAAACGATGCCTCTTCCTGGCAGGAGCGCTGGAAGGACCAGCCTCAGAAACCTGGTGACCTAATGATTGCCGGAAATGACTCATGTCTGCAAAAAAGAAAAAGAAGATCAATGGTTAATAAATTGATCAAAAATAATAAGTAGAGGGAAAAAATAAAAGTTACCGTCAGGAGAGTCTAAGTGCTCCTGAAGGGACTCGATATTTATCCCCTCGTCGTCTGGAAGCACCATGAAAGTGGAGCCGAACCCTTCCCAACCAGTGAGATCGGCTAAGGGTTCGCTACCAGAGCTGGATTCCAGATTGGTGCCCCCTACATCCTCTTGTGGCCTAGGAGCTTCAGGATTTAACTCGGGAGAAGCCGAAGGCAGAGGATCTGACGACGGAACAGAGGGTCCGGCAACAGGGACCGGACCCACACCCCAGCCTGCTAATATCAAATTTTCATTTGATACAAGGGTGTCCAGGCTAAGGGGATGAGGGACCAGCAATTTGTCGATGTCAGAAGACAACTGCTCCCTAAGTGTGGCAACCCGGGGACCCTTGGGGATTTCGTGCCTATTCTCCCAACGAGTAGGGATATCCAGGCCCTCGGGCACTTCCACAACCAGCCATTCTGTCTCGAAACCATGAAGCTTGTTAGCAGGTTTCTCAAATAATCGGTTCTCAAAACCAGGCTGGTACACCCGCTGAAGCGAGTAAGGCACTAAGCCGAGACTCCCTCGAAACCTAAAGAATACTTCAAAAAGAGGAAGAGACGGAGGGACGCCCCTTAAATGGCAGTGCACAGTGAATGCTACCAATTGCATCCATGCATGAGGATGCAGTTGCCCCGGGGATACCCTGTGCGTCCTGAGGAAGGAAGCCCCAAAGTCGGACAACGGGAAGCGGAGTCCTAACTCTAAAGCTGCCCTAAAAACGACAACCCCATCAGACACACGACGTATGTCGCTCTCCTGAGGGGTTGGGAGTCTATAAGTGTATCCCTCGGATAAAGGAAATCGAGATTCTAGGTCTTGAACGTCGGCTTCCCTTAAAGTCGACTTAACACCTAGATCGATTTGCTTTCCTATGCCATGTCCAGCCATCTTAGAAGCTCGTAGATCAAAGAAGTGGGATTACGGGCTACGAAAAATTACCTAAGGTAATGGAAACAGAACTCGCGGCAGAGTGTGAAAATCCGCGGCAGACTAGCGACACAGTGAGCAGTCTCGCGGCAGAGTTGCGACAGTATGGCGAAGGACTTGCGACAGAGTGCCTGAGAGTCGCGACAGAGTGTCCTTGCGAGAGAATTCAGTGGCGACAAGGACGTCAGGGGCCCAGTATTTATAGAGGATCGCCTGGGTACACACACACGCGGAGGTCTGACCCGGCCCGCGAAACACCAGACCCAGATCCTCTTTCGCAGGAAAAATTCCCGCCAAAGAGTGGGGAGCAATTGATGTGGTCGTGTCACCAGATCCACGTGTGCAACTATCCGCCTGCCACGTGTCGATCCAAGAACAGGCCACGTGGCAGATTGGCGATAGAAGCACTATGCGACACCGTTCCCAGATGTGCGACAGAGTGTTTGACGCGAGAGGAGTCTATCGCCTCACAGTCTGCCGCGCATCGTTAGCGACAGATCTCCATCGCCCATGCACGACACAGGACTCTCGCACAGACCGCGGTAGAGGTCCCCGACAGAGGTCTCCCGCACTGTATGCGCCAGAGTCTCCCGCACGGCCTGGGGCAGAGTCCCCAGAGTCTCTCGCACGGCCTGGGGCAGAGTCCCCAGAGTCTCTCGCACGGCCTGGGGCAGAGTCTCCCGCACGGCCTGTGGCAGAGTCCCCAGAGTCCCCAGAGTCTCTCGCACGGCCTGGGGCAGAGTCCCCAGAGTCTCTCGCACGGCCTGGGACAGAGTCCCCAGAGTCTCTCGCACGGCCTGGGGCAGAGTCTCCCGCACAGAAGCGCGACAGAGTGCTCTACCACTCTGTCGCGGCCCAGACACGCGCCTAGGCCTCAGCCCGAACCGACTCAGAAGCCTATAAATATGAGGTGAGCCCTCTGAAGGAGGCCAGATCCAGAGATCGATCCAAAATCCAAGAAAAACAGGGAGAACACTTAAACACTCTGATTTAAGCCATAAACTCTCCTTTTCTTACATACATACATACACCAATTCCCGATCACTGACTTGATCGTCGGAGTGCGCGTGCAGGGAATAATCCCTGTCCCCTCTGATTCCTGTTGTTTTTGCAGGATATACGAAGAACACGTGGAGCAAACTGTGACGATTGAATTAACCGTCAACAGTACAATCCGATCACGTGGAAAGCAAAGCACTGTTGCTGTCAGGTAGGCAACATCACCTAGAAAAAGGCACACTCAAATTTCTGATAACTCAATCTGATCTATTCTGTTTTATTCAATAGCGTTTACAAAGTATTTATAATAATATCTAGCACTTAAACCCTTAAACAAGTGGGCTGAAATTAACACTTAATAGAAAATAAGACTAAAACCTAAATTCACGCTTAAGCCTAGTTACATAGGATAATTGGTCTAAAATGCTATAAGACTCAAATGTGGGCTATTTAAACACTTAACCCAACTTATTACTAAACCAAGATTCATGTCGTTTGGGCTTCCAAACAAATATAGAGGGCTCGGGTAATTGGACCTCCTTGGATGACCCATGGATCCTTGGTATAACGATCATGAATATTACGAGCAAGTGGACCTCCATCATGTTATACCCTTAGGACAAGTAACTTCCAATAATACTGATTCACCCTCGGTGAATTCCAATACTTTTCTGTCTCTTGTCAGCATAGCTTTTTTGTCTGCTCTACGGTGTTCTTAATCTCTCACAAATCAACTGAACACCTTCAGAGACTTATCTAACAAATTCGAGAGCAATTCTCTATCTGTCACCCACTTCTTCCTATCCAAGTCGGGGAACAACCCCTACGACCATATAATGCCTCCTATAATGTTATCTCGATACTCAAGTGACAACTGTCATTATTGGCGAATTCGATTAGTAACAACTGATCATCCCAGGAGCTTATAAAATCAATGGCACATGCTCTTATCATATCCTCCAGAACCTGTACAATTCCCTTTGACTGACCATCTGTCTGAGGACAGAAAGCTGTACTAACACTCAGTCGGATTCCCATAGCTTCCTGAAAAATATTCCCTGAAGCGGGAAGTGAAGTGGGGTTTCCCTATATGATATAATGCTCACTGGAAAAGACATGGTGTTCCACAATCTTCCTTACACATATATCCGCCTACACATTTAGAGTATCTGGGGATTTCATAACCAAAAGGTGGGTAGACTTAGTCAATCTATCGACTATCACCTAGATAGCCTCCTGATTCATCCGGATCCTCTGTAACCCATTATGAAATTCATGGTAACTTGCTCCCATTTTCCGTGTCGATATAGGTAGAGGCTGTAATAACCCTGTAAACTTCTATTGCTCTACCTTAATCTGCTGACATACGAGACACTTCTCCACAATCTCTACAGTCTCTTTTCACATCTGACCATGAGTACCCTTTTTTCTGAGATTTCGATATATTTATTACTTCTCGGATGCACTGCATATCTCGAAGAGTGAGCTTCTGACAATAACATTATCTCATCAACTATGGTCCTGGGGAGCACTTATACTATCTCTGAACCTCAGTAAGCCATCTTCACTCTCTGTGAACTCTGTCACTGTACCCATATGAATCTGACCCACAATATCGACACCATGCCGATCATCACGCTAAGCCTATCAAATTCTATCACTCAAATCCGGTTCTAATCTCAGGCTAGTTGTCACACAATCACTGTCATCATCAGAAGGGATCACATCACTACTGAGGCTCACAACTGCTCTAGCAACTCACACTCCCTAACCACATATGTGATACCATCCCGAGGCTCTTTCTGCTCAAGGCATCAGCCATTACATTAGCCTTTCCTGGGTGGTACAATTTTCACAATCATAATCCCTCAGAAGTTCTAACACACTTTGTTATTTCATATTCATTTCTTTTTATGAAAATAGATACTTGGGACTTTTATGATCAGTGATTATGCAAAATTTCTCACCGTAAAAGTGGTGGCACCATACCTTCAGTGGAAACGCTACGGCTGTCAATCTCTAAATCATGGGTCAGATAGTTTCTTTCATGATCCTTTAGTTGTCTGGATCCATAATCGACTATCTTCTCATTTTGCATCAATACACAGCTCATTCATTATTTTGAGGTATCCATATACACTGAGAAACCTCTTGAGCTACTGGCTATGGTGAAAATAAATGCGGTGGTCAGTTCATACTTCAATACACCAAAACTCCTGTCACGTCTATCATCCCATTCAATACCACTTTTTCTTAGTTAAACGTGTTAATAATGTAGTCCATTTTGAGAACTCTTAACAAACCATCTGTAAAAAGAATTTCCAATTGTTGCTTATAATTTTCCCTGGACTTTAAATACACCCAAATATCATCAATAAGGATGATAACAAATCGGTCTAGGTAAAGTTTAAATACCACATCGTAGTTGAGTTCCACTAAATATTTCAATCACCCATATCCTTGACCTATGTATGCATAAACGTATAATGTCATTTCGAAATCGCTTCCGTTCAAGATACTAACCCACGTCATTTCCTTTTTTCTTATATTAACGGCTTTTATAAAATTTTAATTTGTAAACCTTCATGATTAATCAAATTCTATATTTCTTTGTCGTACTAGTAAAGGTGCCCTAATTTTAAATGTATATATTACGACTATCGCTTTCAATTTATAGGTGATGTGTACTTCTAGACGCTGTCAAATCTTTAGGCAGGGAGGTATTTTGAAATACCTTTATTAACCCTCAGACTTGACCACATGGATTGGTTATGGATATATCCACCCCTTATCCTTGGTCACAATTCATATCTACTACATATCGCTTAATCCAAATTACTTCACATATCAAAGATATTCTTACCTTGCATACGCCTCTTATTCCAATATATCATGTATTCAGGATCTATCACATCTCAAAGCTTATCTTATTTCGTATATCAACTATAACAAAACTCTTTCAATCAGTATACTTTTTCAAGGGTAACCATATCACTATCTTAGGATAGAAATTTGAGCAACATAGTTTGCAGCTGACCAATTTATTCTCAAATATTACTTCAAATTATTCATATTCCATTGAATAAAAATTGGCTGACTTATACTTCTTCCCCCGTTTTCAACTCATAATCTCTTAATAATTATTTTCGTTAGTTAACCCTCATTCATTGGGGTACTAACTATCAGCATTGTGCTCATGGGTGTAGGAATTCATGTCTTTCACTAACTTATATGCAAATGAAGGTGATATGACTAAATGCGTGGCACCAAGATCAATTAAAATAATTAATTTATTATTCATAACCAGTGTGGTATCTTTCACCACATCATATGAAACATCGGTAGTGTCCTGGTCCAAGGCATACACTCGCCCTCATCCAATAGCCTACTTTCCCTTTCTCTTCGGTTGTGGCCTCCCTTTTCAGTGCAGAGATATCAACAGGGTTGTCTCGGTCTCTTTGCCCTTCTGTGGGACAGTCTCACCTAACTCTGAACAATCTTGATATAAATGGCCCGTCTTACCACACTTAACGCCTATTTTCATCAATAAGGTGTAGGCCCTACTTCCGTGGTATCTGCCACACATCCTACACTGCTTACACTGCTACGGAGCAAGTTGAGGTCCTCTAATCACAATACCCCTCAAAAGTGCTGAAATTGGATATACTGGGGCCTTACCAATCATCTTACCCAGTGACTCATCAACTCTAATCTCTTACCAACTACCTTTTTCCCGTTCTGACATCTCTGTCATTCTCTGTTCTCTTTCTGTCTCTATTTTGGCCCTTACTACCTTTCCCAATCTCAGAGGCGTGCAACACATGATCTTATTCACATAACTGTAGTCTGCGCACAGCCTCGGCATAGATAGTGATATCTA
Organism: Firmiana major; assembly: GCA_033439115.1. NCBI lineage: Eukaryota > Viridiplantae > Streptophyta > Magnoliopsida > Malvales > Malvaceae > Firmiana > Firmiana major. Next base: position 42,114,039 of record CM065899.1, read on the forward strand.
ACGGGGCCAATTGGACTCTAGTTGACAATCTGAGCCCTTCCATAAACTTTTGGGCTTTTCCACTCTCACTGCCCATAGTGTCAGGGTCATACTTGCCCAGGGATATAAACTGAGTTTCATACTCGTCAATCAACCAGTTCCTCTCGGTCAGAGTAAAAAATTTTATCTGTAATTTCCTTTAAGCTGTGTTCGGGATATTCTATCACCGGAATACATCCAAAAATATTTCTCATGTCATCTCTGGATGTCTAACTTTTAAGATGGGTCGAGTGGACTTCCACCAACGCTTCGACTCGCCCTCAAATCCCATGCATACTCTGAGCAATTAGCTCCCAAAAGTTTCTCCACACTTTGCTCCAACCTCACGAAACGTGTCTCAATACTGTCTGATCTCTCTGTCAGACTCTGTGGGGCATGCTCAACATTAGCCTCCATTTCAATCTCATCTTGGTTCTCATAGGTCGACACAGCACGACTAGCAGGCTCAGGCCTACCTCTACGACCTCTGCCTCGTGCTCTACCTCCTCTACCGCGACTAATATTAGGCATAATGCCTATATTCCTGCATTGTCAACCAATTCTTAGTTAAAACCCATCTCGATATACACTATTGTATCTAACCAAACACAGTAACATAGGGATGTAATTTCTTAATTACTAACACTAACACACATCAGGCCAATTTCGCTCTGATACCACCATTTGTCATGACCCAAAAATCAGAGTAAATTTTTTTTTCTTTCATAATTACCTGTCCTCTGATCGTGACCACACTCCACTAACAATTGAGTTGTGCGTCAATGCCAATCCCACCATTCAATCAACATATAACTTAATTCCTTATTACAGACAAAGGTAAACACATGCGTTTTTCATTTATTATTTTCCATTCATTTACAAGTGTTTACATTATCTATACATCCCTAACAGTTACTTACAAACATGTTACTGTGCTATTCTTATTTAGATATAATATGTACAAGTGTATATACCTCAAAATGATGGGCAGCAGCGGATATCAGGAATGCAGTACTCAGTCGCCTCAAAGTCTACTGGAGGGAATCTCTGTAGGAAAATGAAAGAGGTGAACACATTAAGCTTAGTAAGGCAATCCTACGAACAAGTAGGCAACCATACTACCTACATGAACGTGGTGCCGTGCATAAACCACCCTTTCTCCACACATTTCAAAACATATGCTATAATTCATGATGTCATGTAAAACAAGTTCGCATGTGGATTTCAAAGAGCATGGAAAATTCAACATGTAACTCTTTTAAATCATTTCTCATTAAAATTTCACAACAAAGCTAGGACTCAACCCATCCCTCGGGTGTTTCCCGACTCACATAAAATCATGAAGTCAAATGCTTTTCAAAGCAATAATAACATGCGATACAATGAATGCATGTAAAACCAGTTTACATCACTCATGGGTTTAAATAGCATGGAAATAACATCATGCAAATTCAATTTAAAACCCAGTTCCATTCTCATCAAAATCTTATCTCAGTCAAGATCTAACCCCTCCCTTGGGTGATCCAGACTCACACAAAAATCCATAAAACGAGTTTCTCAAAACATCAACATGCGAGACTAGGCAATATATGTATATATCTCGGGCAAATAACTAGGACGATGGCCATATGTCCTTGTGATCCCACTGCTACACGAATCCTAGTGTGCGGGGTCTCACCACTATCGAGAACCACCCCGGGAGATGGGTCAGTCCATCCCGTCGGTCCTGCCCGATCACTCGCATCTGAAGATGCCACTTGCATCCGAAGATGCCACGCATCCGAAGATGCCACTCGCATTCGAAGATGCCACATAATCAATCCCAGCATGGTACAACATACTCCATGCTACTTGCACGGTACAACGTACTCCGTGGACCCATATCTCATATCCATACTTATGCTCTATCTCAAAATGCACATGCGAGCCTATTTAATCGACGTGACACACAGTCTACCTAACGCTCCAAGCACGGCTCATCACTTGTTCTCATAAAACCAGTGCGAGTGATGCTCCAGTACTCTAATAAAAACAAGAAAACTCTCGTGCGAGCCAAGCTCCAGCACACATTTCATAAAATCTTATAAGATTAGTGCGAGCTAAGCTCCAGCACTCCATCAAAATCATGTAAAACTAATGCGAGCTAAGCTCTACCACTCTATTACACAAATCATGTGAAAATCTGGTGCGAGCTAAGCTCCAGTACCTTATCACAAAAATCATGTAAAAATCTGGTGCAAGTTAGACTCCAGCACTGTGTCACGAAAATCATATAAAAATTTGGTACGAGTTAGACGCCAGCACCAATGCATGTAAAACTCTAGTGCGAGCTCTCGCTCCAGCACTAATGCATGCATCACACAAATTAAAACTTGTGCGAACTAAACTCTAGCACGTCACATGTCTATAAAATCACGTAGACGGCTCTGTTATCTCAAAACAATTTCCAACAGAAATCACATTGCTGAAAATATGCAATGTTATGCATTTTTATTTAAAAGTTAGCCTACTCATGCACGTGTCAAAACACCTCAAGAACAAGCAGGAACCTCTTGTTCTTACTCCTCCCAAATTTTCCTAAAATTGGAAATTTTACCCTTAACAAGGGTATTTTGGTAATTTGCCCATTTGGAGCACTAAAATTTTTATCTTAAATCTAGACCCCTCAGACAATTTTAGGGAATGTAAATGATGTCGAAATTGCGTAAAGTTACCTCTAGCAGCCTGTAAAATTTCCTTACCTAGAATCACGCGCAAGTTTGTCCCGTCTCGATGATACCAAGTCTCTCAATCCAAATTCACTCCAACTAAGTCTACGGTGCTGCATATAACCACGTATTTGTGTCAGCTCTAATATATTTATTAGTGTTTTACTCTTTCTGATCGAATCTAAAGTATTGGACCCGTTTTACTTTATTGGGCCCGATTACATCTTAATGGGCCTCGACCCATTTTCAACCCGTTTTGGTGGCTGTCGAAACCAACAATAATAATTCCTACTCAAAATAAATTTAAACTGTAGTATAGTTGAGTAGGGTCATTTCCCAAGAGATTGGTTAGATTTATTTTTCTGCAAAAGATTTAAAAAGAAAATATAATTGGGGGATTTGTTGTAATGAAAATAAAAAGAAAAATTACTAAACCAAAATGTAGGCAAAGAAAAATCAATATGATGAAAACATCTAACTAAAGGAATAATCTTAGAATGGGTTCAGGGAATTGATCATTGATGCAAAAATAATTCTTTTAATCTTTACAAAATTGGTTATGGTTATTGGTACGACCTAACAACCTATCCCTCCTTACTTCTTCGATAATCAGGATACGATCTCTAATTATTTCTCTTGCTAGTTAAACAACCTTAGATACGATCTTAAGATTTCATTTACCAACAGCATTGAAAACTAGAGAGACTACCAATTCTAGCTAACAAACACACATGTAGGTTCATTTAAGCTAGATTATATATCTTCTTAACAGAGAATCGAAATCCTATCTGAAATCAATTATGTTATTTACCACTTATATTAGAATACCTAAACAATTACGGATTCAGGTTTCTAATTGGTGATATATTATCCTGACAATTGAACAAAGGGCCCTTTTTGCACAATCAATCAAAACAATAATTTAAATAAGAACAGAAGACATATAAATAATAAAGATATAAAAGAACAATATAAAACTAATTAGATCTCACAATTCTTGAAGAACCCAAACTTTAATTATCCTTTGGCTAGACTAAAAACTTAGCAAGCCATAAGTTCAAAGAAAAACACTAAAGAAAATATAAAATTGTATGAATATTCAAGATTTCAGAATTGAGATCTCCCTAGCCACTCTTAGTCTATAAATACTAAATATCCTAGCCCCAGAATCTGTTTCCAAAGGAAAGTTCTCTGATTGAGTTTGATTACAATTAAACTTCTTTCCTTTTTCCACCACTTGCCAAAGACAGTAATTACAAATCTCTTCCTTAATAATTAAAATCTTCCTCTTGCCATCTTTAGACTGTTTCAGTCAACTTCAGCTACAAGAGATAGATCTTGACTTGAATTCCAAGATTTCTTCTGATTTTGTGACTTGAGCAGAATTTGCAGTTTTTAATCCATTTTGTCCATTTTCCTTCATTCACAATACAAAATAGAAAATATAAGTCAAATCCAAAAATTAAGCATATAAAATAATTTAAATCATGGGAAAATATGACAATTAATATGTATAATATGCAACTTATCAAATTCCCCCACACCTAAACCTTGCTTGTCCTCAAGCATACACTAGTCTAAATTCATAATCTCTTCTCATCATTCCTTCATCCTCTTCTTATGCTCATCCAAAATAAATTCCTTTCAATAATTAAAACACAAATTTTTAAAGTGAATTCTCATAACACACATGAATAGCACCTTAATAATTCAATTAAATTTGTAAAGTACATAGGATCAAACACCCTCGCAATTGGATTTCACTCATTACACTCTAAGTGTTTAGGGTATATATTGATGAACTCTCAAGTCACTGCATAGAAGATTTCTTACCATAGGCTTGCAAATTCATCACATCTCTTCCACCAATGAATGAATTAAGATGCAAAAATCTAAGGGTCTAAAAAGGGTTGTAATGGGGCTTAGGTAAGGTATGACAAAAGGATTTTTTTTAGGTTAAAGAAATTGAAAGAATCATACAAAAATTTTCACATAAAATTCAAATCAATGATTTCAAAAGACTGCTTCAATCACATAATTTTCAAAACTAACTTCCAAGTAATAAAAATTACACTTCTCTTTCTCTTTTTCTTTTTTTTTTCTTTTCATTTTTTCATTTTTTTTTCAACTTTTTTTTCTCGATTTTCTTTTTCAAAAGAGAAGAACTCAATGAAAGCAATAGCTTGAAATACTAAATTTTCAACATATGCAATCTTTCCAAAAATATTTTGAAGTTTCATGTGCATAAGTCTATATGATTCATCAATTCAAGGTTCAAAAAGAGGGAAAATCAACAAAAGGGTTTGTTATGGTTTGTAATATGGTTTAATCCAAAGAAAAGACTAGGCTCAAGGTGGTTTCTCTAAGGGTTAATAATAATAAGGGTAGGCTAGAAAAGAAATGGTATAATGACAAGAAAAATGGTTTAACCTAAATGCCCTTATTTGATTTATTGCATCATATTCATCAAAGGGGTTGATTAAGACATGTATGACAGAGCAAGTTCTAGAATAATCAATTATGCATGACAATCACACAAACAAAGAAATAGAGCATGATATAATGAATGCTCTTAAGCTCAAATCTCACCAAAAAGGGTTATGTGTGCTAGATCCTATATACTTTTTCATCTTAATGAATTAAAAGTAACTAATCAGTGTATTAATGAGAATTCAAAACTGTTTAAATCATTTTTTTTTCGTGGGATAAGCGTTGGAAAAATCTAGAACTCAAAGAAATTACAAACATTAACTAATGTATCTTTTGGAACAAAATTTTTATGGATTTGCAAAAATTTTCATGAAAATTAATCAAGAATGAAAGAATAATGAAGCAAACATCAAAGTCACAATTAAATATCCTCCCCCACACCTAGACTGTACATTGTCCTCAATGTATCAAAATAATTGCTCAGACACTGTAAAAGAATAAAGGGAATTATGAAACTTCCCTGAAAAATGTTGAGCAGTGTAAAGCATTGCGTTGATGTCTACTACTTTGCCAATCTGAGCATACTCACGAGCGGAAGAAGCTCCTTGATTTTCACTGCTAAAAAAAAAATTTTTGCACACTGCACTATTGTTAAACATATGCAAGATTAGTAAAATTACTACACCAAATCAAATAATGTTAAGGATAAAAATGGTATAGTTGAAACTAGTCGACCACCACAACAAATTTTTTTTATTTTTTATTTTTTATTTTTTTTATTATTATTATTTTAAATCAGATTGGTACTGAGAGCTATTGGAAACTGAAGAAGCTGCAGTCGGTTCTGTGACTAATTGGAGTTTGGGAGCTCGGGTTGGTCGGAGCCGTGAAGAAGAAGGGAAAACGCTGCTCCGTTGGTGCCGAATAGACTGCTACAATCAGACTGTGGAGCTGGGTGTGGGACTTGTCGCCGGAACTGCAGTCGGAAGTACTGTGAGGTACGATCGCGGCTGCTTTGCTCTGTGCTGTCGGAGATGCTTCTGTTGCTGAGTGTTGTCGGCTGCTGATTGTTGAAACTGGGAGACGTTCTTGCTGTCGAATCTGTTGTAAACTGGAGGCTGGCAGAGGGGAGAAGGGAGATGACTGTTTGCTTCTGCCGGAGCTCGGTTCTGTACTGCCATGAGTCTCCGTTCGCGAAGAGGGAGGGGACTATGGTGGTGCCGGCGGCGTGAAGCTAGGCGCGATTCTAAGTTCGGCTCTAGTGGGTTTGATTCTGGCAGAGGGGAGGTCGAGGAGCTACTGCAGATGGTGTCGGATAGACTACTGCAATCTGTTGGAGGGGTGGTCGCGGGCTGCAGCTGCCGGTAATGGGGACTGACTCCGGTGGTGCTGCCAGTTTAGGGGATGGTGCCGGAAAATGCGCAGATGAGGATAGTGCCGAGAAGAGGATCTTACTCTGCAGGCAAAGAAAGAGAAAAAAAAAATAATAATAATAAAATAAAAGAAAGAAAATAAAATAAATAAATACATTTTTTTTTTAGCAGAAGAGGTGTTTTGATAGGGCGTGGGCACGCCCTATCAAAGACATGCTTCTGTTTTTTTTTTTTTTATGGTATGTGAGGCAGAAGCAGTGTTTTGATAAGGCGTGGGCACGCCTTATCAAAGACATACTTCTGTTTTTTTTCTTTTTTTTCTTTTTTTAAGAACCCAAAACAAAATTAATCTTACTACTAATAAAATAATAAAAAAAAGTTACGAAAATAAATAAATAAATAAAATAAAGAAAAATTTTGGGTTGCCTCCCAAAAAACGCCTTTTTTTAAAGTCTTTGGCTAGACACAGTCATGTTCAATTATATGTTGGACATTTCAACCCAATTCGTTCAACTTCATGCCCTTGTAGACCTTCGTAAAAAGGTTTTAAACGATGACCCTTGACCTTAGAGACCTGACCTGTATCCAAACTTTGAATTTCAATTTTACCACGAGGAAACACGTTAGTAATAATATAAGGGCCTAACCATCTAGAACGAAATTTACTAGGAAATATTTTTAATTTAGAATGAGATAGTTTAACTTTCTGACCAATATAAAAAATTTTCCTGGGAACTATATGATCATGAAAAGCCTTTATCTCTTCCTTGTAAATCACAGAGCTTTCATAGGCATGATTAATATTAAACTTAATGATTTCATCATCAAATTCCATTGTGAGTGTACCATCATGCACATCAATTTTAGTCCTAGATGTTTTTAAAAAAGGTCTTCCCAACAAAATTAAAGATCTAGATAAGTCATCATCCTCCATATCAAGCACATAAAAATCAGCAGGGAAGATTAATCCATTTACTTGCACCAAAACATCTTCTAAGACACCATCAGGATAAACATTAGATCTATCAGCAAGTTGAATAATCACACCAGTCTCTTTTAATGGTCCAACATTCAAAGATTTAAAAATAGACAGAGGCATGACATTAATTGAAGCTCCTAGATCTAACATTGCTCTTTCAATTTTAAGATTACCTACCTTACAAGGGATAGTAAACATACCTGGATCCTTGCATTTAGCAGGTAACTTTTTCTGAAGGACAGCTGAAACATTTTCACCCATGCTAACAAATTCATTACCTTTCAGTTTCCTTTTATTGATGCACAACTCCTTGAGAAATTTGGCATATCGAGGTACTTGTTTAATTACATCAAGCAAAGGAATATTTACCTCAATCTTGCGAAAGATGTCAAAAATTTCTTTTTCCTCCTCCTCTTTTTTAGATTTGGATGATCTAAAAGGAAAATGAGGAATTGGTGCCAAAACTTTTTGTTGCATGACATTAGGTTCCTTAAGGTGATCGAACTGTGGCTGGGATACAGTAACTTCCTTTTCAGCTTCTTCTTCTGGAATGCGCTTTCGGGTTGTCTTGCTAGACTCCCCTACCTCGGTTCCACTCCTCAAGGTCATTGCACTAACATTATGTTTAGGGTTGATAATTGTTTGTGAAGGCAATTTTCCTTGAGATTCCAGCCTGCTTACAGAAGTGGCTAGCTGACTCATTTGATCTTCCAGCTTCTTGATGCTTGTTCTTGTCTCCTGTTGAAATTGTTGTGTGTTAATTGCAAGTGATTTAACAATTTCTTCAAGAGACGTACCTGAATTTGAGGATGGCTGATGTTGTTGTTGTTGTGGAGCAGGCTGGCTATATTGAGAATTCTGAAATTGAGGCCTTGCTCCGTAGCTAAAGTTGAGATGATTTCTCCACCCTGGGTTATAAGTGTTTGAATATGGATCGTGATTTCTTTGTGGTGGACCTGGAAATCCTCCAACTGCATTTACGTGCTCATGAGGTTCATCTTGAAGTGTGGGGCACATGTCGGTTGGGTGTCCAGTAGCAGCACAAATTCCATAGGCTTTAACTTGTTGTACATTTCCCATTCCTATAGCCAATTGTTGAACAACAGATGTTAGATTAGCTATTTGACTTTCAAGAGAAGATGTATTTACCTCGTTTACTCTTCTATGAGGTATGTCTTGTCTGAATCCAAACTGTTGGGAGTTAGCAGCCATGGTGGAAATCAAATCTCTAGCTTCTCTAGGAGTCTTATTCACTATCGTACCTCCACTGGCTGCGTCCATCATCCTTCTTTCCATGGGTAACAATCCTTCATAAAAATATTGAATTAAGAGTTGTTCGGAAATCCCATGTTGAGGACAACTTGCACAAAGTTGCTTAAATCTCTCCCAGTATTCATGAAGAGTCTCAATATCTTTCTGCTTGATTCCACATATCTCTCTTCTAATGCTAGCTGCTCTTGAAGTAGGGAAAAATTTGTCAAGGAACAATCTCACTATTTCAGTCCACGTGGTTATAGAACCAGGAGGTAAATAGAACAGCCAATCTTTTGCTCTATCAGCTAGTGAGAACGGGAAAGCTCGCATTTTGATTTGCTCTTCAGTAACTCCTTGTGGTTTCAGGCTTGAACATACCACGTGAAATTCTTTTAAATGCTTGTGAGGATCTTCATTCTCAAGGCCATGGAACTTGGGAAGCAAATGGATTAAACCCGATCTTAATTCAAAATCCGCTTGCAGAGTTGGGTAATGAATGCAGAGAGGTTGTTGATTGACAGGTGGTGCAGCCAACTGCCTTAAAGTTTGCTCTTCTTCAGCCATTATTTCTTCAATCTCAGAATCACTAGGTGAATTGGTCAAATCAAGTGATAAATTCAATTCAGGGGATGAAGATGTACCTTCTTGTGCCTTTTGAATTTTAGTTTCCTTCCTATTCCTCTTAGCTGTCTTTTCAATCTCAGGGTCGTACGGGATTAATTCACCTGCACGAAAAGAACGGGGCATCAAAATAAATCTAATTAAAAACCAATCCCCGGCAACGGCGCTAAAAATTGGTGGCTGTCGAAACCAACAATAATAATTCCTACTCAAAATAAATTTAAACTGTAGTATAGTTGAGTAGGGTCATTTCCCAAGAGATTGGTTAGATTTATTTTTCTGCAAAAGATTTAAAAAGAAAATATAATTGGGGGATTTGTTGTAATGAAAATAAAAAGAAAAATTACTAAACCAAAATGTAGGCAAAGAAAAATCAATATGATGAAAACATCTAACTAAAGGAATAATCTTAGAATGGGTTCAGGGAATTGATCATTGATGCAAAAATAATTCTTTTAATCTTTACAAAATTGGTTATGGTTATTGGTACGACCTAACAACCTATCCCTCCTTACTTCTTTGATAATCAGGATACGATCTCTAATTATTTCTCTTGCCAGTTAAACAACCTTAGATACGATCTTAAGATTTAATTTACCAACAGCATTGAAAACTAGAGAGACTACCAATTCTAACTAACAAACACACATGTAGGTTCATTTAAGCTAGATTATATATCTTCTTAACAGAGAATCGAAATCCTATCTGAAATCAATTATGTTATTTACCACTTATATTAGAATACCTAAACAATTACGGATTCAGGTTTCTAATTGGTGATATATTATCCTGACAATTGAACAAAGGGCCCTTTTTGCACAATCAATCAAAACAATAATTTAAATAAGAACAGAAGACATATAAATAATAAAGATATAAAAGAACAATATAAAACTAATTAGATCTCACAATTCTTGAAGAACCCAAAATTTAATTATCCTTTGGCTAGACTAAAAACTTAGCAAGCCATAAGTTCAAAGAAAAACACTAAAGAAAATATAAAATTGTATGAATATTCAAGATTTCAGAATTGAGATCTCCCTAGCCACTCTTAGTCTATAAATACTAAATATCCTAGCCCCAGAATCTGTTTCCAAAGGAAAGTTCTCTGATTGAGTTTGATTACAATTAAACTTCTTTCCTTTTTCCACCACTTGCCAAAGACAGTAATTACAAATCTCTTCCTTAATAATTAAAATCTTCCTCTTGCCATCTTTAGACTGTTTCAGTCAACTTCAGCTACAAGAGATAGATCTTGACTTGAATTCCAAGATTTCTTCTGATTTTGTGACTTGAGCAGAATTTGCAGTTTTTAATCCATTTTGTCCATTTTCCTTCATTCACAATACAAAATAGAAAATATAAGTCAAATCCAAAAATTAAGCATATAAAATAATTTAAATCATGGGAAAATATGACAATTAATATGTATAATATGCAACTTATCACGTTTCTACTTATTAAATCCCTTCTTCGGGTTTACTGGGCTCATTTGGATTACCAATAATCATCGGGCTTTGTTCCAAACTCATTGGATAGCCCGTATACTATTTACGATAATTACTTTAAAATTTTGAATAAAATTCCTTTTATGCAGAATTAATTCGTAAAACCCATAAAATAATCTTAACTCTACATTAAGGACTCTAATTGTCTCAATTAAAATGTACTTACCCAATGTTATGTGGGGTACGAAAATCGAAGCTCAATCGGCTCTCGTTCGGGCTCTGTCGTAAAACTGCACAATTAGGTAAATTCAAGTTATTTTCCATTAAATATAATATTAAATAAAATTTTGAAATTTACCTGTAGGTCAATCTCGACCCTCAATCAACTTACCCGAATCTCGAGTCGTCCCCGGTAATTTTTCTTTCCTTTTTTTCTTTTCTTTTCCTTTCCTTCCCTTTTTCCTTCCTTTTCCTTTCGGCCAAACGGTGCCGTTTATGGGGGTTTGCCGTCGTCAATGGTTCCGACGATTTTGCCAGCCACTACTGGTCTCAAAAGGACCGCCTGCTCCTCTCGATCATGTTGGTGCCCACCGTTCAAGCCCAGCTTCTGTGGATCGCCGAAAATCGGGCCGTTTTCCTCTCTATTTTCTTTTCCTCCGTTTGCCGTTTTTCGGCGTCTATACGGTACATCGCCGGTGCCATGGAGTTCGTCAGCCTCTCCTCTTTCTCCTCCGATCTTCGTCGAGGATCGTAGACCGCCGGTGGCTGTGGATGGCTCGAGTCGTCTTTGGCTATCGTTTTCGGTTTAAATTTTTGGGTTTTCCTGATTTTTTCCAATTTTCAGTTCTTTTTTTAATTATTATTATTTATAATTTATTTTATTATTCTTATATTCATTAAAATAATATAAATTCACCAAAAATATCTACTAAATTACATATATTCATAATTAATTTATTTAATTTATTTATTTTATTTTAACCCTTGTTCCGTATATTTTCTCTGTATTTTTGGGATATTGTCCCGAGTGAATTTTTGATAATTCTAAATAATTTTGGATCTTGATCAATTGGACTCGAAATTTGATAATTTTCTCATTATTGATCAAGATATCCTAAATTCTTATTTTTCATTTAAATTTTCTTATCGAATTTATATCGAATTTCAATCTTTTGACCGTTTTACCCTTCTACACGTTCAGGACTAATTTAGATCGACTTTCCTTCTTAGACCCACTATAATTTCTCATTTAAAAATTCGTATCTTTGTCCGGACCATTCAAATCTTATAAATTGAATTTGAAATTTCTTAACTGTCTGTTTTCAGATTTTACGTCGTTCGACTATTCCATTCATATTTATATGATCAAAATCATCTGTCTTATGATTCCATTATATATAACAATATCCATACAATGTGTGAATCATAAGGAAACCCAATAAAAATCTGGTCGTACATCCTGTATATCCGTCTTTAGCACCACCGAGAGGTATTGTCCGTGGAGGATCATAGCTTACTACCGAGCAGTGTAGGAGATGTTGTAGATTCCATGGTACCTGGCCTTGTCCGATGACTAGTAGAGTATGTTTTTATTGTGGGAAGCCGAGATATGTCATGAGAAACTATCTTGAGATTGTAATGACTGTGTGGCACTTTGCTCCCGCACGATTCAAGAGGTGGCCCCCACAGTCTTACTCATACGTACTGTCCGCTTTGGCAGCCCCACAGGCCCCTCACGGCTTTATCAAGGTAAATACCCCAATTCGCGTCCTCAGAGGTTCGAACCCAAGACCTTAAAGTCTTGTTTCTTACACAAATGATACCAATTGGGCCAGAATAATTGGTATCATTTGTGTAAGAACAAAGACTTTAAGGTTTTGGGTTCGAACCTCTGAGGATGCGAATTGGGGTATTTACCTCGATAAAGCCGTGAGGGGCCTGTGGGGTTACCAAAGCGGACAGTACGTATGAGTAAGACTGTGGGGGCCACCTCTTGAATCCTGCGGGAGTAAAGTGCCATACAGTCATTACAAGATGATTAAGATTGCTCCATAGAAAGGCAAAGAGTGGGAGAGAGCTCCTGTTGAGACTCCTGCTCAAAGGAGAAGAGCCATTGTCGAGGAGAAGGGGAAGCAGGTTGTGGAGAAAGGCCGAGTACATGCATTGGACCAAGACACCGCAGACGCTTCAGTGGATGTGATTAAAGGTACCATCCTAATTTTTTATTTAGAAGCATTTGTGTTATTTGATTTTGGTGCCACACATTCCTTCATATCGCCTTCATTTGCACATAAGTTGTTGAAGCATGTACAACCTACATTGTTAGATAGAATGTTGTTGATTTCTACAACTATGAATGATAGTTACTTGACTGAGTATGTATATAGGGATTGTAGGCTGAAAATAGGGGGAAAAGATATGTCAGCCGATCTTATCTTACTGAATATGAGGGATTTTGATGTAATTTTAGGAATGGATTGGTCGACTGCAAACCATGTTATTTTAGACTGTTATGCTAAAACAATAACGTTATTTATCCCTGAAAAGTGTATTGTAAGTTTTGCTAAAAAGAAATAAAAGGCATATGATTGTTGTAATTGGAAAAAGTATAATTTTAATTCATCATATTTATGAGGTAAATTTATTTATTAATAATGGATACTTATATAATGAATTATGTTACTAATGGTGGAAATGGTATTTTGAAGGGTTCATTGCATATGTGGCTAACATAAATAAGGCATGTCCAGAATCGAGAGACATTCTAGTGGTGGCAGAGTTTCTTGATGTCTTTTCGGATGATCTACCAAGGTTACCGCCGGACAGGGAAATGGAGTTCTGTATTGATTTAGTACCTGGTATAAAGCCGATATCTAGACCACCGTATATGATGGCTCCGCTTGAGTTGGAGGAGCTGAAGAAGCAGTTGTAGGAGTTGCTTGAGAAAGGGTTTATTAGACCAAGCGTTTCACCTTGGAGAGCTCCGGTCTTGTTTGTGAGAAAGAAGTATGGGAGCCTCCGACTATGCATAGACTACAGATTGTTGAATAAGGCTACCATAAAAAATAAGTACCCATTTCCACACATTAATGATCTATTGGATAAGCTTCGGGGAACATAGGTCTTTTCTAAGATACATATGAGGTCTGGGTACCATCAGTTGAGGATACGAAGTGGATATGTACCCAAGACAGCATTTCGTACCTGGTATGATCACTACGAGTTCTTGGTTATAACATTCAGATTGATGAATGCCCCCGCAACATTTATGGCTTTGATGAACGATGTGTTCAAGCCATATCTAGACCAGTTTGTGATAGTATTCATTGATGATATATTGGTTTATTCCAAGTCCAGGGAAGGTCATGAACATCATTTGAGGATAGTTCTGTAGACCCTCCGAGAGAAGCAGTTGTATGCCAAACTCAATAAATGTGACTTTTAGTTGGAGCTGATTTCATTTTTGGGCCATGTTGTATCGAGGGATAGGGTAGCAGTAAATCCATCCAAGATTGTTCAGTGGGAACAGCCCAAGACAGTCAATGAGATCATGAGTTTTTTGGATTGGCAGGTTATTAGCGAGATATGTAAAGCGTTTCTCTAGACTAGCTGCTCTGTTGACAGGTCTCATGCGAAAGGATGTTGAGTTTGTGTGGGACGATGAATGTGAGAGGAGTTTTCAGGAGCTTAAGTGTCAATTGACTACTGCTCCGATTTTCACCATTCCTACCAGCTCAGGTATGTGTATACGAATGCATCTCACCAGAGACTTGGTTGTGTACTTATGAAGGATGGGAAGGTAGTTACCTATGGATTTAGACAGCTGGAGGATGATGAGAGGAACTACCCGACCCATGATTTAGAGTTAGTGACCGTGGTGTTTGCTTTGAAGATATGGCACCACTATCTCTATGGTGAGAAATTTTAAATATTTACGGACCACAAGAGCCTCAAGTATCTGTTTTCGCAGAAGGAGCTGAATATGAGATAGAGAAGAAGGCTCGAGCTTCTGAAGGACTACGATTGTGAGATCCTGTACTACCTAGGTAAGGCAAATGTAGTTGTTGATGCCTTAAGCAAAAAAAGACACGGGTTGATATCATTTATGATGGTTCGAGAACACGAGTTGTTGGAGCAGTTCGTGAAACTCAGTTTGGATGTAGCCCCACTTGATACAGATAGATTTGATGCTGTGGCTAATTTGAGATTGGAGCCAGCGTTGATTTGTTATATTCGACAAGCTCAGCAGAGTGATCAATAATGTATCGATTAGTTGAGTCAGGTACAGACAGGTGTGGGTACTGATTTTGAGTTGAGTACAGATGGATTACTGAGGTTCAGGGGCAGAGTATGTGTTCTGGAGGATCCAGAGATCAGGAGATTGATTTTATCAGAGGCTCATTCGACACGATATATGGTACATCCGGAGAGCACAAAGATGTATCGAAATCTCTGGAGAGTTTATTGGTGGTCTGGGATGAAGAGAGACATTGCAGAGTATGTCGCTAGATGTCTCATCTGTCAGCAGGTAAAGGTAGAGCATTAGAAGCCTGTAGGACTGTTGCAACTTTTACCGATACCGATATGGAAGTGAGAGCACATCACTATGAATTTTGTGATGGGTTTATCGAGGACCTGTAGAGGTCATGATACCATCTGGGTGATTGTGGATAGGTTGACGAAGTCAGTCCATTTCTTAGCTATGAGAGCTACTGATACTCTGAGTATGTTAACGAACCTGTATGTCTGAGAGATAGTACAGCTACATGGTGTTCCAGTGAGTATTGTTTCTGATCGGGATGTCCGCTTCACTTCTCACTTTTGGGAACATTTTTAGGAAACGATGGGGACCCAGCTGAGTTTTAGCACCGCTTTCCATTCTCAGACAGATGGTCAGTCAGAGAGAACTATACAGACTCTGGAGGATATGTTGAGAACGTGTGTGCTGGATTTTAGAAGCTCTTGGGATGACCACTTGTCACTAGCCGAGTTTAGCTACAACAACAGTTATCACTTAAGTATCGGGATGGCACCATGTGAGGTACTGTATGGACGCAGATGCCGATCCCCTATTGGATGGGAGGAGGTTGGTGACAGACAGATTTTGCTTCTGACTTGGTTAGACAGGCCTCTGAGGATATTTGAGTGATATGTACGAGGTTACAAACAGCTCAGAGTCGACAGAAGAGTTATGCTGACAGGAGACAGAGACCACTAGAGTTTACCATGGGTGAGTTAGTATTTTTGAAGGTTTCTCCTTCCAATGGTATTACGAGGTTCAAGAAAAAGGGTAAGCTGAGTCCTCGTTATATTGGACTTTGGAGATTCTGGAGCGAGTGGGAGATAAGGCTTATAAGTTGGCATTGCCGTCAAAGTTAGCAAGTGTTCATAACGTCTTCCATGTCTCTATACTTCGGAAGTACCATCCAGATCCAATGCATATGATTAGCTATGAGCCGTTGAGCTCAGTAAGAGCATGTCATATGTCGAGAGACCGATTCGGGTATTAGATAAGAAGGAGAAGGTATTGCGGTCCAAGACGATCTCTCTCATGAACGTTCTTTGGCAGTATCACACTCCGGAGGAAGCTACTTGGGAGTTGGAGAGTATGATGTGGGAGAAGTACCTAGAGTTATTTACAAATTGATTTGGTTCTAATTTGAAGAACCACATTTCTCTAGAGGGGGAGATCTTTGAGACTCGTATTTTGTATGACATTCCTTATGATTCACACGTTGTATGACATTATTATATGTAATGGAATCATAAGACGAATGATTTTGATCATATAAATGTGAAAGAAGTAGTTAGACATGTACGTAAAATGGGAAAAAGGGTAAATAGGTTAAAAGACCCAGAATTCGCTATAAATTCGGTAAGAAATTGTCATTTAAACATAGATTTAGGAAATCTTGATCAATAAAGAAGAAATAATTGAATTCCGAGTCCAATTGATCAAGATACAAATTTATAATGATAACCCGAAATTTTTACCCTGGGAAATTATCTAGAAAATGTGGGAAAAATACTCCGAAAAAATAATAAAATAAGATAAATATATATTTAATTAATTAAATATATAAATATATTGATGTAGAAGATATTTTTGTAAAAATAATATATTTTATTCTATAAAAATAATAATATAATGTATTATATTTAATAATAATAATAATAATAATAATAATAATAATAAAACAGAATCGCGAAATCACGAAAAGGAAAGAAGGAAGACGAAAGCTAAGGGAGACGATCCCCTTCTCCGACGAGCCACCGGCGAGAGAGACGAGCAAGTGACGACTGACGAGAGGAGCCCGACACAGGGTGAGCGTCTAGCTAACCCCAAGAGAAGGGAGAAATCTGGTAGCACCAGCGCCGATCGTCTGATCCAAAGCAAGCCGAACATTCCCCAACCAGAGTCGAGCCACGCGGCGGCAGGAGGGAGCTGGGAACCGACCGAAAATGCTGCGACCGACGAAGGGACGATTGGAACGGTACGGGCCGATTCAGTGAAGTGAAAAAAAAAAGAGAAAAAAGAGAATAAAAAGAAAAAAGGGGAAAAAGAATTCGATGATATAACGAACTACAAGTTAGCAGGTAAGCGGTCAAAATTGACCGATTTAATTTTCGAGAAATTCACTTAAATTTATATTTGACCAAAATTGACCCAAGTTGAATATATATTTATGTAGCTCGATGATAGACGATGAACATGAGCTTGATAGAGCCTCGCAATTCGTACGCATATAAAATTTCGGCTTCAGAGACTGGATTAGGAGCAAATCAAATTGGACAATCCTCCGACAGTGGAATTTAGCTACGCGCTTGATAATTCTATATTTTTAGAATTATTTGTGCTTAATTTCCTAATTAATTATTTAAATCTCCAATTTATTTTGTTAATTATCCCCTTTAATTAATTAAAATTCTCATGTTTGCAGATAAATTAAATCCGGATGAGTTTTGAATATTTCGGTAGAAAATGGACCGAAATTGGGCTAAAATCAAGATTGAGCCACGCGAACAACACGAGTCATGCCACCTAGCACATCCAATTAGACAAGAAGACCGATGACATGGAAATATCTTTTCAAGGAGCCAATGGTGTAAAGACAACTGGCCAAAAAAAGGCCAACTCGTCAAGGATGTGGAAATTACCATTTTACCCCTAGTGTGTTTATAAATAGGAAAGGATGACAATTGAAGAAGTTATGTAATTTTTAGGAGTAGGAGTATTGTAATGTAATGTAATTTAGGAGTAGTGTTAGAGTAGCCTAGTTAGCTTAGTTTTATTGTTTATGTTTAGAGCTTTTCCCGAAACTAATTTCTATTGCACTGTTCATGTTCATCTTCAATTGTGATCTTTTATGAAAAGTTTTTCATGTTGATTTGCAGTCTCATTTACTCATCCTTCTTCTTGGTTTGGTTATAATCCAGTCTCTTATTTTTCAAGCTTTAATGCACAACATTCATTTCCTAGGATAGTTCTCGGTTTTTACTTACCATTTGTAGTTTTATTTTTGTTTTGTTTTTGGTTCAATGATTCTCAGTTGCTTCCATTGTTAGTTTTATTTTTCTTTCTATTAGTTGTGATTGTTACTAGAGAATGTGGGGAGCCTTGTTTGATCTGATGAACTATGAAAGAAACTCGAGATCCTGGCAGCAGACCATGGGCCAAGAGCAACAAATGCAGCAGCAAGCATTCCGAGAGCTCCCTTCTGTTCTCCTCTGTTTACAACTTCTCCTACTGTTCATTTTCTTTCTTTGTTTTACACCTAAACAGCAGCTGCTCTGTGAGCATTTGACTCTAGTAACTAGTGCCTAGTTGAATGCAGTAGTGCAGGACAGAGCACACCGAGACCACAGCTGGACAGACCGAGAGCTTCCTCTGTTCTGCCCTGTTATGGTGATATGCAGGAACCAGGGACAGTGGTGTATAATAGATCAGAACTGTGTTCTTCAGTTCAAGTATGCGTTTGCAGTGCTTGCAACTTGCTCCTAGGAAGTCTTAGCTGAGGCACAGCAGGTTCTGCAGCAGACCGAGAGTGCAGAACCCGTGTAGAAAAATGGAGCAAGAAAGAAGCAGCAAGTGCTGCCAGAAGCATGGGCAGAGAAAGAGCAGGACATGTGCGCGAGCAAGGATGGTATTAGGGGAGCATCGGTGTGGGCAGGACAACGTTTGGAGTTGTGCAGGGAATGGAGATTGCAGAAGACTGAAGTGCAAACTGCATACAGAATCGAAGAAAAGTTGGTGAGAGTTGATGCAACAGTGGACATGCCTGGCAGATGCAGAAAACGTAGCTTGCAGTAGTTGGAGCAGTGTCTAGCCTTGAACCGAGAACAGACTAGGCAGAATCGAGTAACCCGTGAGCAGCAGAGAACAGCTGGCCGAACAGCAGGCAAAAACCTGGAACTGAGGGCAAAAACCAAACCACCTGGAAACCAGAAAATGAAGAAATGAAAGATGAACAGTAAAGGGAGGGAATGGTTTAAAATGCTAAGGGCTTGTTTGGCCATCTAAGTTATTATTTCATGCTTGTAGTTGATTTAATGTTTAATTAGTTGTTAGTAATTAGTAGGTTAGTTTTAATAACTTTGCATATTAAGTTAATTTGTAGTGTTAATCTTTAGTTAGTAGTTGATTTCATATTATATGTTTAGGATTATATTTTCTTTAGTATTTTATTAGTGGTATTTAGAATTAATTTAGATTTAATTTATTTCATGCATTTTTAGCTTAGCCTTCATTTGTATTAGATCTCTAGTTTAGTTTAATTTGTATTTTTAATAAATTAGCTTAATTGCATGCATATTTTATTTTAGGTTAGTTTAATTGTAGTTTAATTAATTTTATTTCTTTATTTACATATTTGCATTTTATTTTAATTGCGTTACTTAGCTTTAACTATTTTAATTTCTTTTGTAGCTTTTTGGTTTTAATTGCGTGGAGCACTGTAAGTAATTTTGCTCGGTTTTATTTAGTTCTTTTTATTTTATTGCTTTTCAGTATTTTTAATTCTAGACTTGGTAGATCACCCACTCAAAATTTCATAATTTGCTAGGATATACTTAGGGTAAGATTAACCGGTAGTTAATTAGGCTAACCAAGTTCTCTGAGGGATGATAACTCGGGATTCTAAATCCCTTAATTACTTGTACGACCCGTGCACTTGCGGTAATACCCTTAGGGCCTATCAAGTTTTTGGCGTCGTTGCCGGGGAAGTCTTAATTAGCCATTAGTTAATATCGGTGAAATTATGCTTAGGTGTAATTCTAGCTTGTAAATATTTAGACGTTCAATCTAGATTAAGTAATTGAAAAATTAAAATAAAAAAAATTTAAAAATTTAAAAATTCAAAAAAATTTCTAAGGACTTTTCGATGATTGCAAGCGTAGAGCCAGAAGTTTTGATTGCTTTCCTCTAGATCCTAAAATCGAACACACTCTTAGAAAAATTCGAAAGAACTCTAGGAAATTATTAGCTCCACTGCAATTCACCATGGCAGAAAATAGGAAAATTAGAACTGTTGGAGATTATGCGATGCCAACAATTGGAGGATATTATTTCGGCATTAGGTCACTACCTGTCCCTACAAATAACTTCGAAATTAAGCCCTCAATCCTCCAGATGATCCAAACTTCTCTACAGTTCAGTGGGCTTCCACACGATGACCCATATGCTCACCTTGGGCAATTCTTGGACTTGTGCAACATGTTTAAACATAATGGATTATCTGATGATGTGCTTAGACTTAGATTATTCCCCTTCTCACTTAGGGATAGGGCGAGACACTGGTTAACCTCCCTGCCTCCAGGATCCATTTCTACATGTGATGAGTTAGCCCATCAATTTGTATCTAAGTTTTTTCCTCCCTCTAAAATGGCCCAACTCCGTAGTAATATATCTTCCTTTGCTCAGTATGACTCTGAATCTCTTTACGAAGCATGGGAACGATATACGGAGCTTCTTAGGAAGTGCCATCACCATGGACTACCTTTGTGGTTGCAAGTCCAGACCTTCTACAATGGACTTATAAGCCTAAATATGACCATTGTTGATGCTACGGCGAGTGGAGCGCTGATGTACAAAACAGAGGAGGAAGCTTACTAGCTTTTAGACAAGATGGCGACTAACAACTATTTATGGTCCTCGAATAGGCAAATGCCAAAGAAGTTGGCGGGTATTTATGAGCTCGACTCACTGTCTACCTTGACCTCTCAAATCGCTAATCTTACGAAGAAGGTAGAGTCACTCAGTACCCAACATAATCCTCCCACCAGTCCCAATCCGATTTATTCTGTCCAAAGTCCTTTTCTTTCCTGCGAGCTGTGTAGTGGTACCCACTCTGTAGATAGGTGTCTGCTCAACTTAGAATCGGTTTAGTATGTTGCTCCACTTCAGAAGCAACAGAACAACCCCTTGTCAAACACCTACAACCCAGGGTGGAGGAGCCATCCTAACTTCTCCTGGAGCCAAAACCAAGGGTAATATTTTAGTTCTAGACCTGTAGAACCCCCTAGTTTTCAAGCTCCACTGGTTCATGTACCACCACAGTCACAATATCCATATCACCCGCCTCATCAACCCTCCCCACCACAATTTCAACATTATGCATCTCACTTCCATCAATCACCACCACCACCACCACCACCACCACCACCACCACCACCACCACCACCACTTATGCAGCCCCAACTCTACCATGCACTAGCAGCTGAGAAGAAGCCTACACTTGAGGAAATGTTAACGACTATCCTGCAAAATTAAGCTGCTTTAATTAAGAACTTAGAGGTTCAGGTAGGAAAAATAGCAAATGCACTTAGCCAATGTCCTCAAGGAACCCTTCCCAGTAACACTGAAGCTAATCCTATTAAGCAAAAGGAAGGTAAAGAATATGTCAAATCCATCATCCTTAGGAGCGACAAAGAGCTAGGTGAGCCACCAGTTAAGTCCAATCCTGTTGAGCCCATAGTTGAAAAACCCATAAGTTCTAACGAAGCAGCTTAGAAAGAGCAAGAACATCAGGATCAGGCTGCAAAATAATCCAAGTTAGGCACTTCTTCATCTATACCTTATTCTATTTTACAACCTTCCTCGCCCTCTGATGTTATACATGTTTCCACTACATCCTCTCCGGTTAGACCACCAGTACCTTTTCCTTAAAGGTTTCAAAATCAAAAACTAGAACAACAATTCACTAAATTTCTTAAGGTTTTTAAGAAACTTCACATCAACATTCCTTTCGCAGATGCCTTAGAGAAAATGCCAAGTTATGTGAAGTTTCTAAAGGATATCTTTTCGAGAAAAAGGAGATTGGACAATTATGAGACGGTGGCCTTAACTGGGGAGTGTAGTGCAATTATCCAAAGGAAATTACCCCCCAAGCTCAAGGATCCCGGGAGTTTTACCATACCCTGCACTATTGGAAATCTATTCTTTGGTAGAGCCCTGTGTGATTTAGGAGCTAGTATTAATCTAATGCCTTTATCTATCTATCAGAAGTTAGGAATAGGGGACGTCAAGCCCACTACAGTGACCCTTCAGCTAGCAGATCGATACATTAAATATCCAAAGGGGGTCATTGAGGATGTCTTAGTAAAGGTGGACAAGTTCATTTTCCCTACAGATTTTATTGTACTAGATATGGAGGAAGACAGGGAAGTCCCCATTATTTTAGGCAGACCTTTCCTAGCTACTAGTAAGACGATAATTGATATGCAAAAGGGGGAGTTAACTATGAGAGTCCTAGATCAGAAAGTAAAGTTTAATGTTTTTAAACCTTTGAAGCTCCCTGATGACTCTCAAGAGTGTTTTAAGATGGAGATTGAGGAGAATATAAGGCTTAAGCATATAATATCTGAGAGAAAGAAGGAAGTAGATAGGGCTCAGGAGGAGTTAACTGTCAGCACCCTGTCACCACTTTGGATGACCCTCATACTCTTTGCCCTGCTGCTGAATGTTGTCTTCTTCAGCTGCATTTGAAGTGGCTATGTTTTTCTTTTCACTTTGTATATAGTTCATTTTTCTTTTTCTTTTCTGTTGTTTCTTTTCTTGTTTATTTTGCAGGTTTATTTTCTAGTTTTATGCTTTCAATCAAGCTTCAATTGCTCATCATCATCAGAAAGGGGAGTACTCTGTCTTGAGCTTAAATTCTTATATTATCTGCACACTGAGGACACTGTGCACTTTAAGTTTGGGGGAGGGGATATCACTTAAGCTATTTTGTGAAAAATTGGATAAATTTTCAAAAAAAATTCAAAAATCTGAGAAATAATTTTCAAATTTTTTTCGATAATATGAGCTTAAATTGTTTGATTTTGGGATGATTTAGTGCTTAGTATGTAGTTTTCCCATATTTCGATGATATGACCCCATGATTTAGTTTGACTTTGATTGACTAAGAAGTATGATTATAGGAAAAGCATGAAGCTGAATTCTTGAATTTGTCTTAATTCTGATTGTGATTGCCTCATCTTATGCACATGTCATGTCATGAATCGGTATATTTATTTAGAGAAAGCTTATGTGTACATAGGATTGCATTTGTTCAGTTGATTTGGTGCATCATATTCTAGAATTTGTTTGATCTGATCTCGAGGTGAAATATTAGATCACACTTAATTAAGGAGATGATTTAGGCCATCTTTGGATCGTTTGAGCCTTTCTAGCCTTCCTTATACATATGCTACCCCTAGTCACCCATCTGGGCCAAATAAGCTTTTCTCTGTAAATACACCTGCTTATTTTTGTTTCCTTAGCTTAAATACTTTTTCCTATCCCTTACCCCGGAAGCATGAAAAGTCATTGGGATATATTGTGAGCTATATGGGTATTAAGTGATAGTGAAAGAGTATGTAAAAATAAAAAAAATGATAAGAAAAAGAAAAAGAAAAGAAGAAAATAGAAAAAAAAATGTTTAGCAAAAGAAATAAGTTTGGGGGAAATAATTAGAGCTTTTACATTAAGATCCTAGAAGTAATGCATGTTAAGGGGTAATTAAACTTAAATCGACTTTATCATACCTTAGCCCTAGCCTTACATTACAAGCCTAATGAAGTCCTAATGATCTTTAGTTAAGTGTGACTACATTAGTGGAGAGAGAAGTGAAAAGCAAACTTATGGAATGATCACATGTGTCTGACTTTGCATTCACTGTGTTTGCATAAATTGATCTGGATAATGTACTGTGAAGTGACTTAGACATTTTTCACACACTCACGAGGAGTCCAATTTGGGTTAGGACTTATGATTGAATAATTCTAAGTGCTAGACTTGTAATTGTGAATCTTTGATTTCATAGTCTGTACTTTTTCTTTGAGGGTGATATTGAGAAACTTATTGTATTTTGTACTCGTCATTCCTATAATCATTTTGTTTTGCTTGAGGACAAGCAAAAGCTCAAGTTTGGGGGTGTGATAATTCTATATTTTTTGAATTATTTGCACTTAATTTCCTAATTAATTATTTAAATCCCCAATTTATTTTGTTAATTATCCCCTTTATTTAATTAAAATTCTCATGTTTGCAGATAAATTAAATCCGGATGAGTTTTGAATATTTCGGTAGAAAATGGACTGTAATTGGGCTAAAATCGAGATTGAGTCATGCAGACAACATGAGTCATGCCACCTAGCACATCTAATTGGACAAGAAGACTGATGACATGGAAATATCTTTTCAAGGAGCCAATGGTGTGAAGACAAGTAGCCAAAAAAATGCCAACTCATCAAGGATGTGGAAATTACCATTTTACCCCTAGTGTGTTTATAAATAGGAAAGGATGACAATTGAAGAAGTTATGTAATTTTTAGGAGTAGGAGTAGTATAATGTAATGTAATGTAATTTAGGAGTAGTGTTAGAGTAGCCTAGTTAGCTTAGTTTTATTGTTTATGTTTAGAGCTTTTCCCGAAACCAATTTCTATTGCACTGTTCATGTTCATCTTCAATTGTGATCTTTTATGAAAAGTTTTTCATGTTGATTTGCAGTCTCATTTACTCATCCTTCTTCTTGGTTTAGTTATAATCTAGTCTTTTATTTTTCAAGCTTTAATGCACAACATTCATTTCCTAGGATAGTTCTCGGTTTTTACTTACCATTTGTAGTTTTATTTTTGTTTTATTTTTGGTTCAATGATTCTCGGTTGCTTCCATTGTTAGTTTTATTTTTCTTTCTGTTAGTTGTGATTATTACCAGAGAAAGTGGGGAATCTTGTTTGATCTGATGAACCATGAAAGAAACCCGAGATCCTGGCAGCAGACCATGGGCCAAGGGCAACAAATGCAGCAGCAAGCATCCGAGAGCTCCCCTATGTTCTCCTCTGTTTACAACTTCTCCTACTGTTCATTTTCTTTCTTTGTTTTACACCTAAACAGCAGCTGCTCTGTGAGCATTTGACTCCAGTAACCAGTGCCTAGTTGAATGTAGTAGTGCAGGACAGAGCACACCGAGACCACAGTTGGACAGACCGAGAACTTCCTCTGTTCTGCCCTGTTATGTTGATATGCAGGAACCAGGGACAGTGGTGTATAATAGATCCAAATTGTGTTCTTCAGTTCTAGTATGCATTTGCAGTGCTTGCAACTTGCTCTTGGGAAGTCTTAGCTGAGGCATGATAGGTACTGCAGCAGACCGAGAGTGCAGAACCCGTGTAGAAAAATGGAGCAGGAAAGAAGCAGCAAGTGCTGCCAAAAGCATGGGCAGAGAAAGAGCAGGACATGTGCGCGAGCAAGGATGGTATTAGAGGCAGCAGCGGTATGGGCAGGACAACGTTTGGAGTTGTGTAGGGAATGGAGATTGCAGAAGACTGAAGTGCAAACTTCATATGGAACCGAAGAAAAGTTAGTGAGAGTTGATGCAGCAGTGGACACGCCTGGCAGATGCAGAAAACGCAGCTTGCAGTAGTTGGAGCAGTGTCTAGCCCTGAACCGAGAACAGACTAGGCAGAATCGAGCAACCCGTGAGCAGCAGAGAATAGCTGGCCGAACAGCAGGCAAAAGCCTGGACCAGAGGGCAAAAACCGAACCACCTGGAAACCAGAAAATGAAGAAATGAAAGATGAGCAGTAAAGGGAGGGAATGGTTTAAAATGCTAAGGTCTTGTTTAGCCATCTAAGTTATTATTTCATGCTTGTAGTTGATTTAATGTTTAATTAGTTGTTAGTAATTGGTAGGTTAGTTTTAATAACTTTGCATATTAAGTTTATTTGTAGTGTTAATCTTTAGTTAGTAGTTGATTTCATATTATATGTTTAGGATTATATTTTGGTTTAGTATTTTATTAGTGGTATTTAGAATTAATTTAGATTTAATGTATTTCATGTATTTTTTAGCTTAGCCTTCATTTGTATTAGATCTCTAGTTTAGTTTAATTTGCATTTTTAATAAATTAGCTTAATTGCATGCATATTTTATTTTAGGTTAGTTTAATTGCAGTTTAATTAATTTTATTTCTTTATTTTCATATTTGCATTTTATTTTAATTGCGTTACTTAGCTTTAACTATTTTAATTTCTTTTGTAGGTTTTTTATTTTAATTGCGTAGAGACTGTAAGTAATTTTGCTCGGCTTTATTTATTTCTTTTTATTTTATTGCTTTCCAGTATTTTTAATTCTAGACTTGGTAGATCACCCACTCAAAATTTCATAATTTGCTAGGATATACTTAGGGTAAGATTAACCAGTAGTTAATTAGGCTAACCAACTTCTCTGAGGGACAATAACTCGGGATTCTATATCCCTTTATTACTTGTACGACCCGTGCACTTGCGGTAATACCCCTAGGGCCTATCAGCGCTCGACGTGATTCGAGGTAAGGGAATTTTATAAGTGCTTAGAGATATCTATACGTATTTTTGAGGGGATGTACAGGGCCTAGAATTTCCTAAAGTATCTAGAAATGAAATAATAATTTTTGCAAAAATCGGAGCATCGGTGGAAATAGATGATTTTACCCCTGGGAGTAAAATTTACGAAAGGGTAGTAAGGCTAATAAATTGCATGATTATCATGTTTTGATGTTTTATATGAATGTATTGCTTTGATTTAAGCAAATTTGCGCATACGTTGACTGTTGATTTCATGATTTATACGAAATGATACAGGTTAGGTACCAGTTACGATTTTAAATATGTTTTATCAAAATTGAGCCACATATAATATTTATACGAGTAAAAAGACTGCTGGAGCCTTACTCGCACTAAATTTTACTGATTTATTACTCATAAAAGCCGTACTGGAGCGTTGCTCGTACGAGGATTTTTATATGTGTACTAAACCGTGCTGGAGCTTCGCTTACACGAGATTTTAGATATCATAATAAGCATGGTATCGTGCTGAAGCTTCGCTCGCACTAGACATGATGTGACATGCATAGAGCCATGCTGGAGCCTCATGTAGACTGTGTGTCACAGAGAGATGATATGCTCGCACGTGTATATTGAGACATGGGTTGGTTATTGACATAGTATATGGTGGATAAAACCTATGGCAGGCACCCTCAAACTATGATATGGGTCCACGGAGTACGTTATACCATGTATGGAGTGCGTTGTACCTTGTAGTCATGATGACTAGTTGATGTGACTTGATATTCTGGCGGGTAGGATTTGACCCCACCTCCCGTTACAGTTGTGATGCCCTGCACATTGAGATCCGTGTAGCTTGGGATCACAGGGACATAGTATGGCCATAGTCCTCGATTTTTCATACAACAACCTATATTCCTCGCATGATATCATATAGTTTGAATAAACCAGAGCAGGCCCGAAGGAGAAGTGATGCCCTGATTTATGTTTTTTAATTGAGATTAATGGATCAAGGTATTCTCGAGGGGTGGGTTTAGCCTTGACGTGGTTGTTTTATGATGAAATTGATAAGTTTTAATGTGACGAGCATGAGATGTCATACATGATGATTTTCCATGTTTGTTTTATATGCTTGATTTCATGATTTATCTTGTATGATAGATATATACATGTGGCATCGTTTTTAGTCTTACCTCATGCTCTAAATGTAAATGATTTTATATCATGACATTATAAGCACGTAAATAGTATAGTTATCTACCTGCTTACATTATTGCTTTACTGAGCAAGTTGTACTCACCCTTTCACTTACCACCCTTTATAGAGCATCCACAATAGTTGAAAGCGGGTAGAGACTGCTTTCCTGGTTGTCCGCTGCTTCCCATCGCGAATCAGGTATACATATCGTATAGTTTTGTATCTAAACATATAATAGCATAGTTTTGTAAATGAATGTAATTATGAGGGATGCAAATATATGAAAACGTATGTATATACAGTTTTATAACATATGTAATTATTATTACACTGCCTGAGATTCTAGAGTTATTACCATGGTAATAATGATACGGTCAAATGGGATAAGCGTTGGGATTATTACTAGCTCATAGCCCAACTCGTCCAAAATGGAATTGTCACGATGAGGTGAGATGTATAGAAAAGCGAAAAAATTTGTAGTGATTTTTTGTAGAACGGGTCGTGACATGTTTCTTTTTCACTTTCCTTGTAGCCTACCCATTTTTACCAAATACAACCCTTTGAGTTTTTAACATATGATCTAATTTTTGTTAGGCCGTGTAGAACTTAGAAAATAAGCTCTGCAAGTTAACATTTTTCTTTCCCAAATCATCTACTTCTAAGCTTAAACTTTTTATTTTCTTTTCCAACTCTAATTTTTTCTAGTAAAAAAATTCATTTTCATTTTTTTCACTTGTACACAATCTTTGATACTTTTCATATACTCAAACTCAAACTTATTTGCTAAACCATCAAACACATCTTGTAGTTCCACAAATGAGTCGTCATTAGTTTCATAAAGCTAGATAAGGATAGGGACCTTTTGCCATAAAATATATTTGACCATTTTTGTTTTCCACTTTTTCCTTATCAAAGCAATCACTATCACTCTAAGCAACTATCATTGCCTTCTTTCCAAGATGCTCTCTGTTTGACCCTTTTAGCATGAGACATTCACTCCTAACGTGTCACGGTTTATTTGTAAGACCCCGTATATGTATAATGGTAATGTGTGTAATTGGTTCAAATAATATGAATGGACTTGTAATGTAAGTATGATTGATGTAAGTCCATGGATTCAATGTACGTATGTGTAATATGATTTGTAACATACATACAAGTTCCATTGAGTATGAATATGAAGAAATGAGTTCTTATAAGTGATGGATGTGATTGAAACTCAAAATGGGTAGTGTGGTAAAATGGAATGAAGTTATGCTTCCATTTGGTTTTATATAGCATACCTTTGGACATACAATGAATGCACATAAGTTTCAATGTGCATAAGGTATGAATGGATGCCATTTTCAAGTTATAAAGGTGGATGGATGAGAAAATGGCCATGGCAACAGATTAAGGATGTGTTGGTATGAGTTGCAACAAGGAAACTGCAAGAAATCTGGAAAACATGAAGGCCAGATCGATCTCATAGGATGAGAGATCGATCTGGAAGAGCCAGAATGCTCTTATTTGGGCAATGGAATAGAGCAGATCGATCTCCAATGGGGCCAGATCGATCTCCTAAGCATTCTATGACGAAAAGATCGATCCTCAAGCACCCAGATCGATCTCCTTAGCTCTCTGTTTGGGACCAGATCGATCGCATGCTTCGACAGATCGATCTCATGCTTCAACAGATCGATCTCATGCTTCGACAGATCGATCTCATGCTTAAAAATGTCGTGAAAAAGAGGGATTTAAGGGGACCAGATCGATCTCCTCTTGGACCAGATCGATCTCCTCAAGCTATTTCTATATAAGGAGGGCTGAAAATCAGGAAATCTCAGGAAAAACATTAACCTTCCACTTTCAACCCAAAAACCTAACTTTCCCTCTCTAAAATCAGCCATTTTCAGTGAGATTTGAAGAGAGACCATTAGAGGCAAAGTTGTTCCTATCAAAGAGAAGAACAACATAGTGGGAAGGCATTTTCCCATTTTTGGTATTGAAGGGGTTAAGGGCATTGCCATTTGGAGCAAGAAGAAAAATCATATTGGTAAGATTCTAACACTCCGATCCAAATACATTGTCTATTTAATTGATTTTGGAGTTGTTTGGCATGACTATTGATGGATAAATTATCTAGGGATGTGGTGGAATTGGTGTGACCTAGAAAACCTAGAATGGGTATGATGTGAGAATATATGGGTTGAATGAGTTTATGATTTATGGGCATGCTAAAGTTGTTAGTGAGGTAATGCTTATGATTTTAGATGGTTAAATGAGATTACATTGTGAGTTTGGAGGAATTGTGGAAATGAGTATGTATATGCTTGATAAAATGCCATAGTGAGCGAATTCATGAAATATGAACACTATGAGCTTAATGTCAATTTAATATCGATTTGGAATAAGTTAATAGGCCTAAGAAGATCCATAGACTCGAGTTATGGGTAAAGTAATGAAACGAGGCCATATAAGCGTTAATAGAGGCTATAGATTAAATTGACTATAGCAAGCACAAGGGTTGCATTATATGGATCGAATATAATGCGGGATACGATTTTGTGCAGTCCCGAAGAGTTCATTGAAGACGAATCGAACCGTACGAGTAAGCAGCTTAAGGAAGTGGAATCACGCATCGCGATTTCCAGGTAAGGGAATTTTGTGAGTATATAGAGGTAGCTGCTCGTATTTTGAACTTGTGGGTGAATATTGGGTGTTTTATGAAATGCATGGTTGCTCAAATAAATGATCGATGGTATTCGTGAATGATGAGGAGTATATGCGTGGTTTTGGATTTGAAGTGGACTTTATGAAATGGGATAGTAAGGCTAATAATTGCATAAATCTAATGTTTTGATGCTTTTCCAAACAAAATTGCTTGGTTTTAAGCAAGCTAGTAGATGGGTTGGCTAGTATTGTATGGTTGTTGTGGAAAAGCATTTGTGAGTGCTAAACCCGATTACGGGATTGTTTGATTATGTATGAGCCACCTATCGTATTTGTATGACATAAATCGCGCTAGAGCCTCGCTCGCGCTGGATTTCTATGTTTTCATTTGTATGAAATGTGCTGGAGCTTAGCTCGCACCTTGATTTGGAAACTATGATGATGTTTATAAACCGTACTGGAGCTTCTGCTCGTACGTGGATTTTGAGTAGTTGTCTTATGAGTATAACCGTACTAGAGCTATGCTCGTACGCGTCTCTGTATGAGAGGATGCCTGAGTCGTGCTAGAGCTTTGCTCGCGCAAGTTTGCACATTGTGACACGTATAAGGTTGTGGAAGTTGGTAAGATCCTTAAGCCTTACATCCTTAAGCCAACATCCTTAAGCCCAAGGAGGCGGGGAGGCTCTGTTAGGCGGGGAGGCTCTGTTCGGTGGGGAGGCTCTCTTACGGTGGGATCCTTAAGCCAACATCCTTAAGCCCTGGAGGGGCGGGG
This sequence comes from Firmiana major, assembly GCA_033439115.1. NCBI lineage: Eukaryota > Viridiplantae > Streptophyta > Magnoliopsida > Malvales > Malvaceae > Firmiana > Firmiana major. Next base: position 42,145,296 of record CM065899.1, read on the forward strand.
AGGCTCTGTTAGGCAGGGAGGCTCTCCTACATGGGTACGATAAGATCCTTAAACCCTACATCCTTAAGCCGACATCCTTAAGCCCAAAGAGGCGGGGAGGCTCTGTTAGGCGGGGAGGCTCTGTTCGGTGGGGAGGCTCTCTTACGGAAGGATCCTTAAGCCCTAGATCCTTAAGCTAACATCCTTAACCCGAAGAGGTAGGGAGGCTCTGTTAGGCGGGGAGGCTCTGTTCGGCAGGGAGGCTCTCCTTCACGGATAAGGAAAACTCTTGGTATGGGGTAGGTAAGACCTAGGAATGGCACCCCCAATCACGATATGAGTCTGCGGAGTACGCTATACCGTGTATATCACATGGAGTACGATGTACCGCATGATGGTTATGTGGTGAGAAAGTCTGGCGAGGGATAATCCATCTTCGTGCCAGCGTGATACCCCGCACACCTGGATGCGTGTGGTCTGGGATGATTTATGATGTAATGGTCCACATAGGCACTTTTGATATAGTGACCTAGTTTTTATACACATGCGTGAATTGTGAAATGAAAATGTGGTTGTGATTGTGAGTTGATTTGGTGGTAATTATATGTTGAGAAAGAGGTTTATGATGTTGGTTTAAAAAGGAGGTTTCTTAATGAATTGCCCTTTTTATGAATTTAAATGAGATTGAGCATGAGATGATTTATACATGATGTTTCTACCATGTTTTATATGCCAATGCACATGATTTTGATACATGATATATATGTATATTCACATGGCATAGTTTTATTCCTCATGCTCCTACCATAAATGATTTATGCATAACACTATCAGCATGTAGATAGAGTAGTTATCTACCATGCTTGCATTATTGCCTTACTGAGCGTGTGGTTGCTCATCCCACTCTATTTTCCCCCTACAGAGCGTGCATAGTAGCCCAGTAAGGACTGAGGCTTGGTATTTTGGACTCCGCTGCATCTCCATTGCTAAGAGGTATATACACAATGATTCTTTTTGTATCTAAACAATGTAAAAGCACAGTATTCTTTTGAGTTGTAATTATGGGGGATGTAGATGTCAGTAAAACATGTATTCGTATAAGTACACGATTAAATGCAAATGTATGACATCGTTTTAATTAATTGAGAATGAATGAGATGTGGTGTTTATTATTGACTCACAGCCCAACAGTGTGTGGTGAGTTTAGTTCACGACCGGGTAAGGTCACAGTAAAACGCGAAAAATTTTCAGTGATTTTCGGTTAAAGAGAATGGAATTGGGTCGTGACAGAGATTGGTATCAGAGCTGTGTTGGCCTGATGTGAGTCATTAATAAAACATAGGAAAGTACATCCCCATAGTACTGTGCTTTTGTTTAGATATAACTGTGTATACCGTGATGGATTGAGCTTAATGAATTATTATAATACAGGAAGTTAGGCACTATGCCAGTTACACGCAAAGGTAGAGGGGCGAGAGCACGTGCTAGAGGCCGTAGAGGTAGGCCTGAGAACCGTGCGGAGCCACAGACTGAGCAGGCTCCACAGAACCCTGCTGGGAGAGCAGAGGATACTGAGGCTCGCTTCGCTAGGTTAGAGCGGAGTATTGAGAATTTGGTGGAGATAGTCACGCAGGCATTGGGTGCCAGTGATAGACGAGGTCCCGCAGCACAGCCTGCTACTGAGCAGGCAGCTGCAGAGGCGGAGAGACCTCATGCTGCTGAGACAGCTACAGTTACACCACCTCCAGCCCAGGATACAGATTCTCCTATCGCTCCACAGCAGAGCGGTAGTGATTTGGGTTATGACTACGACTTGAGCAGGTTGCGAGAGTTTCAAGCGCTGAAACCCCCAGTGTTTAGAGGGGTGAAGGACCCAGTGATTACGGAGGATTGGGTGTATGAGATAGAGAAACTATATAGGTTTTTCCGATGCACTTCAGCTGAAAAGGTAGCCTTTGCCGTGTTTATGTTGAAAGGCGAGGCCGAGCATTGGTGGAGGTCCACCGAGGTTATTTTGAGGGCCAGACACTCTGAGATCTCGTGGGAGATATTTCTAGAGGCCTTCAGGAGACAGTATATTCCAGCTACCGCACAGAGGAAATTGCGGATGGAATTTATGAATTTGGTTCAGGGGAACCGGACTGTGGACGAGTATGAGTCCAAGTTTATGTCATTGGGGAGATATAACCCTGACACGATGGGTAGTGAGACCCAAAAGATACAGAAGTTCATGGATGGGTTGAGATTGGCCATCCGGACTAAGCTAGATCCCTTTGACATCTTGACCTATAAGGAGGCTGTACATAAGGCTCAATTATGTGTGCAAGACTTTGAGCGAAATGCCTCCGAGCTTGGGAGAGTCAGTGTTAGAAAGGACAGGGACCGAAAGAGATCCGGGTTTAGAAGAGTGGCCAAGAGAGATGGCCAAAGATTTTTCGAGAACAGGCCAAAGATTGAGGAGGTGCGGGAGAGAGCCGCTAGACCTCCCGTATACCCAGCCTTGACTGCGCCGAGGGGCATGACTATTGGAGGACCACGGCCTACTACTGATCAGTGTAGGAGATGTGGGAGATTTCATGGGAATAGGCCCTGTCTGATGACCCCTATGGTGTGTTTTAGATGCGAGAGACCAGGACATATAGCTAAGTATTGTCCCGAGAAGATGGAGATTGCCCCACAGAAGGGCAAGGAGCCTGAGGGAGCTCCAGTTGAGACAGCAGCCCCGAGGAGGAGGGCTACAGCTGAGGAAAAAGGGAAACAGGCTGCGGGTGTGAGCAGAGGAAGAGTACACGCACTGGACCAGGACACTACAGATGCATCGACGGATGTGATTAAAGGTACCATCCGAATCTTTGATTTAGAAGCATTGGTATTATTTGATCCTGGTGCCACGCATTCTTTCATATCACCTTCCTTTGTACATAAATTGTTGAAATATGTGAAACCAACATTGTTGGGTAAAATGTTGATGATTTCCACACCCATGAATGATAGTCAATTGACTGAGCATGTATGTAGGAATTGTAAGTTAAAGATAGAGGGGAAGGAAATGATAGCCAATCTGATTTTATTGAATATGAATGATTTTGATGTAATTTTGGGAATGGATTGGTTGGCTACCAATCGTGTTGTGATGGATTGTCATGCCAAAACATTGATGTTTTCAGGATTAGACAATCTTATTGTAAATTTTGATGAAAAGAAATGATATGAAACCTGTATAATTGTGGTAAATAAAAGAGTATAATTTTAAATGCATATTGTTTGAGAGATAAATTATTGTTTATGATAAATGTTGAATGTGGAGTGATGGTTTATGTTACTAACGATGGAGAGGATAATGTGAAGGGTTCATTACATATGTGGTCGATATAGATGAGGCACACCCAGAATTGAGGGACATACCCGTAATTGCGGATTACCCTGATGTCTTTTCGGATGAATTACCAGGACTACCACCGGAAAGGGAAATGGAATTTTGCATTAAGTTAGTGCCTGGTACAGAGCCGATATCGAAACCACCCTATAGAATGGCTCCGATAGAGTTAGAAGAGCTGAAGAAGCAGCTGCAAGAGTTGCTGGAGAAGGGGTTTATTAGACCGAGTGTCTCACATTGGGGAGCACCGGTTCTATTTGTAAGGAAGAAGGATGGAAGCCTCCGACTGTGTATAGATTACCGGTTGTTGAATAAGGCCACCATTAAGAACAAGTACCCCCTTCCAAGAATCGATGATTTGTTGGATCAGCTCCAGGGAACCGAAGTATTTTCTAAGATAGATCTGGCGTCAGGGTATCATCAGTTGAGGATCAGGAGTGGAGATGTACCCAAGACAGCATTTCGTACCCGTTATGGCCACTACGAGTTTTTGGTGATGCCATTCGGATTGACGAATGCTCCCGCAGCATTTATGGCATTGATGAATGATATATTCAAGCCATACCTGGACAAGTTTGTAATAGTGTTCATTGATGATATTTTGGTGTTTTCCAAGTCCAGGGAAGATCATGAGGAGCACTTGAGGATAGTTCTGCAGACCCGCCGAGAGAGAGAATTGTATGCCAAACTCAGCAAGTGTAACTTTTGGTTGGAACAGATCTCATTTCTGGGGCATGTTGTGTCAAAGGATAGGGTATTGGTGGATCCATCCAAGATAGAGGCAGTTGTACAGTGGGAACAGCCCAAGACAGTAACTGAGATCAGAAGTTTCCTGGGATTGGCAGGATATTATCAGAGATTTGTAGAGGGTTTCTCCAGACTAGCTGCTCCATTGACACGCCTTACGTGAAAAGATGTTAAATTTGTGTGGGATGAGGCATGTGAGAGGAGTTTTGAGGAGCTTAAGCGTCGATTGACGACTGCTCCAGTTCTCACCATTCCTACCAGCTCAGGAGGATTCTCGGTGTATACGGATGCATCACACTAGGGACTGGGCTGTGTGCTTATGCAGGATGGGAAGGTAGTTGCCTATGGATCTAGACCGTTGAAAGATCATGAGAGGAACTACCCAACACATGATTTGGAGTTGGCGGCTGTAGTATTTGCTTTAAAAATATGGCGCCACTATCTCTATGGTGAGAAATTTCAGGTGTTCACTGATCATAAGAGCCTTAAGTACCTGTTCTCGCAGAAGGAGCTGAATATGAGACAGAGGAGATGGCTCGAACTCCTGAAAGACTATGATTGTGAAATCATGTACCACCCAGGTAAGACAAATGTAGTTGCCGATGCTTTGAGTAGAAAGAGCCTTGGGTTGGTGTCTTCTATGATGGTACGGGAACATGAATTGTTAGAACACTTTGCGAACCTCAGTTTAGATGTAACCCCACCTGGATCTGAGAGACTTGAGATCATGGCTAGTTTGAGACTAGAGCTAGAGTTGATTGGCCGTATTCGGCAAGCCCAGCAGAGCGATCGACGGTGCATCGATTGGCTGAGGCAGATATAGACAGGTGTGGGTATTGATTTTGAGCAGAGTGCTGATGGGTTATTGAGGTTCAGAGGCAGAGTATGCGTTCCCAAGGATCCTGAGATCAAGAGAACGATTTTATCAGAGGCTCACTCATCAAAGTATACGATACATCCAGGGAGTACCAAGATGTATCAAAACCTTCGGAAGGTTTATTGGTGGTCTGGAATGAAGAGAGACATTGCTGAATATGTCGCTAAGTGTCTCGTTGTCAGCAAGTGAAGGTAGGGCATCAGAAACCTGCAGGATTATTGCAGCCTCTACCGATACCGACCTGGAAGTGGGAGCATGTCACCATGGATTTTGTGATGGGGTTGCCGCGGACCCGCAGAGATCATGATGCCATATGGGTTATTGTGGACCGGTTGACTAAGTCCGCCCATTTCTTGGCTATGAGAGCTACCGATACATTGAGTCAGTTGGCGAACCTGTATATTCGAGAGATAGTACGGCTACATGGTGTACCAGTGAGCGTTGTTTCTGATAGGGATGCCCGCTTCACTTCCCATTTCTGGGAACATTTTCAGGAAGCGCTGGGGACCCGACTGAGTTTTAGCATCGCTTTTCATCCTCAGACAGATGGGCAGTCAGAGAGAACTATACAGACCCTCGAGGATATGTTGAGAGCGTGTGTGCTGGATTTTAGAGGCTCCTGGGATGACCACCTGCAGTTAGCCGAGTTCGCTTATAATAATAGCTATCATGCTAGTATCGGGATGGCACCCTATGAGGCATTATACGGGCGTAGATGCCATTCCCCTATTGGATGGGAAGAGGTTGGTGACAGACAGATTTTTGCTCCGAACTTAGTGCAGCAGGCATCTGAGAACGTCCAGTTGATATGTGAGAGATTACGGACAGCTCAGAGTCGGCAAAAGAGTTATGCTGACAAGAGACGAAGCCCACTGGAGTTTGATGAGGGTGAGTCGGTGTTTCTAAGGGTATCACCATCGAAGGGTATTATGAGATTTGGTAAGAAGGGCAAGCTGAGCCCTAGATATATCGGACCCTTCGAGATTTTGGAGAGAGTGGGAGATAAGGCGTATAGATTGGCATTGCCACCGGACTTGGCAAATGTCCACAACGTCTTCCACATCTCGATGCTTCGGAAGTATCACCCGGACCCGGCACACGTGATAAGATATGAGCCGTTGGAGCTCCATGAGAGTATGACGTATGTTGAGAAGTCGGTTTGGATATTGGACAGAAAAGAGAAAGTGTTGCGGAATAAGACAATTCCCTTGGTGAAAGTTCTTTGGCAACACCACACGGCGGAAGAGGCCACGTGGGAATTGGAGAACTTGATACGGGAGAAGTACCCCCAACTTTTTGAAGAGTGACTTGGTTCTAATTTGGAGGACCAAATTCCTTGAAGGAGGGGAGAATGTAAGACCCCGTATATGTATAATGGTAATGTGTGTAATTGGATCAAATAATATGAATAGACTTGTAATGTAAGTATGATTGATGTAAGTCCATGGATTCAATGTACGTATGTGTAATATGATTTGTAACGTACATACAAGTTCCATTGAGTATGAATATGAAGAAATGAGTTCTTATAAGTGATGGATGTGATTGAAACTCAAAATGGGTAGTGTGGTAAAATGGAATGAAGTTATGCTTCCATTTGGTTTTATATAGCATACCCTTGGACATACAATGAATGCACATAAGTTTCAATGTGCATAAGGTATGAATGGATGCCATTTTCAAGTTATAAAGGTGGATGGATGAGAAAATGGCCATGGCAACAGATTAAGGATGTGTTGGTATGAGTTGCAACAAGGAAACTGCAAGAAATCTGGAAAACATGAAGGCCAGATCGATCTCATAGGATGAGAGATCGATCTGGAAGAGCCATAATTCTCTTATTTGGGCAATGGAATAGAGCAGATCGATCTCGAATGGGGCCAGATCGATCTCCTAAGCATTCTATGACGAAAAGATCGATCCTCAAGCACCCAAATCGATCTCCTTAGCTCTCTGTTTGGGACCAGATCGATCTCATGCTTCGACAGATCGATCTCATGCTTCAACAGATCGATCTCATGCTTCGACAGATCGATCTCATGCTTCAACAGATCGATCTCATGCTTCGACAGATCGATCTCATGCTTAAAAATGTCGTGAAAAAGAGGGATTTAAGGGGACCAGATCGATCTCCTCTTGGACCAGATCGATCTCCTCAAGCTATTTCTATATACGGAGGGCTGAAAATCAGGAAATCTCGGGAAAAACATTAACCTTCCACTTTCAACCCAAAAACCTAACTTTCCCTCTCTAAAATAAGCCATTTTCAGTGAGATTTGAAGAGAGACCATTAGAGGCAAAGTTGTTCCTATCAAAGAGAAGAACAACATAGTGGGAAGGCATTTTCCCATTTTTGGTATTGAAGGAGTTAAGGGCATTGCCATTTGGAGCAAGAAGAAAAATCATATTGGTAAGATTCTAACACTCCAATCCAAATACATTGTCTATTTAATTGATTTTGGAGTTGTTTGGCATGACTATTGATGGATAAATTATCTAGGGATGTGGTGGAATTGGTGTGACCTAGAAAACCTAGAATGGGTATGATGTGAGAATATATGGGTTGAATGAGTTTATGATTTATGGGCATGCTAAAGTTGTTAGTGAGGTAATGCTTATGATTTTAGATGGTTAAATGAGATTACATTGTGAGTTTGGAGGAATTGTGGAAATGAGTATGTATATGCTTGATAAACTGCCATAGTGAGCGAATTCATGAAATATGAACACTATGAGCTTAATATCGATTTAATATTGATTTGGAATAAGTTAATAGGCCTTAGAAGATCCATAGACTCGAGTTACGGGTAAAGTAATGAAACGAGGCCATATAAGCGTTAATAGAGGCTATAGATTAAATTGACTATAGCAAGCACAAGGGTTGCATTATATGGATCGAATATAATGCGGGATACGATTTTGTGCAGTCCCGAAGAGTTCATTGAAGACGAATCGAACCGTACGAGTAAGCAGCTTAAGGAAGTGGAATCACGCATCGCGATTTCCAGGTAAGGGAATTTTGTGAGTATATAGAGGTAGCTGCTCGTACTTTGAACTTGTGGGTGAATATTGGGTGTTTTATGAAATGCATGGTTGCTCAAATAAATGATCGATGGTATTCGTGAATGATGAGGAGTATATGCGTGGTTTTGGATTTGAAGTGGACTTTATGAAATGGGATAGTAAGGCTAATAATTGTATAAATCTAATGTTTTGATGCTTTTCAAAACGAAATTGCTTGGTTTTAAGCAAGCTAGTAGATGGGTCGGCTAGTATTGTATGGTTGTTGTGGAAAAGCATTTGTGAGTGCTAAACCCGATTACGGGATTGTTTGATTGTGTATGAGCCACCTATCATATTTGTATGACATAAATCGCGCTAGAGCCTCGCTCGCGCTAGATTTCTATGTTTTCATTTGTATGAAACGTGCTTGAGCTTAGCTCGCACCTTGATTTGGAAACTATGATGATGTTTATAAACAGTACTGGAGCTTCTGCTCGTACGTGGATTTTGAGTAGTTGTCTTATGAGTATAACCGTACTAGAGCTATGCTCGTACGCGTCTCTGTATGAGAGGATGCCTGAGTCATGCTAGAGCTTTGCTCGCACAAGTTTGCACATTGTGACACGTATAAGGTTGTGGAAGTTGGTAAGATCCTTAAGCCTTACATCCTTAAGCCAACATCCTTAAGCCCAAAGAGGCGGGGAGGCTCTGTTAGGCGGGGAGGCTCTGTTCGGTGGGGAGGCTCTCTTACGGTGGGATCCTTAAGCCAACATCCTTAAGCCCTGGAGGGGCGGGGAGGCTCTGTTAGGCAGGGAAGCTCTCCTACATGGGTACGGTAAGATCCTTAAACCCTACATCCTTAAGCCGATATCCTTAAGCCCAAAGAGGCGGGGAGGCTCTGTTAGGCGGGGAGGCTCTGTTCGATGGGGAGGCTCTCTTACGGAAGGATCCTTAAGCCCTACATCCTTAAGCTAACATCCTTAAGCCAAGGAGGCAGGGAGGCTCTGTTAGGCGGGGAGGCTCTGTTCGGCAGGGAGGCTCTCCTTCACGGATAATGAAAACTCTTGGTATGGGGTAGGTAAGACCTAGGAATGGCACCCCCAATCACGATATGAGTCTGCGGAGTATGCTGTACCGTGTATATCACATGGAGTACGATGTACCGCATGATGGTTATGTGGTGAGAAAGTCTGGCGAGGGATAATCCATCTTCGTGCCAGCGTGATACCCCGCACACCTGGATGCGTGTGGTCTGGGATGATTTATGATGTAATGGTCCACATAGGCACTTTTGATATAGTGACCTAGTTTTTATACACATGCGTGAATTGTGAAATGAAAATGTGGTTGTGATTGTGAGTTGATTTGGTGGTAATTATGTGTTGAGAAAGAGGTTTATGATGTTGGTTTAAAAAGGAGGTTTCTTAATGAATTGCCCTTTTTATGAATTTAAATGAGATTGAGCATGAGATGATTTATACATGATGTTTCTACCATGTTTTATATGCCAATGCACATGATTTTGATACATGATATATATGTATATTCACATGGCATAGTTTTATTCCTCATGCTCCTACCATAAATGATTTATGCATAACATTATCAGCATGTAGATAGAGTAGTTATCTACCATGCTTGCATTATTGCCTTACTGAGCGTGTGGTTGCTCATCCCACTCTATTTCCCCCCTACAGAGCGTGCATAGTCGCCCAGTAAGGACTGAGGCGTGGTATTTTGGACTACGCTGCATCTCCATTGCTAAGAGGTATATACACAGTGATTCTTTTTGTATCTAAACAATGTAAAAGCACAGTATTCTTTTGAGTTGTAATTATGGGGGATGTAGATGTCAGTAAAACATGTATTCGTATAAGTACACGATTAAATGCAAATGTATGACATCGTTTTAATTAATTGAGAATGAATGAGATGTGGTGTTTATTATTGACTCACAGCCCAACAGTGTGTGGTGAGTTTAGTTCACGACCGGGTAAGGTCACAGTAAAACGCGAAAAATTTTCAGTGATTTTCGGTTAAAGAGAATGGAATTGGGTCGTGACATTATTACAACAATAACATACAATTGGATCTGTATCCTTTCTACTTGGGTCTTCTCTAAAATCATCTTTCTTACTTAGTCTCTTAGTATAATCTCTATATCTATTCTTCATAAATCTATCAAATCTTTTGGCAAACAATGTCGTCTCTAAATCTTCATCCTTAGCACTACTTTCTTTCTCTATCCTAGAATCCTCACGAGTGAAAGACTTTAATGATACTTCTACATTTTTTGGAGGTTCTTAATTTCTCCTAACCTTCCTTTCATATGTTAAGAGCGATTCCATAAGTTTGTCTATCGAGAAATTGTTAGGATTTTTTGACACCTCAATTACAGTTACTTTAGCCTCACAACTTTTGGGTAATCTATTCAAAGTTTTATTTATTATCTCTCTCTTGGAGTAAGTTTTTCCTAAGCTTTTGAGTCCATTCACCGTATTAATAAAATCTATTAGCCATTTTGATTATGGAGTCCTCTTGTTTCATTCTAAAGAGCTCATAGTCTTGGGTGAGCATCACCAATTTTGGTTTCTTTAACTTGATTTATTTCTTGTACGCGATTGCTAATTTGTCCTATATTTCTTTCACTTTCACATACAAAGAAACACTATTGTATTTGTCACGACCCATTTTCTGCCAAAAATCACTACAAATTTTTCGTTTTATACATTAACTTTTCCCGTCGTGAACAATTTTAACACCAACTAGTCAATAATCATATCATTTAACATTTATATAAAATAATTGTAAACACTTAAAATGCTTACACTGTAACTTTCTTATTTCGTACGTGTCTACAATTATTAACATCCCCCAATTTACATGCCAAAAGTATTATAGTGCTATACTTGTTTAGATACAAAACGATATTAATGTGTATACCTCTTAGCGATGGGCAGCAGCGGACACAAGGAGTGCAAGTCTCTGCTCGCTCTCGACCACTATGGATGCTTTGTAGGGATGGATAGTGAAAGGGTGAGCAACCACACGCTCAGTAAGGAAATAATGTAAGCAGGTAGACAGCTACAATATCTACATGCTTATAATATCATGATAAAAAAATCATTTACATCCGAAGCATAAGGTAAAATAAAACCATGCCACATGAATATGTATATAATATATGAAAATTCATAAAGTCAGACATGATAACACATGGAAAATCATCATGTAAAACATCTCATGCTCATCAAAATAAAACTCATCAGTTTCATCTCAAATCATAGATTTCATCATAATTTATTTAAATCAAAGCTCATCTCCCCCATCGGGAACATCATGTGTAAAACCACATTTCTTTAAAAACATAATCACGGGTGTCACCCCTCTATCGAGTCTACCCGGTCTATCAATAAATTATGATATCACGTGAGGCATGTAGGTTACATTACGAAGACAAATTGGGAATAATGGCCATATATAAATCCCTGTGATCCCAAGCTACACGGATCCCGACGTGCGGGGCATCCCTACTGCAACGAGAGGTGAGTTCAACCCTTCTCGTGCAATAACTCAACCAACTAGTCATCAAGACTACACGGTACAACGTACTTCATGTGACATACACAGTACAACGTATTTCGTGGACCCATACGGTCTGAGGGTGCCTGCCATAGGACTTAGCCCACGTCATTGTCAAGGGTGCCTGCCATAGGACTTTGCCCACTAAACTGTTTGTCTGGGGTGCCTGCCATAGGACTTAGCCCACATCATGGTTCAGGGATGCCTGCCATAGGTCTTAACTGCCCTATACCATGCCAGTAACCATCTCATGTCTCAAAACACGCTTGCGATATATCATCTCATTGTGACACACAGTCTACAGGAGGCGATAGCACGGTTTTCTATAAAACATATCAAATCCTCGTATGAGCAACGCTCCAGTACGACTTTTATGCACATTAAATCAATATAAAATCACGTACGAGCAAAGCTCCAATACAGCTTTCATGCATAAGATTAGTAAAAACTAGTGCGAGCAGGGCTCCAGCACCATCAACACGAATCAAAACATCAAAATCTAGTGCGAGCTAGGCTCCAGCACTATTTGTACTCACACAAATTTGATAGGTGGCTCTAGTTTAAATAAAGTATTTTTCAAAAATACAACTTAGCATATAATCCATGTTGTTTCATGCAACAATTGAAAACAATAGCCAACCTATCCTCATTTCATTCATATCAAAGCATTAAATCATGATACAAACATGAAAATCATGAAATTCTTGCATTTTAGGATCCTTACTACCCTTTTCATAAATTTCTCTACCAAGGGTAAAATCGTCATTTTTCTTTATCTTCAAATTTTTTCTAAAAAGTTATTATTTTATTTCTAGAGAGCTTAGATAATTTAGCGCCCTGTAAATCCCCTTGAAAATACGTATAGCTACCTCTAAGTACTTAAAATCCCCTTGAAAATACGTATAGCTACCTCTAAGTACTTAAAAAACCCCTTTACCTCGAATCACGTTGAACGTAGTACAAATTCCATCGCTGGAAGCTCTCCAGTCCTATTTGCTCCTAATCCAGTCTCTGGAGCTGCATTTAACTATTTATTGGGTTAAATACAATATTTTTCCCATGTTTCACTTTTAACATGGCTTAATTTAAACCATTGGGCCCGTTTACTCTTATTAGGCCCGATTGTACCTTAATGAGTCTTAGTCCATTTTAAGCCCATTTTCGCTTACTATTTACTCTATCAAGGCTTATTAGCTCATTGGGACCATCAATATTTATTGGGTCTCGTTCTATGTTCTTTAGATAGCTCATACAATTATTTACGAATATTGATTTCCAATTGCAAAACATAATTCATTTTATACGAAGTTAATTCGTAACTTATGCGATGAATTTCTAATGCGCATAACTATACAAATTTTTGTAAATGAGATTTACTTAAGCAAGATTCTATGATGGTACGTAAATCGAGGCTGACTCGAGCTCTCGTTTGTTGCCAATCGTCGAGCTACACATTTATATATTTACTGGGTCAATTTCGGTCAAATATAATTTTAATTAAATATTTCAAAAATTAAATCGGTCAATTTTGACCACTTACCGGCTTACCCATATCTCAATTGGATTACCATTTTTTTCTTCTCTTTTTCCTTTCTATCTTGATTGAACCGGTCCGGTCCGGTTCAACATAGTTCCCTTTTCACTGAACTAGTCGTACCGGTTCAGTCCTCACTTCGCTGTTCATGGCGTTTTCGGTCGGTACCCGGACCGTTCGACTTGTCTTTGGTTGGGGAATGTTCGGTTGGCCTTGGATCAGACCGATCGGCACTGCATCTGCCAGATTTCTCCTTTCTCTCCTCGGTAATCTCTCTCACCGATCTGCTGATTTTGGCATCATCGGTGCGCGTGTTGGCGCCTGGTGGTTCTCACGTGGTCGGGCTTCCTTAACCGGCCCTCACCTGCCCTTCTCTCCGATCGATGGCTCGCCGGTGCAGGGCGTCTCCCTCGGTTTTCATTTTCCTTCTTTCCTATTTCGTGTTTTTCACGATTCTGTTTTTTTTTTTTTCAATTGCGTTTATATATATATATTATACATTATATTATTATTTTAATATAATAAAATATATTCTTTTTACACAAATATTTTCTACACCAAATATTTATATATTTAATTAATTAAATATATATTTATCTTATTTTATAATTTTTTTGGAGTATTATTTTCACATTTTGAGATAATTTCTCGGCGTGAAAATTTCGGGTTATCGTAATAAATTTGTATCTTGATCAATTGGACTCGGAATTCAATGATTTCTTCTTTATTGATAAAGATTTCCTAAATCCATGTTTAAAATGTCAAATTCTTACCGAATTGATACCGAATTTTGGGTCTTTTGACCTATTTACCCTTTTTTCGCATTTTACTTACATGTCTAACTACTTCATTCACATTTATATGATCAAAATCATCCGTCTTATAATTCCATTAACATATAATAATGTCATACATACATGGGATCTCACAAATCTCCCCCTCTAAAGAAATCTGGTCCTTCAAATTAGAACCAAATCAGTCTAAGAACAACTCCGGGTACTTCTCCCGTATCATACTCTCCAACTCCCATGTAGCTTCCTCCAGAGTGTGATACTGCCAAAGAACTTTTACGAGAGAGATCGTCTTAGACCGCAGTACCTTCTCCTTCCTATCCAATATCTGAATCGGTCTCTCGACATATGAAATGTTCTCACTGAGCTCCAACGGCTCATAGCTAATAACATGTGTCGGATCTGGATGGTACTTCCGAAGCATAGAGACGTGGAAGACGATATGAACACCTGCTAACTCTGGCGGCAATACCAACCTATAAGCCTTATCCCCCACCTGCTCCAGAATCTCAAAGGGTCCAATGTAATGAGGACTCAGCTTACCTTTCTTATCGAACCTCATAATCCCTTTCGAGGGAAAAACCTTCAAAAATACTGACTCACCCACAATAAACTCTAGTGGTCTCTGTCTCATGTCATCATAACTCTTTTACCGGCTCTGAGCTGTCTGTAACCTCTCACATATCACTCGAACATCCTTAGATGCCTGTCTCACTAAGTCAGGAGCAAAAATATATTTGTCACCAACCTTTTCCCATCTAATATGGGAACGACATCTACGACCATACAATGCCTCATATGGTGCCATCCCGATACTCGCATGATAGCTGTTATTATAGGCGAACTCAGCTAGTGGTAAATGATCATCTCAGGAGCCTCTAAAATCCAGCACACACACTCTCAACATATCCTCCAGAGTCTGTATAGTCATCTTTGATTGACCATCTATCTGAGGATGAAAAACGGTGCTAAAACTCAACTAGGTCCCCATCGCTTCTTGAAAATGTTCCCAGAAGTAGGAAGTGAAGCGGGCATCTTGATCAGAAACAATGCTCAGTAAAACACCAAGTAACTAAACTATCTCTCGAACATACAAGTTCGCCGACTCAAAGTATCGGTAGCTCTCATAGATAAGAAATGGGCTGACTTTGTCAACCTATCCACAATCATCCAGATGGTATCATGACCTCTGCAGGTCCTCGATAAACCCATCACAAAATCCATGGTGACATGCTCCCACTTCCATGTCGGTATTGGTAAAGGCTGCAATAACCCTACAGGCTTCTGATGCTCTACCTTTACCTGCTAATAGATAGACATCCAGCGACATACTCAGTAATGTTTCTCTTCATCCTGGACCACTAATAAACCTTTCGAAGGTTTTGATACATCTTGGTACTCCCCGGATGTATCGTATACCTCGATGAGTGAGCCTCTGATAAAATTAATCTCCTGATCTATGAATCATCGGGAACACATATCCTACCTCTGAACCTCAGCAATCCATCTAAACTTAAATCAAAATCAGTCTCTGTACCCCCTCTGTATCTGCCCGATAACATCATTGCACTGCTGATCAATCAGCTGAGCTTGCCGGATATGATCCACCAAATCCGGTTCCAACCGTAAGCTGGCTACCATATAACCACTATCAGCATCAGGTCGGGTCACATCAAAACTAAGGCTCGCGAATTGTTTCAATAGCTCGTGTTCCCAAACCATCATATAAGACACCAACCCGAGGTTCTTCCTGCTCAAGGCATCGACAACTACATTCACCTTACCCAGGTGGTACAGGATTTCACAATCGTAATCCTTCAGGAGCTCGGGCCATCTTCTCTGTCTCATATTCAGTTCCTTCTGCGAGAACAGATACTTAAGGCTCTTGTGGTCCTTAAATACTTGAAACTTCTCACCATAGAGATAGTGACACCATATCTTCAACGGAAACACTACGCTCGCCAACTCTAAATCATGAGTCGGATAGTTTCTCTCATGATCCTTTAACTGTCTGGATCCATAGGCAACTACCCTCCCATCCTGCATAAGTACTGTCACACCCCAATTCCAGGTGTCCTTCATCCATACAAACACTATTTACGATTGGGCTGTGAGGCGATTCAATTACTAAAATTCTAAAAATTTATAGCGAAAATATTTTAGATTTAATCTACACTCCCAAGTGTGTGCGTAAATATACAAGATTAATTGAATATTAATATCTTTACATAACATCCCATAAAACTGTTACATTTCCAAGGTACAACTGTGCGATACAAGATAATAGATACAAAATACTCTTGTGTATACAAATCTTATACCTTTACGATTGGTGGGAGCTGTCTAATCTCAAAAAAGATATAGAGATCACCGCACTGCTCTACTTCTCAGTATCTGGAGGGGAAAAATAGTGGGGTGAGCAAACCATAGCTTAATAAGGAAATGAATGCTAGCAGGTAGATATCATACTACCTACATAGCCCATGCATGTATAAAACAAAACCATGTTTTCATTGTGAATGGAAATATCATCGAAAAATGCAGTAAACATATATTTCTCATTTGGCATTTTCATGAACACAAATATTTAATATTTCCACTTAAAACATGTTTCATAAAACAGTGTTCTCTCGACACAAGTGATTAAATCAGAGATTTATCAAAACACAAAATCTCTTTACTTTCTCAATCATTTCTCTTCCTCAAATCTCTTTCTTTTTTGAGTTGTATCTATTTCTCGAATATCTAAGACAAGCATGGAATTTTTGGCAATCAAATATCCATGACATATGACCATAGTCAGTGATCCCAGGCCTCACTGATCAGGTGTGCACAGGGCATCACTTCGCCTGAAGGGGGATGGGTCAATCCTACCCTCCGACTTATCTCAATCAACCTCATCTCCTCAAATACTCACGATATAAGGTACGCCATGTGTCATCTACGTGATACTCATACTCACGTGCACCCAGCACGATACATAGTATACCAACGGACAACTACACAGTACTATGTACGATCGTAGACCCAAGTCCATACTCTAACTCCGATGGACTTTTCATCCTGAACCATGTCTCATATACCAGGCGAGCAATCAGCGTGACACACAGCCATCACAAAGCTCCAGCGCGGTACGATTTATCGTTAAGGCCCAGCCCGTTTCGAGGCTATCTGTTGGCATCCCTTGGGTCCCAAACCCCCAAGTTTACCTCAACTCATTAAAAATAGGTGCTAGCAATGCTCCAGCACTTTTCTCAAAACCATCGTGCGAGTTAAACTCCAGCACGACACATCAAAAGCATAGAAACATGCGCGAGCTAATACTCCAGCACATAGTTAAAGTCATTACAACGGGTGTGAGCTAGAGCTTCAACACCAAATCTCATCTCAAATCCGATAGGGGGCTATTTTCTCTTTTTAAAACTCAAAACATGTTTATTTATGCAGCATGCCTCTCCGCACTAAAACATGTAAAAATTAGCCAACCTATCATCATCATTTCTCAATCACCAATATTAATACAAAATTGAAAAAAACATAGAAAACATGCATATCATGCTATTTCCTTACCCAATCCCATTTCTCAATACATATATATCATAGTACATTTTATACACCATATCATTTCATAGAATCGTAGTATCGTACTAATTCTAGCAATATATCTACGAAATTTCAGTAAAATACGTACGAACATCTCTATAGCTAACACACAGTCCCTTACCTCGAATCTTACGCGTATTTCCTTTGTCACGTATGCTCTGTTCGCGATCCGAGTTAGCCGTGTTCCACGTTCTTCCAATCTACACACATAACCATTAAGTCTTTTCTTTTCTTTCTCTCGAATATCCTCATTGTCACTTATTCTCCCATTTATACCTTTCAAGCCTTTAAATCATATTTCACTTTCTCACAAATCTCATTATACTTCTCTTAAGCTTTCCACCATTTCTCATGGATTTTCTCTCCATAAACCCTTTTCAATATTACTCACTCATCACTACACTCTTCATTTCTAACCATATTTCACATTTCATTTAACCCATTAAATGCTTAGAAACCCATATTTAAAGCTTGAAGGTTAAAGAGCTTACCCTCTTTCTTAATCAAACTTGTGATAGCCACAACTCTTTCTCTTGATAACACTAATGTGTGATTTTCGAATATGTTATTCTCCTTGTTTCAATGAACAACTTTCCCTTCTTGAGCTCCTTTAGATTCTGGCTGCAATGTGGTGATTTTTAGAGTGAGAAAGCTTGGGTCTTGAAAGAAGAATGGCATGTGAGGTTTGGTGAGGAAGAGTTCTGAGTTTTCATCTCAATCCCGTGCTCTTTTTATAGATGTAGAGACATGAGATCAATCTAGCCCTTGTGGAGATCGATCTCTGTAAAGTTTAGTAGTCCTTTTTACCAAACATAACCACTACAAGATCGATCTTCTTCTATTATGAGATCGATCTGTCGAAGATTTTTCTTTTGGAGATCGATCTGCTCCTTATAGAACCCTTAAGGAGATCGATCTGTCTGGCTTTGAGATCGATCTATTCTCAAATAGAGAGTTAAGGAGATCAATCCTCTTATTTTAAAATCGATCTTCTCATTACAGAATGTCTAGCAGATCGATCTGGCTCCATTGGAGATGATTTGTCCTGTTCCATAGTTCAAAATAAGGTCAGTTTGGCTCTTTCAAATCAATCTCTCATCCTATGAGATTGATCTGACCTTCATATTTTCCAGATTTTCTGTAGTTTTTTTACGGTAACTTCACATAAAACATCTTAATTTACCACCATAGTCATATTCTCATTCATCCACCTATGAGGGTTGAAAATGACTTTCATTCATACTTTATACACATTAAAACTTGTGTGTAACCCTTGTATAACCAAATGTATACAATATATGACTAAATGGAAACATAGGGGTTTGCACCACTTGTACAAATTTCATTCCATTTTACTCCAATACTTATATTCCATTCCACTCACATTCATCATATATCAAAGTCCATTTCTTCATATTTATACTTAATGCAACTTGTACGTACATCACAACACTTATTGCAAGTGTGTACATTAATCTTATGGGCTTTTCATCACATATACTTCACATTACTAATACATTACAATACTTCATGAGTTCATTACATATATACAAGGTTAAACCTATACGGGGTCTCACAAGTACATAGCCCAATTCCTGGTGTGATGCATTTGTATACACAGAGAAACCTCCTGAGCTGGTAGGAATGGTGAGAATCGGAGTAGTGGTCAACCGACGCTTAAGCTCCTGAAAATTCCTCTCACATGCCTCGTTCCACACAAACTCAATATCCTTCCACGTGAGATATGTCAATGGAGTAGCTAGTCTAGAGAAACCCTCTACAAATCTTCGATAATAACCTGCCAATCCCAAAAAACTTTTGATCTTAGTGATTGTCCTGGGTTGTTCCCACTGAACAACTACCTTAATCTTGGATGGATCTACTGATGCCCCATGCCTCGATACAACATAGCCCAAAAATGAAATCTGCTCCAACTAGAAGTCACATTTACTGAGTTTGGCATATAACTCCTTCTCTCGGAGGGTCTGTAGAACTATTCGCAAGTGCTGCTCATGATCTTCCCTGGACTTGGAATAAACCAATATATCATCGATAAACACAGTAACAAATTAGTCTAAGTATGGCTTAAAGACATCATTCATTAAAGCCATAAATGCTGCGGGGGCATTTGTCAATTCGAATGGTATAACCAAGAACTCGTAGTGGCCATAATGGGTACGAATTGCTGTCTTGGGTACATCTCCACTACGTATCCTCAACTGATGGTACCCAGATCGCAGATCTATCTTAGAAAAGACATGTGCTCCCCAGAGCTGATCTAATAGATCGTCAATGCCTGGAAGGGGATACTTGTTGTTTATGGTAGCCTTATTCAACAATCTGTAGTTTATGCACAGTCGGAGGCTCCCATCTTTCTTCCTCAATAACAAGACCGGTGCTCCCCAAGGTGAAACGCTCGGTCTAATAAACCCCTTCTCAAGTAACTCATGCAACTGCTTCTTCAGCTCCTCCAACTCAACTGGAGCCATCCTATACGGAGGTCGAGATATTGGTTCAGTACCAATATCAACTCTAAACAAAACTTCATCTCTCGGTCTGGTGATAATCTTGGTAGATCATCCGAAAAGACATCAGAAAACTCCGCAACCACAGTAATGTCTCTCAATTCCGGACGGTCTTTATCTGTGTCAACCATGTATGCAATGAACCCTTCACATTATTAATCATTTAGTTAGCACAGAAATTTATCCATTTCGCTTACAACAACTACTGCTTTTATTACTTTTCAAGGGTACTTTACAATATATTTTTCTGGGAAACTTACTGTAACACTATCTAGTCCTGTAAACGTTAGCGTCTTAGAAAAACAATCCAAAATAGCATGATTCGCAGCCAACCAATCCATTCCTAAAATTACATCAAAATCACTCATAC
This sequence comes from Firmiana major, assembly GCA_033439115.1. Classification (NCBI taxonomy): domain Eukaryota; kingdom Viridiplantae; phylum Streptophyta; class Magnoliopsida; order Malvales; family Malvaceae; genus Firmiana; species Firmiana major. Next base: position 42,165,683 of record CM065899.1, read on the forward strand.
TCAATAAAATAAGATCGAATGTCATATCTTTTCCCCTATTTTTAGCCTACAATCCCTATATACATACTCAGTCAACTGGCTGTCATTCATAGGTGTAGAAATTAAAAACATTCCATCTAATGATGTAGGCTCGACATATTTTGACAACTTACATGCAAATGAAGGTGATAAGAAGGAATGCGTGGCACCAGGATCAAATAGTACAAATGCTTCTAAATAAAAAATTAGGATGGTACCTTTAATCACATCTGCTGATGTGTCTGCGATGTCCTAGTCCAGTGCATGTACTCGTCTTCTGCCAACAACTTGCTTCCCCTTCTCCTGGGATGTGGCTCTCCTCTTTGAAGCAGAAGTCTCAATAGGAGCCCTCTCTGACTTCTTGCCCTTATGTGGGGCAGTCTTAATCATTTCGGGGTAATCCCGTACGATATACCCTGGCTTCCCACAATGATGCACACTGCTATAAACATCAGACAAGGCCTGTTACCATCATATCTGCCACATTTCCTACACTGCTCGGTGGTCGACCGTGTCCCTCCAATAATTATACCCCTCGGTGGTGGTAAAGCTAGATATATGAGAGGCTTACTCGTCCTTTCTTGTACCTCCTTAATCCGAGGTCTCTTATTAACCAACCTCTGTCCTCCTCTCTTGACCACTCTATCAATTTTGGATCTCTTTCGATCTCTATCTCTACCTCTACCGATCTTCCTAAACTCAGAGGCATATCGCTCAATGTTCTGCTCACATAACTACGCCCTATGCACAGCCTCCTCATATGTTGGGATATCTAATGGAACCAATCTAGATCTGATGACTGGTCTCAATCCATCAATAAACTTCCTAACCTTCTTCGTATCACTGCTCATTGTGTTCGGGTTGTACCTCCCCAGGGATATAAACCTCGTCTCATACTCGTCTATAGATCGGTTCCCTTGAGCCAACCCTATAAACTCCATCTGTAACTTTCTTTTAGCAGTGTCTAGAACATACTGCCTCCAGAAAGCCTCCAAAAATACCTCCCAGCTGATCTTAGTGTGTCGGGCTCTCAAAATCGGTATGGTGGACTTTCACCAATACTCTGTCACTCCTTTAAGCATGAACACGACAAAAATGACCATCTCTATAGTCATATAATTGAAAAACCCGTATAACTTCTCAATCTCACTCACCTCATCATCCGCAACTACTGGGTCCCTTAGCCCACTGAATGACGACAGTCTAAACTTTTGAAACTGTCGTAATCTATCCAAATCACAACCATAACCCCAAACTCTGTTACCTTGATATGGAGCAACAGGTGATGCTGTATCCTGAACTGCTGGGGGTGTAGGTGTATCTGCAGCTTGTGGCATTTGTGTTGGCTGTGTAGGCGTATCAGAAGTAACTGCTTGTCCGGCATTAGTAGCTTGGGTAGCTGGGCCCTGTCTCTCCCCAGCTCCCTGCATAGACTGAGCGACTAGCTCCAAAATAGTCTCCACACTCCGCTCCAACCTAGCGAAGCATGCCTCAATATCCTTTGGCCTCTCAGTAGGCTGCTGCGAAATCTAATCAGTCTGTGGCTCTGCCTGGCTCTCAGGCCTCCCTCTACGGCCCCTAGCACATGCCCTCCCTCTCTACCACTGTGTGTGATAGGCATAATGCCTAAATTCCTACATCAATAGCTATTCATTAGTATAACCCATCTGATATACACATTTATATCTAAACAAAGTACAACAATATGTGGATGTAAATTCTATTATTACTAGCTCCGATTCATATCAGGTCAACTTAGCTCTGATACCACCTCTGTCACGACCCTTTTTCTACCAAAATTCACTACAAATTTTTTACTTTATACATTAACTTTCCCCGTCATGAACAATTTTAATACCAACTAGTTGAGCTATGACCCGGAGTTAGATACCTCTTACCATATATCATATCATTTAACATTTATATAAAATAATTGTAAACACTTAAAATACTTATACTGTAACTTTCTTATTTCGTACGTGTCTACAATTATTAACATCCCCCAATTTACATTCCAAAAGTATTATTATGCTATACTTGTTTAGATACAAAATGATATTAATGTGTATACCTCTCAGCGATGGGCAGCAGCGAACACTGGGAGTGCAAGTCTCTGCTCACTCTCGACCACTATGGATGCTCTGTAGGGATGGAAAGTGAAAGGGTGAGCAACCACACGCTCAGTAAGGAAATAATGTAAGCAGGTAGACAGCTACACAATCTACATGCTTATAATGTCATGATAAAAAAATCATTTACATCCGAAGCATGAGGTAAAATAAAACCATGCCACATGAATATGTATAAAATATATGAAAATTCATAAAGTCAGGCATGATAACAAATGGAAAATCATCATGTAAAACATCTCATGCTCATCAAAATAAAACTCATCAGTTTCATCTCAAATCATAGATTTCATTATAATTTATTTAAATCAAAGCTCATCTCGCCCATCGGGAACATCATGTGTAAAACCACATTTCTTTAAAAACATAATCATGGGTGTCACCCCTCTATTGGGTCTACCCGATCTATCAATAAATTATGATATCACGTGAGGCATGTAGGTTACATTATGAAGACAAATTGGGAATAATGGCCATATATAAATCCTTGTGATCCCAAGCTACGTGGATCCCAGCGTGCAGGGCATCACAACTGCAACGAGAGGTGAGGTCAACCCTTCTCGTGCAATAACTCAACCAACTAGTCATCAAGACTACACATTACAACGTACTCCGTGTGACATACACGGTACAACGTATTCCGTGAACCTACATGGTCTGAGGGTGCCTGCCATAGGACTTAGCCCACGTTATTGTCAAGGGTGCCTGCCATAGGACTTAGCCCACATCATGGTTCGGGGGTGCCTGTCATAGGTCTTAGACGCCCTATACCATGCCAGTAACCATCTCATGTCTCAAAACACGCTTGCGATATATCATCTCATTGTGACACACAGTCTATAGGAGGCGACAGCACAGTTTTCTATAAAACATGTCAAATCTTCATATGAGCAACGCTCCAGTACAACTTTTATGCACATTAAATCAATATAAAATCACGTACGAGTAAAGCTCCAATACAAATTTCATGCATAAGATCAGTAAAAACTAGTGCGAGCAGGGCTCCAGCACCATCAGCATGAATCAAAACATCGAAATCTAGTGCGAACTAGGCTCCAGCACTATTTGTACTCACACAAAATTGATAGGTGGCTCCAGTTTAAATAAAGTATTTTTCAAAAATACAACTTAGCACATAATCTGTGCTAATTCATGCAACAACTGAAAACAATAGCCAACCTATCCTCATTTCATTCATATCAAAGCATTAAATCATGATAAAAACATCAAAATCATGAAATTCATACATTTTAGGATCTTTACTACCCCTTTCATAAATTTCTCTACCAGGGGTAAAATCGTCATTTTTCCTTATCTTTAAAATTTTTCTCAAAAATTATTATTTTATTTCTAGATAGCTTATAAAATTTAACGCCCTATAAATCCCCTCGAAAATACGTATAACTACCTCTAAGTACTTACAAAACCCCCTTATCTTGAATCACGTCGAGCGTAGTACAAATTTCATCGCTAGAAGCTTGTCTAGTCCTATTTGCTCCTAATCCAGTCTCTAGAACTGTATTTAACCATTTATCAGGTTAAATACAATATATTTACCCATGTTTCACTTTTCACAGGGCTTAATTTAAAGCATTGGGCCCGTTTACTCTTATTGGGCCCGATTGTACCTTAATGGGTCTTAATCCGTTTTAAGCCCATTTTCGCTTACTATTTACTCCATCAAGGCCTATTGGCTCATTGGGCCCATCAATATTTATTGGTCTTGTTCTAGGTTCTTTGGATAACTCATACAATTATTTACGACAATTGATTTCCAATTCCAAAACATAATTCATTTTATACGGAGTTAATCCGTAACTTATACGATGAATTTCTAACGCGCATAATTATACAAATTGTCGTAAATTAGTTTTACTTACCAAAGATACTGTGATGGTACGTAAATCGAGGTTGACTCTAGCTCTCGTTTGTTACCAATCATTGAGCTACACATTTATATCTTTATCGGGTCAATTTCGATCAAATATAATTTCAATTAAATATTTTAAAAATTAAATCAATCAACTTTGACCGCTTCCCAGCTTACCCGCATCTCAATTGTATCACCAAAATTTTTTCTTTTCTTTTTTTTATTACTTTTTTCTTCTTTTTTTCCTTTCTTTCTTGGCTAAACCGGTCCGGTCTGGTTTAGCACAGTTCCCTTTTCACTGAACCGGCCGTACCGGTTCAGACCTCACTTAGCTGTTCACGGCATTTTGACTGGTTTTCGGCTCCCCTCTGCCACTATTCGACTCGTCTTTGGCTGGGGAACGTTCGGCTGGCCTTGGATCGGACCGATCGGTGCTGTAGCTGTAGGATTTCTCCCTTCTCTCCTCGGTAATCTCCCTCGCCGATTTGTCGATTTCGACGTCGTCGGCGCCTGGTGATTCTCACGTGGTCGGGCTTTCTTCGCCGGTCCTTGCCTGCCCTTCTCTCCGGTCGGTGGCTCGTCGGTGCCTAGCGTTTCCCTCGGTTTTCATTTTCCATCTTTCCTGTTTCGCGTTTTTCACGATTGTCTTTTTTTTTTCAATTCCGTTTTTATATATATATACATATATATATATATATAATACATTATATTATTATTTTAATATAATAAAATATATTATTTTTACGCAAATATTTTCTACACTAAATATTTATATATTTGATTAATTAAATATATTTATCTTATTTTATTATTTTTTTGGAGTATTATTTTCACATTATTGAGATAATTTCTCGTCGTGAAAATTTTGGATTATCATAATAAATTCATATCTTGATCAATTGGACTTGGAATTCAATGATTTCTTCTTTATTGATGAAGATTTCCTAAATCCATGTTTAAAATGACAATTTCTTACAGAATTGATACTGGATTTCGGGTCTTTTGACCTATTTACCCTTTTTTCGCATTTTACGTACATGTCTAACTACTTCATTCACATTTATATGATCAAAATCATCTGTCTTATGATTCCATTAACATATAATAATGTCATACATACATGGGGTAGTATTGATTAGGACCTAAAGCATAAAATAATATATGAATTTTCTTTGCATTTAGCTGTGCCATTTTAATGTCATTTTCATCACGTTTTTCTTTAGTTTTGATAAACTTTATGTCACTTATTATTTTCTTAGATAATATTGGACCTCTAACTCTGATTCTTCACATTTCATAGTCATTTGCTTGTATGAAAAGCATCATTCTAGTCTTCCAATACACACAATTCTCACTATTGAACAATGGATGCCTAAGGGTGAAATCCCATTTTAACTAAAGGTTGTTCCTGAATTTAATAGAGTCATTCTAATAGCGTTTAACCTGTCAACTAATTAAACTTATGATCATGAACCCGAGCTTTAATATTAATTGTTAGCTCAAATGATAAACTAAGAAGTAAGTGGATCAATTTTTCTACTATAGATTCGTTTTCCAAATCTAAATTCACAAAAAGCTTTATCCTACCATAATCACAATTAAATCAAATAAATAAGTAAACAATAAATAGAAAGTAAAAAATTAAGGATAGACAATGTGCACACGATTTTTATTGAGGTTCAGCTTCCATTGCCTACATCTTGTCTTTTAAGCTCCCCTTAAGGAATTATCAAATTCGCTATGAATATTGGACTTTACACCTCAATTTTTTAAGACTCAAAATGTAAGGCCTGTAAATTCATATGTATTCTTTATGATTTCATGATGTACAGACAAGTTACGTTATATATGAATCATAAGAAATGAATATTTTTAAGTTCTAAGTGTGAATGAAATGAAAAATGAGTAGGGAAGCAAGTGAATGCAAAGTTATCTTTGAAAATCTGGGAAAGTTATAGCTGGAATGCTAGAGAGCAAGGGGAGATCGATCTTAGTGCAAGGGGAGATCGATCTCATTGTGCTCAAAATGCAGAACCAAAGCATTCTGTAAAAGGGTGATCGATCCCTCATTTAAGTAGATCGATCTCAATATGCTGTTGCTTAGCAAGGATTGATCCTTTCCCAAAGATAGATCGATATCTAAAGGATTGTGGATAGTAAAGATAAATCTCTTCTCAAGGCTAGATCGATCTCTAGGTGATTCTGCCTGGCCAAGATCGATCTCATACCAATAGGCAGATCAATCCCACCTTCTAAATGTCAAATTCTGAAAGAGTTCAAACACAGGGTAGATCGATCTCTCATTAATAGGAGATCGATCTCATAAGGCAATTCTATAAAAACCCTACTGCTGCTTCTTCTTCCCCGAAAATAGTAAATTCCTCATTTGAAACAAAGTGAAAACCTAGCTTTCTCACTCTAGAAATCTTCACCTTTTAATCAATTTTGAGAGAGATTTATTTCAGCAAAGTTGTCCCTTGTGAAGAGGAGAACAACATAGTTGAAAACTAGAAGCTGAAATCCTGGATTGAAGGAGCAAAGTGATTTTCCCCAAATTTGGCAAAAAGAGGAAAAATCAAGCTAGGTAAGATTTCAATACACTAAATTCAGGTTTGATAATATAGGCATTTTGGTGAGTTGATTAGTGTATGTTTTTTGGGCTGAAAACACCCTTGAACATGCTAAATCCTCCATGACCTAAAATGGCCTTAGTGTGAGAAAGTGAGAGAAAGTTGATTAGGCTTGGATTTAATGATGATTTAAGCATGTAGTGATGTTATTAAGCATATATATATATGATTGTAAGATAGTTTTGTGAAATACATGTGTTGGAATAGATGATGATTGAAAATAGGTATATGATATGTATAGTGAAATGCCATATTTGAAGAAAATGATGAACTTGAGGCATTGGGAGATTTATGCCGGTTCAATTCGAATCAGTAGACTTGATGAGTCTAATAGGTTCTCGAGAAAGGAATTGTAAAATTAAAATGGACTTAAGAGAGAGTAAGGTCCAATAAGATGTAATACGGCCAAATGGGTGTAAAAAGCCTAATGCATTGATTTGAAATGCATGTGTCACGACCTAAATTACCTAAAATCAGAGTAAATTTTTCACTTTTTCATTTATTATTTAATTCTTACCTTTCTCTCATCATGACCATCCTACAAACAGTTGGGCTATGATTCGGTGTTAGTCACCTCTCACCTATTTACCATTTCATTTCCATAATCACATTCACATATCAGAGTATTACTATCTTTTGACTTTAACTGAATACATACACAATGGTATTTATAACTCTACATCCCCGACATCATAATCGTTTACAGTACTGTGCATTACATATTTAGATATAAAACTATACAAATGTGTATACCTGTCTCTCGATGGGAAGCAGCGGATACCAATACATGCAAGTCCTCAGTCGCTTACTAATTTCTGTGAGTGGTCTGAAAAGATGGGAAAATAAAGGGGTGAGCAAACCACACGCTCAGTAAGGAAATTATGCAAGTAAGTAGATAGCTCCACTATCTACATGCTCATAATGCCATGCCCTTAAAATCCATTTCATTTCATTAAAATCTCAAGCACAAAACCATGCATATATCCATGACATAGTTTACCAAAACTATTTGTGCATACAGAAAGCATGTAATTCATGCATCAATAACATTTTATGTGACATCCTTAAATCATAATTAGCATGAAGTAAGTCAAGATCATCCATCCTTTCATGTTATGTAAGACAAATCATGAATTTGAAATGAAAGCATGGAAAACATCATCATGCTACTGCTTTCAAATCATTTCATTAAAACTGCAGTATAAACTAACCCTTCCGAGTCAATCATCTCATAAAACAATTCATTAAAATTCATTATAAAACTTCGATTATAAAACCATCCTTCTCTCAGGGTCACATATCATAAAATCCTCTAAAACATATATTAGCAAAGTATAAAAATCATAAAATCGGGGGCCTGACCCCTCCCTTGGGTCTACCCTAGTCTATCGATCGATAGTTATATCATGTGAGACAAGTAGGTGACTATCAGTAACAACATAGGACTATGGCCATAACCTCGTGATCCCTAGCAACACGGTACCTAGTGTGCGGGGTATCACACCTGAAACGGGAGGTGGGTTGTCCTACCCGTCAAAACAGTATAACACCAGGATTGCGAGGGCAAGGCTTGCTGCCTCGTGGCTAATGCCACTCCACTCTAACAATCCCCATGGTACAGCGTACCCCATGTGATATACACGGTACAACGTTTCGTGAACCCAAGCTCAGTCAGGGGTGCCTGCAATAGGTCTTATCCACCCATACCATCTCTGTCTCAGTATGCACGTGTGAGCATATCATCTCACTGTGACACACAGTCTACAGGAGACTCCAACAAGGCTATATGCATGTAATATAAATCCCTGTTCGAGCGAAGCTCTAGCACAGCTCCATGCATATTCATGATATAAAAAATTCTCGTGTGAGCGAAGCTCTAGCACGGTGTCATAAAAATCAGTAAAATCTATGTACGAGTAGCACTCCAGTACAACTTAAAAATGAATGAGTTATAAATCCATAAAAAATCATGTGCGAGCGAACTCCAGCACGGTGTTATGCATCAATAAATCAAATCTCGTGCGAGTTACACTCCAGCACGGTTTTATGCATAAATATATCAAATCTCATGCGAGTTACACTCTAGCACGGCTTATATGCAATATCATTTCAAAACAAGATGCGAGCTAAGCTCCAGCAACTCTCATGTATGTCAAATCATAAAAACTAGTGTGAGCAATCGCTCCAGCACCATTTTATGCATATCAAGTCAAAACAAGTCAAAAACGTGTCCAAACAGAGTGCAAGCTAGGCTCTAGCACTTTTCATGCATTTCACAAGAATAACAATCAGTGCGAGGAACCGTTGTAGCACATTTCATGCATATGATGTCACACAAGTCGATGCGAGCAACTGCTCAAGCACGTTTATGCATACTCACAAACGCAGATATAGTACGAGCTGTGTGCCGGCACTATCTGTGTAAGACCCGATATTTTCGAGTGCATTTAAAAATGCAAAAGGATTTAAATGGTATTCCTGAAAATGTGCAAGGGCAAAACGGTCAAAAGACCAAAAGTCGGTATAAAATTGGGACAAGAAAATTTTAATTAAAAATAGGGATTTGAGAAATCTTGATCAATAACGAAGAAATAATTAAATTCTGGGTTAAATTGATCAAGATATGAATTTATTGGAATAAATCGAAATTTTTGTATCGAAAAATAATCGAAAATTATACCGGAAAGACGAAATAATACCGATAAATTCATTTAGTGATTAAATGAATAAAATATAAAATTTTTTAGATATTTTGAGATTTTAATATTATTTTAATGATTAAAATAATATTAAAAATAAATAAATAAATAAAAATAAACTAAAATTGAAAAAAAAAACACAGAAAATCGCGAAACGCGATTTTCTGAAGGGGAAGAAACGAAGGCAAACCGAGGAGCCCTTTCCCCCTCACCTGACGGAGCAGCCGACAGCGGACGCACCAGGCGAGGGAGGAGAGGCGGCCGAACCACCAATGACCCGAAGGAGTCAACGAACGGCGGCAAACGGCGGCAAAATGGAATAAAGAGAAGCCGAGAGGGAGGAAGGAGTTTCTCGGTGACCGGTACCGATTCGAGCCCGGCCACCACCAACCGAAGATAGCCCACGCCAAGGCCGGCCGATAAGCGACTGAATCGGTCGGTGGGGCGACAGCTAACACCGAAAAACAGCAAGAAACAGAAATGGGTACCGACGCCGAGGGAGAAGGGCCGGACCGGCCACTTTCTGACGACCTCGGGGAAAACTGAGACCAGATCTAAGATGCAGACGACCCAGCGGAGTCATTGGCGGCGGAAACCGGTGGAGAAACTGCCGGCAAGCCACTGAACCGGCTGAACCGGAGTGAACTGACAGTCTGAACCAGGTTGAACCGAACCGGACCGAACTGGTTCAGCCAAAAAGAGAAAAAAAAGAAGAAAAAGGGAAAAAGAAAAAGAGAAAAAATTGAGGAAAATTCCAGGGATGCAATCGAGCTTCGGGTAAGTCGGTAAGCGGTCAAATTGATCGATTTAATTTTTGGAATATTTAATTTGATTATTATCCGACTAAAAATTTACCCGAAAAAATATTAAATTGTGTAGCTCGACAATTGGCATCAACCGAGAGCTTGAGATAGCCTCGATTCACATACTATCATGGAATCTCGGGTAAGTAACCCTTATTTACGATAATTTTGCATCGTTATGCATGATTGATATTTAACGCATAAATTATGGATTTAATTTCCGCATAAATGAATTAAATTCTGGAAAATTGGATAAATTATCGTAAATATTAAATTGAGATATCCGAAAATTTAGAATGAGGCTAAATAAATTACTGATGGGCCCAATGAGCCCCATAGGCCTTGATAAAGTGTGGTAAACGGGCTTAAGGCCGATTAAGGCCGATTGAGGTGCAATCGGGCCCAATATGGATAAACGGGCCCAATGATTTAAATTAAGCCCAGAACATATGAAATACAATTAAATTGTATTGTATATGACCTGATGAATGTGTATCCGCAGTTCCAGAGATTTGATTTAGATTAAGAGCAAATCGGACTGCGTGACGAGTCATCAGAGGAAATGAGGTAAGGGAATTGTGTGAGTAGCTAGAGGTAGCTACGTGTATTTTAAATAGTTTTTCTATACACTGAATATGTATGTATACTCTCATTATGTATAATGATCCTAAAAGTGGTTTAAATGATTTTAAGGATCGAAATAGGTGAAAAGACTATTTTACCCCTATTGAGGGAAGTTTACCTAAGGATGGTGAAAGCATGACATGCATGAAATGCATGATTTAAGGATTTTTATGATTAAGGAATTTTCTTGGTTTTAATCAAGTAAATCGATAGATTTGGCCAATAATTGCATTAGTTTCCCAAAATAACACTACGTAGGTGTTATTATTATTTAAATGAAATTATTTGAAAAACGGGTCAACTATCAAGTTTATATGGAAACAGATAGTGCCGACACGTAGTTCGCACTATATCTACATTTGTGAATATGCATAAATGTGCTGGAGCGGTTGCTCGCACTGACTTGTGTGACATCATATGCATGAAATGTGCTAGAGCGGTTGCTAGCACTGATTTTTATTATTGTGAAATGCATGAGAAGTGCTGGAGCCTAGCTCGCACTCTGTTTTGACATGTTTTGATTTGTTTTGACGTGGTATGCATAAAATGGTGCTGAAGTGATTGCTCGCACTAGTTTTAATGATTTGACATGCATGAGAGATGCTGGAGCTTAGCCGCATCCTATTTTGATTTGATATTGCATAAAAGTCGTGCTAGAGTGTAACTCGCACGAGATTTGATTTAATTATGCATAAAGCCGTGCTGGAGTGTAACTCGCACGAGATTTGATTTACTTGAGCATTCATTTGTGCTGGAGCGTTACTCGCACAAAGTTTTAAATGGTTTTATAACTCATTTTAAAGTCGTACTGGAGTTTTTCTCGTATGAGGTTTTCACTGAGTTGTTATACATATCCGTACTAGAGCATTGCTCGTACGTGGAATTTACTTGAATTTATAATCAGTTTAAGTCGTACTGGAGCGCTGCTCGTACGCAGATTTTACTAATTTTTATAAAATCGTGCTAGAGCTTTGCTCGCACGAGGTTTTTTGATATCATGAATATGCATGGAGCCGTGCTTGAGCTCCGCTCGCACATGAATTTATATTACATGCATATAGCTGTGTTGGAGCCTCCTGTAGACTATGTGTCACAGTGAGATGATATGCTCACACGTGCATTCTGAGACAGAGATGATTTGGGTGGATAAGACCTATCACAGGCACCCATGATTGAGCTTGGGTTCACGGAGTACGTTGTACCGTGTATATCACGCGGAGTACGCTGTACTGTGGGGATTGTTGGAGTGGAGTGGCATTAGCCACGAGGCAACAAGCCTTGCCCTCGCAATCCTGGTGTTATGCTGTTCTGGAGGGTAGGACGACCCACCTCCCATTTTAGGTGTGATACCCCGCACACTAGGTACCGTGTTGCAAGGGATCACTAGGATATGGCCATAGTCCTCGATGTTACTGATAATTACCTACTTGTCTCACATGATATAACTATTGGTCGATAGACCAGGGTAGACCCGAAGGAGGGGTCAGGCCCCCGATTTTATGATTTTATGATATGTGACCCTGAAAGAAGGGTGGTTTTATAACCGAAGTTTTATAATGAATTTTAACGAATTGTTTTATGAGTCTGAAATGGAATTATGAGATTGTTTTATGAGTAGATTGACCCGGAAGGGTTAGTTTTTACTGCAGTTTTAATGTATTGATTTAAATGCAGTAGCATGTGAAGTTTTCCATGCTTTCATTTGAAATCCATAAATTATCTTACATGACATGAAAGATTTCATGATCTTGATTAAATTCATGCTTATTATGATTTAATGATGTCACATAAAATGCTTTGATGTATAAGTAGTATGATTTATATATGCACAAACAGTTTTGATAAACTAAGTCATTGATGTTTGCATGACTTTGTGCTTGATGATTTTAATGAAAAGAAATGGATTTAAGGGCATGGCATTATGAGCATGTAGATAGTGGAGCTATCTACTTACTTGCATAATTACCTTACTGAGCGTGTGGTTTGCTCACTCCCTTATTTTCCCATCTTTTCAGAGCACTCACAGAAATTAGTAAGCGGCTGAGGACTTACATGCTTGATATCCGCTACTTCCCATCGAGAGACAGGTATACACATTTGTATTGTTTTGTATCTAAATATGTAATGCACAGTACTGTAAATGTATATAATGTCGGGGATTTAGAGTTATAAATACTAATGAGTATGTATTTAGTTAAAGTCAAAGGATAGTAAACTCTAATATGTGAATGAGATTATGAAAGTGGAATCGTAAATAGTGCGAGGTGACTAACACCGAATCATAGCCCAACTGTTTGTAGGATGGTCATGACGAGAGAAAGGTAAAAATTAAATAATAAATGAAAAAGTGAAAAATTTACTCTGATTTTTAGGTAATTTGGGTCGTGACAGGTTTAATGGTATCAGAGCTGAGTTGGCCTGATATGAGTCGGTGTTAGTGGTTAAGGAAGTTTACATCCCCATGTACTGTGCATTGTTTAGATACAATTGTGTATATCGAGATGGAAGTGCAGCTCAGAATTTGGTTTTAAATGCAAGTATAGACTTATGAACTGTTAGCCGCTATGGTAAAAGTGCGAGTACATGAGCTTGAGGTCGTAGAGGTAGACCTGAGAGCTGTATTGAGTCGCCACATGAGACTCAAGATGAGATTGAAGTGGAGGCTGGTTTTGAGCATGCCCCACAGAGTCCGACAGAGAGATCGGACAGAGTTCGATAGAGAGATCGGACGGTATTGAGACACGCTTCGCAAGGTTGGAGCGGAGTGTGGAGAATATATTGAGATCTAATTGCTCAGAGTATGTATGTGATTTAAGCGTGAGTAGGAGCATTGGTGGAAGTTCGCTCGACCCATCTCAAGAATTAGACATCCAGAATGGACATGGAAAATAATTCTAAATGTTTTCCGGTGACAAAATATCCCAGACATTGCTTAAAGGAAACTAAAGATTAAATTCATTACTCTGGCCCAAAGGAACTGGTTGATTAAAGAGTATGAAACTCAGTTTATATTCTTGGGCAGATGTGACTCGGACACGATGAACAGTGAGAGTCGAGATGTCTTAAAGTTCATGGAAGGGCTCAGATTGTCAATTAGAGTCCAATTGGGCCTTTAGATATCACTACCTACGCCGAGGCAGTGCGCAGACTACAGTTGTGTAAACGAGATCATGATTTGCATGCCTTTGAGAATGGGAAAAAGGTAGTGAGGACCGAAATAGAGACAAAAAGAGAATAAATTTATGACAGAGATGTCAGAATGGGAAAAGGTAGTTTGGTAAAAGATTAGATTTGATGAATCACGGGGTAAGTTGATTGATATATCCAATTACCGTACTTACGAGGGTATTGTGATTTAAGGACCCCAACCTGCTACGTAACAGTATAGCAGTGTAACAGAGTAAACAATGTAAGATATGTGGTAGTTACCACAGAAATAAAATATTGTACGAGGGCGAGTGTATGCCTTGGACCAGGACACTTTTGATGTTTCATTTGATATGGTGGAAGATATCACACTGGTTGTAAATAATGAAGTAATTATTTAATTGATCCTAGTGCCACGCATTTATTCATACCGTCTTCAGTTGCTTATAAGTTAGTGAAAAATGTGAAGCCTGTACCCTTAGGCATGAGGATGATAGTTAGCTGATTTTCACTAACTGAATATGGGTATAGAGATTGTAAGTTGAAAATATGGGTGAAAACATCCCTGAAAAGTGTATTGTAAGTTTGACAATTAATGAAAGAGTTTGTTATAAGTGATTATGAAATGAGATAAGCTTTGGGATGTGATAGATCCTGTATACAAGACATATTGGAATAAGAGGCGTATGCAAGTTAAGGATATCATTGATATGCAAAGTAAGGATTAAGCAATATGTAGTGTATATGGATTGCGACCAAGATAAGGGGTAGATATATCTACACCCAGTAATTGTGGTCAAGTCTGAAGGTTAATAAAGGTATTTCAAAATACTTCACCGCTTGAAGACTTGACAGGGCCGATAAGCTGTCACGCCCCGAAAATGCGGAAAATAGGGCTAATTTAAAACTTTTACTCGTTAATTCACAAATAAAGAGTGCATTCATGTGCAGTGTCATACATCATCATAATTATCATGCCTCAGGATCTCATCATGATATAATAAATATTGTATTATACCCATTACTCGATTACAGTCAATTAATCCTAATACATCCCGTATAATGTCATACATCAAGTGTCTGTAATTACAATAATAGTCTGGGTACATGAAAAGATAAATATACCTCAAAGTACAAAATATATAGCCTGGAGCTCGGATCCTCCACTAGCCACTACTCCGTACGTCGCAGGGATGTCCTTATTCACTTGAAGAACTCTGGGAGGAAAGAAAAACAGGGTGAGCTTCTAAATCGCTCAGTAAGGGGGGTAGGGGACTCATTTCATAAACCAAAATGCACATCACAAAGCATTTATTTGTATGTGAAACTCATTTGAAAACCATAGCATGAAAATACTCAAAACGACACTCTCATGTGTCAAGTCATGTGAAAACATGAAGTAAAAGGCTCACTCTAGAGCAAAACAAAGCATGTGAAAATACGCGTTAAACGCTTCTCAAATAACGTGGCATAGCCACTGATTTAAAATCACACGTGGCATAGCCACAATACACACGTGGCAAAGCCACCGAATTATTTTCTCACGTGGCATAGCCACAAAACACACGAGGCAAGGCCACTGATTTATTTTCTCACGTGGCATAGCCACAGAATAGGGTTTCTCAACGTGGCACAGCCACCAATGGGGTATAACGTGGCACAGCCACCAATGGGGTTTTCTCAACGTGGCACAGCCACCAATGGGGTATAACGTGGCACAGCCACCAATGGGGTTTTCTCAACGTTACCAGAACGGAGAAGAATTCGGGCTTACATGCTACCAGAGCAATGCCCGGTGTGTACTCACAACTACACACCCAAGTCTTATCACATAAGACAGGTTTGCCTTCACGTAGAACTCGTAACGGTTTTCTCTCATAAAACTCATTTGAAATTGTTTTGTACTCAACACAAAACGTAATAAAACCGAGTTCCAACCGGCAAAGCACACGCACACATTTATCAAATCACAATATTGCCTTAACGTAGAGCCCAGTTATAAACTCATAAAACATTGGGCTCCAACCGGCTATAACATCGTGTGCAGTTCAAATCTCAACACAAAACTCTCAACATGCTTGTTTATAAATCATAAGTCATGCAATAACAGTTTACAAATCACATGCACAAATGGTTTAGATTTCCCTTACCTCTTTGCACCTCGTATAGTGCAATCGTTTCCCCCGTATCACGGACTAGTCTCGCATTCCACTCTGGAACTCCTGAGCTGTCCAAACGATGTTAAAACATCAATACTCCACATCGCATAAGCCTCAATTCTCAAAATCGAGCATAATTGCTCATAACACCTCAATTCTCTTGATTTCTCGTGACTCAACCCTAAACTACAACTCTATTCGCAATATCCCAATGTTCGATATCTCTAATACCAATTATCTACGCTAATTTACCACATTGTCTATATTTCCGTTTATAGCACAATCCTCAAAATTGCCACAATTTCCAAATATCAACATTATCCCAACTACATTACAATCTCATCAATCCCTAATCATTTCTCAACTATTTCAACACAATTACAACCACCAATAACATCAAAATCAACTCAAATATCAAGATCGAGGTTTAGAAATTACCCAAAGCTTGTGAGACGCACAACTCACGCCTCGATCCGATTCGTCCTTCGATTTCCAAGTATGTTGTTCTCCCTTTGATGAGGAATAACTTTCCTTCTTACCACAATAGCTGATTCGGCCGGAAATGGGGGATTTGGAGGAGTGAGAAACTAGGTTTTCGAAAAAATGGAGGTTTGGAAGAGAGAGAAAGTGAGATTTCAGGAGAAAACACGGGTTCCTTATATAGACTGGAGGTAGGAGATCAATCTGCCTCCTGATGAGATCGATCTGTGTTTGAAATTTGGGGACGATCTGGGCAATTTTATGCCTAGGAGATCGATCTGTCGAGGGGTGAGATCGATCTCTTTATGGATTTATGAGATCGATCTGCTCCTAAAGAGATCGATCTTCTCCCCAAACAGAAGCATTTGGAGATCGATCTCCTCCTCATGAGATCGATCTTCTCTCAAACAGATTCATTTGGAGATCGATCTCTTCCTCATGAGATCGATCCCTTCTCAAACAGATTCATAAGGAGATCGATCTCTTCCATTGGAGATCGATCTGCTCCTCAAATTTCCCCTTCCTCGTCATTTTTAACTCACCAGATCGATCTCTCCTTCTCCCAGATCGATCTGTCCTCATGGATCATGCTTATTTTACACACTTAACACATAAATCTCCAATTATAATTCCCCCAATTCACTTAGCTCAATAAATTATACTCAAATTATTATTACATCAATAAAATATGTCTGAAATTCTTAGATCTCACATCCTCCCCACCTAAAAAAAAATTTGGTCCTCCAAATTCAACTCAACTAGTCAGAATAGATGGGGGTATTTCTCCTTCATGAGACTCTCTAGTTCCCACGTCGCTTCTTCCCTTGAGTGATGCTTCCACAAGACTTTCACTAATGGGATGCTCTTGGTTCTCAGTACCTTCTCCTTTCTATTGAGAATCCGGACGGGTTCCTCAATGTAGCTCATGTCCTCCTGTATGTCCATCTCATCATACTCTATAACATGAGAAGGGTCCGGGTGGTACTTCCTCAACATAGATACATGAAAAACGTTGTGTATTCCGGACATCTGTGGGGGTAATGCCAATCTGTAGGCTACCTCTCCCACTCTCTCAAGAATCTCGAATGGTCCTATGTATCGAGGACTCAATTTCCCTTTCTTTCCAAATCGCATGATACCCTTGCTCGGTGATACTCTCAGAAATACTGCATCACCAACATCAAATTCAAGTGGCCGTCTACGCGCATCCGCGTAGCTTTTCTGTCTACTCTGTGCAGCCCGTAACCTCTCACATATGAGTTTCACACTCTGTACGGCTTGCTCAACAAGCTCGGGAGCATTTATCTTTCTGTCACCGACTTCTTCCCAAGCTATAGGGGATCTACACCTCCTACCATCTAGAGCCTCAAAAGGTGCCATTCCAATACTCGCATGATAGCTGTTATTGTACGCAAACTCTTCTAGGGGCAGGTGATCATCCCATGATCCCTTAAAATCCATCGTACACGCCCTCAACATATCCTCCAGGGTCTGAATAGTCCTCTCTGACTGACCATCTGTCTGAGGATGATAGGCGGTACTAAAACTCAATCGAGATCCCATGGACTCCTGAAACTGGGTCCAAAATCTGGAAGTAAATCGAGAATCTCTATCAGAAGTAATACTCACTGGAGTCCCATGTAATCTAGCTATCTCGCTGACATATAGCTCAGCTAAGGCATCCACAGTATCTGTGCTCTTGATGGCAAGGAAGTGGGCACTCTTGGTCAATCTATCCACAATGACCCATATCGCGTCACGACCTCTCCGGGTCCTCGGTAAACCCATAATAAAGTCCATAGTGACATGCTCCCATTTCCATGTAGGTACAGGTAAGGGCTGTAGTAGTCCTCCGGGCTTCCGATGCTCAGCTTTCACTTGCTGGCATACTAAACACCTGGCCACATACTCTGCCACGTCTCGCTTCATACCACTCCACCAATACACCTTTCTCAAGTCTCGGTACATCTTAGTACTCCCTGGGTGCATGGTGTATCGCGAGCAGTGAGATTCTCTCAATATCTGTCTCTTTAGGGTATCATCGTCCGGTACACAAATCTGTCCTCTGAACCTCAACAATCCATCCTCACTGATGGTGAGATCCGACTGCGAACTCTGCTCAGCTTGGCTAACCATATCTATCAATCTCTGATCACTGCGCTGCCCAGTTCTAATCTGATCCATGATCCTGGGCTCTATCCGCAGGCTAGCCAAAAATCCAGTCTCTACCTCTTTAACTCTGATCCGAAGTTCGGCGAACTGCTCTAACAAATCCCATTCCCTGATCATCATAGCAGATATCATACTCTTCCTGCTCAGGGCATCAGCAACCACATTCACCTTACCCGGATGATAAAGAATCTCGCAGTCATAATCTTTAAGGAGTTCCATCCATCTCCTTTGTCTCATGTTTAACTCTTTCTGATCAAAGAGATATCTCAAACTCTTGTGATCAGTGAAGATCTGGAATCTTTCCCCATATAAGTAGTGTCGCCAGATCTTCAAAGCAAATACCACATCGGCTAACTCCAAATCATGCGTGGGATAATTCCGCTCATGGTCTTTCAGCTGTCGCGATCCATATGCGACCACTCTTCCGTGCTGCATAAGCACACACCCCAATCCTTGGCGAGATGCATCACTATACACCGAGAATCCTCCTGATCCCTCAGGAATAGTTAACACAGGTGCCGCTGTCAATCTCCTCTTTAACTCTTGAAAACTGAGCTCACATTGATCAGTCCATATGAACGGAGTCTCCTTACGCGTGAGCTTAGTCAAAGGAGCGGCAATCCTTGAAAATCCTTCCACAAATCTCCTGTAATACCCTGCCAAACCAAGGAAGCTTCGTATCTCTGTCACTGTCCTCGGTCTCTCCCAATTAAGCACAGCTGCTATTTTACTCGGATCCACTGATACTCCTTCCTCTGAGACTACATACCCAAGGAAAGCTATCCGGTTCAGCCAAAACTCACACTTACTAAGCTTTCCGTATAATTGCTTATCTCGGAGTATCTGAAGTACTAACCACAAATGCTGTGCATGCTCCTCATACGATCGAGAGTACACCAGGATATCATCGATAAAGACTATCACAAACTTATCCAGATAGTCTCTGAACACCTCGTTCATCAATCTCATAAACGCTGCAGGGGCGTTCGTCAATCCAAAAGACATCACCAGAAATTCGTAATGGCCATACCTTGTCCTGAAGGCCGTCTTTGGAATATCTTCTTCCTTGATCCTCAATTGGTGATAGCCCGATCTCAAATCAATCTTAGAAAAGACTGATGCCCCTCTTAGCTGATCCAGTAGATCATCAATCCTGGGTAGTGGGTATTTATTCTTCACCGTGGCTTTATTCAACAACCGGTAGTCTACACATAATCTGAGACTACCATCCTTCTTCTTAACAAATAACACTGGCGCTCCCCACGGTGAAACACTGGGTCTAATAAACCCTTGATCCAATAACTCCTGTAGTTGTTTCTTCAATTCCTCAAGTTCCACTAATGCCATCCTGTAGGGAGGTTTAGAGATCGGCTGAGTATCTGGTACCAAATCAATGGTAAACTCCAGCTCTCTCTCTGGTGGTAAACCTGGCAATTCATCTGGGAAAACATCCAGAAATTCGTAAACCACAGGTATATCCTCAATCCTCGGATGTTCCCACTCATCGTCTGAGATGAGTGTCTCATAACCTTCACATAAATAATCATATTTATTATTCTCCAAAATAATGTTAAAATTCTCAAATTACTCACTAGAAATCCACATAATCATTTCCTCAATATCTCAACCGTACACTGTAAGGTTCAGGTAGGGAGAAAGTTACAATCTTAGTGTAGCAGTCTAAACTCACTCGATTGGTCGCCAACCAATCCATTCCCAGAATTACATCAAACCCATGTATATTCAATATGATTAGATATGCTAACATCACTCTATCTCCCACCTTTATTTCACATCCTCTACAGATTAACTCAGTTCTCTGGGATTCACGCATAGGAGTATTTACATGTAGTATATATTCTAGAGGTTCAAACTCCAAGTTTAATCTACATGCAAAATGCTCAGAAATAAACGAATGCGTGGATCCTGAATCAATCAATACATGAGCCTCATAATTACAGACAGAGAGTGTACCTCTTATAGTTTCTGCCGAAGCGTCTGCGGCCTCCTTATCCAGGGCAAACACACGTCCCTGTGCCACAGGTTTCTTCCCTTTCTCTGCCGCAGTGGCCCGTCTCCGGGGATCCACTCTCTGAGGCTGTTGTCTAGCGGGCTCCGAAGCATGTGGTATCTGAGGCTGGGGATAGTCCTTCACTCTGTGACCCATGTCACCACATCTGAAACATCCATGGATCGACCCAGTACAACTTCCCTCATGCGATCGACCACAGTCTCTACAAATCCTCATCTCCGGCCTGACATATCGTGGGGTCTCCTTGATAATAGGATAGGCTCTGGGTCTCTCCAATCTGTCCCTCTGCACCTCAATCCTTCCTCTTCTGAAGGAACCTCTCCGAGCATCTGACTGGAAAAGTGCTGGCCTCTTGCCCTTATCTCTATTCACCGCTCTGAGCTCATTCTGGGATTGTACCATCTCAATCCCTCTTTCGACCTCTTGTGCTCGTCTTAGAGCATCTCCAAACTCAGTAATGCATAGCCCCATCAGTCTATCTCTAATGACGGGCTTCAACCCATACAGAAACTTCTCTGTGCGGAGCTCTTCACTCTTGAAGGTCTCTGGGTCATATCTCAATAGTGCGGTGAACTGGCTCTCATAGTCATCCACCGACATGTCACCTTGTACCAAACTCAAAAACTTGGCCTGTTTCCTTCTCTGGGCGGCTCGTGGTACATATTGGGTTTTAAAAGCTGTCTGGAACTCTTCCCAACCAATCTCATCCTGGCGGGACATCAAGATACCCTGGGTAGTACCCCACCAATCTCGAGCTCTCCCCTTCAGCATATAGGCACTCATACTGACTCTCTCAGCATCGGTGCACCCCAGTAAATCAAATATAACTCTCAACTCCGTCAACCACTCCTCAGCCTCTGTAGGATCCTTCTTTCCCTTAAATGCGGGTGGATTCATCTTCAGAAATTCCTTTAGTCGGACCTTACTTCTGTCCTCAGGCTGAGTGACGGGAGGCACTAGGGCTATGGGAGGTCCTGGTGGTGGTGTAGGGGTAGTATCCGAGGCGTTAACTCCAAAGTGTTGCGCGAATAGCGCTGCCATCTGCTCAAAACCTTGCCTCACATCGGTCTCCATCCGATTAAATCGAGAGTTAGGACTCTCTGGTTGTGGGGCAGGTGGTGGAGGGGACTCTGCCTGCCTCCTCGAACGACCTCGTCGTTTACTCATTCTCAATCTCAACTCGTCTCCTGCGCGTACATATCACAATCGATTGAAATCTCAATCCTCAATTTCAGTTCATGACCAGACTATTACAGACACTTGGGATGTATTCTATTTCACTTAACCGACACTGACAGTACTAGACACCCTAAGCTCTGATACCAAGAAAACTCTGTCACGCCCCGAAAATGCGGAAAATAGGGCTAATTTAAAACTTTTACTCGTTAATTCACAAATAAAGAGTGCATTCCTGTGCAGTGTCATACATCATCATAATTATCATGCCTCAGGATCTCATCATGATATAATAAATATTGTATTATACCCATTACTCGATTACAGTCAATTAATCCTAATACATCCCGTATAATGTCATACATCAAGTGTCTGTAATTACAATAATAGTCTGGGTACATGAAAAGATAAATATACCTCAAAGTACAAAATATATAGCCTGGAGCTCGGATCCTCCACTAGCCACTACTCCGTACGTCACAGGGATGTCCTTATTCACTTGAAGAACTCTGGGGGGAAAGAAAAACAGGGTGAGCTTCTAAATCGCTCAGTAAGGGGGGTAGGGGACTCATTTCATAAACCAAAATGCACATCACAAAGCATTTATTTGTATGTGAAACTCATTTGAAAACTATAGCATGAAAATACTCAAAACGACACTCTCATGTGTCAAGTCATGTGAAAACATGAAGTAAAAGGCTCACTCTAGAGCAAAACAAAGCATGTGAAAATACGCGTTAAACGCTTCTCAAATAACGTGGCATAGCCACTGATTTAAAATCACACGTGGCATAGCCACAATACACACGTGGCAAAGCCACCGAATTATTTTCTCACGTGGCATAGCCACAAAACACACGTGGCAAGGCCACTGATTTATTTTCTCACGTGGCATAGCCACAGAATAGGGTTTCTCAACGTGGCACAGCCACCAATGGGGTATAACGTGGCACAGCCACCAATGGGGTATAACGTGGCACAGCCACCAATGGGGTTTTCTCAACGTGGCACAGCCACCAATGGGGTATAACGTGGCACAGCCACCAATGGGGTTTTCTCAACGTTACCAGAACGGAGAAGAATTCGGGCTTACATGCTACCAGAGCAATGCCCGGTGTGTACTCACAACTACACACACAAGTCTTATCACATAAGACAGGTTTGCCTTCACGTAGAACTCATAACGGTTTTCTCTCATAAAACTCATTTGAAATCATTTTGTACTCAACACAAAAAGTAATAAAACTGAGTTCCAACCGGCAAAGCACACGCACACATTTATCAAATCACAATATTGCCTTAACGTAGAGCCCAGTTATAAACTCATAAAACATTGGGCTCCAACCGGCTATAACATCGTGTGCAGTTCAAATCTCAACACAAAACTCTCAACATGCTTGTTTATAAATCATAAGTCATGCTATAACAGTTTACAAATCACATACACAAATGGTTTAGATTTCCCTTACCTCTTTGCACCTCGTATAGTGCAATCGTTTCCCCCGTATCACGGACTAGTCTCGCATTCCACTCTGGAACTCCCGAGCTGTCCAAACGATGTTAAAACATCAATACTCCACATCGCATAAGCCTCAATTCTCAAAATCGAGCATAATTGCTCATAACACCTCAATTCTCTTGATTTCTCGTGACTCAACCCTAAACTACAACTCTATTCGCAATATCCCAATGTTCGATATCTCTAATACCAATTATCTACGCTAATTTACCACATTGTCTATATTTCCGTTTATAGCACAATCCTCAAAATTGCCACAATTTCCAAATATCAACATTAATCCAACTACATTACAATCTTATCAATCCCTAATCATTTCTCAACTATTTCAACACAATTACAACCACCAATAACATCAAAATCAACTCAAATATCAAGATCGAGGTTTAGAAATTACCCAAAGCTTGTGAGACGCACAACTCACGCCTCGATCCGATTCGTCCTTCGATTTCCAAGTATGTTGTTCTCCCTTTGATGAGGAATAACTTTCCTTCTTACCACAATAGCTGATTCGGCCAGAAATGGGGGATTTGGAGGAGTGAGAAACTAGGTTTTCGAAAAAATGGAGGTTTGGAAGAGAGAGAAAGTGAGATTTCAGGAGAAAACACGGGTTCCTTATATAGACTGGAGGTAGGAGATCAATCTGCCTCCTGATGAGATCGATCTGTGTTTGAAATTTGGGGACAATCTGGGTAATTTTATGCCTAGGAGATCGATCTGTCGAGGGGTGAGATCGATCTCTTTATGGCTTTATGAGATCGATCTGCTCCTAAAGAGATCGATCTTCTCCCCAAACAGAAGCATTTGGAGATCGATCTCCTCCTCATGAGATCGATCTTCTCTCAAACAGATTCATTTGGAGATCGATCTCTTCCTCATGAGATCGATCCCTTCTCAAACAGATTCATAAGGAGATCGATCTCTTCCATTGGAGATCGATCTGCTCCTCAAATTTCCCCTTCCTCGTCATTTTTAACTCACCAGATCGATCTCTCCTTCTCCCAGATCGATCTGTCCTCATGGATCATGCTTATTTTACACACTTAACACATAAATCTCCAATTATAATTCCCCCAATTCACTTAGCTCAATAAATTATACTCAAATTATTATTACATCAATAAAATATGTCTGAAATTCTCAGATCTCACATAAGCGCTCACATAACCAGAAATTGAAATCGATAGTCGTAATATATGCATTTAAAATTTGGGTACCTTTACTGGTACGATAAAGAGATAAAATTTGATTAATCATGAAGGTTTAAAAATTTAAAATTTTATAAAAGCCGTCAATATAAGAAAAAGGAAACGACGTGGGTTAGTGGCTTGACCAGAAGCTATTTCGAAATGACGTTATACGTTTATGCGTACATAAGTCAAGGATATGAGTGATTGAATTATGTAGTGGAACTCAACTACGATGAAGTATTTAAACCTTACCTGGACCGATTGGTTGTCATCTTTAGCGATGATAATTTGATGTATTCGAAGTCCAGGGAAGAGTATGAGTAGCAAATGGGAAACTGTCTTACAGACGTTGTTAAGAATTTCTTGAAATGGACTACTCAGTTGACACGTCTCGTTTGGAAAAAGATTTCATACGAGTGGTATGATAAGTATGAAAGTAGCTTCGGTGAGTTTTGGTATATTTAAGTAATAAACTGACCACTGTAATTATTCTCACCATAACCAACAGCTCAAGAGGTTTCAGTATATGGATACCTCAAAATTATGAGTGAGCTGTGTATTGATGTACAATGGGAAGATAGTCGTTTATGGATCCAGATATTTCAAGGACCATAAGAGAAACTATTGACCCATGATTTAGAGTTGGCAGCTGTAGCGTTTACACTGAAAGTATGGCGCCACCATTTATATGGTAAGAAATTTTGGGTATGCACTGATAGTAAAAGCCCCGAGTAATCGTTTTCACCGAAAGATTAGAATATGATATAACCAAGAGGGTTAGAGCTTCTAAGGATTATGATTGTGAACATTATACCACCCAGGAATGGCTAATGTAAAGGCTGATGCCTTGAATAGAAAGAGCCTCGGGATGGTATCACATATGATGGTTAGGGAGCGAGAGCTGCTAGAGTAGTTGTGAACCTCAGTAGTGATGTGATCCCTTCTGATAATGACAGTGATTTTGTGACAGCTAGCCTGAGGTTGAACCGAATTTGTGTGACCGGATTTGCCAGGCTTAGCATGATAATCGGCATGGTGTCGATAGTATGGGTCAGATTCAGAAGGGTATAGTGACAGAGTTCACAGTGAGTGATGATGACTTACAGAGGTTCAGAGACAGTATAAGTGCTCCCCAGGATCACAGTTGATGATATAGTATTATTGTCAGAAGCTCACTCTTCGGGATATACAGTGCATCCGGGAAATAATAAATATATCAGAATCTCTGAAAAGGGTATTGGTAGTCAGGTATGAAGAGAGATATTGTAGAGATTGTGGAGAAGTGTCTCATCTGTCAGCAGATTAAGGTAGAGTAAAAGAAGTTGCAGGGTTATTGTCGCCTCTAATTATATTGATACGAAAATGGGAACAAGTTACTATGAATTTCGTGATGGGTTACAAAGGACTCAGATAAATCACGAGGCTATTTGAGTGATAGTCGAAGGATTGATTTAGTTACCCACCTTCTGTTTATGGAAATCCCCAGATACTCTGAGTGCGTAGACGGATTTATGTGTATGGAAATTGTGATACATGATGTAGCGTTCCAGGGAGCATGATATCAGATAGGGATTCCCGCTTCACTTCCCACTTCTGGGAATATTTTTCAGGAAGCTATGGGAACCCGATTGAGTGTTAGCACAGCTTCCACCCTCAGACAGATAGTCAGTCAAAAAGGACTGTACAGGATATGGAGGATATGATGAGAGCGTGTGCCATTAATTTTATGAGCTCCTGGGATGATCAGTTGCTACTAATCAAATTCATCAATGATGACAGTTGTCACTCGAGTATCGGGATGAGATTATATGAGGCATTGTATGCTCGTAGGGGATTTTTCCCTGACTTGGATAAGAGAAGTGGGTGACAGATAGAAAATTGTTCCTGAATTGGTAAGACAAACCTCTGAGGATGTTCAGTTGATTTATGAGAGATTAAGAACACCTCAGAGCAAATAGAAAAACTATGCTGACAAGAGACAGGAAATCATTGGAATTCACCGAGGGTGAATCATTACTGTTGACAGTTACTTATCTTAAGGACGTAACGAGATTCAGATAGAGATATAGGACGAAGTGGAAGGTAAGACCTATAAGTTGACGTTATCACTTGAATTAACAGGCATCCACAATGTGTCCTATCTTTTGATGTTTCAGAAATAATATCCGGACCCAGTATATGTGATCAGATATGAGCTTCAACGGCTTAGCTCAATGAAAGTATAACATATGATTGGAAATCGATTCGGGCATTAGACGGAAGGAGAAAGTGTTAAGGTTTAAGATGATCTCCCTAGTTAAGCATGATGGTAGTATTATACTCCGGAGAAAGTCACTTGAGGATGACAGTATATGATACGATAGATATACCCGGAGTTATTTAAGGAATCATTTTACTTGGTTCTAATTTGGAGGACCAAATTTCTTAAGTGGGGGAGATTGTAAGACCCGATATTTTCGAGTGCATTTAAAAATGCAAAAGGATTTAAATGGAATTCTCGAAAATGTGCAAGGGCAAAACGGTCAAAAGACCAAAAGTCGGTATAAAATCGGGACAAGAAAAATTTAATTAAAAATAGGGATTTGAGAAATCTTGATCAATAACGAAGAAATAATTAAATTCCGGGTTAAATTGATCAAGATATGAATTTATTGGAATAAATCAAAATTTTCGTATCGAAAAATAATCCCGAAAATAATCGAAAATTATACCGGAAGACGAAATAATATTGATAAATTCATTTAGTGATTAAATGAATAAAATATAAAATTTTTTAGATATTTTGAGATTTTAATATTATTTTAATGATTAAAATAATATTAAAAATAAATAAATAAATAAATAAAAATAAAATAAAATTGAAAAAAAAACAAACACAGAAAATCGCGAAACGGGATTTTCTGAAGGGGAAGAAACGAAGGCAAACCGAGGAGCCCTTTCCCCTTCACCAGACGGAGCAGCCGGCAGCGGACGCACCAGGCGAGGGAGGAGAGGCGGCCGAACCACCAGCGACCCGAAGGAGTCAACGAACGGCGGCAAACGGCGGCGAAATGGAAGAAAGAGAAGCCGAAAGGGAGGAAGGAGTTTCCCGGTGACCGGTGCCGATTCGGGCCCTGCCACCACCAACCGAAGATAGCCCACGCCAAGGCCGGCCGATAAGCGGTTGAATCGGCTGGTGGGGCGGCGGCTAACGCCGGAAAACGGCAAGAAACAGAAATGGGTACCGACGCCAAGGGAGAAGGGCCAGACCGGCCACTTTTCGGCGACCTCGGGGAAAACTGAGACCAGATCTGAGATGCAGACGACCCAGGGGAGTCACTGGCGACAGAAACCAACGGAGACCGGCCGGCAAGCCACTGAACCGACCGAACCAGAGTGAACCGGCGGTCTGAACCGAGTTGAACCGAACCGGATCGAACCAGTTCAGCCAAAAAGAGAAAAAAAAGGAAGAAAAAGGGAAAAAGAAAAAGAGAAAAAATTGAGGAAAATTTCAGTGATGCAATCGAGCTTCGGGTAAGTCGGTAAGCGGTCGAATTGACCAATTTAATTTTTGGAATATTTAATTTGATTATTATCCGACTGAAAATTTACCCGAAAAAATATTAAATTGTGTAGCTCGACAATTGGCATCAACCGAGAGCTCGAGATAGCCTCGATTCACATACTATCCTGGAATCTCGGGTAAGTAACCCTTATTTACGATAATTTTGCATCGTTATGCGTGATTGATATTTAACGCATAAATTATGGATTTAATTTCCGCATAAATGAATTAAATTTTGGAAAATTGGATAAATTGTCGTAAATATTAAATTGAGATATCCGAAAATTTAGAACGAGGCTAAATAAATTACTGATGGGCCCAATGAGCCCCAATAGGCCTCGATAAAGTGTGGTAAACGGGCTTAAGGCCGATTAAGGCCCATTGAGGTGCAATCGGGCCCAATATGGATAAACGGGTCCAATAATTTAAATTAAGCCCAGAACATATGAAATACAATTAAATTATATTGTATATGACCTGATGAATGTGTATCCGCAGTTTCGGAGATTTGATTTGGATTGAGAGCAAATCGGACTGCGTGACGAGTCATCAGAGGAAAGGTCAGACTATACAGATAAATGAGGTAAGGGAATTGTGTGAGTAGCTAGAGGTAGCTACGCGTATTTTAAATAGTTTTTCTGTACACTGAAAATGTATGTATACTCTGATTATGTATAATGATCCTAAAAGTGGTTTAAATGATTTTAAGGATCGAAATAGGTGAAAAGACTATTTTACCCCTATTGAGGCAAGTTCACCTAAGGATGGTGAAAGCATGACATGCATGAAATGCATGATTTAAGGATTTTTATGATTAAGGAATTTTCTTGGTTTTAATCAAGTAAATCAATAGATTTGGCCAATAATTGCATAAGTTTCCCAAAATAACACTACGTAGGTGTTATTATTATTTAAATGAAATTATTTGGAAAACGGGCCAACTATCAAGTTTATATGAAAACAGATAGTGCCGACACGTAGTTCGCACTATATCTGCGTTTGTGAATGTGCATAAATGTGCTGGAGCGGTTGCTCGCACTGACTTGTGTGACATCATATGCATGAAATGTGCTAGAGCGGTTGCTCGCACTGATTTTTATTATTGTGAAATGCATGAGAAGTGCTGGAGCCTAGCTCGCACTCTGTTTTGACATGTTTTGATTTGTTTTGACGTGGTATGCATAAAATGGTGCTAGAGTGATTGCTCGCACTAGTTTTAATGATTTGACATGCATGAGAGATGCTGGAGCTTAGCTCGCATCCTATTTTGATTTGATATTGCATAAAAGCCGTGCTGGAGTGTAACTCGCACGAGATTTGATTTACTTGAGCATTCATTTGTGCTGGAGCGTTGCTCGCACAAAGTTTTAAATGGTTTTATAACTCATTTTAAAGTCGTATTGGAGTTTTTCTCATACGAGGTTTTCACTGAGTTGTTATACATATCTGTACTAGAGTATTGCTCGTACGTGGATTTTACTTGAATTTATAATCAGTTTAAGTCGTACTGGAGCGCTGCTTGTACACAGATTTTACTGATTTTTATGAAACCGTGCTAGAGCTTCGCTCGCACGAGGTTTTCTGATATCATGAATATGCATGGAGCCGTGCTTGAGCTTCGCTCGCACAGGAATTTATATTACATGCATATAGCCGTGTTGGAGGCTCCTGTAGACTGTGTGTCATAGTGAGATGATATGCTCACACGTGCATTCTGAGACAGAGATGATTTGGGTGGATAAGACCTATCACAGGCACCCCTGATTGAGCTTGGGTTCATGGAGTACGTTGTACCGTGTATATCACGCGGAGTACGTTGTACCGTGGGGATTGTTGGAGTGGAGTGGCATTAGCCACGAGGCAGCAAGCCTTGGCCTCGCAATCCTGGTGTTATGCTGTTCTGGTGGGTAGGACGACCCACCTCCCGTTTCAGGTATGATACCCCGCACACTAGGTACCTTGTTGCTAGGGATCACTAGGATATGGCCATAGTCCTCGATGTTACTGATAATTACCTACTTGTCTCACATGATATAACTATTGGTCGATAGACCAGGGTAGACCCGAAGGAGGGGTCAAGCCCCCGATTTTATGATTTTATGATATGTGACCCTGAAAGAAGGGTGGTTTTATAACCGAAGTTTTGTAATGAATTTTAACGAATTGTTTTATGAGTCTGAAATGGAATTATGAGATTGTTTTATGAGTTGATTGACCCGAAAGGGTTAGTTTTTACTGCAGTTTTAATGTATTGATTTAAATGCAGTAGCATGTGAAGTTTTCCATGCTTTCATTTGAAATCCATGAATTGTCTTACATGACATGAAAGATTTCATGATCTTGATTAAATTCATACTTATTATGATTTAATGATGTCACATAAAATGCTTTGATGTATAAGTAGTATGATTTATATATGCACAAACAGTTTTGATAAACTAAGTCATTGATGTTTGCATGACTTTGTGCTTGATGATTTTAATGAAAAGAAATGGATTTAAGGGCATGGCATTATGAGCATGTAGATAGTGGAGCTATCTACTTACTTGCATAATTACCTTACTGAGCGTGTGGTTTGCTCACTCCCTTATCTTTCCATCTTTTCAGAGCACTCACAGAAATTAGTAAGCGGCTGAGGACTTGCATGCTTGATATCCGCTACTTCCCATCGAGAGACAGGTATACACATTTGTATGGTTTTGTATCTAAATATGTAATGCACAATACTATACATGGATATAATGTCGGGGATGTAGAGTTATAAATACTAATGAGGATGTATTTATTTAAAGTCAAAGGATAGTAAACTCTGATATGTGAATGAGATTATGAAAGTGGAATGGTAAATAGTGCAAGGTGACTAACACCGAATCATAGCCCAACTGTTTGTGGGATGGTCACGACGAGAGAAAGGTAAAAATTAAATAGTAAATGAAAAAAGTGAAAAATTTACTCTGATTTTTAGGTAATTTGGGTCGTGACAATCTGTTTCCATATAAATTTGATAGTTGGCCCGTTTTTCAAATAATTTCATTTAAATACCAATAACGCTTATGTAGTGTTATTTTGGGAAACTTATGCAATTATTGGCCAATCTATCGATTTACTTTGATTAAAACCAAGAAAATTCCTTAAATCAAAAATGACTTAAATCATGCATTTCGTGCATGTCATGCTTTCACCATCCTTAGGTGAACTTCCCTCAATAGGGGTAAAATGGTCTTTTCCTATTTCGAGTCCTTAAAATCTTTAAACCATTTTTAGGACCTTTGTACATAATCAATGTATACATACATATTCAGTGTATACAAAAGCTATTTAAAGTACGCATAGCTACCTCTAGCTACTCACACAATTCCCTTACCTCATTTTCTGTACAGTCTGACCTTTCCACTGATGACTCGTCACGCAGTCCGATTTGCTCCGAATCCAATCTCTGAAACTGCGGATAAATATTCATCAGGTCAAATACAATACAATTAATTGTATTTCATATTTTTTGGGTTTAATTTTAAATCATTGGGCCCGTTTACCCATATTGGGCCCGATTGCACCATAATGGGCCTTAATCGGCCTTAAGCCCGTTTTTCACTTACTATTCACATCATCGAGGCCTATTGGGCTCATTGGGCCCATTGGGTGCATCAATATTTATTAAGCCTCGTTCTAAACTCTCAGATAGCTTAATGAATTATTTACGACAATTTATCTTAATTTCCAGAATATAATTTATTTTATGCGAAAATTAATTCCGTAATTTATGCGGTAAATTCTAACACGCATAACGATGTAAAATTGTCGTAAATAAGGGTTACTTACCCGAGATTCCATGATAATATGCAAATCAAAGCTGTCTCAAGCTCTCGTTTGACATCGATTGTCGAGCTATACAATTAAATATTTTTCGGGTAAATTTCCAGTCGGGTATTAATCAAATTAAATATTCTGAAATTTAAATCAGTCAATTCGACCGCTTACCTACTTACCCGTAGCTCGATTGCATCACTAGGAGTTTCCCCAATTTTTCCTCTTTCTTTTTCCCCCTTTTCTTTTTTTTTTCCTTTTCTTTTTTTTGGCTAAACCTGTTCGGTCTGGTTCAACCCGGTTCAGACTGCCGGTTCAGTCTGGTTCGACTGGTTCAGTGGCTCGTTGGTCGGTTCTCCACCGGTTTTCATCGTCAGTGGCTCCGTTGGGCCGTTCGATGCCCGAATCTGGTCTCAGTTTTCCCCGAGGTCACCGAAAAGTGGCCGGTCCGGCTCTTCTCTCCTTGCCGTCGGTGGCTTTCTCTTTTCTTCCTCCGTTTTGGACGCTGGCCATCGTTCTACCTGCCGGTACTGCCACAAATCAAGCCGCCTACGTCTGGGGGACGCTCGACTGGTGGTAGCCTGGCTCGAATAGGTACCGATCGTCAAGAAACTCCCTCAGTTCTTTCTCTTGATTTTCTCGTCGTTCGCCGCCGTTCACCGCCTCCTTCGGCCTCCACCCACGTCGGCAGTGGATCGACTGTCGATGGCTTCCTCTGGTTCTCGCCATCGGCCTCCGATCTTGATGACAGAGGGAAGCATCGGCTTCCGTTTTCCTATTTCGCGATTTTCGCGAAAATTTCCTTCTTCTTTTTTTTTTTACTTATTTTATTATTTATTTTTTAATATTATTTTATTCAATAAAATGATATTAAAATCCCAAAAATATCTAAAAAATTATTATTTTATTCATTTATTCCTTAAATGGATTTATCAGTCCGATTTTGCCTTTTCGGTATATCTTTCGATTATTTTCGGGATTATTTTTTGATACAAAAATTCTGGTTTATTCCAATAAATTCATTTCTTGATCAATTTAACCCGAAATTTAATTATTTCTTCGTTATTGATCAAGATTTCTCAAGCCATTATTTTTAATTAAATTTTCTTGTCACGATAAATACCAAATTTTGGTCTTTTGACCGTTTTACCCTTCACGTGTTCGGGAATACCATTTCAATCCTTTTGCATTTTTAAATGCACTTGAAAATTTCTATTCATTCCCTTTTTGCTCTTACGATAAAAATTGGGTCTTACAACATATTAGTGAAAATTAAGTATATTAAAGTATACTGATGTGAATGGATATTTACAGCTCCAAAGTTTATATTGGGAGCTGATCGAACTGCTAGATTTAGCAGCACCAAGGAAGTGAGGTCATGTGACGTGATTAGAGGTAAGGGACTTTTGCGGGTAGTTAGAGATATCTGCACATATTTTCATCTGCTTTTGTATTTCACTTAAGAAAATAGTCTGAGGGTCAGAGAAAGTGAATAAAATCTTAAGAGACTGAAAAATGGTAAATTACGATTTTACCCTAATTAAGGGTAAAAAGCTTAGGAAGCATGTTTGTAACTAGTTTTAACGTTGTTTAATAGTTGCATAGATAGACTGGTTAATTATGAGACCCCATATATGTATAACCTTGTATATGTGTATTGGATTGTGAAATCAATACACGCAAGTTTTAAAGTGTATAGTGATTATAAGAAGGATATTTTCGTGAGTGGAATATAAATATATTGAATTTTGAGTGGTGTGGTAAAATGGGATGAAGATTGCATGAGTTGTGCACTTCCATTTAGTTATATTATGTTTCTTTGGTTATATAAGGATTGCACACAAGTTTTAATGAGTATAATGTAAGACCCCGTATATGTATAATGGTAATATGTATAATTGGATCAAATAATATGAATGGACTTGTAATGTAAGTATGATTCATGTAAGTCCATGGATTCAATGTATGTATGTGTAATATGAATTGTAGCATACATGCAAGTTTCATTGAGTATGAATATGAAGAAATGAGTTCTGGCAAGTGATGGATGTGATCGAAACTCAAGATGAGTAGTGTGGTAAAATGGAATGGAGTTATGCTTCCATTTGGTTTTATGTAGCATACCTTTGAACACACAATGAATGCACACAAGTTTCAATGTGCATAAGGTATGAATGGATGCCATTTTCAAGTTATAAAGGTGGATGGATGAGAAAATGGCCATGGCAATAGATTAAGGATGTGTTGGTATGAGTTGCAGTAAGGAAACTGCAGGAAATCTGGAAAACATGAGGGCCAGATCGATCTCATAGGATGAGAGATCGATCTGGAAGAGCCAGAATACTCTTATTTGGGCAAAAGAATAGAGCAGATCGATCTCCAATGGAGCCAGATCGATCTCCCAAGCATTCTGTAGTGAAAAGATCGATCCCCAAGTACCCAGATCGATCTCCTTAGCTCTCTGTTTGGGACCAGATCGATCTCATGCTTCGACAGATCGATCTCATGCTTTAACAGATCGATCTGATGCTTCGACAGATCGATCTCAGGCTTAAAAATGCCGTGAAAAAAGAGGGATTTTAAGGGACCAGATCGATCTCCTCTTGGACCAGATCGATCTCCTCAATCCATTTCTATTTAAGGAGAGCTGAAAATCTGGAAGATCTCAGAAAAACACTTAACTTTACAATCTCAACCCCAAAAACCTAACTTTCCCTCTCTAAAATCAGCCATTTCCAGCAAGAATTAAGGAGAGACCATTAGAGGCAAAGTTGTTCCTATCAAAGAGAAGAACAACATAGTGAGAGGGCATCTTCCCATTTTTGGAATTGAAGGAGTTAAGGGAATTACCATTTGGAGCAAGAAGAGAAATCATATTGGTAAGATTCTAACACTCCAATCCAAATGCATTAGCTATTTAATTGATTTTGGAGTTGATTGATATGAGTATTGATGGATAAACTACCTAGGAATGTAGTGGAATTGGTGTGGCCTAGAAATCTAAAATGGGTATAATGTGAGAATATGTGGGATTGAATGAGCTTATGATTTATGGCATGCTAAAGTTGTTATTGGGGTAATGTTTATGATTTTAGATGGTTAGATGGAATTACATGGTGAGTTGGAGGAATTGTGAAAATGGGTATGTATATGATTGATAAAATGCCATAGTGAGGGGATTCATGAAATATGAATACTATGAGCTTTATGTCGATTTGATATCGATTTTGAATAAGATAATAGGCCTAAGAAGATCCATAGACTCGAGCTATGGGTAAAGTAATGAAACGAGGCCCAATAAGCTTTAATAGAGGCTATAGATTAAATTGGATATAGCAAGCACAAGGGTTGCAATATATGGATCGAATATAATGCGGGATACGATTTTGTGCAGTCCCAAAGAGTTCGTTGAAGACGAATCGAACCGTACGAGTAAGCAGCTTAAGGAAGTGGAATCACGCATCGCGATTCCAGGTAAGGGAATTTTGTGAGTATATAGAGGTAGCTGCTCGTACTTTGAACTTGTTGGTGAATATTGGGTGTTTTATGAAATGCATGGTTGCTCAAATAAATGATTGATGGTATTCGTGAATGATGAGGAGTATATGCGTGGTTTTGGATTTTGAAGTGGATTTTATGAAATGGGATAGTAAGGCTAATAAATGCATAAATCTAATGTTTTGATGCTTTTCAAAACGAAATTGCTTGGTTTTAAGCAAGCTTGTAGATGGGTCGGCTAGTATTGTATTGTTGTTGTGGAAAAGTGTTTGTGAGTGCTAAACCCGAGTGCCGGGATTGTTTGATTGTGTATGAGCCGCCTATCAAAATTGTATGACATAAATCGCGCTAGAGCTTCGCTCGCGCTGGATTCCTATGTTTTCATTTGTATGAAACGTGCTGGAGCTTAGCTCGCACCTTGATTGGAAATTATGTTGATGTTTATAAATCGTACTGGAGCTTTTGCTCGTACGTGGCTTTTGAGTGGTTGTCTTATGAGTATAACCGTACTAGAACTATGCTCGTACGCGTCTCTGTATGAGAGGATGCCTGAGTCGTGCTAGAGCTTTGCTCGCACAAGTTTGCACATTGTGACACGTATAAGGTTGTGAAAGTTGGTAAGATCCTTAAGCCTTACATCCTTAAGCCGACATCCTTAAGCCCAAGAGGCGGGGAGGCTCTGTTAGGCGGGGAGGCTCTGTTCGGTGGGGAGGCTCTCTTACGGTGGGATCCTTAAGCCAACATCCTTAAGCCCAAAGAGGCGGGGAGGCTCTGTTAGGCAGGGAGGCTCTCCTACATGGGTACGGTAAGATCCTTAAGCCCTACATCCTTAAGCCAACATCCTTAAGCCCAGAGAGGCGGGGAGGCTCTGTTAGGCGGGGAGGCTCTGTTAGGCGGGGAGGCTCTGTTCGGTGGGGAGGCTCTCTTACGGAAGGATCCTTAAGCCCTACATCCTTAAGCTAACATCCTTAAGCCCAAAGAGGCGGGGAGGCTTTGTTAGGCAGGGAGGCTCTGTTCGGCAGGGAGGCTCTCCTTCACGGAATATGGAAAACGCTTGGTATGGGGTAGATAAGACCTAGGAATGGCACCCCCAATCACGATATGAGTTTGCGGAGTACGCTATACCGTGTATATCACATGGAGTACGATGTACCGCATGATGGTTATGTAATGAGAAAGTCTGGCGAGGGATAATCCATATTCGTGCCAGCATGATACCCCGCACACCTGGATGCGTGTGGTCTGGGATGATTTATGATGTAATGGTTCACATAGGCACTTTGATATAGTGACCTAGATTTATACACATGCGTGAATTGTGGAATGAAAATGTGGTTGTGATTGTGAGTTGACTTGGTGGTGTTTATGGTGTTGGTTTAAAAAGGAGGTTTCTTAATGAATTGCCCTTTTATGAATTTAAATGAGATTGAGCATGAGATGATTTATACATGATGTTTTTACCATGTCTTATATGCCAATGCACATGATTTTGATATACGATATATATGTATATTCACATGGCATAGTTTTATTCCTCATGCTCCTACTATAAATGATTTATGCATAACACTATCAGCATGTAGATAGAGTAGTTATCTACCATGCTTGCATTATTGCCTTACTGAGCGTGTGGTTGCTCATCCCACTCTATTTCCCCCCCTACAGAGCGTGCATAGTAGCCCAGTAAGGACTGAGGCGTGGTATTTTGGACTCCGCTGCATCTCCATCGCTAAGAGGTATATACACAGGGATTCTTTTTGTATCTAAACAATGTAAAAGCACAGTATTCCTTTGAGTTGTAATTATGGGGGATGTAGATGTCAGTAAAACATGTATTCGTTTAAGTACACGATTAAATGCAAATGTATGACATCGTTTTAATTAATTGAGAATGAATGAGATGTGGTGTTGATTATTGACTCACAGCCCAACAGTGTGTGGTGAGTTTAGTTCACGACCGGGTAAGGTAACAGTAAAACGCGAAAAATTTTTAGTGATTTTCGGTTAAAGAGAATGGAATTGGGTCGTGACATATAAGGTATGAATGAATGTCATTTTCAAGTCTTAAAGGTGAAGGAATGAGAAAATGACTATGGTAGAAAAAGGTATGAAGTTTGATGCAGAAAACTGCAAAAAAATCTAGAAATATGAAGGCTAGATCGATCTCATGGGATGAGAGATCGATCTGGAAGAGCCAAAATGCTCTTATTCGAGCAATAGGGACGGTGCAGATCGATCTCCAATAGAGCCAGATCGATCTGCTAAACATTTGTAATGAGAGGATCGATTCTTGAGGCAAGCAGATCGATTTCCTTAGCTCTCAGGTTGGAGCAGATTGATCTCCTCCCTAGCCAGATCGATCTCCTTAACTTTTTACCTGAGACAGATCCATCTCAAGCCCTCGACAGATCGATCTCATGCCTTCAAATGTCAAGAAAAAGACGGATTTTAAGAAGACTATATTGATCTCCACCCAAGGCAGATCGATCTCATCAAGCTAAATCTATAAATAGGAGTAGTTGGATCTGCAGATTTCGGGAGTAACCATTTCCTTTCCATTTCAATCCAAGAACCTTGTTTTCTCTTTCTAAATCCACCCATTTTTAAGAAGATTTGAGGGAAGGTTATTAGACACAAAGTGGTTCACATCAAAGAGAAGAACAACATAGCTTGGAGGCATTTTCCCTTTTGTTGGATTGAAGGAGCTAGGAGCATTGTCATTTGGAGTGAGAAGGAAATTCAAAGAGGTGAGTTTCTAGTGCACAAATCTAAGTTTATTTGCTTAGTTATTGATTTTGGAGTTGATTAGTGTGCTTATTAATGGTTGAAACTATCTAGAATACCATGAAACAATTATAACCTAGAAATGGGTTAGTGTGAGAATGTGAAATGTAGAGATATAAAGGATGAATAGGATATCTTAAGATGATAATGGTGTTGTGGGTATGAATTTAAGATGGTGTTATGGAAAGAATTGTGAGACTTACCCAAAAAGGATAAAATGAGTATTTAAGGTATTGGGTAAAATGCATAGTCGAATGAGGGTTAGCAACATTGACTCAAGTGTTTGGATGAATGATTTGCAGCTCCCGAGGATATACCAGAGCAAGTTGAGCCAAGAGCGCGAGAAGCGTAGAGGAAGAGAGTTGCACCCTGAATAAATCGAGGTAAGGGAATTGTGTGGACTCTTAGAGATATCTGTGCGCAATTTGGGTGCTTAAATGTTTTGCTAGAGTTCATGTGATACTAGGAAATCATATTGGGTGATTGAAGGGTAAAGAGTTGGGTTTTGAGAAATGTGCATGAAAACAAAAGCATGATGCTTTGAAAACCTTATTTTGTTGCTTTTTAGGAAGTGATTGGTGGGTTGGCTAACATTTGAAATGATTTGCAAAAGAAATGATTTGATTTGGTTGATAACCATGTTTTACAAAGAATTGAGCCACCTACAAGGATTTCGTAAGTATGAAAGTGTGCTAGAGTATGACTCGCACGAGATTTGATGTGTTTTCATACGCATGAGTGCTAGAGCGTAGCTCGCACTAGTTTTCACATGGATTTTTATGATGTTGTGCTAGAGTTGAGCTTGCACAGACTTTATATTGGTTTTGGCATGGTGCTGGAGCATAGCTCGCATTAGATGCCCACCATACTTGTTGTCATGCTTGAGATTACTCGCACGTGGGTTTTGACATTTTGATAGCTGTGCTAGGAGTTTCAGGTAGACTAGGTGTCGTACCGATTAAATAGGCTCGCATATGCATTTTTGAGAATTTGACATGTTGATAGTCGTGCTAGGAGCTTTGGGTAGACTGGGTGTCACACCAATTAAATAGGCTCGCACGTGCATTTTTTAGATGTGGCGTGATATGATGTGTTGATGTGGGTCCACGGAGTACGTTGTACCATGCAGGTAGCATGGAGTACATTGTACCGTGTTGAGATTGTGTTATGCCATCTTCGGACGATGTTTAGATCTGCTATGGATCGGCGGGCTAGACGTGACCCACCTCCCGTGTGGAAGCAGATAGTGGTGATACCTTGCACACCTGATGAATGTAGCCTGGGATCACAGGATATGGCCATAGTCCTCGAGGAGTTTTCCCTTATTATATTGCCTATCTCACATGTCTATTATTTTATGAAAAAAATTCCATGTTTGAAATGCTTTGTGGGTCAGGACGGTTCGAGGGAAGGGGGCTGAGACCTGACAAGTGTTGATTTTATGAGATGAGAAAGTATGATAATGGCTTTAAAGTGCACTTACGCATGATGATTTTCCATGCCTTATTTGTGAAACATGCATGATGATTTATGTCATGCTTTGAATTGATTTGTGCACTGAATTTAAATACCATGACTTGCTTTACATGCCATTAACACAAGCATGAACTAATGCTTTTGAGATATGAATGAGAAACTGTATGTTTTGAGCATGGCATCACGATCAC
Organism: Firmiana major; assembly: GCA_033439115.1. Classification (NCBI taxonomy): domain Eukaryota; kingdom Viridiplantae; phylum Streptophyta; class Magnoliopsida; order Malvales; family Malvaceae; genus Firmiana; species Firmiana major. Next base: position 42,205,628 of record CM065899.1, read on the forward strand.
GTAGATAGTGCAGTATTTACATGTTCGCATGATTGCCTTACTGAGCGTGTGGTTTCTCACCCCCTTATTTTCCCCTCTCTACAGAGCTTTCAGTATAGATTGTGAGCGACGGAGGCTTTCCCTTTTGGTATCCGCTGCATACCATCGCGTAAGGTATACACACTGATGGAATTTTGTATCTAAACTTTCTATAGCACTGTAGCATTTTGTATCTAACAGTTGGGGATGTAAAGCAGTGTAAACACATGTAAACAACAACTCTGATTTATTTATACAATTGTTTACCTTTAAATTATAATGAAAAATTAAATTGTTATGGTTGGATGAGGTAGACATTGACACACAGCCCAATTGTTTGAGAGTGTAGCTGATCACGATCGAGGTAAGAAAAGAACGAATAATGAGTAATGTATGAAAAGCGAAAAATTTGCGTTGATTTTTTGTAAGTTGAGGGTCGTGACATTAATGTTTTCATGTTATATGTGACAATAGCACATTATAGTGCCAATTTGATTTAATTGTGTGAATTCATTTGAAATAATCCATCTATCGAATTGTGTGAAAACCAACCGTGCTAGAGCACAGCTCGCACTAGATTTTGTATGTTTTTCACCCATTAGTGCTAGAGTGATACTCGCACTAGATTTTATATGACATGTATCACATAGTATTTGAGCATTTCTCGTACTTAATTTATTTGATTGATACATGATAGAGTACTAAAGCATTGCTCGTACTCAGTTTTACATGACAGTTCTGGGAGCATTGCTCGCACTAGATTTATATGACTTGTGCATAAGGTCGTGCTAGTGTTTACTCGCATGTACCGGTTTTGAAAGAGATAACATGAAAACAACCATACTGGGAGCCTGTGCAGACTGTGTGTCGTATCGATGATATACTCGCACGTGAATTTTGAGACATGGCCGAGGGCTATCGAAACTATTATCCATGGTATGAGGGCTAAGACATATGGCAGGCACCCTAACCTTGATATTGGGTCCATGGAGTACTTTGTATCGTGTATGTCACATGGAGTACAATGTACCGTGAGTACACGATGATATAGAGTTGTTGGCAGACAGTTGAGGATCTGACCCACCTCCCGTTACATCAAATGTGAGGCCCCGTACATCGAGTACTGTGTAGCCTGAGATCACGGAAAAAAATGGGATATGATCATAATCCTAGAACATGTAGTCACCTATCTCATCTCATCTCACTTGATATTTCTTATTTGAATCATCACATGATTTTATAAATTGGGTAGACACGAGGGATGGGTTGAGCCTCGACATGTGTCTTTGTGAATTGAAACAGGGTAACCGAGGGATGGGTGAGGCTAGAATTTCCATATTTTTATATGATGATATGCCATCTTTGTTTTGATTTAATTAATATGGCACAATGAAATATGATTTATAGTATTTATATGACAATGCAATGTTTTGCATAAATTGCTGAGGTTATTAAACCAACATGTTTTCAGTTCATACTGATGATTTGTGTATATATATATATATATATATATATATATATATACTTGCATAAAGGTTTCAATAAAGATACATGCTTTAGATGTGAATCGAAAAGGAAATGATTTCATGGCATGAGCATTATATTTTGTAGATAGTGTGGTTATCTACTTGCTTGCCTTATTTTCTTACTGAGCTGTGAGCTCACTCCCTTTTTATTTCTTCCTCTCTACACAGCATTCACAGTAGTTGAGCACAACTAAGGACTGGTATTCATTTATTCCCTGAACACCCATCATACGAAAGGTATACACATTTGAAACGTTTTGTACTAAATAATGTAAAAGCGCAATTATATAAACAAATGTATTGTCGGGGATGTATATACATACGTATATGTATTTGTAATTAATATATGTAGGTTCAGTTGTAACATGTATACGTTAACATGTATGCATAATATGAAAAGAATGGTAAGGCATGTGTGGTTGAGGTGACTAATACTGAATCATAGCCCAATGATTTGGTGATTGAATTATGATAGAAGGAAAGGTAAGTAAAATGTAAAACATTTGTAGTGATTTTTGGTAAGTCACGGGCAGTCGTGACACAAAAGTAACCTTTACATTTCTTCCTTTTCTAGGCTAAAGGAGAAACCTTAACCTTTGTTTTTTCAACGCTAAAAAACAACCTATCACAACCTCCTCTTTTAAGGCTCAAGGAGAAAACTTTAACCACTGCTTTAATCTCACCTTCCAAATAAGCTCACAATGGTTTCACTTCCCTTCCAAAGACCTCTAACAAGTTCAGGTGATAACAAGTTTCGAACAAGAAGAATTACAATGAGACTAAAGGAATATATGTCACGACCTTTTTTATCCATTTCATCTAAAAATCACCATAAATTTTTCGCTTTATTCGTTAACTTACTCAATCGTAAACAATCCTCACAAACACAGTTGGGCTGTGAGTTAGTATTAATCATCATTTACTATACCTCTTTCAATTGATCAAAAAGAAACTCATACATTTGTAAGTTTAAGTCATGTACTTATACATGACATGTTGGTGGTTGTCGAGACCAACAATAATAATTCCTACTCAAGATAAATTAAAACTGTAGTATAAATGAGTAAGGTTGTTTCCCAAAACATTGGTTAGATTTATTTTTCTGCAGAAGATTTAAAAAGAAAATATAATTGGGGATTTGTGAAAATAAAAATGAAAAGAGAAATTAAAATGTAGCAAAGAAATCACTATGTAAATATTGAGAGAAAATCAATATGATGGAAACATCCAACTAAAGGAATAATTTTAGAATGGGTTCATGGAATTGATCATTGATGCAAAAATAAGTTCTTTTAATTTTTACCAAATTGGTTATGGTTATTGGTACGACCTAACAACCTTTCACTCCTTATATCTTCAATAATCAGGGTACGATCTCTAATTATTTCTCTTTCCAGTTAAACAACCTTAGATACGATCTTAAGATTTAATTTACCAACAACATTAAAAACGAGAGAGACTACCAATTCTAACCAACAAACACACATGTAGGTTCATTTAAGCTAGATTATATATCTTCTTAACATAGAATTGAAAACCTATCTGTAATCAATTATGTTATTTACCACTTATATTAGAATTCCTAAACAATTACAGATTCATGTTTCTAATTGGTGATATATTATCCTGACAATTGAACAAAGGGCCCTTTTTGTACAATAAATCAAAACAATAATTTCAATAAGAATAGAAAATATATAAATAGCAAAGATGTAAAAGAACAAGATAAAAACTAATTAGATCTCACAACTCTTGAAGAACCCAAACTTTAATTATCCTTTGGCTAGACTAAAAATTTAGCAAGCCATAAGTTCAGAGAAAAAAACTAAAGAAAAATATAAAATTGTATGTCTATGATAATTCAAGATTATTCTCTACCTAGCCTTCTCTTAGTCTATAAATACTAAATATCCTAGCCCCAGAATCTGTTTTCAAAGGAAAGTTCTCTGATTGAGTTTGATTACAAATAATCTTCTTTCATTTTTCCACCACTTACCAAAGACAATCATTGCATATCTCTTCCGTAATAATAAAAATCTTCCACTTACCATCTTTATAATGTTTAAGTAAACTTCAGCTACAAGTGATTGATCTTGACTTGAATTCTAAGATTTCTTTTGATTTTGTGACTTGATCAAATTTTGCAGCTTTAATCTATTTTGCTCATATTCCTTCATTCACAATACAAAATAGAAAATATAAGTCAAATCCAAAAATTAAGCATATAGAATAATCTAAATCATGGGAAAATATGACAATTAATATGCTTAATATGCAACTTATCAAATTTACCCACACCTAAACCTTGTTTGTCCTCAAGCATGCAATAGTCTAAATTCATAATCTCTTCTCATCATTCCTTCATACTCTTCCTCTGCTCATCCAAAACACATTCCTTTTAAGAATTAAAAACACAAGTTTTTAAAGCGAATTCTCATAACACACATGAATAGCACTTTAATGATTTAATTAAGTTCATAAAATACATAGGATCCAACACTCATCACACTTTTAGTGTTTAGGGTATATATATCAATAAACTCTCAAGTCATTGTATAGAAGATTTCTTACCATAAGCTTGAAAATTCATCACATCTCTTCCACCAATGAATGAGTTAAGATCCAAAAATCGAAGGGTCTAAAAAGGGTTGTAATGTAGCCTAGGTAAGATATGATAAAGGGATTTTTGGGTTAAAGAAATTGAAGAAATCATACAAAACTTTTCACACAAAATTCAAATCAATGTTTCAAAAGATTGCTTCAATCACATAATTTTCAGAACTAACTGCCAAGCAATAAAAATTACACTTCTCTTTCTCTTCATTTATTCAACAAATTTTTTTTCTTTCTTTTCTTCATTTTTCTTTTCTCTCTTTTTTTTTTCTTTTTTCTTTTTTTTCTTTTTTTTTTTGAAAGAAAAAAACTCAATTGAAATAATAGCTTGGAACACTAAATTTTCAACATGTTGCAGTCTTTCCAAAAATATTTTGAAGTTTCATGTGCATAAGTATATATGATTCTTCAATTCAAGGTTCAAAAAGAAAGAAAATCAACAAAAAAAGGGTTTATCATGGTTTATAATGTGGTTTAATCCAAAGAAAAGGCCTAGGCTCAAAGTGGGTTTCTCTAGGGGTTAATAATAATAAGGGTAGGCTAGAAAAGAAATGGTCTAATGTCAAGAAAAAAGGTTTAACCTAAATGCCCTTATTTGATTAATTCCATCCTACTCATTAAAGGGGTTGATTGAGACATGTATGACAGAGCAAGTTCTAAAATAGTCAACTATGCATGACAATCACACAAACAAAGAAATGGAGCATGATGTAATGAATGCTCATAGGCTCAAATCTTCACTAAAAAGGGTTACATGTGCTAGATCCTATACACTTTTTCATTCAATGAATCAAAAACTACTAATAAGTGTTTTAATGAGAATTCAAAACTATTTTTTTTTGGGATAAGCATTAGAAAAATCTAGAACTCAAAGAGATCACAAACAATAACTAATGTACCTTTTGGAAATTTATTTTTTTGAATTTGCAAAAATTTCATGAAAATTAATCAAGAATGAAAGGAAAAGAAAGCAAACATCAGAGTCACAATTACATACCCTCCCCCACACCCAGACGATACATTGTCCCCAATGTATCAAAATAATTACTCAAAACTGTAAAAGAATTTAGAGAAATTAGGAAACTTCCCTGAAAAATATGGAGAACCATGAAGCATCGCAGTGACTACTGAGGAGGGGGAAATGGTGGATTGAACCCCATATGACGGTAGAAAGCTAGTTGGTTCAATTCCATTCGTTCTAATCTAAGAGCAAGTCCTTCAAGTCGCTCATCAAGAGGAATATCAGTAGTGGCTGTTAGCCCAAGTTGTGTAAAATGTTCGTCGGCATTAATGGCATAATAATTAGGTCATCTTGAAGCTTGGATAGGTCCTGGAGAACAAAAACAGAAAGCTCCTTCTTGTTTTTCGATGAGGCCTATCTTTGTCAAAGCAGGTAAGTCTAATGACAACATAGGACAACTAATATGAAGACTATTATGTTCAATATCAAGTAATTGCTCATGGATTGCCAAATGAGTGATCAACGAGCCTAAAATCAGTGGTCATTTATGTGCGACGATCGTATCAAACTGAGAAGCCAACGAATAGCCTATAGTAACCTTAACTTTGTTAAGCATGCACCATAAAAAGAAAAATTCAGCTTTGGACAGTAAAGCAGCAGAGTCCTTTCGACCAGAAAAAGTGAAAGCTAAGAACCGATGGATATATTTCAAGGCTAGGTCATAAAGGAAAGAATCCTTGGATTTGCTAGGGTCATATCCATAAGGACAATTAGAGAGTTAGCTATACAAGCGAGACGGTTCAAATTCCTCACTAAAATCACATGCACTGTTGAGGTGTTCCTAAGTTCTAGAATATTCTGTAGTGATAAATCTTAGTGCAATATTGAATTCAGTGATGGATAATTTGAAGTCTTTTCCCATTAATCGAAACTGTACTACTCTTGGACTATCAAGTCTAAATTCTGAGTTAGGTCTGGTAAACTCAAAAGTAGTATAAAATTCGCAACCAAGCTCAATATAGGTAGGATATTATAAAGAAAAGTATGTTTCCCACCCTATATTTGCAATCAGTTACATTACATTATCTGTAATATGTAAAGCTTCCATAGTAGGGTATCAATATACTTACAGGGAATTATGGATCAATGACAAATATCCGTGTACCTATTTTGATGTTTCTTCTTGGGAAAAGTGAGATGCCCACTTAAAGCCGACTCGGATGGTGGAAGTATTGTTTTGCCTTTGCCAATCCGAGCACGCTTACGAGAGGAAGAAGTTCCTTGAATTTCGCTACTAGCCATAGAAAAATTCTTACACCGCACTATTGTTAAGCTCAAACCAAAAAAAAAAAAAAAACTACACCAAATCAAAAAATATTAAAACGGAAACAACCATCATAAACGACGCTATTGATTTTCTTATGTGTTTGTTTTTTTTTTTTTTGAATTTTCGTTTTTTTTGCTTTGTTTTTTTTAATAATAATAATAATAAGAATAATAATAATTAACAAAAATCTCGGACCGTTGATGCTGGTCGGCTCTTGATTATCATATCGTCCACGTAGGCTTCCATGGTATTTCCCAGAAGATCTTTGAACACTTTGCTCACCATTCGTTGATAGGTGGCTCCCGCGTTCTTTAGACCGAACGGCATTACCCGATAGCAATAGGTTCCGTCGTCGGTTATAAAGGAAGTCTTTTCTTCGTCTTCTGGGTGAAGCATGATTTGGTGATACCCGGAGAATGCATCCAAGAAACTAAGGAATTCGTAACCGGATGTTTCGTCTACTAGTCGGTCTATCCGTGGTAGGGGGTATGAATCTTTGGGGCAGGCTTTGTTCAGGTCAGTGAAATCAACACACATTCGCCACTTCTCACTAGATTTCTTTACCATCACTACATTGGCTAACCACTCAGGGTAATAGACCTCTCGAATGAATCCGGCGCCCAGGAGCTTACTCACTTCTTCAGTGATTGCTTTCTGTCGTTCCGGGGCGAAACTCCTCTTCTTCTGTTTGACCGGTCTGTGTCCGGGTATGATATTAAGTTCATGGCATATGACTTCGGGACTGATCCCGGGCATGTCCGCCGGGCTCCAGGCGAAGATATTCGAGTTTCTCCTCAGACACTTGACTACCTCCTTTTTCTGTTGCTCGCCCAACTGAGTCCCGATGAATGCCCTTTTTCCGCTATCCCCTTCAGTTAGCGCAATGGCTTCTGTTTCCTCTACAGGTTGGGGTTTAGGCGGATCGTCGATGCATAAGGTTTATTTCCTCTGTGCTACCTTGTTGGCAGTGGAAGCGAGATAACAAGTACGGGCACTCCTTTGGTTTTTGCGTACTTGCCCGACTCCGTTGGGAGTGGGGAACTTCATCAATAGGTAGCAAGAGGATATCACCGCCCTCATGTCGTTCAGTATCGGCCTGCCCAAGATCATGTTGTCGGCAGCGGAGGTCGATCTGACTACCATGAACAATACTTGCCGGGTCACGTCTTTCGGGTGCTCACCGAGAGTTACAGGCAACTCTATGGACCCGGCAACTTTCACTCGCTCCCCCGTGAATCCATATAGTGGTGTCATAACGGGTTTCAACCTATCCTCGGACATGCTCATTTTTTCGAAGCAGTTCCAATAGATCAGGTTCACTGAGCTCCCGTTATCGACCAGGACCCTGCTCACCGGGTGTTTGGCCACCACCGTGGATATCACCATGGGGTCGTCATGGGGCATGGCGACATCGCCTCTGTCAGCCGGGGTGAACATGATGGGCTCTTCATCCGCCTGTTCTTCCATCACAACGTTAACCTGATACGCTTGCCTTGCATAACTTTTGCGGGAAGTAGAGGAGCTTCCTGCACTTGATTCCCCGCCTGCAATGACGTTTATTGCGGGGGCTGTAGGCTAGTTGTTTGACGGATTGGCCCGGGGGATTGGCCTGACGGCTTCGTTTCTAGGCCTATCCCCTCTGTTTTCATTATTTGCCCCAGTCCGCAGACGATTATTCCTTTGGTCACGCGGAGGATATGGGGGTCTCTCGCTTCGCCACAGGAAGCGGTTGATCTTCCCCTCTCTGGCCAATCTTTCTAACTGGTCCATTAAGTCTCTACACCTCTCTGTTGGGTGTCCGTGAGCACAATGGAATTCACAGTAGGCTTCAGTGTTTCGGCCTACGTCTCCAATTTTCTTCTTGGGGAATTCCAATAGTCCCGCCCCCTCAATTGCTGCCAGTATCGCAGTACGAGGCTCGCTCAGTCTGGTATAACCTTCATACCTGAGCCTGGGGGCTTTGTCTCCTCTCACGAGTTTTGGGAAGCTTCTCTCGGGTGCATCTCTCTCTCTTTTCTTTCCTTCCTTTGCCTCCCTGGGCTGTATCATTCTCATCACTTCTTCTTGAGCTACATACTTGTTAGCCCTGGCAAAGAGGTCGGAAATCGTCATCGGTTGATCGAGAGAGAGGGATTCTTGTAGCTTCTCGGAGCTCGTCCCTTGCAGCATTGCAGCCAAGGCTACGCCTACTGGTAGATCTTCCACTTCCAAGGTTGCATCTCGGAAGCGATCTACAAAGCTTTTCAAGGGTTCCTTATTCCCTTGTTTAAGCGTGAGTAGGTAGGTAGCGTCTTTCTTCCTCTGGCTGTGGATCATGAAGACTTTGAGGAATTCATTTCTCAACTCATCAAAAGAGGAGATTGAACCTTTGCTCAACCCGTTGAACCACTTGAGAGCATGCCCGGACAATGTGAGAGAAAAAGCTCTACACATAATTTCGTCCTCCCATCCATGTAACAGCATGAGGGATTCATAACTCTGGATGTGATCGTAGGGGTCCGCTTTGTCGGTGTAAGTAGCCATAGAAGGCATTTTGAACTTCTTCGATAAAGGTTTGTTCATGATCTCCAGGCTGAATGGGATCCTCCTCCTTTGGCCATCATCCGAAGATACCAGTTTTTTCTTCTCGAGGATCCTTTGGACGACCTTCTCCACGTCCTCCGACCCTCGAGCTGAGCATGGCCTTGTCCCTTCGGGTCTAGAAGAGTTCGATTGATAAGCGCCCCTTCTAGCACCTCCCACTCCGGGACTTGATATTTCGAGGCCTTCTCGTGGGTCAAAACCTCCTTGTCTTCGTTGCTCCCCAGCCCTATAGGTTCCCGGATCACGTTCTGACTCCACGGGAGACGAGCTATGGCAGGTGGGGGAACTCTGCCGCCTATGGCCTGCGGGGGAACTCTGCCGCCTGGCGGCCAGAGGGGAAGTCTGCCGCACATCGGGCAAGGGTGAACTCTGCCGCCTGTTAGAGGCGGGAGAGCACCGTCGCATATCTGATGTGGGATACCTCTGTCGCATGTATTCTGCGGGAGAGTTCTGTCGCCATTGAGCCACGGGGGAGCTCTGCTGCCTGTCGGACAGAGGTGAACTCCGTCGCTGTTGAGCCGCGGGCGAGCTCTATCGCGCGTTAATCGCAGGCGAACGCTGTCGCACGGGAGCTGCGGGTGAGCTCTGCCGCCTAGTGGCCAGAGGTGAGCTCTGTCGCGGTTGAACCACGGGTGAGCTCTGCCTTGCTGGATTGGCAGTGGCATTATCTTGCGTTCCTGCACCTTGTCCGGCACTCGCCAAAGTGGAGGGCTGACCTCTCTCGTAGGTCTGCCTCGGTGTGCTTTCCCCCACTAACTGCTGCACTTCATGGGGTAAGCTCAATTGGGGGAGAGCGTCTCTGAAGAAGCTCACCATGGCTTTCAATGCAGCTATTGTCTCCTCATTTTTGCGCTTCAGGGTCTCAAATTCATCTATAGAAACCATGGCTTCTCTCTGACCCCTTTCACCATGTCTTCGTCCTTGTTCTGATCTAACAGGGGGACTCACAGAATTCTGCCCTCCTGTCACCTCCGCTGTAGAGCGTGTTCTCACCATTTTGATAGAGAATCTGGCTTTTTGTCAGGATTCCCACAGACGACGCCAATTGATGTTGCCTACCTGACAGCATCAATTAAATGCTTCCCACGTAATCTGATTGCACTAACGACAAAAGGGTGACGTCGATGCAATTTGATCCACGTGTTCTTCGTATATCCTGCAAAAACAACAGGAATAAGAGGGGGCAGGGATTTGTCCCTGCACGCGCACTCCGATGATTAACTCAGTAATCGGAGTTGTGAATGTATGAAGAAGAGAATATATTGCTTAAATCAAAGAGTTTAAAGCTTTTCCCTTCTTTTTGTCTTTTTGGTTTTCATCCTCTGATTCAGAGAGCTCACCTGGTATTTATAGGTTTCTGTAAGTCGGTTTGAGCAGAGGCCCAGGCGCGTGTCTGGGCCGCGACAGAGTGATAGAGTACTCTGTCGCGCCTCGAATTCAAGTAGCTAGCGAGGGAACTCTACCGCAGATTGTGCGGGAGACCTCTACCGCAGCCTGTGTGGGAGGCTATGTCGTAAGCTGTGCGGGAGACTTCTATCGCAGGCTATGCAGGAGCCCTCTACAGCAGACTGTGCGGGAGACCTCTACCGCAGCCTGTGTGGGAGGCTATGTCACAAGCTGTGCGGGAGACTTCTATCGCGGGCTATGCGGGAGCCCTCTACCGCAGACTGTGCGGGAGACCTCTACCGCAGCCTGTGTGGGAGGCTATGTCGCAAGCTGTGCGGGAGACTTCTATCGCGGGCTGTGCGGGAGCCCTCTACCGCAGACTGTGCGGGAGACCTCTACCGCAGTCTGTGCGGGAGACTATGTTGCAAGCTGTGCGGGAGACTTCTATCGCGGGCTGTGCGAGAGCCCTCTACCGCAGACTGTGCGGGAGACCTCTACCGCAGTCTGTGCGGGAGACTATGTTGCAAGCTGTGCGAGAGACCTCTATCGCAGACTGTGCGGAAGACTAATGTCGTGATATGGGCGATGGAGGTCCGTCGCGCCATACTGTCGCCAAATCTGCCACGTGGCTCGATTTTGGTTTGACACGTGGCAGGCGGATAGTTGCACACGTGGTTTCTGGTGACACGACAACCATCAGCTTTAATCCTAATGACTTCGCATACGCACTCTTACTCCAATACATTGTGTATGCAAAATCAAGCATCTCTCAAAGATTATCTCCTTCGTATATCAATCATGACAAAACTCTTTCATTATTCATTCCGTGAGTACAATCCTTTACTCCTGTAATTTTCAACTATTGCACCCCTTTTTATTACTTAAAATCTCTATATCCATATTCCGTTGATTAATCCTCCTCCATTGGGGTACTCATTTATCAGTATGTGCCCAATGATGTAGGCATTCATGCCTTTTACTCACTTATATGCGAATGAAGGCGGTATGAATAAGTGTGTGGTACCAGGATCAATGAACATATGTACTTCATTATTCATAACAAGTGTGGTATCTTACACCACATCTATGAAACATCAATAGTGTCCTGGTCCAAGACATCCTCTCGCCTTCGTCCAACAACTTACTTTCCTTTTTCTTTTCGGTTGTGGCCTCCCTTCTCGTTGCAGCTATACCAATGAAGTTTTTTCTCTGTCTTTTTACTTTCCTGTGGGGCAATCTCGCTCAACTCTGAGCAATCAAGATCAATGGTCCGTCTTACCACACTTAACGACCATTTTCATCAATACAGTGTAGGTATAGACCATCCTTCCGTGGTATCCACCACACATTCACACTGCTTACAGTGCTTACACTGCTACCCTACTTCGTAGCAGGTCGGGGTCCTCAAATCACAATGCCCCCCAAGAATGTCAAAATTGGATGCACTGGGGCCTTACCAATTATCTTACTCCATGACTCGTCAAATTAAATCTTTTACCAATTACCATTTTCCCATTCTGACATCTTTGTCATTTCTCGATTCTCTTTTCTGTCTCTATTTCAGCCCTCACTACCTTTTCCAATCTCAGAGGCGTGCAATTCATGTTCTTATTTACCTAACTGTAAATCTGCGCACTGCCTCGGTATAGGTAATATCTCATGGGCCAATCAGGCTCTAATTGAAAAGTTGAGCCATTTCATAAACTTTAGACATCTCGACTGTCACTTGTTCATAGTGTCGAGGTAATATCTGCCAAAGAATATAACTGAGTTTCATACTCATAATCAATTTAGTATTCTTGGGCAGTGTAAGAAATTTTTCCTTTAAATCATGTCTGAAATATTCTATCACCGGAATACATCCATAAACATTTCTCATATCAACTCTTAAGATGGGTCGAGCGGGTTTCCACCAATGCTCCGCTGCGCCCTCTGATCTTATGTCTACTCTGAGCAATTTGCTCCTCAAAATAATCTCCACACTCCGCTCCAACCTCGCGAAGCGTGTCTCAATACTGTCCGATCCCTCTGTCGGACTCAGTGGGGCGTGTTCGACATTAGCCTCCATTTCAATCTCATCCCAATTCTCATGGGTCAACTCAGCAAGACTTAGCAGACTCAGGTCTACCTCTACGACCTCTGCCTCGTGCACTATCTCATCTAACGCGACTCATATTAGGCATTCCTGCATTCTCAACCATTTCTTAGTCAAAACCCATCTCGATATACACTATTGTATCTAACCAAGCACAGTAACATGGGGATCTAATTTCTAATTACTGACACTGACACACATCAGACCAATTTTGGCTCTGATACCACCTTTATATGTCACGACCCAAACTACCCAAAAATCAGAGTTAATTTTTCGCGTTTTATTATTTTCTTACTTAAATTCTTACCTATCCTCGAATCGTGACCACACTCCACTAATAATTGGGCTGTGCGTCAATGCCAGTCCCACCATTCAATTACCATCTAACTTATTTCTTCTCCAGTCATTTATAATTGTTTACATTATTTATACATCCCCTAAAGTTACTTACAAACATGTTACTGTGCTATGCTTATGTAGATACAATATGTACAAGTGTATATACCTTATGTCGATGGGCAGCAGCGGATATCCGGAATGCAGTGCTGAGTCACCTCAACTTCAACTGGAGATTATCTATGGGAGAAAATGAAAGGGGTGAGCACATCAAGCTCAGTAAGGCAACCCTACGAACAAGTAGGTAACCATACTACCTACATGAACATAGTGCCATGCATAAACCACCCTTTCTCCACACATTTTAAAACAAATGATATGAGTTATGATGTTATGTAAAACACATTTGCACGAAAAATTCAACATGCAATTATTTCAAATCATTTCTTTCTCAATTAAAATTTTCACAATAAAGTCAGGACTCGACCCCTCCTTCGGGTGATCCTGACTCACACAAAACCATAAAAATCGATTTACATTCACACATGGGTTTAAAAAGCATGGAAATACCATCATGCAAATTTAGTTTAAAACCCAATTTGATTTCATCAAAATCGACGACATGCGAGACTAGGCAACGTCTGTATATCGACAAATAACCAGGACTATGGCCATATGTGTCCTCGGGAGTTCCTCAGCTACACGGATCCTAGTGTGTGGGTTCTCACCATGATCGGGAACCGCCCAGGAGGTGGGTCAATCCATCCCGTCAGTCTTATCCGATCCCAGGCATCCGAAGATGCTGCATCCGGAGATGCCGTATCCGAAGATACCACACGGTACATCATACTCCATGCTACTTGCACGGTACATCGTACTCCGTGAACCCATATAATATCTCTATACTCATACCATGTCTCAAAACGCACATGCGGGCCTATTTAATCGGTGACACACAGTCTACCCGATGCTCCAAGCACGGCTCATCGCATGTTCTCATAAAATCAGTGCGAGCGATGCTCAGCACTCTCATCAATCAAGTAAAACTGGCAGAGCCCGCTTTACATCCCCACAAGGCCGCCAACCTCATCCCTCACTCTCACCCCACCTAAGAGGTCTTTTGAGCCTTAACTGACTCCAAGGGCAGACAACGCTACTCCACAAATCCAGTAAATCTAGTGCGAGCTAAGCTCAACACTTTGTATATAAATCACATGAAAATCTTATAAAATCTGGTGCGAGTTAGACTCTAGCACCGTGTCACGAAAAAGCATGTGAAATCTGGTGCGAGTTATACTCTAGCACCTATGCATGTAAAACTCTAGTGTGAGCTCTCGCTCCAGCACCAATGCATGCATCACCCAAATCAAAACATCGTGCGAGCTGAGCTCTAGCACGTCACATGTAAATAAAAACACGTAGGCGGCTCTGTTTTCTCAAAACAGTTTCCAAAATAATTATATCGTTGAAAGTATGCAATGCTGTGCATTTTCTTTCAAGGTTATCCAGCCTACTCATGCATGCATTAAAATGTCTCCAGAACGAGCAGAACCCTCTTGTTCTTGCTCCTCCCATTTTTTCCTAAATTTGTAAATTTTACCCTTAACAAGGGTATTTTAGTAATTTGCCCATTCGAGGCACTAAAATTATTATTCGACCTCTAGACCCTTCAGATAAATTTTAAAGACTGCAAATGAACTTAAAATTGCGTAAAGTTACCTCTAGCAGTCCGTAGAATTCCCTTACCTTATTTTCCTGTCGAGTCTGACCTTTCCACTAATGTCACGTCGCGCAGTCCGATCTGCTCTCAATCCAATGCTCGGAACTACGTATCAATATTCCTCAGGTCAGATAACATATAATTTAATTGTATTTAATATTTTCTGGGCTTAATTTAAATCGTTGGGGCCATTTACCCCTATTGGGCCCGATTGCACCTTAATGGGCCTTAATCGGCCTTAAGCCTGTTTTCCACTTAATTTTCACTTTATCGAGGCCTATTGGGCTCATTGGGCCCTCCAACAATTTATTGGGCCTCATTCTAACTCTCGAATAGCTAAATTTAATATTTACGACAATTTATCTAAATTTTCATAATTTAATTCAATTTATGCGAAATTTAAATCAATATCACGCATAACGAGGTAATTGTCGTAAATAAGGGTTACTTACCCGAGATTCCATGCTAGTACGAAATTCGAGGCTGTCTCGAGCTGTCGTTGGATGCCAATCGTCGAGCTACACAATTCCACAATTTTTCGGGTAAGTTTTCGGCCCAAAATTAATTAAATTAAATACTCCAAAATTTAAATCGGTCAATTTGACTGCTTATCGACTTACCCGAAGCTCGATTGCATCACTGAAATTTTCTCCAATTTTTCCTCTTTTTTCTTTTTCCCTTTTTCTCCCTTTTTTCCTCCTCTTTTTGGCTGAACCGGTTCAATCCGGTTCGGACCGGTTCAGACCGCCGGTTCACTCCGGTTTGGCCGGTTCACCACCGGTTCACCACCTTGCCGGTCGGTTCTCTACCGGCTTCCACCGCCAGCAGCTCCGTGAGGTTGTCCGCATCTCGAATCTGCCCTCGGTTTGGGTCGAGCTCGCCGGAACGCCGCCTGTTCGGCTCTTCTCCCTCGGCCGTCGGACCCATTTTCTTCCTCTTGGCCGTCGCCGGCGTTTCCCGCCGTTTCGTCGGCTGATACCGGTGCAGAAAGGACCGCCGTCACCTGGGCTTTCGAAATCTGGCCCCGGCTCCGCCCGAATCACCGCCGTTCGCCGCCGGTGGCCATCTCTTCTCCCGCGGCT
Organism: Firmiana major; assembly: GCA_033439115.1. Lineage (NCBI taxonomy): Eukaryota > Viridiplantae > Streptophyta > Magnoliopsida > Malvales > Malvaceae > Firmiana > Firmiana major. The sequence continues at coordinate 42,221,275 of CM065899.1, forward strand.
TCTCCGTTTTTTGCCGGATTCCAGCGTCCTTGGCGCTCGTCACCGATGGCCTGAAGACCGTCGGCCTCTCCTCTTTCTTTTCCGGCCCTTGGCCTGGCCTTGGCCGCTGGACGGCCTGCAAGTCTCCCTCGGGTTCGGCTGCTTCCGTTTCGTTTTCCTTTCGCGATTTTTTTCGCGTTTTCCAGCTTTTTTTTATTATTATTATTATTATTATTTATTTAATTATTTCACTATTCATTAAAATACTCCATAAAATCCAAAATATCTACACTTATATTATTTTTATTCTAATTTAATTTATTTAATTTAAATTTAATTTATTAAATATATTTTTCTCCAAATTTTTGATATTATTTCTTCGCGTTTTTCGAGATATTGTTCCGGTAATTTTTTCAATATTTTTAAAATTTTCGAATCTTGATCACCCAAATTGTATAATTTTCTCATTATCGATCAAGATATCTTACATCCTTATTTTAAATTAAAATTTTCTTATTGCCTTAATACCGGGTTTTGGTATTTTTACCATTTTACCCCTGCTCTTGTTTCAAAAAATCAATTTTTCCTGACCTTCCTTGATACATCCCCCATCTTTTCTTATTTAATTTTCGTATTTTTAATTAAATTCGGGTCTTACAGTTAGTTCTTCGCCAGACTTTTCAAATCATCATCACAACCACGTGGTGCAGCGTACTCCGTGTGATCTACACGATACAACATACTCCACGGACCCATATCATGGTTGGGGGTGCCTGCCATAGGACTTATCCACCCCATGCCATGTGTAACCTACACAGTCTCAAGTGCACGTGCGAGCATTACGTTTTCATGTAAGAGAGCCTCCCCACCGAATAAAGCCTCCCCACCTTGATGGGCTTGAGGATGTTGGGCTTGAGGATCTTACCAATTTCGTTTTAATTTAAGAGAGACTCCCCACCGAATAGAGCCTTTCCACCCCAATGGGCTTGAGGATGTTGGGCTTGAGGATCTTACCATCTCCACGACTCATACATACCACAGTATGAAAATCTTGTGCGAGTGAAGCTATAACACGATTTCATGCATCATTAGCAAATATCCTCGTACAAGCAACGCTCCAGTACGATTTTACGCATAACAAATAATGAAGAAATCACGTACGAGCATAGCTCCAGTACGGTTATATGCATAAGTAAGTCAAGGAAACCCACGTACGAGCTGTCAGCTCTAGCACAGATTATAAAACATCGTTGACTCAAAATATGGTGCGAACTAGGCTCCAGCATGTTTCATGCATATTGAAAACATCAAAATCAAGTGCGAGCAAGGCTCTAGCACGATTTAGATCATATTAGTACGATAGGTGACTCTATTTCAACAAAACATTCTCAAAAACCAAAGTTAGCACCTCACTTGTGCTATTTCACAAATCATGAAATCACTAACCAACCTATTCGTCAAGTTTGCTTAAACCGAAGCAAATTATTTCATAAGGATATCAAAACATGTGATTTATGCAATTATTAGCCTTACTATCCCCTTGTAAAATTTGCTTCAAAACTAAATCATATATATATATTCATAGACATTCACGTATGCCAACAATCACTTTTCTAGATAACCATGCGTTTACAAAGCCCTATATTCACCCACAAAATACTAGCAGTTATCTCTAAGTACTTACAGAATTCTCTTACCTGGAAATCATGTTAAATGGTTCAACTTCCTTAGAGTTGCTCATTTGTGCAGTTTGATTCGCCTCCAACAAAATCTCCTAGACTGCACGAAACATATATCACATCAATTCAGTCCAATATAACACAATTCCTGCGTTTACTATAGTCGATTCGACCTATAGTTTTCATTAGCACTTATAAGGCCTCACTTCCTCTTATGTCTATTTTGATCGCTTTATAAATCTCTCGAGAGTCTATTAAATTCTTTTAGGCTTATTGATTCATACTAAATGGATATTAAGCTCATAGTGTCTCTAGTCCATCATTTACTTCACTATGGCAATTTACCAAACACCTCATATACTTATTTTCTGAACTTGACTAATCTCACAATATAGCTTCATTCCATCATTTCAAACTCATACATATCACTTCACTAACACTTTAGTTCAAACAATTCATCATCAACCCAACCATATCACATTTTTTTCTCACAGTAGACTCATTTTAGGTTTTACTTGTTCCATTACATTCTAGGTAGTTTCTTTTATCAATACATATACCCATCTACTCATAATCAATAACTAGATAAATGTACTTGAGTTTGTGTATTAGAAAATCACCTAGCTTGATTTTCTTCTTGCTTTAAATAAGAACATCTTTTGCTCCTTCAATCCTGCCAATGAAGTGTTGAGTCCAAGCTATGTTGTTCTTCTCTTTATATTGAACAACTTTGCTCTAATAGCTTTTTCTCAAATCTTAATGGAAATGGGATGGTTTTAGAGAGAGAAGGTTAGGTTTAAGGTTAAAAATGGAAGGAAATGGCACTAGGAGATCGATCTGCATAAGGTGGAGATAGATCTGGCCTTACTTGAATCCTCAGAATTTTGTCCATTTTGCAGACATAAGATCGATCTATTGGATGTATGAGATCGATCTGCCATGTTGCATGAGACCTATCTGGTTAATGGAATAGGATCGATTTGCTTCTGGCTAAGAGTTTAGGAGATCAATCTAGCCATTAAGAGAAGATCGATCTGGTTCAACCCGAGGCCAATGGAGATCAATCTGCTTAAGTGAGGGATCAATCTCCCTCTTATAGAATGCTTGGTGTTATGTTTTCCATGCCATAAGATCGATCTCTCCTTGCATGGGATCGATCTAGCCTTTATCCTGTAGCCTTTTGCTGTAAATTTTCCCATTTAAACTCATACTCAATCACTTCAACACTCATTTATCAATCCATTCACACTTAAAACTTAAAAACGTTTATTTCTTATAATTCATATGTAATGTAACTTATTTGTACATCTAATAATCATATGCATTACGTAGATTTTACGGGTTTTACATTAAGAATCCTTATCCTAGTCATATTGTACTTAATCTTTTAGTTCCAATAGCATAAGGATTATTGTAAGACTCGAGATTTATCACTGTTTCCTTTAAGACTTATCCTTGTAATCCTTGAATCTTATTATTGTTAATCACAAATGGAACTATGTTTCAATTTGGATCGATTTGACTTAATTACAACTCCGAAGAAATAAAAGTGCCAAAGATGAGAAAGAACATGCTCGGGTTGAAGCATATGGAACATAATCGATTTAACTAATAATAATGGTTAAGAACATCATAATATAGGTATGTTATGTAGGGAAGTTGGCTTGGATAGGTCCCGAAAATGTTGGGATAGTGAAAATGCCAAAACAAAAGTCTAAACGAGCTCAAAATCAATCGTTTGAGCTGTTTTTGGCATTTTGAGCCTCCAAAGGTAGTCAAATCCCGAAGATGAGTAACTTGTGCATGGGAAACCTAATATAAGGGAATTAAACATACTCAAATGTGGTCAACAAATCAAAAGTCAAAGTCAAAGTCAGAATTGATATGGTGCTTTTGACTAGGTAACCTAACCATGGTTAACTTAACCCAACCATGGTTAATGGATAGTGTGATAACCCAGAAGCGCAGAAAATAAGGCTAATTCAAAATTTTCTTATATTAAACCTCTTACTCGGGTTGCATTCCTATACCGGGTCATTTAATCACTTGTGTTTATAATAAAGCATTAACCACAAGATCATACAATTTCTAGTTCATAACATCAATACATAATATCCCATAGGGGAACATTCCACAAAACACGATTCATTTTCCTAATGTCATCCTAGTTACATCCCAAAAATACTTAACACAAATGTTTATATTACATCATTGTCTTGATACAAAATAAACTGAATTATACCTTGTGCGTGTACAAGCGATAGCCTGGGGAGATCTTATCCACCAGCCTATATCACGTATACGACAAGCACTATTGCGCTCACTGTAAGAAATCTGGAGGGGGGAGGAAAAAAAGGTGAGCTCTCAAAGCGCTCAGTAAGGAGGATGAGAGAAATCTATAAAATCATCATCACAACACAATATGATGGAAATATTCGAGCATGTAAAAACGTTATAGAAATAATGGTAGAAACAATGGCGTCAGCATAATTCACGTGATAAAGATCACAAATCATCATAACATTAAATCTCATTACGTGATAGAAATCACAGTTGTAAAACACATCATTCATCAAAGAAATCGAGACTATGAATTTAATAAAACTCAGATAAAATCATCGTCATAGGCACATCACATCAAATCAAGCCGTCCCATAGGCAGACATCCTCAACACAGGGAAACGTCGACATTAATACATGGCCATGATTCACTGTAAACTTGATCAAAGTCGTACAACTGCGGTCTTACATGCTATTCAGAGCAAGGCCCGGTCTTACATGCTAGTAAAGCAAGGCCACCCATCGCTACCAGAGCGGGGTCATCTCTCGTTACCAGAACGGAGGTATCAGTCTTACATGCTACTAGAGCAAGGCCATTCAACACTGTCAAAACGGAGTATACAAGCCTTAGTCTCAGTAAAATATGCCATTGTTGTATTAAAACCATTTTGCCTTCACGTAGAGCCCATAGCGGTTATTACAAAACTCATTTCGGTTATAAACATTATATTCATAGTTACACAAAACTCATCAAAACCGAGCTCAAACCGGTAAAACACTCACTCGTTCATCAAAGCATCAAATCATCTCATTTCTCATAAACATGCTCATTTCATTAAACCTTTTTCATGCTATGAAAACGTTTTCAATCATTTGAAAACTCGCAAGCACAAACAATTTATTTCCCTTACCACTTACACCTTAAGTGGTATAATATCCTTCGTTCCTCGAACTAGCCTCGTTTCTCGTGTCGAATTCTTGAGCTATCCAAACATCATTAAATTGTTAATATTCATCATTCTCATTTCTCTTTTCACCTCATTTATTCCTAAATCTATACTATATCCAAGTTACCACTCATGACACATATATTGTCTCAAAACTTCTCCTACATCTTAATCAACACCTTAGCTAGCTCATAATCAGTACAAGATATCCACATTTCATTTTCCAACTATGCTCATTGGTTGTTTCCCTCATGACTTAGACATTTCCAATCAAATATATATGTATACACACATATATCCATTCAATAATATATAAAATAATACTACTTAAGAAAACAAGGGTCTTGTGAATTCACCTAGCTTGTCCCCTCTTGACCAAACTTGTAGAATGCTTGCTTTTTCCTTTGTTTCAATCCAATCCTTGATTTTCTAGTATGTTGTTCCCTTTACTAAGAGGAACAACTTTGTCTTTTACCTTTTTGTCTAATTCTGTCGAGAATATGGTGAATTTGAGAGAGAGAAAGCTTGGTTTGGTTGAAAATAGTGAATGTTAAGGTTTGTAGGTGAGAGAGGCTCAATTTTCTAGCAAAATCTAGTGATTCGTATATAGACAAGGCATATGAGATTGATCTGGCATTGGTGGAGTTTGATCTCTGCTTGATTCTAACTACTCCAACTGCTCCATTAACAACTATGAGATCGATCTGGTCGAGGGTAGAGATCGATCTATTCTTCTAAGTGGAGATCGATCTGCTAGAGGGTAGAGATCGATCTTTTCTTCTAAGTGGAGATCAATCTGCTAGAGGGTAGAGATCGATCTCTTCCAGGTCGAGACTTAAGGAGATCGATCTGCCATTGTGACAAGATCGATCTTGCTAGGTAGAGGCAATAGGAGAACGATATATCTGTCTGCTTTTGCACATTTCTGCATTTTGGAGCCATGAGATCGATCTCTCTTCCCTTGCAGGTCGATCTGGCCTTCACAGATTCTACTAATGCTGCACAAATTTGTAGGAAACTCAATGCAAACTTACCACAATCCACTCCATAGTCTATCTTTCAATCCATACACATTTAAGACATAAAAACTTCATCCCTATATACTTCATTATATTTAAAACTTGCGTGTACATCGATATAACATAATTACATTCACCAATTACAATCTTCACATTGAAAATCTCATGACTAACGTACATAAAATTCTCAGGTCTCACATTTTCTCCAGCTTTAGAGAATTTGGTCCTCCAAATTCAACTCGATCCACTGAATAATTGGGGGTACTTCTCCTTCATAAGTATCTCTAGTTCCCAAGTTGCTTCCTCTATTGAGTGGTGTTTCCAGAGAACTTTAACCAATGGAATTCTTTTCGTCTGAAGTACCTTTTCCTTTCTGTTGAGTATTTGGATGGGTTCTTCCACATAACTCATATCCCCCTGAATATCCAATGCTTGGTACTCAATGACATGAGAGGGGTCCGGGTTATATCTCCTTAACATGGACACGTGAAAGACATTGTGTATCCCGGAGAGCTGCGGAGGTAAAGCCAACAAATAGGAAACCTCCCCCACTCTTTCCAAAATCTCAAACGGTGCTATATACCGATGACTTAATTTCCCTTTCTTCTCGAAACACATGATCCCTTACTCGGAGATATCTTAAGGAATACAAAATCTCTAATGCGAAACTCGAGTGGCCGTCTGTGCACATCTGCGTAACTTTTCTATCGACTCTGAGCAACTCGTAATCTATCACAAATGATTTTCACATTTTGAACTGCCTGTTTAACTAGTTCGGGAGCAGTTACCCACCTGTCGCCCACTTATTCCCAAGCTATAGGGGATCTACACCTCCTACCATATAGAGCCTCATAAGGTGCCATACCGATACTCGCATGATAGCTATTATTGTACACAAACTCAGCAAGGGGCAGATGATCATCCCATGATCCCTTAAAGTCCATCATACATGCCCTCAACATGTCCTTCAAGGTCTGTATAGTCCGCTCAGATTGACCATCAGTCTGAGGATGATAGGCGGTACTGAAATTCAACCGAGATCTCATGGCCTCCTGAAAATGAGTTTAAAACCTGGAGGTGAATCGGGATCTCTATAAGATGTAATACTTATCAGAGCCCCAAGCAGTCTAGCTATCTCTCTAACATATAACTCGGCTAAAGTACTCAATGTATCTGTGCTCTTGATAGCAAGGAAGTGGGTACTCTTCGTTAATCTATCTACTATCACCCCTGTTGCATCATGACCTCTTCGGGTCCTCCGTAATCCCAAGATAAAGTCCATGGTGATATGCTCACATTTCCATGTAGGCACAGGTAAAGGTTTAAGCAATCCTTCAGACTTTTGGTGCTCACCTTTCACTTGTTGGCATACCAAACATCTGCCCACATATTCTGCCACATCCCACTTCATACCACTCCACCAATACACCTTTCTCAAATCTTGATACATCTTAGTACTCCCTGGGTATATGGTGTATCGTAAGCAGTGAGACTCTCTCAGTATTTGTTGCTTCGTGGTATCATCGTTCGAAATACAAATTCAGCCATTAAACCTCAATAATCCATCATCGCCAACCATGAAATCAAACTGAGAGGTCTATTCAGTTTGGCTCACCATATCCAATAGCCTCTAATCATTTCGTTGTCCGGTTCTAATATGATCCATAATACTGGGCTCTATCCACAAGCTAGATATAAACCCGACCTCTGCTTCCTCAACTCTGACCCTGAGTCTCACGAACTGTTCTAACAAATCCTATTCCTTGATCATCATAGCATATATCACACTCTTCCTGCTTAGCGCATCAGTAACTATGTTTGCCTTCTTGGGATAGTATACTATCTCGCAATCGTAGTCTTTAAGAAGTTCCATCCATCTCCTTTGTCTCATGTTTAACTCCTTTTAGTCAAACATATATCTTAGGCTATTGTGGTCAGTAAATATCTGGAACCTTTCCCAATATAAGTAATGCTGCCAGATTTTTAATGCAAACACCACTGCAGCTAACTCCATATCATGTGTGGGGTAGTTTCACTCATGATCCTTTAACTTTCAAGAACCATAAGCGACTACTCTCCCTTGCTGCATGGGCACACACCCCAATCCTTTTTTAAAGGCATCATTATACATTACGAAGCCTCTAGGTCCATTTGGAATAGTCAACACAGGTGCCATCGTTAATCTCCTCTTTAATTCTTGGAAACTCTGCTCACACTGCTCAGACCATACAAAAGGAGTCTCCTTACGTGTGAGTTTAGTCAAAGGAGTGGAAATCTTGGAAAATCCTTCAACAAACCTTCTGGAGTCTTAGAAAACTTTGAATCTCTGTAATTGTCATCCATCTCTCCTAATTAAGTACAGCTTCTATCTTAGATGGGTCAATTGACACTCCGTCCTTAGATACAATATGGCCAAGAAAAGCTATTTGATCTAGCCAAAACTCACTCTTACTGATCTTTCCATAAAGCTGCCTATCTCTAAGTATCTGCAGCACAATCCTCCAATACTGTGCATGTTCTTCGCGAGATCGAGAATACATAAGGATGTCATCAATGAAGACTATCACAAACTGATCTATATAGTCTCTAAATACCTTATTCATTAAACTCATAAAAGCAGCAGGGGCATTCGTCAAACAAAAGGGTATCACTAAGAACTCGTAGTGGCCATACCTAGTTCTGAAGGCCATTTTTGAAATATCCTCTTTCCTGATTATTAACTGGTGATAGCCCGATCTCAAGTCAATCTTAGAAAAGATAGAAGCCCCTCTCAGCTGGTCAAACAAATCGTCTATTCTTAGCAGGGGATATTTGTTCTTCACCGTAACCTTGTTCAGCAATCTGTAATCTATACAAAATCTAAGGCTACCATCCTTCTTCTTCACGAACAACACCGGAGCTCCCCATGGCGACAGACTAGGCCTAATAAAACCCTGGTCAAGCAGTTCCTGCAACTGTTTCTTTAACTCTTCCAATTCGACCAACGCCATCCTATAGGGAGGTTTAGAGATCAGTTGGGTATCTGGCACTAAATCGATAGTGAACTTCAGCTCTCTCTCTGGTGGTAAGCCAGGTAATTCATCAGGAAATACATCCGAAAACTCACATACTACTGGTATGTCTTCTATCCTCGGATGTTCCGGACTTATATCGAAGATGAGTGCGATGTAACCTTCACATTAATAATTTAATCGGTGTTTTATAGTGATATAACCATACCTTTAAATTTTTCACATTGAACGTCATACATTTTCATTCCTTAATATTCAAACGTACACTAAACTTTTCAGGTATGGAGAAAGTTACAATCTTCGTGTAGCAGTCTAGACTCACACAGTTGGCCGCTAACCAATCCCTCTCTAAAATCACATCAAAACCACACATGTTTAACAACACTAGATCTTCTAACATCACTCTATCTCCCACCTTGATTTCACACCTTCTACACACTATATCTGTCCTCTGGGACTCACACATAGGGGTATTTACATGTAAAATATAATCTAAGGATTATGCTTTAAACTCAGTTTGCATGCAAAATGTACATCAATAAAAGAATGCGTGGATCCCGAATCAAATAACACATGAGCCTCATGATTACATACAAGAAATGTACCTTGTATGGTCTCGAACGAAGTGTCTGTGGTCTCTTTATCCAAAGCAAACACACATCCTTCTTTGACCGGCTTCTTACCCTTATCAGCAGTCGTAGCCTGTCTCTAGGGAATCATCTTCTGAGGCTGTTGTCTATGAGGCTCTTGAGAGTATGGCTTTTGTGGCTGCGAGCAATTTCTCACTCTATGACTCATGTCCCCGCATCTAAAACATCCTTGTATCGTTCTGGAACAACTTCCCTCATGTGGTCGGCTACAATCTCTACAAACTCTAACCTCTGGCCCGACACTTTGAAGGGTCTTCATAGCAATGTGAGGAACCTTGGGTCTGTTAACCCTTCATCTCGGTCCTTTAAACTGTCTCCTCTTAAAAAAAACCTCTCTGAAAGTCTATATGGGAGGTCGCGAGTTACTTACTCTTATCTCTGGTCAAAATTCAAGACTCAATTTGGGACTGTGCCAACTCTAGTCCCCTCTCTACTTCTTGGACTCGTCTCAAAGCATCCTTAAACTCAGTGATATAGTGCCCTATTAATCGATCTCTAATGACGGGCCTCAGTCCATACACGAATCGCTTTGTATGGAGCTCTTCATCCCTAAGGGTCTCCGAATCATACTTCAGTAGGGTGGTAAATCAGCTCTCGTACTCATCAACCATCATATTGTCCTAAGCCAAATTTAAGAATTTAGCTTGCATTCTCCACTAGGCAACTCTGGGCATATACTGAGTTCTAAATGCTTACTGAAACGTCTCCCAGCTGATCACCCCATAGCCAATCACCATTATACTCTGAGTGGTGCTCCACCAGTCTCGGGCTTGTCCCTTTAAAATGTAAGCACCCATACTGACCCTCTCGGCATCGGTGCATCCCAAAAAGTTAAAAATAACTCGCAACTGTGTCAGCCACTCCTTAGCCTCTGCAGGATATTTTACCCTTCTAAAAGTCGATGGGTTTATCTTCAAAAAGTCCCTCAGCCGACCCTCATTTCTATCATTAAGTTGGGCTTGTACCGAAGGCTGTGTGGAGGGGGCACCGAGTCAGTCTGTAATGGGGATGCGGGTGGTCCTTGGGGTGGTGGAGGAGTCGAGATAGGTGTAGTACCCAAGGCATTAGCCCCAAAACGCTACGCAAATAGCGCTATCGTCTGCTAGAATCCATGTCGTACGCCTTACTCCAGCCGATTCATTCGAGAGTTAGGACTCTCCGGCTGTGGGGCAGGTGGTGGAAGTGGTTGTGCCTGCCTCCCAGAACGTCCTCTTCTCCCCCTCATATCCTATCTCATATGTGCCTGGGCGTATTCATTAAACATCGATTATAATTCTACATATTAAATTCAATTCATTACCAGATAATATAGACACTTGGGATGTAATCTATTTTCATTTGATCGACATTGACAGTACTAGACAACTTTTACTCTGATACCAAGAAAATCTGTAACAGCCCGGAAGCACTGAAAAGAGGACTAATTTAAAATTTTCTTATATTAAACCTTTTACTTGGGTTGCATTCCTGTACAGTGTCATTTAATCACTTTTGTTTATAATAAAGCATTAATTTAAGACCCGATTTTATTCAAAAACACGAAATGAGAAAAAAATCAAATGAAAGGTTGAAATGGAATTCCCGAACATGTTGAAGGGTAAAACAGTCAAAAGATAAAAATTTGGTATTAATCGTGACAAGAAAATTTCATTAAAAATATAGGATTGAGAAATCTTGATCAATAACGAAGAAATAATTAAATTTCAGATTAAATTGATCAAGATATGAAATTATTGGAATAAACCAAAAATTTTCACCTTGAGAAATTATCCCAAAAATATTAGAAAAATATACCGAAAATACGAAATAAGACCGATAAATTCAATTATTGATTTAATGAATAAAATAATATTTTTTGAAGATATTTTAGAATTTTTAATATATTTTAATTGATTAAAATAAAAATAAAAATAAATAAATAAATAAATAAAATTAAAAAAAAATCACAAAAATCGCGAGAAGAAAACGAAGCCTAAAAACGAAGCAGGAAACCGAGGGAGTTGGTTCCCTCACCGACGGCCATCGACGAGAGAGAAGCCCAGACGAGGGTCGGCCAAGGAAGCCCGACACCCGCGTGACTACCGACAGCCACGACGCGCTCCCCCAGCCATCAGAAAACCCAAAATCAACGAGTGGAAGCCGCGACGAAGAAAGGGACTTTCATCGACGTTGACGCTGATTCGACCCCAACCACCACCAACCGAGCGTTCCTCAGTGAGGTTCGACTGATCGGTGGCTGCTTTGGCCAGTGAAACGGTCGGTAATGCCATCAACGATGGCAGAAAAGAAAAGCACCGACGCAAGAAAGGAGAAGAGCCGGACCAGCCATTTTTCGGCGAGCCATGGCGAAACCGAGGGCAGATCCGTGCATTGGACGATCTCGCAAGCTGTTGGCGACGGAAGCCAGTGGAGAACCGATCGACGAAGCCCTAAATCGATCGAACCAGACTTAACCAACTGGATCGAACAGGGCTGAACCAGAAAAGAAGAAAAAGAGAGAGAAAAAGGGAAAAAGAAAAAGAGGAAAAATTGGGAAAAAATCCCAGTAATGCAATTGAGCTACAAGTAAGTCAGTAAGTGGTTGAAATTGATCGATTTAAATTTCAAAATATTTAATTGGATTAATATTCGACTGAAAGTTTACCCGAAAAAATATTTAATTGTGTAGCTCGACAATTGACGTCAAACGAGAGCTCAAGTCAGCCTCGATTTGTGTACTATCATGGAATCTCGGGTAAGTAACCCTTATTTACGACAATATTACATCGTTATGCGTGTTAGAAATTTATCGCATAAATTACGAATTTAAATTCCGCATGAAATGAATTATATCCTAGAATTAGAGATATATTATCGTAAATAATTCATTAAGCTATCTGTGAATTTAGAATGAGGCTCAATAAATACTGAAAGGCCCAATGAGCCCAATAGGCCTCGATAATGTAAATAGTAAGTGGAAAATAGGCTTAAGGTCGATTAAGGCCCATTACGGTGCAATCGGGCCCAATATGGGTAAACGGGCCTAATGATTTAAATTAAGCCCAAAAAATATGAAATACAATTAAATATATTGTATTTGACCAGATGAATATTTATCCGCAGTTCCCGAGATTGGATTCGGAGTAAATTGGATTGCGTGACGAGATATCACTGTAAAGGTCAGACTGTACAAAAAATGTGGTAAGGGAATTGTGTGAGTAGCTAGAGGTAGCTACGCGTATTTTAATAGCTTTTGTATACACTGAATATGTATAAAGGTCCTAAAAATAGATTAAAGATTTTAAGGACTCGAAATAGGTAAAGATTATTTACCCCTATTGAGGGAATTCACCTAAGGATGGTGAAAGCATGCCATGCATTGAATGCATGATTTAAGGATTTTCTGATTTAAGGAATTTTCTTGGTTTTAATCAAAGTAAATCGGTAGATTGGCCAGTAATTGCATAAATTTCACAATATAACACTACATAAGTGTTATTAAGATTTAAATAAAATTTCTTTGGAAAATGGGCCAACTATCAAGTTTATATGGAAACAGATAGTGCTGGTGCATAGCTCGCACTATATTTGAGTTTGTAAGTGTGCATAAAATGTGCTTGAGCGGTTACTCGCACCGACTTGTATGACATCATATGCATGACATGTGCTAGAGCAGTTGCTTGCACTGATTTTTGCTATTATGAAATGCATGAGAGGTGTTGGAGCCTAGCTCACACTCTGTTTTGACTTTTTTGACTTGTTTTGCCTTGATATGCATAAAATGTTGCTGGAGCGATTGCTCGCACTAATTTTAATGATTTGACATGCATGAGAGATGCTGGAGCTTAGCTCGCATCTAGTTTTGTTATGATAATTGCATAAAAGCCGTAATGGAGTGTGACTCGCACGAGATTTGATTTATTTATGCATAAGCCGTGCTGGAGTGTAACTCGCACGAGGTTTGATTTATTTATGCATAAAATCGTGTTGGAGCTTGCTCGCACGTGATCTGATATGGATTTATAACTCATTTAAAGTCGTACTGGAGTGCTACTCGTACGCAGATTTTATTGAATTGTATGAAAACGTGCTAGAGCTTCGGTTGCACGAGATTTTCTGATATCATGAATAAGCATGGAGCCGTGCTAGAGCTTCGCTCACACAGGGATTTATATTACATGCATATAGCCGTGTTGGAACCTCCTGTAGACTATGTGTCACAGTGAGATGATATGCCACACGTGCATACTAAGACATAATTGGTATGGGTGGATAAGACCTATTGCAGGCACCCGTTGATTGAGATTGGGTTCACGGAGTACGTTGTACTGTGTATGTCACGTGGAGTACGCTGTACCGTGGGGATTATTGGAGTGGAGTGGCATTAGCCACGAGACAGCAAGTCTTACCCTCTCAATCCTGATGTTATGTTGTTCTGGCGGCAGGATTGACCCACCTCTGTTTCAGGTGTGATACCCAGCACACTAGGTACCGTGTAGCCAGGGATCACTAGGTTATGGCCATAGTCCTTGATGTTACTGATATAGTCGCCTACATGTCTCACATGATATAACTTATTGTCTCGATAGACCAAGGTAGACCCGAGGGAGGGGTCAGGCCCCAATTTTGTGATTTTCATTGAGATGTGAATTTATAACAGACTATTATAATGAATTTTCAATGAGATTGATTTATGAGATGCTTAACCCCTTTGGGTTAGTTTATACTGCAGTTTTAATGAAATGATTTAAATGCAGTAGCATGATGAGTTTTTCATGCTTTAATCATAAATTCATGAAAAGATTTGTCTCTCATGATTTGATTTACATGGCATGAACTAATTTATGATACTGATTTAATTCATGCAAATTATGATTTAATGATGTCACATAAAATGCCTCTGATGCATGAATTACATGATTTCTATATGCACAAATAGTTTTAATAAACTATGTCATTGATGTATGCATGAGTTTGTGCTTGAGATTTTAATGAAAAGAAATGGATTTTAAGGGCATGGCATTATGAGCATGTAGATAGTGGAGCTATATACTTACTTGCATAATTGCCTTACTGAGCGTGTGGTTTGCTCACCCCTTATTTTTCTATCTTTTCAGAGCACTCGCAATAGTTAGTGAGTGGCTGAGGACTTGCATTCTTGGTATTCGCTGCTTCCCATTGAGAAACAGGTATACACATTTGTATGGTTTTGTATCTGAATATGTAAATGCACAGTACTGTAAACGTATATGATGTCGGGGATGTAAGGTTATGTAAATACCATTATGTATATATTCAGTTAAAGTCAAAAGATAGTAAACTCTGATATGTGAATGTGATTATGGAAATGGAATGGTAAATAGGTGAGAGGTGACCAACACCGAATCATAGCCCAACAATTTGTAGGATGGTCACGATGAGATTAAGGTAAGAATTAAATAATAAATGAAAAGTAAAAAATTTACTCTGATTTTTTAGTAATTTGGGTCATGACAGTTTTTGGTATTAGAGCTAAGTTAGCCTGATATAAGTCAGTGTTAGTGGTTAAGGAAGTTTACATCCTCATGTACTGTGCATTGTTTAGATACAATTGTGTATATCGAGATGGAAGTGCAGCTAAGAATTTGTTTTTGAATGCAAGAATAGACTCATTAACTGATAGCCGCTATGGTAGAGGGGCGAGTACACGAGCTCGAGGCCGTAGAGGTAGGTCTGAGAGTCATACTGAGTCGCCACATGAGACTTAAAATGAAATTGAAGTGGAGGCTGATGTTGAGCATGCCCCACAGAGTCTGATAGAGAGATCGGACATAGTCCGACAGAAAAATCGGACAGTATTGAGAAACGCTTCGCGAGGTTGGGGCAGAGTGTGGAGAATATTTTATGAGCTAATTGCTCAGAGTATACATGAGATTTGAGGCGAGTCGGCACATTAGTGGAAGTCCGCTCGACCCATCTTAGGAGTTAGACATCCAGAATTGACTTCGAAAATAATTCTAGATGTATTCTGGTGACAGAATATCCCAGACATTGCTTAAAGGAAATTACAGATAAAATTCTTTACTCTGACCCATAGGAATTGGTTGATTAATAAGTATAAATCCCAGTTTATATACCTACCTAGATATAACCCCGACACTATGAACAGTGAGAATCGAGATGTCTAAAAGTTCATAGAAGGGCTCAGATTGTCAATTAGAGTCTGATTGGCCTCGTTAGATATCACTACCTATGCCGAGACAGTGCATAGACTACAGTTGTGTGAATAAGATCATGAGTTGCACGTCTCTAGGATTGGGAATGGTAGTAAGGGTCAAAATAGAGACAGAAAGAGAATAGAGAATGACAGAGATGTCAGAATGGGAAAAAGGTAGTTTGGTAAAAGCTTAGAGCTGATGAGTCACGAGGTAAGATGATTGGTAAGGCCCCAGTGTATCTAATTTCAACACTTATGAAGGGTATTGTGATTGGAGGACACCGACCTGCTACGGAATAGTGTAGATGGTAGTTACCAGGAAAATAAGATGTTGGACGAGGGCGAGTGTATGCCTTGGACTAGGACACTACTGATGTTTCATCTGATGTGGTGGAAGATACCACACTGGTTGTGAATAATGAAGTAATTATTTTAATTGATCCTGGTGCCACGTATTTATTCATACTGCCTTCAGTTGCTTATAAGCTAGTGAAAGATGTGAAGCATGTACCCTTAGGCAAGATGATGATGGTTAGATGATTATCACTAACTGAATATAGGTATAGGGATTATAAGTTGAAAACGGGGGAAAAAGGATATGTTAGTCGATTTTATTCAATGGAATATGAATAATTTTAAAGTAATATTTCAGAACAGATTGATTCGGCTGCAAACTATGATGTTTAGATTGCTATCCTAAGATAGTGATATGGTTACCCCTGAAAAAAAAAAAAGTATATTGTAAGTTTTAACAAATAATGAAAGAGTTTGTTATAAGTGATATATGAAAGGAGATAAGTTTTGAGATGTGATAGATCCTGAATACGAGATTTATTGGAATAAGAGGCGTATGCAAGGTAAGAATATCTTTGATATGTAAAGTAATTTGGATTAAGCGATATGTAGTGAATATGAATTGCGGCCAAGGATAAGAGGAGGAGATATCCATAACCAGTCTATGTGGTCAAGTCTGAGGGTTAATAAAGGTATTTCAAAATACCTCCTCGCCTGAAGACTTGACAGCGTCTAGAAGCGCACACATAACCTATAAATTGAAATCGATAGGCGTAATATATATACATTTAAAATTATGTACCTTTACTGGTACGATAAAGAAATATAGAATTCGATTAATCATGAAGGTTTTAAAAAAATTAAAATTTTATAAAAACCGTTAATATAAGAAAAAGGAAATGGCGTGGGTTAGTATCTTGAACGGAAGCGATTTCGAAATGAAATTATACGTTTATGCATACATAGGTCAAGGATATGGGTGATTGAAATATTTAGTGGAACTTAACTACGATGAGGTATTTAAACCTTATCTGGACCGATTAGTTGTCATCTTTAGCGATGATATTTTGATGTATTCGAAGTCCAAGGAAGAGCATGAGTAGCAACTAGAACTGTCTTACAGACGAGGTGTAAGAGTTTCTCGAAATGGGTTGCTCAATTGGCATGTGCGTTTGGAAAAAGATTGAATGCTAGTGGGATGATAAGTTTGAAAGTAGCTTTTGTGTGTTTTGGTATATTGAAGTAATAAACTAACCACCGTAATTATTCTCACCATAACCAACAGCTCAAGAGGTTTCAGTGTGTATGGATACCTTAAAATAAGGATTGGGTTGTACATTGATGTAAAATGGGAAGATAGTCGTTTATGGATCCAGATAGTTCAAGGACCATGAGAGAAACTATCTGACCCATGATTTAGAGTTGGCAGCCGTAGCGTTTACACTAAAAGTATAGCGCCACCACTTAAATGGTAAGAAATTTCATATATGCACTGATTATAAAAGCCTCGAGTATCTATGTTCACAGAAAGAGTTGGATATGAGAACAAAAAGGGTTAGAGCTTCTGAAGGATTATGATTGTGGAAATTGTACCACCGAGGAAAGGCTAATGTGATGGCTGATGCTTTGAACAGAAAGAGCCTCGGGATAGTATCACATATGATGGTCAGGGAGTGTGAGCTGCTAAAGAAGTTGTGAGCCTCAGTAGTGATGTGATCCCTTCTGATGATGACGGTGATTTTGTGACAGCTGGCCTGAGTTAGAACCGGATTTGAGTGACCGGATTTGCCAGGCTTAGCGTGATGATCGGCATGGTATTGATAGTGTGGGTCAGATTCAGAAGGGTATAGTGACAGAATTCACAGTGAGTGATGATGACTTACAAAGGTTCAGAGACAATATAAGTGCTCCCCAGGACCACAGTTGATGAGATAATGTTATTGTTAGAAGCTCACTCTTCGAGATATACAATGCATCCGGGAAGTAATAAATATATCGAAATCTCTGAAAAGGGTATTGGTGGTCAGATATGAAAAGAGACATTGTAGAGATTGTTGCAAAGTGTCTCGTATATCAGCAGAGTAAGGTAGAGTACTAGAAGTTTGCAGGATTATTGCAGCCTCTACTTATATTGACAAGAAAAAAAATAACAAGTTACCATGAATTTCGTGATGGGTTACAGAGAACCCGGATGAATCACAAGGCTATCTGGGTGATAGTCGATAGATAGACTAAGTCTACCCACCTTCTGGCTATGAAAATCCCCAGATACTCTGAGTGTGTAGGCAAAGTTATATGTAAGGAATATTGTGGAACATTATGTAGCGTTCCAGAGAGCATGATATCAAATAGGGATTCCCGCTTCACTTCTTACTTCTGGGATATTTTTCAGGAAGCTATGGGAATCCGATCGAGTGTTAGCACAGCTTTTCGTCCTCAGACAAATGGTCAGTCAGAGAGGACTATACAGGTTCTGGAGGTTATGATGAGAGCGTGTGACATTAATTTTATAAGCTCTTGGGATGTTCACTTGTTACTAATCGAATTCGCCAATAATGACAGTTGTCACTTGAGTATCGGGATGACTTTATGTAAGGCATTATATGGCCGTAGGGAGTTGTTCCCCGACTTAGATAAGAGTGGGTGACAGATGGAGAATTGTTCCCGAATTGGTAAGACAAACCTTCGAGGATGTTTAGTTGATTTGTGAGAGACTAAGAACACCTCAAAGCAGACAGAAAAGCTATTTTGACAAGAGACATAAAACCATTAGAATTCACCGAGGGTGAATCAGTATTGTTGGAAAGTTACTTGTCCTAAGGGCAAAAGGACATAACGACATTCGGAAAGAGGGTAAATTGAGTTTCGTTAGATTGAATCCTTTGAGAGATTGGACAAAGTGAGAGATAAGACCTGTAGGTTGACGTCACCACTTGAATTGGCAGGCATCCACAATGTGTCCCATCTTTTGATGCTTCGAAAATACTATTCGTACCCAGCATATGTAATCGGATATGAGCTCCAACAGCTTAGCTCAAGAGAAGTATAACGTATGTTGAAAAAGAGATTCGGGTATTAGACGGAAGGAGAAAGTGTTGAGGTTTAAAATGATCTCCCTAGTTAAGTATGTTGGTAGTATTACACTTCGGGAAAAAGTCCTATGAGAATTAAAAAGTATGATGCGATAGACGTACCAAAGTAGTTTATGGACCCATTTGACTTGGTTCTAATTTGGAGGACCAAATTTCTTAAGTGGGGGAGATTATGTAAGACCCAATTTTATTCAAAACATGAAATGAGAAAAAAATCAAATGAAGGATTGAAATGCAATTCTCGAACACGTTGAAGGGTAAAACGGTCAAAAGATAGAAATTCGGTATTAATCGTGACAAGAAAATTTCATTAAAAATATAGGATTGAGAAATCTTGATCAATAACGAAGAAATAATTAAATTTTAGATTAAATTGATCAAGATATGAAATTATTGGAATAAACCAAAAATTTTCACCTCAGGAAATTATCCCGAAAATATTGGAAAAATATATCGAAAATACAAAATAAGACCGATAAATTCAATTATTGATTTAATGAATAAAACAATATTTTTTGAAGATATTTTTGGATTTTTTAATATATTTTAATTGATTAAATAATAATAAAAATAAATTATAAATAAATAAATAAATAAAATAAAAATAAATCGTGAAAATTGCGAGAAGAAAACTGTAAGATCCCGTATATGTATAATGGTGATGTGTATACTTGGATCAATAATATGAATGGAATTGTAATGTAAAGTATGATTGATGTAAGTCCATGGATCCAATGTATGTATGTGTAATATAAATTGTAACGTACATACAAGTTTCATTGTGTATGAATACGAAGAAATGAGTTATGGCAAGTGAGGGATGTGATTGAAACTCAAAATGAGTAGTGTGGTAAAATGGAATGGAGTTATGCTTCCATTTGGTTTTATGTTGCATACCTTTGAATACACAATGAATGCACACAAGTTTCAATGTGCATAAGGTATGAATGGATGCCATTTTCAAGTTATAAAGGTGGATGGATGAGAAAATGGCCATGGCAATAGATTAAGGAGGTGTTGGTATGAGTTGCAGCAAAGAAACTGCAGGGAATCTGGAAAAACATGAGGTCCAGATCGATCTCATAGGATGAGAGATCGATCTGGAAGAGCCAGAATGCTCTTATTTGGGCGAAAGAATAGAGCAGATCGATCTCCAATGGAGCCAGATCGATCTGCCAAGCATTCTGTAAGTAAAAAGATCGATCCTCAAGCACCCAGATCGATCTCCTTAGCTCTCTGTTTGGGACCAGATCGATCTCATGCTTCGACAGATCGATCTCATGCTTCAACAGATCGATCTCATTGCTTCGACAGATCGATCTCAGGCTTAAAAACGCCGTGAAAAAAGAGGGATTTTAAGGGACCAGATCGATCTCCTCTTGGACCAGATCGATCTCCTCAAGTCATTTCTATATAAGGAGAGCTGAAAATCTGGAAATCTCGGAAAACACCAAACCTTACAATTTCAACCCCAAAAACCCAACTTTCCCTCTCTAAAATCAGCCATTTGCAGTGAGATTTGGAGAGAGATCATTAGAGGCAAAGTTGTTCCTATCAAAGAGAAGAACAACATAGTGAGAGGGCATCTTCCCATTCTTGGAGTTGAAGGAGTTAAGGGCATTACCAATTGGAGCAAGGAGAGAAATCACATTGGTAAGATTCTAACCCTCCAATCCAAATGTATTAGCTATTTAAATTGAATTTGGAGTTGATTGATAGAGTATTGATGGATAAACTACTTAGGAATGTTGTGAAATTGGTGTGACCTAGAAATCTAATATGGGTATAATGTGAGGATATGTGGGATTGAATGAACTTATGGTTTATGGCATGCTAAAGTTGTCATTGGGGTAATGTTATGATTTTAGATGGAATTACTTGGTGAGTTGGAGGAATTGTGAAAATGGATATGAATATGCTTGATAAATGCCATAGTGAGGGGATTCATGAAATATGAACACTATGAGCTTTACATCGATTCGATATCGATTTTTGAATAAGTCAATAGGCCTAAGAAGATCCATAGAACTCGAGTTATGAGTAAAGTAATGAAACGAGGCCATATAAGCGTTAATAAAGGCTATAGGTTAAATTGACTATAGCAAGCGCAAGGGTTGCAATATATGGATCGAATATAATGCGGGATACAATTTTGTGCAGTCCCGAAGAGTTCGTTGAAGGTGAACCGAACCGTACGAGTAAGCAGCTTAAGGAGGTGGAATCACGCATCGCGATTCCAGGTAAGGGAATTTTGTGAGTATATAGAGGTAGCTGCTCGTACTTTGAACTTGTGGGTGAATATTGGGTGTTTATGAAATGCATGGATGCTTAAATAAACGATTGATGATATTCGTGAATGATGATGAGTATGTGCGTGGTTTTGGATTTGAAGTGGATTTTTATGAAATGGGATAGTAAGGCTAGTAATTGCATAAACCTAACGTTTTGATGTTTTTCCAAAACGAATTGCTTGGCTTTAAGCAAGCTTGTAGATAGGTCGGCTAGTATTGTATTGTTGTTGTGAAAAGCATTTGTGAGTGCTAAACCCGAATTGCCGAGATTGATAACTGTATTTAAGCCGCCTATCATATTCGTATGACATAAATCGCGCTAGAGCCTCACTCGCGCTGGATTTCTATGTCTTCATTTGTATGAAACGTGCTAGAGCCTAGCTCGCACCTTGATCTGAAAACTATAATAATATCTATAAACCGTACTGGAGCTTCTGCTCGTACGTGGATTTTGAGTGGTTGTCTCATGAGTAGAATCGTACTAGAGCTATGCTCGTACGCGCCTCTTTATGAGAAGATGCATGATGCATGAGTCGTGCTAGAGCTTTGCTCGCACAAGTATGTACAATGGGATACGTATAGGGTTGTGAAAGTGGGTAAGATCCTCAAGCCTTACATCCTTAAGCTAACATCCTTAAGCCCAAAGAGGCGGGGAGGCTCTGTTAGGCGGGGAGGCTCTGTTTGGTAGGGAGGCTCTCTTACGGTGGGATCCTTAAGCCAACATCCTTAAGCCCAAAGAGGCGGGGAGGCTCTGTTAGGCAGGGAGGCTCTTCTACATGGGTACGGTAAGATCCTTAAGCCCAACATCCTTAAGCTAACATCCTTAAGCCCGAGGAGGCAGGGAGGCTCTGTTAGGCGGGGAGGCTCTGTTCGGTGGGGAGGCTCTCTTACGGAAAGGATCCTTGAGCCCTACATCCTTAAGCTAACATCCTTAAGCCCGAGGAGGCAGGGAGGCTCTGTTAGGCGGGGAGGCTCTATTCGGCAGGGAGGCTCTCCTTCACGGAATATGGAACACTTTTGGTATGGGGTAGATAAGACCTAGGAATGGCACCCCCAATCATGATATGAGTTGCGGAGTACGCTGTACCGTGTATATCACATGGAGTACGATGTACCGCTTGATGTTTATGTGATGAGAAAGTCTGGCGAGGGATAATCCATCTTCGTGCCAGCATGATACCCCGCACACCTGGATGCGTGTGGTCTGGGATGATTTATGATGTAATGGTTCACATAGGCACTTTTGATATAGTGACCTAGATTTATACACATGCGTGAATTGTGGAATGAAAATGTGGTTGTGATTGTGAGTTGATTTGGTGGTGTTTATGGTGTTGGTTTAAAAAAAAAGGAAGTTTCTAAATGAATTGCCCTTTTTACGAATTTAAATGAGATTGAGCATGAGATGATTTATACATGATGTTTCTACCATGTATTATATGCCAATGCACATGATTTTAATACATGATATATATGTATATTCACATGGCATAGTTTTATTCCTCATGCTCCTACTATAAATGAATTATGCATAACACTATCAGCATGTAGATAGAGTAGTTATCTACCATGCTTGCATTATTGCCTTACTGAGCGTGTGGTTGCTCATCCCACTCTATTTTCCCCCTACAGAGCGTGCATAGTAGCCCAGTGAGGACTGAGGCGTATGATTTTGGACTCCGCTGCATCTCCATCGCTAAGAGGTATATACACAATGATTCTTTTTGTATCTAAACAATGTAAAAGCACAGTATTCTTTTGAGTTGTACTTATGGGGGATGTAGATGTCAGTAAAACATGTATTCGTATAAGTACACGATTAAATGCACATGTATGACATCGTTTTTAATTAATTGAGAATGAATGAGATGTGGTGTTTATTATTGGCTCACAGCCCAACAGTGTGTGGTGAGTTTAGTTCACGACCGGGTAAGGTAACAGTAAAACGCGAAAAATTCTCAGTGATTTTCGGTTAAAGAGAATGGAAATGGGTCGTGACAAAAACGAAGCCTGAAAACGAACAGGAAACCGAGGGAGTCGGTTCCCTCACTGATGGCCACCGGTGAGAGAGAAGCCTAGACAAGGGTCAGCCAAGGAAGCCCGACACCTGCATGACCACCGGTAGTTGCGAAGCGCTCCCCCAGCCACCCAAAAACTCGAAATCGACGAGTGGAAGCCGCGAGGAAGAAAAGGACTTTCGTTGGCGTTGACGTCGATTCGACCCCGACCACCACCAGCTGAGCGTTCCTCAGGCGAGGGCCGACCGATCAGTGGCTGTATCGGCCAGTGCAATGGCCAGCAACACCATCAACGACGACAGAAAAGAAAAATACCGACGCCGTAAAGGAGGAGAGCCAGACCGACGACTTTTCGTCCAGCCATGGCGAAATCGAGGGCAGATCCGTACACCGGACAATCCAGCGGAGTTGCGACGACAGAAGTCGGCGGAGAACCGGCCGACGAAGCCCTGAACCGACCGAACTGGACTGAACCTGTTGGACAGAATCGATCTGAACCGGGCTTAACCGGACCGAAACGGTTCAGCCAGAAAAGAAGAAAAAGAAAGAGAAAAAGGGAAAAAGAAAAAGAGGAAAATTGGGGAAAAATCTCAGTGATGCAATCGAGCTACGGGTATGTCAGTAAGCGGTCGAAATTGACCGATTTAAATTTCGAAATATTTAATTGGATTAATATTCGACTGAAAGTTTACCCGAAAAAATATTTAATTGTGTAGCTCGACAATTGACGACAAACGAGAGCTCGAGTCAGCCGCGATTTGCATACTATCATGGAATCTCGGGTAAGTAACCCTTATTTACGATAATATTACATCGTTATGCGTGTTAAAAATTTACCACATAAATTACGGATTTAAATTCCACATGAAATGAATTATATCTGGGAATTAGAGATATATTGTCGTAAATAATTCATTAAGCTATCTGGGAATTTAGAATGAGGCTCAATAAATATTGATGGGCCCAATAGGCCTTGATAATGTAAATAGTAAGTGGAAAACGGGCTGAAGGCCGATTAAGGCCCATTATGGTGCAATCGAGCCCAATATGGGTAAACGGGCCCAATGATTTAAATTAAGTCCAAAAAATATGAAATATAATTAAATATATTGTATTTGACTTGATGAATATTTATCCGCAATTCCTGAGATTAGATTCGGAGCAAATCAGATTACGTGACGTGACATCAGTTTAAAGGTCAGACTGTACAGAAAAATGAGGTAAGTGAATTGTGTGAGTAGCTAGAGGTAGCTACGCGTATTTTAATAGCTTTTGTATACACTGAATATGTATAAAGGTCCTAAAAATAGATTAAAGATTTTAAGGACTCGAAATAGGTAAAGACTATTTACCCCTATTGAGGGAATTCACCTAAGGATGGTGAAAGCGTGACATGCATCAAATGCATGATTTAAGGATTTTCTGATTTAAGGAATTTTCTTGGTTTTAATCAAAGCAAATCGGTAGATTGACCAGTAATTACTTAAATTTCACAATATAATACTACGTAAGTGTTATTAAGATTTAAATAAAATTTCTTTGGAAAATAGGCCAACTATCAAGTTTATATGGAAACAGATAGTGCTGGCGCATAGCTCGCACTATATTTGAGTTTATGAGTGTGCATAAAATGTGCTTGAGCGGTTACTCGCACCAACCTGTGTGACATCATATGCATGAAATGTGCTAGAGCGGTTACTCGTACTGATTTTTACTATTGTGAAATGCATGAGAGGTGCTAGAGCCTAGCTCACACTCTGTTTTGACTGTTTTGACTTGTTTTGCCTTGATATGCATAAAAAGGTGCTGGAGCGATTACTCGCACTAGTTTTAATGATTTGACATGGATGAGAGATGCTGGAGCTTAGCTCGCATCTAGTTTTTTTTATGATAATTGCATAAAAGCCGTGCTGGAGTGTGACTCGCACGAGATTTGATTTATTTATGCATAAGCCATGCTGAAGTGTAACTCACACGAGATTTGATTTATTTATGCATAAAACCGTGTTGGAGCTTGCTCGCACGTGATCTTAAATGGATTTATAACTCATTTAAAGTCGTACTGGAGTGCTACTCGTACGCAGATTTTACTGATTTTTATGAAAACGTGCTAGAGCTTCGGTCGTATGAGATTTTCTGGTATCATGAATATGCATGGAGCCGTGCTAGAGTTTCACTCGCACAAGGAATTATATTACATGCATATAGCTGTGTTGGGACCTCCTGTAGACTGTGTGTCACAGTGAGATGATATGTCACACGTGCATACTGAGACATAATTGGTATGGGTGGATAAGACCTATTGCAAGCATCCTCTGACTAAGATTGGGTTCATGGAGTACGTTGTACCGTGTATGTCACGCGGAGTACGCTGTGTCGTGGGGATTGTTAGAGTGGTGTGGCATTAGCCACGAGACAGCAAGTCTTGCCCTCGCAATCCTGATGTTATGTTGTTCTGGCGGCAAGATTGACCTACCTCCGTTTCAGGTGTGATACCCCCCACACTAGGTATCGTGTAGCCAGGGATCACTAGGTTATGGCCATAGTCCTCGATGTTACTGATATAGTCACCTACATGTCTCACATGATATAACTTATGGTCTCGATAGACCAGGGTAGACCCGAGGGAGGGGTCAGGCCCCGATTTTGTGATTTTCATTGAGATATGATTTTCTAACAGATTGTTATAATGAATTTTCAATGAGATTGATTTATGAGATGCTTAACCCCTTCGGGTTAGTTTATACTGCAATTTTAATGAAATGATTTAAATGCAGTAGCATGATGAGTTTTCCTTACTTTAATTATAAATTCATGAAAAGATTTGTCTCTCATGATTTGATTTACATGGCATGAACTAATTTATGATCCTGATTTAATTCATGCTAATTATGATTTAATGATGGCACATAAAATGCCCTTGATGCATGAATTACATGATTTCTATATGTACAAATAGTTTTTATAAACTATGTCATTGATGTATGCATGATTTTGTGCTTGAGCTTTTAATGAAAAGAAATGGATTTTAAGGGCGTGGCATTATGAGTATGTAGATAGTGGAGCTATCTACTTACTTGCATAATTGCCTTACTGAGCATGTGGTTTGCTCACCCCCCTTATTTTCCCATCTTTTCAGAGCACTCGCAATAGTTAGTGAGCGGCTGAGGACTTGCATTCTTGTTATCCGCTGCTTCCCATTGAGAAACAGGTATACACATTTGTATGGTTTTGTATCTAAATATGTAAATGCACAGTACTGTAAACGTATATAATGTCGGGGATGTAAGGTTATGTAAATACCATTGTGTATGTATTTAGTTAAAGTTAAAAGATAGTAAACTCTGATATGTGAATGTGATTATGGAAATGGAATAGTAAATAGGTGAGAGGTGACTAACACTGAATCATAGCCTAACTATTTGTAGGACGGCCACGATGAAAGAAGGTAAGAATTAAATAATAAATAAAAAGCGAAAAATTTACTCTGATTTTTAGGTAATTTGAGTCGTGACAATTAACCCTAAGATCATACAATTTCTAGTTCACAACATCAATACATAATATCCCAAAGGGCAACATTCCACAAAACAGGATTCATTTTCCTCATGTCATCCTAGTTACATCCCAAAAATACTTAACACAAATGTTTGTATTACACCATTGTCTGGATACAAAATGAACTGAATTATACCTTGTGCATGTATAAGCGATAGCCTGGGGAGATATTGTCCACCAGCCTATATCACGTACGCGACAAGCACTATCGCGCTCACTGCAAGAAATCTGGAGGGGGAGGAAAAAGGGTTAAATCTCAAAGCGCTCAATAAGGAGGATGAGGGAAATCTATAAAATCATCATCACAGTACAATATGATGGAAATATTCGAGCATGTAAAAACGTTATAGAAATAACGGTAGAAATAATGGCATTAGCATAATTCACATGATAAAGATCACAAATCATCATAACATCAAATCTCATTATGTGATAGAAATCACAGTTGTAAAACACATAATTCATCAAAGAAATCGAGACTAGGCATTTAATAAAACTCAGATAAAATCATCGTCATAGGCACATCACATCAAATCATGTCGTCCCCTAGGCGGGCATCCTCAACACAGAGAAATGTCGACATTAATACATGGCCATGATAAGCTGTAGACTTGATCAAAGTCGTATAGCTGCAATCTTACATGCTATTCAGAGCAAGGCCCGGTCTTACATGCTATGAAAGCAAGGCCACCCATCGCTACCAAAGTGGGGTCATCTCTCGTTACCAGAACGGAGGTATCAGTCTTACATGCTACTAGAGCAAGGCTCGGTCTTACATGCTACCAGAGCAAGGCCACTCAACACTGTCAAAGCGAAGTATCGATGTGCATCTCATGACAAGCCTTAGTCTTAGTAAAATATGCCATTGTTATATTAACACTGTTTTGCCTTCACGTAGAGCCCATAACGGTTATTACAAAACTCATTTCGGTTATAAACATTATATTCACAGTTACACAAAACTCATCAAAACTGAGCTCAAACTGGTAAAACACTCACTCGTTCATCAAAGCATCAAATCATCTCATTTCTCATAAACATGCTTATTTCATTAAACCTTTTTCATGCTATCAAAACATTTTCAATCATTTGAAAACTCACAAGCACGAACTGTTTATTTCCCTTACCTCTTGCACCTTAAGTGGTACAATATCCTTCGATCCTCGGACTAGCCTCGTTTCTCGTGTCAGATTCTCGAGCTATCCAAACATCATTAAATTGTCAATATTCATCATTCTCATTTCTCATCTCACCTCATTGATTCCTATATCTATACTATATCCAAGTTACCATTCTTAACACATACATTCTCTTAAAACTTCTCCTACATCTTAATAATCACCTTAGCTAGCTCGTAATCAATACAAGATATCTACATTTCATTTTCCAACTATACTCATTGGTTGTTTCCCTCATGACTTAGACATTTCCAACCAAATATATATATATATATATATATATATACACACACATATATCCATTCACTAAAATATAAAATAATACTACTTAAGAAATTAAGGGTCTTGTGAGCTCACCTAGCTTGTCCCCTCTTGACCAAACTTGTAGAATGCTTGCCCTCTCCTTTGTTTCAATCCAATCCTTGATTTTCTAGTATGTTGTTCCCTTTACCAAGAGGAACAACTTTGTCTCTTACCTTTTTGTCTAATTCTGTCCAGAATATGGTGAATCTGAGAGAGAGAAAGCTTGGTTTGATTGAAAATGGTGAATGTTGAGGTTTGTAGGTGAGAGAGGCTTAGTTTTCAAGCAAAATCTCGTGATTCTTATATAGGCAAGCCTTATGAGATCGATCTGGCATTGGTGGAGATCGATCTTTGCTTGATTTTAACTGCTCCAACTGCTCCATTAACAACTACGAGATCGATTTGGTCGAGGGTGGAGATTGATCTGTTCTTCTAAGTGGAGATCGATCTGTTGGAGGGTAGAGATCGATCTCTTCCAGGTCAAGACTTATGGAGATCGATCTGCCCTTGTGACAAGATCGATCTTGCTAAGCAGAGGCAATAGGAGATCGGTCTGTCTGTCTGCTTTTGTACATTTTCTACATTCTGGAGCCATAAGATCGATCTCTCTTCCCTTGGAGATCAATATGGCCTTCACAAATTCTACTACTGCTGCACAAATTTGCAGGAAACTCAATGCAAACTTACCACAATCCACTCCATAGTCCATCTTTTCAATCCATACACATTTAAGACCTAAAAACTTCATCCCTATATACTTTATTATATTTAAAACTTGCGTGTACATCGATATAACATAATTACATTCACCAATTACAATCTTCACATTGTAAATCTCATTACTAAGGTATATAAAATTCTTAGGTCTCACATATAGAAACTTAAACTCAAGGGTTAATAAACTTAATTTCCAGCAAATAAAACTTGGAAAATTAATTAGATATAATTGGGCTAAGTGTTTATATGGGCTGAATATATAGGCTCATTGGTGATTGGGCTTATGGAAAACTATGATAGCCTAACATAGAAAAGGAAGAATGAGCTGAAATTACATGGTTATTGTGAAACCTAAATTTTTCCCACTTTATTTCTTATTTGAGAAACTATGAAGTAATTGAGAACTCGGAATAATGTTATGTAGGCCCGAAACTACCAAAGCACTCGGGTTAATGGCACGGGGCTCGATGGCACGTAAATCGAGGTAAGGCTCTAAGCTCAAGAATTACTTAAGAATTACATGTACAATTATGTTATGATGTTTAGAAGTGAAAACTAAGGTAGTGGAGGTGGAAAAGTGAGTAAAACTCGGGTTTATGCTAAATCGACAAAAAGGGCCTAATAAGATAAATAAATTCAGAATAAATTCTAGAAATTCCTAAATATTATTCCAAGACTATAGGAAATTATTATAAGGCGTATTTAACATGTGGAATAAAAATAAAATGGAAATATGGAGGTTTCAGGGATTGAATTAATTTTTAAAGCCAACCGAAAACCTTAAGCCATTTTGCTTGGTATTGACCAAATCGCGCAAAATGAGCTCAATCGGGGAACTTTTATTAAACAAGTGACCCCCAAATTTTTATAGGAGACACTAGGGACATAGTATATCATTGGAGAAGTGGAGATTTGGAACAAATGGGCTGAAAAATATTTTTTATGAATTTTCCAAAATAGGGCAATGGGCTGCCTTCGCCCAGAAAATCTGTAGACCCAACAAGAAATCCAAATTTGAAGGGGTTGCCGAAGGTCTTTTAAGTTGATTTTTTTTTTTTTGTCTGAAAGATTACTTAAAAGAATTTTTGGAAAGCATAAGATCACCTAAAACCAACCTGAAACCATAGAGAACCACTCCAAACAATTTGACGTAGGCATCCTCTATAAAATCCACTTGTACAACTTTTTTGGCCACGTTCCGGCTACTTTCAGGCAACGATCAAGAAGGATAAAATCTTCCCCTTCAAGTTCTCTACAGCATATAAAAAATACATGTACAAAGGAGTCCATTTTCTAGGTGAAAAACTGGAAAGAAGAATAGGGGCAGAATCTACCCTGTTTCGATGTGAGAGAAAGTTCCATTTTTTAAAGTTTTTTGTTGGATTTTTGGGTAGTTTTTGATAATTCTAAGCTATATATATGTTGAATTACTGTAAGACCTGAATTTATATGTAGCTTATTCCTTATGATTCCTCTATGTACAAAAATTTTATTATGTTGGTTGAATCATAAGAAGAGTATTTACTAGAATGAAATTGTAAGTGAAGTGATTAAAAACACATAAACTACGTAAATGCCAAATAAGGGCTATAAGAGCCACAAGTTAAACTGAATGGATCTAAATCATTTTGACTAAAGATAAAAACTTATAATGTGAAAATATAGAGGGCTCATGAAGGAAAGTCAGTTTGAATTGGTCTCGAACACATTGAAGTAGAGGAATGATCGAAAAGGGGCTAAACGAGTCTGAAATGGTCCGTTTGATGTGTTTTTGATATATTCACCTCCCAGAAATGGCCAAAATGTAAATATGAGAGTGTGAACCATGGAATATGACACTTTCAAAATTTTAAAAAAAAGTCAAACGTGGTCAATGGTCAAGAAAAGTCAATGGTAGTTAAGAAAAGTGGACATTGACCATAGTTGACTAACCATGGTTAAAATTTAACCTAAGTAAGGTTAAAAAGTGGGGAAGAAATATTTTTAGTTAAAACACTAGATATTCATGGCCTCAAGCATGGAAAATTAATTTAATCAAAATTTGGATTAAATTAAATGGGTAAAATGCAATTGGCCAATAATGGAATTTTTAAAGCCCATTAAGGTGTAACAAGTGTGGGCCGAATTTATTAGGCCCGTTGGGCCAAATTGTTGGGCCAATTGGTGGGCCCAATATTAAGTCAATTTAAGGCCCAATTGATAAAAAAATTTTCAGCCCAAAAGCCCAAACTAAAAGCCCAAATCGAGAGGCCCAAAACTGAAGACCATTAGTAAATGAAATTAAGCTCAATTGGTAAACTATAACCCAAACCCATTTCTAGCCCAAATTAATGGCTGAAATTAAGACTTAATGGTTAATTCTACAAGCTTAAAAATAGGCCAACTCATTGTCTGCTTCCTCCTTTCATTCTCGGCAACAACGAAGAAACCATTAACAAACATAGTTCAAGCTTTATCTCACTAGAAATCACTAACTTAAAGACATATTTGGAACTTGCAATCTTCAAGGAAGTTATTCCAAATTGAGAGAGGATTAACATACTTTGGAATTGGGTATCAAGCAGCCATATTGAGAGAGAGGGATTTCTTCAAAGTCTCGACCAAAGTGGGAACACCAAGCTAGGTATAATTTCAAGCTTTCAACTTCATATATGTTTATCTATGGATTAATTCAAGTTGATTGGTGTAAGTTTTATGGATGAAAACACATGAAAACACCATAAATCCATATTGGCCGAAAATAGGTATTTGTGTTTTGATGAATACCCACATGATTTTAAAACATGTATAGGTCGGTATGTATGTATGCATGATTATGGCATAGTTAATTTTAATCGATTTGATCAATTGGTTAATGAATTGAAGATGGCACATAAGGTGTTTGATAAAATGCTTAAGTGAACATAAACTAATGATTAAGGCATGCACATGTGATGTTTGATGAAATGCCTAAGAGAAAGGCTAGCCAAATGGCCATGGTTGGCGTGGTTCTCGGCCATGGTGCAGCATGATAGCTCTCGGCCATGTGCCATGGCCGAGAGGCCAAATGGGCCATGCCGATGTGGTCTCGGCCCAATAAGTATTTGTATGCCTCGAACCAAGCCCAATAAGAGTTGAAGGGCTCCACAAGCCCAATAGGCCCAGATAAAATGAATAGTAAAGTGAAATGGGCTTAAGACAGTGTTAGGCTCATTAAGATGCAGTTATGCCCAATAAGAGTAAACAGACCCATTAAGTGAAATAGACAGTATTAAACGTGAAATACAGTTGGAAAATTTTAATTAACCTGATAAATGGTTATATGCAACTCCAGAGTTTATATTGGGAGCTAATCGGGCAGTGCGATCGAGCAGCGATGGGAAAGTGGAATTGCTCGATGTGATTTCAGGTAAGGGGATTTTGCGAGTAGTTAGAGATATCTTAAAGTAGTTTCGTCTGCTTTTACATTCACTTAAAAAGTTTAAGGGTCATAGAAAGTGCATAAAATTTATTGAGACTCGAGATAGGTAAATTATGATTTTACCCCTACTAAGGGTAAAAAAATCAAAGTTTAGGAAAAGTCTCAAAAAGTATGAAAAACATGTTTTTACTGCTGCTTAGCAGAATAATAGATAGATTGGCCGATATTTTTGTGAAATACACAAAATAACACAATTATGGTGCTGATTTTATTGATTTGAAATATCCCTGTTTAAAGGCGTTATATATCGAGTTGTGTGAAAAAAATCATGCTGGAGCACTGCTCGCACTTGATTTTATATGTTTTCTACATGAAAAGTGTTAGAGTGATTACTCACACTTGATTTTCCATGATATAGATGGCATAGTACTGGAGCGTTGCTTGTACTTGATTTTAATGAGTTTTGTGCATAGCATAGTACTAGAGCGATTGATCGTACTTGATATGAAATGCAAATTATGCATGACCTAGTGCTGGAGTGTTACTCGCACTAGTGTTCGAGTTTGTCATATGTGTGAAATAGTGATTTGAGCAGGGTGTCGACTGTAAGTCGCACTCAAGGCTCGCACTATAACTTTGATGTTATATTCATGACATGTTAAAACCATGTTGATTTCCTCGTGTAGAGTGAGTGTCGCACCTATGAGATGTTCACATGTGGATTTAGAGACATGACATTGATTATCCCTTGAGATAGGGCCCACAGGTGTACGTTGTACCATGTATGTGTCACGCAGTACGCTGTACCGTGTGTTGTTTAGGAGTGATATGTGGAGTTGAGGAGTTGATAGATGACGGTTAAGTATTTGACCCACGTTTCGTTGCAGAAGCGATGCCCCGCACACCGAGTACTGTGTAGTCTGGGATCACCGTATAGGATATGGCCGTTGACCAGGATATTATTGCATATAGCCACTGAGTCTCACATGATTATATCACATGATTTTATGAATTCGGGTAGACTTGAGGGATGGGTCGAAACCTGATTGATATATTTTAGTTGCTGAAATGCCATATTTAACATGTTTGAATTTAAATGGCATGATTTACTTTAAAGGCATTATCAGTTTACAAAGATGCAGTGTTTTGCATGAAATGCCTATATTTACGAACTCAACATGATTTCAGTACATGTGATTAAATATGTACATACTATATTAGTTTTCCAATTCATGCTTTAAATGTGAAACTAAGGAAAGAGTATTTCAAGGCATGGTATTATTTTCAGTAGATAGTGTAGTTATCTACTTGCTTGCCTGATTTCCTTACTGAGCTAGTGAGCTCACCCCTTTCATTTCCACATCTCTACAGAGCATCCTAAATAGATAGAGTACGACTGAGGACTCGTATTCCTTTTGTCCGCTGCATTCCCATCAAGCGAAAGGTATACACATCACGTACGATTTTGTATCTAAACATAAAACAGAACAATTATGTAAACAATGTAATGATGGGGGATGAATTTGTATTTAAATATATGTGAGCTCACTTATGGTAAAAAAGCAATTACAGTCAATAGATAGTTTATATTGACAGGTATGCATCGTATTGAATGGATGATATGGTAAGTAAAGGTGATGATACTAATACCGAATCACAGCCCAACTGTTGATGGTTGAGTTATGACAGAAAGAAAGGTAAGAAAACGCGAAAATTTTGTAATGATTTTTGGTAAAAGTCGATCGTGACAATTACAGATGAGGATCAATTTGGAGGATCAAAAACATAGTCAACCTTGGTCAAAGTTGAGGTAAACTTGATGAATGATGATGAACTTGAGATATGTTGTTATTTGGTATTTTTGGATGATTTTTAGTTAAGTATAATTGAATGAATTAAATTCTATGGATGACTATGAATTCGGCCAGCCTAGGTTTCATGTGATTGTGAGGAAATTTGGACGAATTCAAGGTTGTTACCAGTTAAATTTATACCGAAAAAATATGGTTTATAGTTTAGTGTAGTGAAAAATCGAAAAGATTGAGAATTGGCAATTTGGCATATTGACAAGTATGATTTATGAACTTGAATGAGTATTGAGGTTAATGAAGTAATGAATTTGAAGTTGAAAGAACCAAATTGGCCAATTTAGCTTAAACAGGTACTTAAATCGGTAAAATCGAGAAAATGGGAAAAGTTTATAAAAAGGTCAAAGTTGGTCAACATTCATGAAACTAAATACATATTTGGATAGGTTGAGATGAAATTGAATGATATATGATGAATTGACATTGCTTTGGGCAGCTCGAGAATCTAACACGTAAATCGAGGTTGTCTTAGGACCCAGTGATTGTGCATTGCCCTAAGGTCTATGAGGTAAGGGATATGTTTTAAGTAGTATTGGTACTTCAAATACCTTGTTTGATTTATTAAATCATATGGTATGCTCAAAATCTTAGAAAAGGTATTCCCAAACTCAAAAAGTTACTATTCATGCTAAACCGGCAAACCAAAGAATAAGCCTTGTTTTCTGAGCTCTTTAACTATACTTTTTAGTACCTATGACATGTTTTAAAATACAATTTACTACGCGGAAGTGAAATTTTATAAGTGATGTATATGTTTATGAAATGAAATAAAAAAAATTGTTTCTACGAGTTTACGGGTTAATAGACTCGAAATATAATTTAAAAGTACTGTTTTGAGACTAAGGCAGCATATATTCTACGTGATTTGTCATGTGTGGCCCATGTGGATTCTAGACCTCCGTGGTGCATGTCATATGCCACTTAGTGTACGTTTAGTCCCTCGTGGCGTATGCATAACCGTGGTTGGTATTTGTGCCACTCGGTTCCTTATTTTTGCCTTCTTTTTAAGTGGCGTAGGGCGCTGTACGACCCTGATCTAGTCTACAGTCCCCTTACCATGGCCATAGGTATACTGTCTACGTCAACTATCTACGTGAAATTCCTGCGTGAACTATCTACATGAACATGACATTTATTATTATGTTTTTCTGCCTAGTCTCCATAATATTATCCAGTGATATTTTAAAGAATGATTATTAAGCTACATGTTTCATATATTACATGTTTTAACTCAGTTTTGAAATAAACTACGTGATATATGCTACGCGATTTCTATACTACATGATTTATATGCTACGCGTTATATGCTACGTGTTTTCTAAACTACGTGATTTCTATACTACGAGATTTATACGCTACGTGTTATATACTATGTAGTTTATAAGTTACATATTATTTGCAACTGAACTGAGCTACGTGATTTTAAAGTTACATGTTATAATGTTTTATTCTTACATGTCTTACTGCTAAGACTACTTTAAACGCATGTCTTACAAAGCTTGAATAGCTCACCCCTTTCCTTTCTCGCTTCCAAATTATCTTAAGTAATTCATCGGCTTTACCTGTTGTACAGTGGCTGTGGGCGAGTGGACTCGACCCCTTTTTGAGCTACTCTTGTACAAGCGAGGTATACTTTTACTTTACTGCCAGACTTGTTGTAAAGCGTAGACAGACGTTGTACATAACATTTAGGATGTAAGTTAAGTAAATATGAATGTAAATAAGTTATAAACACGCAGTTCGCATAATATTGTATATTCCAGAATGTTGAAGTATGAAAATGAGAATGGATGTACTATTGAATAAGGAAAAGAAATTAAATTCAATTGGTTGCAATCATAAACTGTGTTTTGTACCTTGCAGGAGGGTTAGGATAAAAATACGTCGTTATGTTGGCTAAATTTTTACGAAATAAAAGGGTTAAGAAATTGGCACTGATAGGAATACAACTTACGTAAAGGATTTAAGAAGTTAAAAATTAGCCCATATTTCCAAGTTTCCGGGGCATCACAGGCCTTGGGCTGGATTTATGTACATCAGCCCAATTTAATTTAACTCAACGCCAAATTGAAAAATAAACTATGCCCAATAGTGAGGCCCAAACCCAATAAAGCTGTAAACCCAATTTATAAGCTGAATTTATTTAATTAAAAGCCTAGAAAATTCTTCATAAAAATCAGATTGGAGTCTCCTTAGCTGTCATCCCTTTTCCATCTTCTTCTTCTCCATTTTTTGGCTAAGTCATGTTACATTCACCATAACAAAACCTTCCCATTTTCCATTCAAAATTTTAGCAAGCTTCCTTAATGCAAGTTGTTCCCCGTCACTTGAACTTCAACATATCTAAGTTTATTGTTGGAAGAAGTTGAATTTAAGGAAGATAAAGTCCCCTTTCATTTTCGGCTAAGAGTGAAAAGTATAGCTAGGTATGTTATTTCTTTCCAAATTTAATATATGTTAATCTATGAAATTTATGAAGCATAGCTACATTAAAATTAGTATGGAAAACAGCCCACATGCCATGAGACCATGCCTGGCTGAAATGGGTATGGTTGTTTACAATGCATATGGTTGGTGATTTAATTGGTATATAGTGTAAGACTCGTATTTCATATACAACCTTATGACTTCATACGTATGTCTATGTACATGTAATGTGAGTCATAAGTGATGTAAAGTCCATAAAATCGATGTACACCCTTGTAATATGAGTTGGGAATGTACACACAAGTTTCATTATGTATGAATATGAAGAAATGGATTTTTAGATGTGATGTGATGAATGTAAGTGGAATGCAAAATGAGTAGTGCAGTAAATGGAATGAAGTTGCATGAGTTGCATAAACCTTTGTAATTCCATTTAGTTTTGTATTGTATACCTTTGGTTATACAATGAATGCACACAAGTTTTAATGTGTATAAAGTATGAATGGATGTCATTTTCAAGTCTTAAAGGTGGTTAGATGAGAAAATGACTATGACAACAAAATTGAGGATGTTTTGTATGAGTTACTGTAGAAAATTACTGTTGGAAAATATGAATGCCAGATCAATCTTATAGAAGGAAAGATCGATCTAGAAAAGCCAAAAATGCTCTTATTTGAGCAATGGAACAGGGCAGATCGATCTCCAATGGGGTCCGATCGATCTGGATAATGTACTGTGAAGTAACTTTGACATTTTTCACACACTCACGAGGAGTCCAATTTGGGTTAGGACTTATGATTGAATGATTCTGAATGTTGGACTTGTAATTGTGAGTCTTTGAGATCATAGTTTGTACTTTTTCTTTGAGGATGATATTGGGGAAATTATAGTGTTTAGTACTTGTCATTCCTACAATTATTTTGTTTTGCTTGAGAACAAGCAAAATCTTAAGTTTGAGGGTGTGATGATTCTATATTTTTAGAATTATTTGTGCTTAATTTCCTAATTAATTATTTAAATCCCCTATTTATTTTGTTAATTATCCCCTTTATTTAATTAAAATTCTCATGTTTGCAGATAAATTAAATCCGGATGAATTTTGAATATTTCAGTAGAAAATGGATCAAAATTTGGCTAAAATCGAGATTGGAACACACATATAACACGAGCCATGCCACCTAGCACATCCAATTGGACAAAAAGACAGATGACATAGAAATATCTTTTCAATGAGCCAATGGTGTGAAGACAAGTGGACAAACAATGCCAACTCATCTAGAATAGAAAAATTACAATTATACTCCTTAGTTTGTGTATAAATAAGACATGGATGGCAATTGAAAAACTATGTAAGTAGGAGTAGAATAAGTAGGAGTAGGAGTAAGTTAGGAGTAGTGTTAGAATAGTTTTAATTTACTTTCCTTAGAAGCTTTCCCAAGTAGATTGTTTTAGCCATCATTTTATTCTAATTTCTATAGTAGTGTTCATGCAATTTCTATATGGATGAAAAGCTTTTGTTACTTCTAGTTCTCGATTTAGCTTCTTTTTTTTTATTAATGATGATTAACTATTTCCATTTTCTCTACTGTTTGGTAATGTTACAATCCCAGCTCTTTATTTTAGTGTTACCATGAAAACTTTTATTTCTCCTAGGTAGCTCTCGGTTTCCCTTAATTTTCAAGTTTTATATTTTTCATTGCTCTCGGTTTGCCATAAATTAGCTAAACCTGTTGCTGGATTCTTTTAAACCGTGACTAGTGGAGAGGAGTTGGCTGGTTATGGTACAGACCTGGAGAGGCAGCAGCTAGCATCCCGAAACTAAGGCAGAAACAAGAGACTTACTCTGTTCTCCTCTGTTTCAAGAGACTTACTCTGTTCTCCTCTGTTTCATGAGCCTTGTACTGTTCATCATTTTGTTGCTGTAATTTTGCATTAATCTCTTTTTTGTTGTTGCTAGTGGAAGAGATCAAAGCAGAAGCTATTTACACAAGACCGAGAGCAGCAGGACACGGAAGGAGGCAATGCAGGACCAGTTCTGTCAGAGCCCGCTTTACATCCCCACAAGGCCGCTATCCTCACCCTCACTACCTCACTGGTAGACTTTTGGGCCTGTTGGATAACTCCAAGGGCAGACAGCACTACTCCACAACATCCACGTATTGTTCGCTTTGGGCTGAAGCCCGTACGGATTTGTTTCATTCGGGTACTCCAGCCCACATGGCCTGCTTCCCCTCAGAACGCGTCCTCGGAGGCTCGAACTCGGGTTAACACCCTTGTTCTTGCACTCCTGATGCCTTTGAGCCACTTGGCTCAAAGGCATCAGGAGTGCAAGAACAAGGGTGTTAACCCGAGTTCGAGCCTCCGAGGACGCGTTCTGAGGGGAAGCAGGCCATGTGGGCTGGAGTACCCGAATGAAACAAAGCCGTGAGGTCCAATGGGCCAAAGCGGACA
This sequence comes from Firmiana major, assembly GCA_033439115.1. Lineage (NCBI taxonomy): Eukaryota > Viridiplantae > Streptophyta > Magnoliopsida > Malvales > Malvaceae > Firmiana > Firmiana major. The sequence continues at coordinate 42,260,612 of CM065899.1, forward strand.
ATACGTGGATGTTGTGGAGTAGCGCTGTCTGCCCTTGGAGTTATCCAACAGGCCCAAAAGTCTACCAGTGAGGTAGTGAGGGTGAGGATAGCGGCTTTGTGGGGATGTAAAGCGGGCTCTGACAAGTTCGTGGAGGATAACGTTTCCTACTAGATGGGCCGAGGTTGCGCACACCAGCAGTAGCATGGAATCGGGAGCAGAAGCCGGACATGCCTTCAGTACCAGTAGCTGGAGCAGACTTGGACGAGACATGGAGTGCAGGACAAAACCGAGAATGGGAGCTGGAAACGCCTGGGCAGCAAAAGCAGGTAGAGAGTGCAGGGGCTGTATTGCGTGCAAGACAGAACCAAGAGTGGGAGCTAGACAAGCCTGGAGCAGAAGAAAACTTATCCTGGGGCAGAGGACAAACCAAGAGGCATGTACAGACTGGATGCAGCAGAGTTGGTGAGATTTGCTGAACCGAGAACAAGATGGACAGCAGCACCTGGAGAACAAAATGAATGAAGCAAACTGAGAAGATTATGCACTATAGCATTGCAAATCGAGACCACTTTGATGTTTTGCAAGTTGATTAAGGCTTGTTTGGCATTTATCTTGTGCACATTAATCCATTTTTCTTGATTAGTTCATGAATTAGACTTAATTATGTCCTTAGTTCATTTTTATTTTATCATGCATTAGTTAAGTTAGATTAAATTGGTTACAAGCATTAGTTAGATTTCGTTGCTTAATTAGTAATTAGATATAATTAGGAGTAAAGTAGAATTAATATTTTCGACATTTAGGCTTGTAGTTATTTTCTTAATTTTTCTAGGATTTTATTTCTTTAATTTTTAAGTTGGTTTAATTTGCATTTTGATTAAGTAGTTTAATTGCATTCTAGGATTGTTCAAATTTAGCTTCATTAATTCTGCTTCTTTATTTTAGCATTTTATTTTAATTGTGTTAATTAGCTTTAACTGTTTTAATTATTGTTGTAGGTTTTTTATTTTAATTGCGTGGAGCACTGTAAGTAATTTTGCTCGGTTTTATTTAGTTCTTATTATTTTATTACTTTCTAGTAATTTTAATTTTCAGACTTAGTAGATCACTCCCTTAAATTTCATAATTTGCTAGAATATACCTAGGGTAAGATTAACCAGTAGTTAATTAGGCTAACCAACTTCTCTGAGGTACGATAACTCGGGACTCAAATCCCATTATTACTTGTACGACCCGTGCACTTGCGGAATATACCTTTAGGGCGTGTCAAGTTTTTGGCACCGTTGCCGAGGAAGTTTTAATTAGTCGTTAATTAATATCGGTGAAATTATGCTTAGGTGTAATTCTAGCTTGTAAATATTTAGGTTGTAAATATTTAAAAGTTTAATCTAGATTAGTTAATTGGAAAAAAAAATTTTAAAAAAAATTGAAAAATTAAAAAACTTAAAAATTTTCTAAGGACTTTTAGATGTTTGCATGTGTAGAGCCAAGAGTTTTGATAGCTTTCCTCTAGATCCTAAAATTGAAAGAATCGTTAGGAAAATTCGAAAGGATTCTAGGAAATTAATAGCTCCGCTGCATAACACTATGGCAGAAAATAGAGAAATTAGAACCGTTGGAGATTATGCAATACCGACGATTGGAGGATATTATTTCGGCATTTTGCCACCAGTTGTCCCTCCTAACAATTTCGAAATTAACCCTTCCATCCTCCAGATGATCCATTCCTCTTTACAGTTCAGTGGGCTTCAGCACGATGACCCACATGCTCACCTTGGGCAATTCCTAGACTTGTGCAACACGTTCAAGTACAATGGATTATCTGGTGATGCGCTTGGGCTTAGATTATTCCCCTTCTCACTTAGGGATAAGGCGCGACACTAGTTAACCTACTAGCCTCCAAGATCCATTTCTACATGGGACGAGTTAGCCCATCAATTTCTAGCTAAGTTTTTCCCTCCCTTTAAAATGGCTAGACTCCGTAGTGTCATATCTTCCTTTGCCCAATTTGATTCGGAATCTCTTTATGAAGCATGGGAACGATATGAGGAGCTTTTTAGGAAGTGCCCTCACCATGGCCTACCTTTATGGCTGCAAGTCCAAACATTCTACAATGGACTTACAAGCCAAAATAGGACCATGGTTGACGCTACTGCGGGTGGAGCGCTAATGCGTAAAACTGAGGAGGAAGCTTACGAGCTCTTAGACAATATGGATGCTAACAACTATCTATGGTCCTCGGAGAGGCAATTTCCAAAGAAGTCGACGGGTATTTATGAGCTCGACACACTGTCTACCTTGACCTCTCAAATCGCTAACCTTACGAAGAAGGTAGAGTCGCTCAGTACCCAGCATAATCCTTATACCAGTCCTAATCGGATTTATTCTGTCCAAAGTCCTTTTCTTTCATGCGAGCTGTGTAGTGGTACACACTCTGTTGATAGGTGTCCGCTTAACTTAGAATCGGTTCAGTATGTTGCCCCCCCTAAGCAACAGAACAACTATGAGATCCGTAATTTTTGTACGATATTCCTTATGATTTCCATATTGTATGACATTATTATATGTTAATGGATTCATAAGATGGTTGATTCGGGTCTGATTAAATATGGATGAAACGAATAACGTACGTAAAATTGAATAAGGATAAATCGAGAAAAACAAGGAAGCAACAAGTTCGTTTAAGTAATTTAATCGAGTTGACTGAAAATAAGGAATTGAAAATAGGGAAAAAGATTGTGGATTTATGAAAGAAAGTCGATTCAATTTGGTCCCGAACACGTGCAAGGGTAAAATGGTCAAAATACCAAAATTCGATATAAATTCGATAAGTAATTTGCATTAAAATATGGAATTTGCGAAATCTGGATCAGTATAGAGGAAAATATTTAAATTTGAGTCCGATTGATCTAGATATAAATTTATGGGAATTAATCGAAATTAATTCGAAATTAATCGGAATTTTTAATTCGAAAAATTATCTCGAAAATAATCGAAAAATATATCGAAAAGACGAAAATAGACTAATAAATTCATTTATTGATTAAATGAATTAAATAATAATTTTTAAGTTATTTTTGAGATATTTGGGCATTTTTAATATATTTTAATGTATTAAAATAATAATAAATGAATTAATAAATAAATTAGAAACAAACGGAAATCTAAAAATTTTCAGAGAGAGAGAAACGCAGAAAACAGAACCCAGCAACTCACCAAACCTGACAGCCAACCTGAGGAGCCCGACGAGCCACCAGCGTCCGACGAGCCTAGCTACCGGTAGAAAAAGGAAGAGCGAAGCCCGGCGGTTCCATTGGTACCGGTGACGCACGCCGACGGTCCCTATCTTCGACGAATCGACGATCGAAAGATCTGAGGAGAAATCGCGTCGGTCCCGGCGAACGATGGTGTCCCGCATCGATTCAGCCTAGCTGAGCACTCCCCTGGTCGAGGCGGTTCTCTTGAGCCTACTGGCGACTGACGAGATGGCCAGAATCACCGGCGACGGCAAACGGGCCAAAACGGCACCGTAGCCGAGAAGGAAGAAAAAGAAAAAGAAAAAGAAGAAAAAGGAAAGAAAAGGGAAAAATGAAAGAAAGTGTACCCGGGGACGACTTGAAATTCGGGTAAGTGACCTAGAGTCGGAATTGACCTGGGATAATGTAAGACCCGATTTTTTTTCGCAAGAGCAAATGGAACGAATAGAAATTTTTGAGTGCATTTAAAAATGCAAAAAGATTTAAATGGAATTTTCAAACCCGTGCAAGGGCAAAACGGTCAAAAGATCGAAAGTCGGTATAAATTCGATAAGAAAATTTAATTAAAAATAGGGATTTAAGAAATCTTGATCAATAACGAAGAAATAATTAAATTTCGGGTTAAATTGATTAAGATATGAATTTATTAGAATAAACCGAAATTTTTGTATCGAAAAATAATCTCGAAAATAATCGACAAATATACCGAAAAGGTAAAATCGGACTGATAAATTTAATTACAGATTAAATGAATAAAATAATATTTTTTTAGATATTTTTGGATTTTAATAATATTTTAATTGATTAAAATATTATTAAAAATAAAATAATACTAAAAATAAATAATAAATAATAAAAAATAAAATAAAATAATAATTAAAAAAAAGATGAAAATCGTGAAACACGATTTTCTGGGAAAAGGAAGTCGAGCCCGACCTCTACCGTCACCGACGGACGGAAAACCACCGGCGACAGCGAGCCCAGGCGAGAGGCAACCCAGCTGAGGCCATCACCGGCACTGGTAGGCAGAAGAGAGGCGACGAACGGCGAGAGAAACGGAACCGAGCGAAATCGAGAGGGAGAAAGGCGATTCTTGACGACCGACGCCAATTCGAGGTCGGCCGCCACCAGCCGAGCGTCCCCCAGGTGCAGGTGGCTCGATTTGTGGCAGTACCGGTGGGTAAGATGGCGGCCAGTGCCGAAAAACGGCAAGAAACAGAATCGGTACAGACGGTGAGGGGAGAAGAGCCGGACCGGCCACTTTTCGGCGGCCTTGAACGAAACCAAACCTAGATCCGTGCATCGGACGGCCCAGCGGAGCCACTGGCGGTGGAAACCGACGGAGAACCGACCGGCAAGGCACTGAACCGGTAGAACTGGAATGAACCAACGGTCTGAACCGGGTTAAACCGAATCGGACCGAACCGGTTCAGCCAAAAAGAAAAGGAAAAAGGAAGAAAAAGGGAAAAAGAAAAAGTGAAAAAAATTGAGAAAAATTCCAGTGAAACAATCGAGCTACGGGTAAGTCGGTAAGTGGTCGAATTGACCGATTTAAATTTCGAGATATTTAATTTGATTAATATCTGACTGGAAATTTACCCGAAAAAATATTAAATTGTGTAGCTTGACAATTTTCATCAACCGAGAGCTCGAGACAGCCTCGATTTGTGTATTATCATGGAATCTCGGGTAAGTAACCCTTATTTACGACAATTTTTCATCGTTATGCGTGTTGATGAATTACGAATTTAATTTTCGCATAAATGAATTAAATTTTGAAAATTTGGATAAATTGTCGTAAATAATTAAATAAGCGATTCAAGAGTTTAGAACGAGACTAAATAAATACTAATGGGCCCAATGAGCCCAATAGGCCTCGATAAAGTGTGGTAAACGGGCTTAAGGCCGATTAAGGCCCATTATGGTACAATCAGGCCCAATATGGGTAAACGGGCCTAATGATTTAAATTAAGCCCAGAAAATATGAAATACAATTAAATTGTATTGTATTTGACCTGATGAATGTGTATCCGCAGTTTCGGAGATTGGATTGGGAACAAATCAGACTGCGTGATGAGACATCAGTGAAGGTCAGACTGTACAGAAAAATGAGGTAAGGGAATTGTGTGAGTAGCTAGAGGTAGCTACGCGTATTTTAATAGTTTTTGTATACACTGAATATGTATGTATACATTGATATTGTACAGAGGTTCTAAAAATGGTTTAAATGATTTTAAGGATCGAAATAGGTAAAAAGGCTATTTTACCCCTATTAAGGGAAGTTCACCTAAGGATGGTGAAAGCATGACATGCATGAAATGCATGATTTAAGAAATTTTATGATTAAGGAATTTTATTGGTTTTAATCAAAGCAAATCCATAGATTGACCAGTAATTGCATGAATTTTACATGATAACACTACGTAAGTGTTATTTGTATTTAAATGGAAATTTCTTTGGAAAATAAGCCAACTATCAAGTTTATATGAAAACAGATAGTACTGGCATATAGTTCGCACTATATCTGCGTTTGTGAATGTGTATAAATGTGCTTGAGCGGTTGCTCGCACTGACTTGTGTGACATCATATGCATGAAATGTGTTAGAGTGGTTGCTCGCATTTATTTTATGATTTGATATGCATGAGAGCTGCTGGAGCCTAGTTCGCACTCTGTTTTGACATGTTTTGATTGTTCTGATTTGTTTTGACTGAATATGCATAAAAAGGTACTGGAGCGATTGCTCGCACTAGTTTTTGTGATTTGACATGCATGAGAGATGCTGGAGATTAGCTCGCATCCTGTTTTGATATGAAATTTGCATAAAGTCGTGCTGGAGTGTAACTCGCACGAGATTTGATTTAATTATGCATAAAGCCGTGCTGGAGTGTAACTCGCACGAGATTTGATTTACTTGAGCATTCATTTGTGCCGGAGCGATGCTCGCACAAAGTTTTATATTGTTTCTATAATTCATTTGAAAGTCGTACTGGATTTTTTCTCGTACGAGGTTTTCACTGAGTTTTTATACATATCCGTACTAGAGCATTGCTCGTACGTGGATTTTACTTGAATTTATAATCAGTTTAAGTCGTACTGGAGCGCTGCTCATACGCAGATTTCATTGACTTCTACGACACCGTGCTAGAGCTTCGCTCGCACGAGGTTTTCAGATATCATGAATATGCATGGAGTCGTGCTAGAGCTTCGCTCGCACAGGGATTTATATTACATGCATATAGCCGTGTTGGAGCCTCCTGTAGACTGTATGTCACAGTGAGATGATATGCTCACACATGCATACTGAGACAGAGATGATATGGGTGGATAAGACCTATTGCAGGCACCCCTGATTGAGCTTTGGTCCACGGAGTACGTTGCACCGTGTATGTCACGCGGAGTACGCTGTACTGTGGGGATTGTTGGAGTGGAGTGGCATTAGCCACGAGACAGCAAGCCTTGCTCTCGCAATCCTAGTGTTATGCTGTTCTGGCGGGTAGGACGACCCACCTCCCGTTTCAAGTGTGATACCCTGCACACTAGGTACCGTGTTGCCAGGGATCACTAGGATATGGCCATAGTCCTCGATGTTACTGATAAAATCAGCTGCTTGTCTCACATGATATAATTATTGGTCGATAGACCAAGGTAGACCCGAAGGAGGGGTCAGCCCCCCGATTTTATGATTTTCTATTGTGATACTAGATTTCAGATGATTTTATGACATGTGACCTTAAAAGAAGGGTGATTTTATAACAGAATTTTATAACGAATTGTTTTATCAGTTTTTGAGATGATTGACCCAAAGGGGTTAGTTTATACTGCAGCTTTAATGAAATGATTTAAATCCAGTAGCATGATGATGTTTTCCATACTTTTATTTCAAATTCATGATTTGTCTTACATGACATGAAAGAATGCATGATCTGGATTTGTTTCATGCTTATTATGATTTAATGATGTCACATAAAATGCATTTGATGCATGAATTATATGATTTCTATATGCACAAATAGTTATGGATAAACTATGTCATGATATATGCATGGTTTTGTGCGTGAAATTTTAAATGAAAAGAAATGGATTTAAGGGCATGGCATTATGAGCATGTAGATAGTGGAGCTATCTACTTACTTGCATAATTGCCTTACCGAGTGTGTGTCACGCCTCGAAACGCGGAAAATAGGGCTAATTTAAAACTTTTTTACTCATTAATTCACAATTAAGGGTGCATTCCTGTACAGTGTCATACATCATCACCTATATTATACCTCAGGATCTCGTCATTGAATAGTATATATTATATCATATAAATTACTTGATCTCAAGTTAATTAATCCTAATACATCCCATACAATGTTATACATCAAGTGTCTGCAATTACAGTAATTGTCTAGGTACATGAAAAGATAAAAGATACCTCAAATTACAATATATGGCCTGGAGCTCAAGTCCTCCACTAGCCACTACTCCGTACGTCGCAGGAAAACCCTTTTCACTTGAAGAAATCTGGGGGGAAAGAAAACAGGGACTAGCCACTACTCCGTACGTCGCAGGAAAACCCTTTTCACTTGAAGAAATCTGGGGGGAAAGAAAATAGGGTGAGCTTCTAAATCGCTCAGTAAAGGGGGTAAGGGACTCATTTCATAAACCAAAATGCACATCACAAAATATTTATTTGTATGTGAAACTCATTAATCTCATTTGAAAACCATAGCATGAAAGTACTCAAAACAACATTCTCATGTCTCAAATCACGTGAAAACATGAAGTAAAAAGGCTCAGTCTAGAGCAATAACAAAGCATGTGAAAATAATGCGATAATCGCTTTCTCAATAAACGTGATAAAATCACTGAAATAGTAATGCACGTGGCACAGCCACTAAACACACGTGGCATAGCCACTGATTTAAATTCACACGTGGCATAGCCACTAAACACACGTGGCATAGCCACTGAGTTAAATTTACACGTGGCACAGCCACAGGATAGGGTTTCACGTGGCAACGGCCACCAATTAGGATTCTTACGTGGCAACGACCACCAAATAAGGTTTCTCACGTGGCAACGGCCACCAAATGGGGTTTCTCACGTGGCAACAGCCACCAAATGGGGTTTCTCACGTGGCAACGACCACCAAATAGGGTTTCTCACGTGGCAACGACCACCAAATGGGGTTCTCACGTGGCAACGGCCACCAAATAGGGTTTCTCACGTGGCAACGGACACCAAGTATAAGTGGCATAGCCACAGAATAGGTTATTCTCACGTTACCAGAACGGAGAAGAATCGGGCTTACATGCTACCAGAGCAATGCCTGGTGTGTACTCAGAATTACACACCTAAGTCTTAATCACATAAGACTAGTTCGCCTTCACGTAGAACTCATAGTGGTTTTTCTCTCATAAAACTCATTTGAAAACCGTTTTGTACTCAACACAAAACATAATAAAACCGAGTTCCAACCGGCAAAACACGCACACATTTCTCAAATCTCAATATTGCCTTAACGTAGAGCCCAGTTATAGACTCATAAAAACATTGGGCTCTAACCGGCTATAAAAATCGTGTGCAATTGTATCACAACACTCAACATGCTTGTTTTATAAATCACATACACAAATGGTTTAGTTTCCCTTACCTCTTTGCACCTGGTATAGTGCAATTTTTTCCCCCGTATCACGGACTAGCGTCGCATTCCACTCTGGAGCTCCCGAGCTGTCCGAACGCTGTTAAAACATCAATACTCAATTATCTCATCAACCTCAATTCTCAAAATCGAGCATAATTGCTCGTAACACCTCAAATCTCTTGATTCTCGTAACTATACTCCAAACTACACTCTCATTCACAACATCTCAACGTTCTACATTTCTCATGCCAATTATCTATGCTAATTCACCACATTGTCTAAATTTCTATTTATAGCTCAAATTCCCAAAATTGCTAAATATCATTATCACTCCAACCACATTGCAATTTCATCAATCCCTAATCATTTTTCAGCATTTCAACACAATGCCAACAACCATTATCATCAAAATAATCTCAAATATCAAGATCGAAGTTTAGAAATTACCCAAAACTTGTGGAGAGCTTATCTCTTGCCTCGATTCGATCCGTCTTTCGATTTCCAAGTATGTTGTTCTCCCTTTGATGAGGAACAACTTTCCTTCTTGCCACAACTTCTGATTTGACCGAAAATGGGTGCTTTGGATGAGTGAGAAAGCTAGGTTTCGATGAAAATGGGGGTTGGAAGAGAGAGAAAGTGAGATTGCAGGAGAAAAATAGGGGTTCCTTATATAGGCTGAGGGTAGGAGATCGATCTGGCTCTTGATGAGATCGATCTACATTTGAATTTTTGGGACGATTTGGGGCAATTTATGCCTAGGAGATCGATTTGTCGAGGGGTGAGATCGATCTCTTTATGGCTTTATGAGATCGATCTGCTCCTTGAGGAGATCGATCTTCTCCCAAACAGAATCATTTGGAGATCGATCTCTTCCTCATGAGATCGATCTTCTCTCAAACAGAATCATAAGGAGATCGATCCTCTTCCATTAGAGATCGATCTGCTCCTCAAATTCCTCATTTCTTGTCATTTTTAACTCACCAGATCGATCTCTCCTTCTCCCAGATCGATCTGTCCTCATAACTTCACACTTATTTTAACACTTAACATATAAATCTCCAATTATCATTCCCACAATTCACTTAGCTCAATAAATTACACTTCAAATTCTTATTACATCATTAAAATATATCTAAAATTCTCAGATCTCACAGCGTGTGGTTTGCTCACCCCCCTTTTTTCGCATCTTTTCAAAGCACTTGCAATAGTTAGTGAGCAGCTGAGGACTTGCATCTTGGTATCCGCTACTTCCCATCGAGAGACAGGTATATACATTTGTATAGTTTTGTATCTAAATATGTAATGCACAGTACTGTAAACGGATATGATGTCGGGGATGTAGGGTTATAAATACCAATTTGTAGGTATTTAATTAAAGTAAAAAGATAGTAAACTCTGATATATGAATGTGAATATGGAAATGGAATGGTAAATAGGTGAGAGGTGACTAACACCGAATCATAGCCTAACTATTTGTAGGATGGTCACGATGAGAGAAAGGTAAGAATTAAATAATAAATGAAAAAGTGAAAAATTTACTCTGATTTTTAGGTAATTCGGGTCGTGACAGATAAATCCCGAGAATTCAATTTAATATTATTTTATTAAAAAATGACTCAAATTTATATAATTGTGCAGTGTTACTACAGAGCCCGAACGAGAGCCAATTTAGCTCCGATTTTCGTACCCCACACCAAATTGGGTAAATACATTTTAATTACGATAATATGAGTCCTTAAATGTAGACTTAAGATTATTGATAAGCCGAATGAGCCCAGTAAACCCAAAGAAGGGATTTAAAAAGTGGAAACTGGCTAAAAAAGGGGTTCGAGGCCCATTAAAGTGCAATTAGGCCCAATAGAGTAAAATGGACTCAGAGCTTTAGATTCAATCAGTAAGAGTGAAATACTGATCAATATATTTGACTTGAACCCATATGTGGTTATATGCAGCTCCGTAGATGAGCGAATTGGACTGAGAGACCTGGTACGATCGAGTCGGGATAAACTCGCACGTGATTCCAGGTAAGGGAATTTTATGAGCACTTAGAGGTAGCTGTACATAGTTTTGAGGGGATTTACATTACGTTAAATTCAATAGGCTACCCGAAAACAGAATAATATTTTTTACGAAAAAATATGGAAATAGTGACAAATGACTATTTTACCCCTAGTTAGGAAAATTTCAAAAAGGGTAGTAAGGCTATGAAATTTCATGAAATTCATGATTTTAATGTTTTCATGATGATATTGCCTTAATTCAAGCAATTTATGGATAGGTTGGCTAATATTTTCATGTTTTAAGTGAAAAGGCACAGGATAGGTGCCAATTGATATTTATTTAACATGTTTTGATAAAATTGAGCCACCTATCGTGTTATATGAGTTGAAACCGTGCTTAAGCACTGCTCGCACTGGATTTTATATTTTAACTCATACACAGAGTGCTGGAGCCTGCTCGCACTATTTTATAGATTTATTTCATATGACTACCGTACTAGAGTTTTTCTCGTACGAGATTCTCATTGAGTTTTTATACATATCCGTACTAGAGCAATGCTCGTACGTGAATTTGAATTGAATTTATAATCAGTTTAAGTCATACTAGAGCGCTGCTCATACTCAAATTTCATTGATTTCTATGAAACTGTGCTAGAGCTTCACTCGCACGAGGTTTTCAGATATCATGAATATGCATGAGCCGTGCTAGAGCTTCGCTCGTACAAGGATTTATATAACATGCATATAGCCGTGTTGGAGCCTCCTGTAGATTGTGTGTCACAGTAAGATGATATGCTCACACGTGCATACTGAGACATACTTGACATGAGTGGATAAGACCTATTACAGGCACCCCTGATTGAGCTTGGGTTCACGGAGTACGTTGTACCGTGTATGTCACGCGGAGTACGCTATACCATGGGGATTGTTGGAGTGGAGTGGCATTAGCCATGAGACAGTAAGTCTTGCCCTCGCAATCCTAATATTATATTGTTATGGTGGGTAGGACCGACCCACCTTCCGTTTTAGGTGTTACACCCATCACACTAGGATCCGTGTGCCAGGGATCACGAGGTTATAGTCATAGTCCTGGATATTACTAATATAGTCGCTTACATGTCTCACATGATATAAGTATTGGTTTTGATAGACCAGGATAGACCCGAAGGACGGGTCAGGCCTCGATTTTCTTATGATTTCAATTGAGTTTTGATTATTCCCATTGAGGGATTTTATGAAACTTTCATTGATTTATAACCATGTGCGAAGGGAAATTTTATAACGAAAATTTTAAGATAAATTATTTTATTGAAATGGATTTAATTCCTTGAGTGTATCATATTTAACCTAGATGGGGTGTTTTAAAACATGTTTATTCATTTGAGCATGAGATGTCTTCACATGAGAATTATTCCATGTTTTAATATGTCGATTTCCTATTTTAGAATAGATGATATTATATATATGGCACATCATTATTTTTACCTCATGCTCACATATATCATGATTTCTTATTAACACGTAGATAGTACAGCTATCTACCCGTTTGTATTATTGCCTTACTGAGCGTGTGGAGCTCACCCTTTCATTTTTCACCCACTTTCAGTGTTACCACCATAGAGATAGCGGGTGTAGAGATTAGACGGCATAGCTGATATCTGTGATTCCCATCGACTATCAGGTATACACCACGTACATAATTTTGTATTAGTATTCTTACAGCACAGTATTGTCTATGAAGGAATATTTGGGGATGTAAATATAAATTCATGTGATGTATAAAACATACCGACCACTCTATTATAATATGATTGATGTCATTATATATATATATATGTACGTGTGATATTTTAATGGTTAAAAAGGGTATATCGATATTGATTCACAGCCTGACCAGTTTAGAGGGATATGTCACGATGAGGTAAGAAAGATTTTCTAAAAGCAAAAAATTTGTACTGATTTTGGTAATATTCGGTCGGGACAACAACCCTTTTTCAAACACCTATAATCCAGGGTGGAGGAACCATCCTAACCTTTCATGGAGCCAAAACCAAGGGTAAACTTCTAACTCTAGATCTGTAGGACCCCCTAGTTTTCAAGCTCCACTGGTTCAGGTACCAACATAGCATGCATTTCCATACCCACCACCTCAGTATCCACACATCCACCCCACTTCTATCAACCACCACCACCACCACAACCCCAACACTTGCCAATAGCTGAGAAGAAGCCCTCGCTTGAGGAAATGTTCATGACTATCCTGAAAAACCAAGCTGCTTCAATTAAGAACTTAGAAGTTCAGGTGGGACAAATAGCAAATGCTCTTAGCCAATGTCCTCAAGGGACCCTTCCTAGTAACACTGAAGCTAATCTTGTTAAGCAAAAGGAGGGTAAGGAACATGTCAAAGCCATCACCCTTAGGAGCGGTAGAGAGATAGAGCCACAAGTTAAGTCTGGACCTGAATAGCCCGTAGTTGAAAAAACCATAGGTTCTAACGAAGCAGCTCAGAAAGAGCAAGAACATCAGGATCAAGCTGCAAAGGAATTCAAGCTAGGCATTTCTTCATTTATACCTTCTTCTACTTCACAGCCTTTAAAGTCCTCTGATGTTATACATGTTACCACTACATCCCTTCCAGTTAGACCACCAGTACCTTTTCCTTAGAGGTTTTAAAACCAAAAGCTTGACCAACAATTTACCAAATTTCTTGAGGTTTTTAAAAAACTTCACATCAACATTCCTTTCGCAGACGCTTTAGCGCAAATGCCAAGTTATGTGAAGTTTTTGAAGGAAATCCTCTCTAGGAAAAGAAGATTGGAAGATTATGAGTCGGTGGCCTTAACTGAGGAATGTAGTGCCATTATCCAGAGGAGATTAACCCCCCAAGCTCAAGGATCTCGGGAGTTTTACCATACCATGCACTATTGAAAATTTATTCTTTAGTAGAGCCCTGTGTGATTTAGGAGCTAGTATAAATTTAATGCCATTGTCTATCTATCATAAGTTAGGAATAGGGGATGTCAAGCCTACCATAGTAACACTTCAGCTAGCTAATCGATCCATTAAATATCTGAAGGGGGTCATTGAGGACGTGCTAGTTAAGGTGGACAAATTTATTTCCCTGCGGATTTTATCATGTTGGACATGGAAGAAGACAGGGAAGTCCCCATTATACTAGGCAGACCTTTCCTAGCTACTGGTAGAAAGTAATTAATGTACAAAAGGGGGAGTTAACAATTAGAGTTCAGGATCAGGAAGTGAAGTTTAATGTTTTCAAACTTTTGAAGCTCCCCGATGACTCCCAAGAGTGTTTTAAAATGGAGATTGAGGAGGATTTAAGGCTTAAGCATAAGAAATATGAAAGAAGGAGGGAAGTAAATAGAGCTAAGGAGGAGTTAACTGTCAACATTGTGTCACCATTTTCGATGACCCTCCTACTCTTCGCCCTGATGCTGAGTGTTGTTTTCTTCAGCTGCATTTGAAGTGGCTGTCTTTTTATTTTCACTTTGTATATAGTTCTTTGTCTTTTTCTTTTCTATTGTTTCTTTCTTTGTTTAGGTTGCAGATTTCTTTTCCAGCATTACGTTTTCAATCAAGCTTCAGTTGTTCATCATCATCAGATAGGGGAGTACTCTGTTCTTGAGCTTAAATTCTTATATTATCTGCACACTGAGGACATTGTGCACTTTAAGTTTGGGGGAGGGGATATCTCTTGAGCGATTTTGGGAAAACTTGAGAAAAATTTCAAAATTTTTTTCAAAAATCTGAGAAAGAATTTTTAAAATGTTTTCGATAATATGAGCTTAAATTGTTTGATTTTTGGATGATTTAGTGCTTAGCATGTAGTTTTTCCATATTTCGATGATATGACCCCATGATTTAGTCTGACTTTGATTGACTGAGAAGCATGATTATAGGAAAAGCATGAAGTTGAATTCTCGAATTTGTCTTAATTCTGATTGTGATTTCCTCATCTTATGCACATGTCATGTCATGAATCGGTATATTTATTTAGAGAAATCTTATGTGTACTTAGGATTGCATTTGCTCAATTGATTTGGTGCATCATATTCTAGATTTTGTTTGATCTAATCTCGAGGAGAAATAATAGATCACACTTAATTAGGGAGATGATTTAGTCCATCTTTGGATCGTTTGACCCTTTCTAGCCTTCCTTGTACATATTCTACCTCTAGTCACCCATCTGGGCCAAATAAGCTTTTCTCGGTAAATATTCCTGCAAAAGTTTCCTTAGCTTAAATACTTTTTTACTATCCCTTACCTCGAAAGCATGAAAAGTCATTTGGATATATTGTGAGCTATAGGGGTATTAAGTGATAGTGAAGGAGTATGTTAAAAAAAAATGAAAAGAAAGAAAAAGAAAAGGAAAAGAAGAAAGAGGAAAATACAAAAATAGAATAAAAAGTTTAGTGAAATAAATAAGTTTGGGGGAAATGATTTGAGCTCTTACATTAAGATCCTAGAAGTAATGCATGTTAAGGGGTAATTAAACCTAAATTGACTTTATCATATCTTAGCCCCAGCCTTACATTACAAGCTTAATGAAGTCCTATTGATCTTTGATTAAGTGTGACTACATTAGCAGAGAGAGAAGTGAAAAGCAAACTTATGGGAATGATCACATGTCATTGACTTTGCATTTACTGTGTTTGCATAATCTGATCCGGATAATGTACTGTGAAGTAACTTTGACATTTTTCACACAGTCACAAGGAGTCCAATTTGGGTTAGGACTTATGATTGAATGATTCTGAATGTTGGACTTGTAATTGTGAGTCTTTGAGATCATAGTTTGTACTTTCTCTTTGAGGATGATATTGAGGAAATTATTGTGTTTAGTACTTGTCATTCCTACAATTATTTTGTTTTGCTTGAGGACAAGCTAAAGCTCAAGTTTGGGGGTGTGATAATTCTATATTTTTAGAATTATTTGTGCTTAATTTCCTAATTATTTATTTAAATCCCCAATTTATTTTGTTAATTATCCCCTTTATTTAATTAAAATTCTCATGTTTGAAGATAAATTAAATCTGAATGTATTTTGAATAATTCGGTAGAAAATGGATCGAAATTTGGCTAAAATCGATATTGGACCACGTAGACAACACGAGCCATGCCACCTAGCACATCCAATTGGACAAAAAGACAGATGACATGGAAATATCTTTTCAAGGAGCCAATGGTGTGAAGACAAGTGGCCAAACAATGCCAACTCATCTAGGATAGGAAAATTACAATGTACCCCTTAGTTTGTGTATAAATAAGACATGGATGGCAATTGAAAAACTATGTAAGTAGGAGTAGAACTAAGTAGGAGTAGGAGTAAGTTAGGAGTAGTGTTAGAATAGTTTTAATTTACTTTCCTTAGAAGCTTTCCGGAGTAGATTGTTTTAGCCATCATTTTATTCTAATTTCTATAGTATTGTTCATGCAATTTCTATGTGGATGAAAATCTTTTGTTACTTCTAGTTCTCAATTTAGTATTTTTTTTATTAATGAAGATTAACTATTTCCATTTTCTCTTCTGTTTGGTATTATTACAATCCTAACTCTTTATTTTAGTGTTACCATGAAAACTTTTATTTCTCCTAGGTAGCTCTCGGTTTCCCTTAATTTTTAAGTTTTATTTTTTCATTGCTCTCGATTTTCCATGAATTAGCTAAAGCTATTGCTAGATTCTTTTAAACCGTGACTAGTGGAGAGGAGTTGGCTGGTTGTGGTGCAGACCTGGAGAGGCAGCAGCTAGCATCCCGAAAGCAAGGCAAAAACAAGAGACTTACTCTGTTCTCCTCTGTTTCATGAACCTTGTACTGTTCATCATTTTGTTGCTGTAATTTTGCATTAATCTCTTTTTTGTTGTTGCTAGTGGAAGAGATCAAAGCAGAAGCTATTTACACAAGATCGAGAGCAGCAGGACACTGAAGGAGGCAGTGCAAGACCAGTTCGTGGAGGATAACGTTTCCTGCTAGCTGGACAGAGGTTGCGCACACCAATAGTAGCACGGAATCGGGAGCAGAAGCCGGACATGCCTTCAGTACAAGCAGTTGGAGCAGACTTGGATGAGACATGGAGTGCAGGACAGAACAGAAAATGGGAGTTGGACATGCCTTGGTGGCAAAAGCAGGTAGAGACGTGCAGGGGCTGTATTGCGTGCAGGACAGAACCAAGAATGGGAGCTGGACAAGCATGGAGCAAAAGTAAACTTAGCCTAGAGCAGAGGACAAACCGAGAGGCATGGACAGACTGGATGCAGCAGAGTTAGTGAGAGTTACTGAACTGATAACAAGATGGACAGCAGCACCTGGAGAGCAAAATGAATGAAGCAAACCGAGAAGATCATGCACAGTAGCATTGCAAATTGGGACCACTTTGATGTTTTGCAAGTTGATTAAGGCTTGTTTGGCATTTATCTTATGTACATTAATCCATTTTTCTTGATTAGTTCATGAATTAGATTTAATGTGTTCTTAGTTCATTTTTATTTTATCATGCATTAGTTAAGTTAGATTAAATTAGTTACATGCATTAGTTAGATTTCATTGCTTAATTAGTAATTAGATAGAATTAGGAGTAAAGTAGAATTAATATTTTAGACATTTAGGCTTGTAGTTATTTTCTTAATTTTTCTAGGATTTTATTTCTTTAATTTTTAAGTTAGTTTAATTTGCATTTTGATTAAGTAGTTTAATTGCATTCTAGGATTGTTCAAATTTAGCTTCATTAATTCTGCATCTTTATTTTAGCATTTTATTTTAATTGCGTTAATTAGGTTTAACTGTTTTAATTACTGTTTTAATTAACCGGTAGTTAATTAGGCTAACCAACTTCTCTGAGGGACGACAACTCGAGACTCAAATCCCATTATTATTTGTACGACCTGTGCACTTGCGGAATATACCTTTAGGGCGTAGCAGCTATTCTTATTTAGATACAATATGTTCAATTGTATATACCTTGAAATGATGGGCAGTAGCGGATATCAAGAATGCAGTACTCAGTCGCCTCAACATCTACTGGAGGAAATCTATGTAGGAAAATGAAAGGGGTGAGCACATCAAGCTCAGTAAGGCAATCCTACGAATAAATAGGCAACCATACTACCTACATGAACGTGGTGCCGTGCCTAAACTACCCTTTCTCCACACATTTCAAAATCGATGCTACAATTCATGATGTTATGATGTCATGTAAAACAAGTTCACATATGGATTTCAAAAGCATGGAAAACTCGACATGCAAATCCATTTAAAACATTTCATTCTTGTTAAAATTTCACAACACAGTCAGGACTCAACCCCTCCCTCGGGTGTTCCTGACTCACACAAAATCATGAAATCAAATGCTTTTCAAAGCAATAGTGTCATGCGATACAATGAATATCATGTAAAACCAGTTTACATCATTCATGGTTTTAAATAGCATGGAAATAACATCATGCAAATTCAGTTTAAAGACCAGTTTCATTCTCATCAAAATCTTATCTCAGTCAGGATCTAACCCCTCCCTCGGGTGATCCAGACTCACACAAAAATCCACAAAACGAGTTTCTCAAAACATTAACATGCGAGACTAGGCAATATGTGTATATCTCAAGCAAATAACTAGGACTATGGCCATATATCCTCGTGATCCCACTGCTACACGGATCCTAGTGTGCGGGGTCTCACCACTATCGGGAACCGCCCCGAGAGGTGGGTTAGTCCATCCCGTCGGTCCTGCATGATCACTCGCATCCAAAGATGCCACACATCCGAAGATGCCACCTAATCAATCCCAACACGGTACAGCGTACTCCATGCTACTTGCATGGTACAACGTACTTCGTGGACCCATATCTCATATCCATACTCATGCCCTGTCTCAAAATGCACATGTGAGCCTATTTAATCGACGTGACACACAGTCTACCCGACGCTCCAAGCACGACTCATCGTATGTTCTCATAAAACCAGTGCGAGCGATGCTCCAGCACTCTCATAAAATCAAGGAAAATCTCGTGCGAGCTAAGCTCCAGCACGCATTTCATAAAATCTCATAAGATTAGTGCGAGCTAAGCTCTAGCACTCTATCAAAATCATGTAAAACTAGTGCGAGCTAGGCTCCAGCACTCTGTCATAACAATTCAAGTGAAAATCTATTGCGAGTTAGACTCAAGCACCCTGTCACGAAAATCATGTAAAAATCTGGTGCGAGTTAGACTCCAGCACCGTGTCACGAAAATCATGTAAAAATCTGGTGCAAGTTAGACTCCAGCACCCATGCATGTAAAACTCTAGTGCGAGCTCTTGCTCCAGCACTAATGCATACATCACATAAATCAAAAACTCGTGTGAGCTGAGCTCTAGCACGTCACATTTCTATAAAATCATGTAGACGACTACATTTCTCAAATCAATTTGATTAAAGTTATGCAATGCTGTGCATTTTATTTAAAAGTTAGCCAGCCTACCCATGCATGTGTCAAAACACCTCAAGAACAAGCAACGACCTCTTGTTCTTGCTCCTCCCAACTTTTCCTAAATTTGAAAATTTTACCCTCATAAGGGTATTTTGGTAATTTGTCCATCTGGGGCACTAAAATTTTTATCTTAAATCTAGACCCTTCAGACAATTTAAGAGACTGCAAATGAAGTTGAAATTGCGTAAAGTTACCTCTAGTAGTCCGTAAAATTCCCTTACCTGGAATCACGTGCGAGCTTATCCTGTCTCGACCGTACCAGGTCTCTCAGTCCAATTCGCTCCAAACCAAATCTACGGAGCTGCATATAACCACGTATTTGGGTCAATTCTAATATGCTTATCAGTATTTCACTAATACTGATCGAATCTAAAACACTGGGCCCGTTTTACTTTATTGGGCCCGATTTCATCTTAATGGGCCTCGACCCATTTTCAGCCTGTTTTCACTTATTAAATCCCTTCTTCGGGTCTATTGGGCTCTCAATACCCATTGGGCTTCGTTCCAAACTCTATGGATAGACTATATATCATTTACGACAATTAATTCAAAAATCCCAATATAATTCACTAAATACGGAATTAAATCCGAAATTCGTAAAATAAATCCTTAATACGCGAATAATTACATAAATTATCGTAAATGAGCTTTACTTACCGGAGATTATGCGATGGTGCGTAAATCAAAGTTCGACTGCGCTCACGCATATGATTTATCGTCAAACTGCACAATTTATATTTAATTCTGAGTTAATTTTTTGATCAAATATAATTTAAATAAATTTCTCGAAAATCAAATCGATCACTTTTGACCTCGTATCGACTTACCCGAAGTCTGGTGTATCCCCAAAAATTCTCATTTTTTTCCTTTTTCTCTTTTCTTCCTTTTTCTCCTTGGCTGAACCAGTCCGGTCCAGTTCAGCGCAGAAGTTTCCTCACTGAACCGCCGACCGGTTCAGGCTTCCTTTGGTCATTTCGACTTCGTCCGACCAGTTCTTCGATCGATTCCACTGCCGTTCGACGCGTCTTGGCTAGGGGAACACTCGACTGGCCACGATCGGACCCAACTCCCGTCGGTGGCCGTCAGATTCTCTCTTCTCCCTCTCGGCCTTCTCTCCCTCGATCCGTCGGATTCCGACGTCGGTGGAGCACGTCCCACCAGTGCTGGCTTGTCTGGTGGTCTCTTCTTCCTCGTCGGTCTTCTCGGTTTCATCTTCAGTTTAGTTTTCTCTCTCTCCTCGCGTTTTTCAATTCTGTTTCATTTTTTTTAATATATTTTTATTATTATTTTAATCATTAAAATAATAATAAAAATCCCAAAAGTATTCCAAAAAATTATATTAAATTCATTTAATCCATAAATGAATTTATCAGCCCGATTTTACCTTTTCGGTATATTTTTTGATTATTTTCAGGATAATTTTTCGAATTAAAAATTATGATTAATTCTAATTAATTCTCATAAATTTCAATAAATTTATATCTAGATCAATTGGACTCGAAATTAACTATTTTCCTCGTTATTGATCCAAATTTTCATAAATTCCATATTTTAAATTAAATTTTCTTATCGAATTTATATCGGGTTTCGATCTTTTGACTGTTTTACCCTTCTACACGTTCGGGACCAATTCAGTCCAACTTCCCTTCATAAACACTTACTCATTTCGTGTTTTAAATCCTCATCTCCAATCTGAATCTCATTCGTTTAAACTTGTAACCATTTTCAATCCTTTATAAGAAATTACGATATAATTTTGGGTCTTACAGTTGTCACTTGTATAAAACGTGCTGGAGCTTAGCTCACACACTGATTTAAATTATGATGATGTTTTGTAAACCGTACTGGAGTTTCTGCTCGTACGTGGATTTCGAGTGGATTTCGAGTGGTTTTCTTATGCACATAACCGTACTGGAGCTATACTCGTACATGGTTTTCTCAAGGATTTATGCATAAATATCGTAATAGAGCGTTGCTCATATGAGGAGGTCTATCTATGATGAATGAATGGTGCTAGAGCTTAGCTCGCACAGGTTTTCACATTGTGGTATGTATGATGTCGTTGTGAGGGTAATACGAATTGGTGTTCAGGGAACCCAAAAGGGGCAAGTAAGGCCATGAGGGGCTAGGACCTGACATTAAGAAAAATATACTCCCACATGCACTTGAGACTGAGTAGGTTACACGTGGATTAGGGTAGATAAGACCTACGGCTGGCACCCCCAACCATGATGTGGGTCCGCGGAGTATGTTGTATCATGTACATCACATAGAGTACGTTGTACCACGTGATTGAGTTACTGATGAGAAAGTTTGGCGAAGAACTAATCCACCTTCGTTCCAGCATGATACCCCACACACCAGGATATGTGTGGTCTGTGATGATTTATGACATAGTTGGCCAACATAGTCCCTTGAGATATAGTGACCTGTCTCACCTAATATTACATAGTACCATATGGTTTTTATACATGATTGTGATTGTGATTGTCCAGGGTAGACCTGAGGGAGGGGTCGAGACTTGTGGGATTTTGATTGAGAAATGCTAATGATATTTGTGATAGAGAAATGATGGTGATGGGATTTTAACGTTGTTTGAGAAAGAGATGAATTTAAAAAGGACGTTTCTTAAATGAATTTTCCTTTTGTGATGAGTTTTAATGCGAATGAGCATGAAATGGTTTTACATGTTGATATTTTCATGTTTTATTCCTATTTACATGATTTTCGAATACATGATATATGTATATACATGTGGCATAGTTTTATGTCCTCATGCTCCGATTATAAACTGTTATGCATATCACTATCAACATGTAGAAAGAGTAGTTATCTATCATGCTTGCATTATTGCCTTACGAAGCGTGTGGTTGCTCATCCCTATCTATTTCCCCTCTTTATAAAACGTACATAGCAGCCCAGTGAGGACTGAGGCGTTGTATTTTGGACATCCACTGCTTTCATCGCCAAAAGGTATACACATAGGGAATTCTTTTTGTATCTAAACATGTAAAGGCACAGTAGTCATTTTATATTATAATGTGGGGGATGTAAAAGTTAGAAAACGTGTCATGTATAAGTGTACGACTTAACTATCAAATGAATGACACTTCTTTAGCTTAATTTGAGAATGAATGATGAGTGATGATTATTATTGACTCGCAGCCCAACTGTGTAGTGGTGTGTTTTTTCACGACAGGGTAAGGAAAGGAAAATACGAAAAATTTATAGTGATTTTTGATTAAAAAGGATAAAATGGGACGTGACAAAGATTGGTATCAGAGCCGAGTTGGCCTGATGTGAGTCAGTAATAAAACTTAGGAAAATTACATCCCCATATTATTATGCTTTTGTTTAGATATAATTGTGTATACCATGATGGATTGAGTCTAATAAGTGATTGTGAATACAGGAAGTTAGGTATTATGCCTGTTACACGTCGAGGTAGAGGGCGGGAGCACATGCTACAGGCTGTAGAGGTGGGCCTGAAAGTCATGCTAAACCACAAACTGACTAGGCTCCTCAAAACCCTATTGAGAGACCAGGGGATATTGAGGCACGCTTCGCTAGGATAAAGTGGAGTATTGAGAGCCAAGTGGAGATAGTCACACAGGCATTGGGTGCC
This sequence comes from Firmiana major, assembly GCA_033439115.1. Classification (NCBI taxonomy): domain Eukaryota; kingdom Viridiplantae; phylum Streptophyta; class Magnoliopsida; order Malvales; family Malvaceae; genus Firmiana; species Firmiana major. The sequence goes on from CM065899.1 coordinate 42,283,587, forward strand.
GGTGATAGACGAGGTCCCGGAGTACAGCGTACTACTGGACAGGCAGCTACAGAGGTGGAGAGACCTCAGACTATAGATACTGCTACTGTTACTGCAGGATAGAGCTTCTTCCATCGCTCCACAGTCGAGCGATAGCGATTTGGGGTAAAGGACCCGGTTGTTACGGAGGATGGGGTGTATGAGATGGAGAAGTTGTACAGATTTTTCAGATGTACATCAGCTGAGAAAGTGGCATTTTCCATATTTATGCTAAAAGGTGAGGTAGAACACTGGTTGAGATCCACAGAGTCTATTTTGAGGGCTTGACACTCCGAGGTCACCTGAGAGATATTCTTGGAGGCCTTCAGGAGGCAGTACATCCCAGCCATCGTACAGAGGAAATTACGGATGGAATTTATGAATTTGGTTCAGGGGAACTGTACTGTGGATGAATATGAGTCAAGATTTATGTCTTTGGGGAGATACAACCCAAATACGATGGGTAGTGAAACTCAGAAAGTCCAAAAGTTCGTTGATGGATTGAGATTGGTCATTCGGACTAAGTTCGCTCCCTTTGACATTCATACTTATGAGAAGGCAGTGCACAGGGCACAGTTATACGAGCAAAACTTTGAGAAGAATGCCTCCGAGCTTGGAAAAATTACTGTCAAGAGAGATAGAGATTAAAAGAGATCTGGGATGGATAGAATGGCCAAAAAAAGGAGGCCAAAGATCTTTCGAGAAGAGACCTAAGATTGAGGAGGTGCAGGAGAGAGCTGCTAGACCTCCCGTGTACCCGACTTTGACTGCACCTAGGGGTATGGTTATTGGAGGACGAGACCTACTACTGATCAGTGTAGGAGATGTGGCGAATACCATGGGACTAGACCATGTCAGACACCCCCTTTTCATGTTATAGGTGTGGGAAGCCTTGACATATTTCGAGATATTGTTCTGAGATGAATGAGGTTACCCCATAGAAGGGCAAGGAGCCAGAGAGAGCTCTAGTTAAGATAGCTACCCCGAGGAAGAGGGCCATGGCTGAAGAAAAATGAAAATAGGCAGTGGGTGTGTCCAGAGGAAGAGTACATGCACTGGATTAGGACACTACAGATGCTTCGACAGATGTGATTAAAGGTACCATCCTAATATTTGATTTAGAAGCATTGGTATTGTTTGATCTTGGTGCCACGCATTCCTTCATATCACCTTCCTTTGCACATAAATTATTGAAGCATGTGAAACCTACATTGTTGGATAAAATGTTGATGATTTTCACACCCATGAACGATAGTCAATTAACTAAGCATGTATGTAGGAATTGTAAGTTGAAGATAGAGGGAAAGGAAATGACTGCTGATTTAATTTTATTGAATATGAATGATTTTGATGTAATATTGAGAATGGATTGGTTGGCTGCCAATCATGTTGTTATGGATTGTCATGTTAAAACATTGATGTTTCCTGAGATAGAAAATCATGTTGTAAGATTTGTGAAATGAAATGAAAGAACATAACCATGATAAATGAAAAGAGTATGATTTTATTTAATCTACTTGAGAGATGAATTTATTTGTTTATGTTGAATATTGATGTGATGACTTCTGACACTAACGGTGGAAAGAATGATGTGAAGGGTTCATTGCATACGTGCTTGACATAGATAAGGCACACCCGGAATTGAGAGACATACCAGTGATTGTAGAATTTCCTAATGTCTTTCCGGACGATTTACCAAGGCTACCACCTGAAAAGGAAATGGAATTTTACATAGAGTTAGTACCTGGTACCGAGCCGATATCTAAACCACCGTATAGAATAGCTCCGATTGAGCTGGAACAGCTAAAGAAATAATTGCAAGAGTCGCTAGAGAAGGGGTTTATTAGGTTGAGTGTCTCACCTTGGGGAGCACCAGTTCTATTTGTAAGGAAGAAGGTTTGAAGCCTCCGACTGTGTATAGATTACCGGTTGTTGAATAAGGCCACCATTAAGAACAAGTACCCCCTTCCACGCATAGATGATTTGTTGGATCAGCTTCAAGAAGCACAGGTCTTTTTTAAGATAGATCTACAGTCAGGGTTCATCAGTTAAGGATACGGAGTGGAGATGTACCCAAGACAGCATTTCGTACCCGTTATGGCCACTACGAGTTTTTAGTTATGCTGTTCAGATTGACAAATGTCCCCGTAGTATTTATGGCACTGATGAATGATTTATTCAAGCCATACCTGGATAAGTTTGTGATTGTGTTTATTAATGATATATTGGTCTATTCCAAGTCCAGAGAAGATCATGAGGAGCACTTGAGAGTACTTCTACAGACCCTCCGAGAGAAAGAATTATATGCCAAACTCAGCAAGTGTAACTTTTGGTTAGAGCAGATTTCATTCTGGGTCATGTTGTGTCAAAGGATGGGGTATCAGTGGATCCATCCAAGATAGAGGCAGTTGTACAGTGGGAACAGCCCAAGACAGTTATTGAGATTAGAAGTTTTTTGAGATTGGCAGGTTATTATCAAAGATTTGTAGAGGGTTTCTCCAGACTAGCTACTTCATTGACACGTCTTACGCGGAAGGATGTTAAGTTTATGTAGGATGAAGCATGTGAGAGGAGTTTTGAGAAGCTTAAGCATCGATTGACCACTGCTCTGATTCTCACCATTCCTATCAGCTCAGGAGGTTTCTTAGTGTATATGGATGCATCACACTAGGGATTGGGTTGTGTGCTTATGCAGGATGGGAAGGTAGTTGCCTATAGATCTAGACAGTTGAAAGATCACGAGAGGAACTACCAGACACATGATTTGGAGTTGGTGGCTGTAGTGTTTACTTTGAAAATATGGCGCCACTATCTTTATGGTGAGAAATTTCAAGTTTTTACAAATCATAAAAGCCTTAAGTACCTGTTCTCGCAGAAATAGTTAAATATGAGACAAAGGAGATAGCTCGAACTCCTTAAGGGTTATGATTGTGAAATCATGTACCACCCAAGCAAGACGAATATAGTCGTTGATGCCTTGAGTAGGAAGAACCTCGGGTTGGTGTCTTATATGATGGTACGAGAACACGAGTTGTTGGAATAATTTACAAACCTCAATTTGGATGTAACCCCACCTGGATCAGAGAGAGTGGATATCATGGCTAGTATGAGATTAGAGCCAGAGTTGATTGGTCGTATTCGACAGGCTCAGCAGAGTGATCGACAGTGTATCGATTGGTTGAGTCAGATACATGCAGGTGTGGGTATTGATTTTGAGTTGAGTATAGATGGCTTAATGAGGTTCAGAGACAGAGTATGTGTTCCTGAGGATCCTGAGATCAGGAGACTGATTTTATCAGAGGCTCACTCATCGAAGTACACGATACATCCGGGGAGTACCAAGATGTATCAAAACCTTCGAAAGGTTTATTGGTGGTCTGGAATGAAGAGAGACACTACAGAATATGTCGCTAACTGTCTTGTTTTTCAATAGGTAAAGGTAGAGCATCAGAACCCTGCAGAGTTATTGCAACCTCTACCGATACCGACATGGAAGTGGGAGCATGTCACCATGGATTTTGTGATGGGATTCCGAGGGCCCGTAGAGGTCATGATGTCATATGAGTTATTGTGGATCGGTTGACTAAGTCAGCCCATTTCTTAACTATGAGAGCTACCAATACTCTGAGTCAGTTGGCGAACCTATATGTTCGAGAGATAGTACAGCTACATGGTGTTCCAATGAGCGTTGTTTCTAATAGGGATGCCGGCTTCACTTCCCATTTTTGAGAAAAATTTTAGGAAGCGATGGGGACCCAATTGAGTTTTAGCACCACTTTTCATCCTCAGACAGATGGGCAGTCAGAGAGGACTATACAGACCCTGGAGGATATGTTGAGAGCATATGTGCTGGAATTTAGAGGCTCCTGGGATGATCACTTGCAGCTAGCCGAGTTTGCCTATAATAACAGCTATCATATGATTATCGGGATGGCACCCTATGAGGCACTGTATGGACGCAAATGTCGATCCCCCATTGGATGGGAGGAGGTTGGTGAGAGATAGTGTTTCGCTCCTGACTTAGTGCAGCAGGCATCTAAAGACGTCTAATTGATATGTGAGAGATTACAGATAGCTCAGAGCCAGTAAAAGAGTTATGCATACAAAAGACAAAGACCACTAGAGTTTGATGTGGGTGAGTTGGTATTTTTAAGAGTTTCACCTTCGAAGGGTATTATGAGATTTGGTAAGAAGGGCAAGCTGAGCCCTAGATATATCAGACCCTTCAAGATATTGGAGAGAGTGGGAGATAAGGCGTACAGGTTGGCGTTGCCACCAGAGTTGGCAAATGTTCATAACATCTTCCACGTCTCTATGCTTCAGAAGTATCACCCGGACCCGGCACATGTGATAAGGTATGTGCCATTAGAGCTCAATAAGAGTATGACATATGTTGAGAAGTCGGTTCGGATATTGGATAGAAAAGAGGTGTTAAGGATAAAAAAAATCCCCTTAGTGAAAGTGTTTTGGTAACATCATACTCCGGAGGAAGCCACATGGGAATTGGAAAGCATAATGCAAGAGAAGTACCCGAAGTTTTTTTGAGATAACTTAAATCTAATTTGGAGGACTAAATTCTTTGAAGGAGGGGAGGAATGTAAGACCCGTATTTCATATGTAACCTTATGACTTCGTACGTATGTCTATGTACATGTAATGTGAGTCATAAGTGATGTAAAGTCCATAAAATCGATGTACACCCTTGTAATATGAGTTGGGAATTTACACACAAGTTGCATTATGTATGAATATGAAGAAATGGACTTTTGGATGTGATGAATGCGAGTGGAATACAAAATGAGTACTGCAGCAAATGGAATGAAGTTGCATAAGTTGCATAAACCTTTATACTTCCATTTAGTTTTGTATTGTATACCTTTGGTTATACAATGAATGCACACAAGTTTTAATGTGTATAAAGTATGAATGGATGTCATTTTCAAGTCTTAAAGGTGGTTGGATGAGAAAATGACAATGGCAGCAAAATTAAGGATATTTTGTTTGAGTTACTGCAGAAAATTACAGCAAAATCTGGAAAATATGAATGCCAGATCGATCTCATAGAAGGAAAGATCGATCTGGAAGAGCCAAAAATGCTCTAGATCGATCTGTTAAGCATTCTGTGTAGAAGGAATCGATCCCCTGAAGGGCCAGATCGATCTCCAAATGCTACTGACTTGGAGAAGATCAATCTCACCCTTGGAGTAGATCGATCTCCTTAAGCTACTGCCTCAAACAGATCGATCTCATGCCTCGACAGATCGATCTCATAGGCTTAAAATGGCGTTCTAAAAGGCTTACAACAGGGGAAGATCGATCCTTAACCTAGGGAGATCGATCTCATCAAGCAATTTCTATAAAAGGAGCAGTTAAAATCTGTAATTCAGGGAAACAACCCCCATTTCCTCCACTTCCAATCTAAAACCTAGCTTTCTCACTCTTAAATCCACCCATTTTCATAGAGATTTGAGGGAAAGCTAGTAGATACAAAGTTCTTCACATCCAAGAGAAGAAGAACATACTTTGGAATCAAAGCCTCATTTGTTAGATTAAAGGAGCAAGGGACATTTTCATTTGGAGCAAGAAGAGAAACTAGATTGGTAAGTTTCTAATACTTCAGCCCAAGTACATTTGTCTATTTATTGATTTTGGAGTTGATTTGTATGTGTATTGATGGTTAAAACTACCTAGGATGTGATGGAACTAGTGTGACCTAGAAAATAGAATGAGTTAGTGTGAAAGAATGAAATTTGGATGAGTTGGTGATTTATAGATTTTGCTAAGTTGTTATTGAAGTAATGTGAATGATTTGAAATGGTTAAATGAAGTTACATTGTGAGGATAGTCAATTTATGAAAATGAGTATATAAGATGTTTGATGAAATGCCATAGTGAAGAAATTGATTAAATATGAACACTATGAGCTTAATATCAATTTAATATCGATATAGTATGAATCAATAGGCGTAAAAGAATAAATAGACTCAAGATATGAGTAGAACAATAAAAACTAGGCCTTATAAGTGTTAATGGAGGCTATAGGTTGAATCGACTATAACAAACACAAGAATTGTGTTGTATTGGACTAAATTGGTGCGATATACGATTGTGTACAGTTCTGGAGAGTTCGTTAGAGACAAATTGAACCGCACAAGTTAGCAGCTCTAAGGAAAGTGGAATCACGCGACATGATTCCAGGTAAGGGAATTCTGTGAGTATATAGAGATCGCTGTTCGTGCTTTGAACTCGTTAGTGAATATAGGGCGTTATAAATTGCATGATTGTTTAAGGAAATGATTGTTGATATGTGTGAATAGCTGCAAGTATTTGTATGGGATTTGGTTCGAAGTGGATTTTATAAAAAAGGGATAGTAAGGCTAATAATTATATAAATCACGTGTTTTGATGTTTTACGAAAACACATTGCTTTTTTTTTTTTAACAAAACAATGGATAGGCTGGCTAATGTTTGAATGCTTTTCTGAAATAGCACATGTGAGGTGCTAAACACGGTTTTGGGATTGTCTTGGTTGATTATGAGCCGCCTATCGTGTTTATGTGAATTAAATCGTGCTGGAGCCTCGCTCGCACTAGATTTTGATGCTGTCACTTGTATAAAACGTGCTGGAGCTTAGCCGCACCCTGATTTAAATTATGATGATATTTTGTAAACCGTACTAGAGCTTCTGCTCGTACGTGGATTTCGAGTGGTTTTCTTATGTACATAATCGTACTAGAGCTATGCTCGTACGTGGCTTTCTCATGGATTTATGCATAAATGTCGTACTAGAGCGTTGCTCATACGAGGAGGTTTATCTATGATGCATGAATCATGCTAGAGCTTAGCTCACATAAGTTTTCACACTGTGGTATGTATGATGCGATGGTGAGGGTAATACGAATTGGTGTTCAGGGAACCCTAAAGGGGCGAGCAAGGCCATGAAGGGCTAGGACCTAACATTAAGAAAAATATACTCCAACGTGCACTTGAGACTGAGTAGGTTACACGTGGATTGGGGTAGATAAGACTTACGACTGGCACCCCTAACCATGATATGGGTCCACGGAGTACGCTGTACCGTGTACATCACAAGGAGTACGTTTTACCGCGTGGTTGAGTTACTGATGAGAACGTCTGGCGAAGAACTAACCCACCTTCGTTCCAGCATGATACCCCGCACACCACGATCTGTGTGGTCTGGGATGATTTATGACATAGTTGGCCAACATAGTCCATTGAGATATAGTGACCTGTCTCACCTAATATTACATAGTACCACATGGTTTTTATACATCAGTGTGATTGTGATTGTTCAGGGTAGACCCGAAGGAGGGGTCGAGACTTGTGGGATTTTGATTCAGAAATACTAATGATATTTGTGATAGAGAAATGATTGTGATGGGATTTTAACGTGGTTTGAGAAAGAAATGAATTTAAAAAGGACGCTTCTTAAATGAATTTTCCTTTTCTGATGAGTTTTAATGCGATTGAGCATGAGATGGTTTTACATGTTGATATTTCCATGTTTTATGCATATTTACATGATTTTCAAATACATGATATATGTGTATACATGTGGCATAGTTTTATTTCCTCATTCTCTGATTATAAATGATTATGCATATCACTATCAGCATGTAGATAGAGTAGTTATCTACCATGCTTGCATTATTGCCTTGTTGAGCGTGTGGTTGCTCATCCTTCTCTTTTTCCCCTCTCTACAAAGCGTACATAGCAGCCTAGTGAGGACTGAGGCGTTGTATTTTGGACATCCGCTGCTTCCATCGCTAAAAGGTATACACACAGGGAATTCTTTTTATATCTAAACATGTAAAGGCACAGTAGTCATTTTGTATTGTAATCTTGGGGATGTAAAAGTTAGAAAACGTGTCATGTATAAGTGTATGACTTAACTATCAAATGACTGACATTTGTTTTGCTTAATTTGAGAATCAATGATGAGTGATGATTATTATTAACTCACAGCCCAACTGTGTAGTGGTGAGTTTGTTCACGACAGGGTAAGTAAAGGAAAATGCAAAAAATTTATAGTTATTTTTTGTTAAAAAGGATAAAATGGGTCGTGACATATAGGTTGATTGTTAAGTGTAGTTGACGATGAGAATAATTGGTGGGATCAAAATTGAGAGATGATTAAATTTGAATGTATGAAATTGGCATGCATATGAAGTGTTTGTACAAATGCCTAAATGAACTTGGATGATGGCATGGAACATGCATGCAATGTGTTTGTTAAAACGCCTAAGTAAGAATGGTTGTGAATGTAGACTTCATCCACCAAGTGTTTGATGAAATGTCACAATGGCCAAGCTTACATAATGGATGGCCCAAGATGGACTACTGGGCTTAATGGATTAATGGGCCTTAAAGGAAATAAGTAGAAAAATTTAATTGGGCTTAAAATAGGATTAGGCCCAGTAAGTGAGCAATTCGGCCCATGTAGGTTAATTAAGCCCAAAACTTTGATTTGATCATAAACGAAGTGTATACGGGTCTATAAGGACTAATAAAAATGATTGGTAATTTTTTGCAGCCCCGAGAGATAAAATTATAGCTAAGCGGATTGATTGACTGACGGTGCTGGGATAGTAGCACAACAGTCCATCATGTGAGGTAAAGGAAATATGTAAGCTGTTGAGGTAACTGTACATACACAAATTTGACTTCTCATAGATAGATAAATACTATAGGATAAGTAGCTATCGTAATATCGAGGTTTAAGCCTAGTGATAGAAACCACCTAATACTGTCCCTAATCACAGTCTGAACTGCACCATAATTATATGTACACTGCACTAGTGCATGAACTGTATGTTTTTTGTACATTACTGGTTACTATTACTTATAACTGAAAAAACGATAGGTTAGCTCATGTTTCTATTATCTGCATAAAGTCACACGGGTTTTAAAGTTAAGCGTGCATATGTGGGGGAAATTCCATGGATGGGTGACCATACGGGAAGTCCCTACCCACGCTACTTTTTAAATACTATTTTGAGTACCGCACACCGTTTTAGCACTGGTTTTGAGTTAATCGAGCCATCTATTGATTTTATGGGAAAATTGTACTTGGATGATGTGTCGACTGTGTGTTACACTATTGGGCTTGCACTTCATTTGAGACAAGGCACTGGATGTTCACATAGAACTGGGGTGATAAATCCCTAGCCAATCCAGGCACTCTCAGTCTTATTTTAGTCCAAGGAGTACGTCGTACCGTGTGATTTACATGTAAGTACGTTGTACCATGTTTTCAGTCTTCAAACTTCTGAGGGCCGAAGGGTTGCTGACCACTTCCCACGGCAATAAATATCCTTGCACACCTAATCAGTGATGCTTGGAATCACTAACTATGGTCATATATCTTCCCTTTATGGGATACTGTTTACTGTATGCTCTACCTAGTCTCCACTGTTTCAATTACTGAATAAACTGAATAACTATATGTTTTCTATTTTGTACCGAATTTTTAATGTTCCCACTATAAGATCCTTATACACTGCATGTATTAATTTTCTATCTTACTGTTATTGTTTCCGTAAATATGAACATTTTACTACATGGCATGACATTACAAGCATGTAGATAGTATGGTTATCCACTTGCTTACATGCTTACCTTAATGAGCATGTTAAGCTCACTCCTTTACTTTCCCTCTCCACAAATTATTTGTAATAGTGTGAGCCCTGTTGTAGTCCTGTGTTTCTGATAATTCTATATTTTTAGAATTATTTATGCTTAATTTCCTAATTAATTATTTAAATCCCCAATTTATTTTGTTAATTATCCCCTTTATTTAATTAAAATTCTCATGTTTGCAGATAAATTAAATCCGGATGAATTTTGAATATTTCGGTAGAAAATGGACCGAATTTGGACTAAAATCGAGATTGAGCCACGCGGATAACACGAGCCATGCCACCTAGCACATCCAATTGGACAAGAAGATCGATGACATGGAAATATCTTTTCAAGGAGCCAATGGTGTGATGACAAGTGGCCAAAAAAATGCCAACTCATTTAGGATGGAAAATTACAATTTTACCCCTAGTGTGTTTATAAATAGAAAAAGATGGCAATTGAAGGGGGAGGTAATTTTTAGGGTAGATTATCTTTTAGGTTATTTTCTAAGCTTCCTTTGTTAGGAATTTCCAAGTAGCTTTTTCTCAACAATCAATTTCACTGTTCATGACATTTTTTCTTAATGTTTTATGAAGTTTTTCATTTTTTTCTTTGCTTGGTTACTTGTAGTTCATTGTATCAAAAGTATTTCCTTTGCATTTGAGTCAATGAAAGTTAATGGAAAATGTTTGCCTCTCTTTTTCTCATTCTCGATTTTCTTCAACTATGATTGTTTTTGTTAAACCATGTTTTATTTTTCTCATTCTCGGTTTATTATCTTCTTGAGTATTCGGGTGACAGTTTTTAATTTTCTTTTTTTTTCATTAATTCTTCTCCATTTCGGTTCTGGTGCCTTGATGTGGATGGATGTTGAACATTATTCCACATCAAGAGCAATGTGGAATCATGTTGGAAAAGAAATTGATGCAAACCGAGGGTGATGGATTCCCGGTTCATGTGCATTCGGGTATTGTTAGCTTGGTTAATTTTTCAGTTGTCAATCTTCACTTAGTTCTTTTAGTTTTTTAACTTTTATCTAGTAATGCATTGTTATTTGATTTTCCTTGTGTCATTTGACTTTGTTTGCAATACACAGAAGCCATTATTTACTACATATTCATGCTTGCTTCCGTTTCTATTTACTGCATTCTCCCTTCTCGGTTTCGTGTTTGTGCATCACTACATTTCCTTTTTTTATTCCTTTAGTTAGTTATTTATTTACATCTTGCTTATTGTTACTTATTGTCCCCGTGCATCACAAAGCAGGGACTGAGCACACCATGGCAGTGATCGGGAATTACAAATGCACTCTTTTATGCTCTGTTTTGAGTTTTTAATATTGTTCACTTTCACTTTTCTGGTCATTTATGTATTATTTCATTGAGCCAATTCAGTTCTGCTATAGCCTTGGATTCCACAAACTGAAGCTAGTGCATAGCAGTAGCAAGACACCGAGGAACAACAGCTGAACTGGTGTCAAGAGTAGTGGTTGCACGAATCAGCAGCAGCTAAACCTGGAGCAGAAGCAGGCAGCAGGCGTGCACTGATCTGGAGCAGAAGTTTGCAGGACAAGCAGCAATGGAAAAAGCAAACCTCGCCTGGACAGCACTTGATGAAGACAGCAGGCCTAGAATCGAGAAGCAGAATGAGAGTAGCTGGAACTGAAACAGCTGGGTTGAAGCAAAGCAGAAGCTATCGACACGAACAACAGCCTGGAGCAGAACGAGATCAGCTAGAGGGCCTGTGCAGTTAGATGGCTAACCTCGAGCAGCCTGGAGCAACTTGCAGTGTCAGTATTGCATGACAGACTGAGAATGGAGGCCGAACAGCAGGCAAAAGCTTGGACTAGAGGACAAACCGAGCACCACATGGAAACCAGAAAATGAAGAAATGAAGAATGAACAGTGAATGGAGGGATATGGATTATTTAAATTCGTTAAGGCCTTGTTTGGCGATCTAAATTGTTATTTCATGCTTGTAGTTTTAATTTTTAATTAGTTGTTAGCAATTGGTAGGTTAGTTTTAATAACTTTGCATATTAAGTTAATTTGTAGTGTTAATCTTTAGTTAGTAGTTGATTTCATATTATATGTTTAGGATTATATTTTGGTTTAGTATTTTATTAGTGGTATTTAGAATTAATTTAGATTTAATGTGTTTCATGCATTTTTAGTTTAGCCTTCATTTGTATTAGATTTCTAGTTTAGTTTAATTTGCATTTTTAGTAAATTAGCTTAATTGCATGCATATTTTATTTTAGGTTAGTTTAATTGTAGTTTAATTAATTTTATTTCTTTATTTCCATATTTGCATTTTATTTGAATTGCGTTAATTAGCTTTAACTATTTTAATTTCTTTTGTAGGTTTTTTTATTTTAATTGCATGGAGCACTGTAAGTAATTTTGCTCGGTTTTATTTAGTTCTTTTTATTTTATTGCTTTCCAGTATTTTTAACTTTAGACTTAGTAGATCACCCACCTTAATCTCATAATTTGTTAGAATATACTTAGGGTAAAATTAACCGGTAGTTAATTAGGCTAACCAACTTCTCTGAGGGACGATAACTCAGGACTCAAATCCCATTATTACTTGTACGACCCGTGCACTTGCGGACAATACCCTTTGGGCGTGTCAGTTTCTTTTGAGGAATACTAAGCGCTCACAGCTTCTCCAGTTGCGCAAAGGTATACACGCTTATGATTCTTTTTGTATCTAAACATTCAATTGCGCAGTGATGTATATAAGTAGAACATTGGGGATGTAGACACATGTAATTACAATTATCTGAAATGGATGTATAAGGTTTAATGAAAGTTAACTTTGTTAATGGTGTGGTGTGGGAATGAATATTAATGTAAGTAATATGTCTAGACTAACATTGACTCATAGCCCATCCATTTAATTAGTAAGTGAAATGAAAGCACGAAAAATTTGTAGGGATTTTTTAGTATACGGGTATGACAATTATTCCCTCACTATATAAAGGGACCTTAGAGGGTTGAATTAATTATCCAATCAGCCTTATTTTTCCTTTATTTTTCTTATTCTTTCATGAAAAAACCAATTCCTTTATAATTTATAAAAGCTTTGGCCGATTGCCATTTCTTGAATATTAAAGTTCTTTCTTTCTTTCTTCTTTCTTATTTTCTTCAAAACGATTGCATGTTCTCTTTTCTTGAAAATATATAGTAGTCGACATCTTAGTTCTCTAATACTAAGAAATCGTTTTCTTTAATCTTTATTTTATAAAGTTTGCGTTAATTAGGATAAAGCATCTAGTTTTGGTTTCTTGATTCCTTTCTTGCATACTTTAATTCTTTTGTATTCTTTCATAGTAGTTTAGCATAGTTTAAGTTAATACTACATTCTAGCATCTAGTTAATAAATCTTGCATGACCGATTGCATGTTTTAGTTTTATAAAGTAGTTTTTAGTTGTTTCTTGCATGAGTTGCTTTCTTGATTTGTGTTCTTACATGATATTTAGGTTCTTGAGCATCTAGATTTAGTTTTTTGAATGTTTTATTGATTGTTAACTTAGTTCATATGTAAATATAAACTCTTACATGCTTTCTTTAAATTTTTAATTTCTGGAATCTTAACTAGTTTAATTGTATAATCTGGTAGCATATTACAATTGTGTCATTATCATATAAGTTTCACTCATTGTCAGTTTGTCTAGATTAATATAAAGTAGTTGAAATTTACATATTCTAAGGTAGGGTGCATTAACCTTATATTAGCTTTCTTTGTGTTTCTTTGATTCTTTTCTTAATCTTTATATGTGTCTTAAGCATGTCTAGTAGTGAGTAGTTGTCATAATTTAGTTTGTATGCAATCTTGATTAATCTTGGATGATTATTTTGTTGTGAGAATATGAACTAATAATATATCATTGGTTAAGTATTTGAGGTTTTCCTTAACAAGTTTGAATGATTGTTAGTTTAATTATTTAGGTTGCAAACTAATTTATTAAATATAATGGTCTATTGCTAGAATTAATTTGTTAAGTTCTTAATGATTAATTAACAAGAGCTAGAAGAAAGTATTATTTTAATTAGATCATTCAAGTTCTTGTTTTTACCGATTAATTTCAATCAATATCTTCCACAGATTTTCATGCTCCTATTTGAATATGTCTATGGAGTTCTCTGCTAGATTATTTGGGTAGTTGGGGACTAGTTACGGAGTTTTTTTGTAATTAACTAAGTAGTAAGGGAAGATGGTGTTGGTATGGTTTTGTTACAACACTACAATTGAATATTTAACTTAATGAGACCTTTGGAATTCAATGATCAACAAATATGAAATCCAAGTGTCACGACCCAAATTACCTAAAAATCAGAGTAAATTTTTTTCACTTTTTCATTTATTATTTAATTCTTATATTTCTCTCATCGTGACCATCCTACAAACAGTTGGGCTATGATTCAGTGTTAGTCACCTCTCACCTATTACCATTCCATTTCCATAATCACATTCATATATCAGAGTTTACTATATTTTGACTTTAATTAAATACATACCCAATGGTATTTACATAACCTTACATCCCCGACATCATATCCATTTACAGTACTGTGCATTACATATTTAGATACAAAACCATAAAAATGTTTATACCTGACTCTCGATGGGAAGTAGCGAATACCAAACATGCAAGTCCTCAGCCGCTCAATAACTATTACAAGTGCTCTGAAAAGATGGGAAATTAAGGGGGGTGAGCAAACCACACGTTCAGTAAGGCAATTATGCAAGTAAGTAGATAGCTCCACTATCTACATGCTCATAATGCCATGCCCTTAAATCCATTTCTTTTCATTTAAAATTTCACGCACAAAGTCATGCATATTCAATGCCATAGTTTATCCAAAACTATTTGTGCATATATAAATCATGTAATTCATGCATTCCAAGCATTTTATGTGACATCATTAAATCATAATAAGCATGAAGTAAAACAAGATCATGCATTCGTTTGTGTCATGTAAGACAAATCATGAATTTGAATTAAAAGCATGGAAAACAACATCATGCTTCTGCATTTAAATCAATTCATTTAAAACTGCAGTATAAACTAACCATTCTGGGTTAATAATCTCATTAAAACAATTTAGTAAAGTTCATTATAAAACTCCAGTTATAAAACCACCCTTCTTTCAGGGTCACATATCATAAAATCGGGGGCCTGACCCCTCCTTCGGGTCTACCCTGGTCTATCGACCAATAGTTATATCATGTGAGACAATCAGCTGATTATATCAGTAACATCGAGGACTATGGCCATATCCTAGTGATCCCTGGCAACACGGTACCTAGTGTGCGGGGTATCACACCTGAAACGAGAGGTGGGTCGTCCTACCCGCCAAAACAGCATAACACCAAGATTGCGAGAGCAAGGCTTGCTGCCTCATGGCTAATGCCACTCCACTCCAACAATCCCCACGGTACAGCATACTCCGCATGATATACACGGTACAACGTACTCCGTGAACCCAAGCTCAATCAGGGGTGCCTGCAATAGGTCTTATCCACCCAAATCATCTCTGTCTCAGAATGCACGTGTAAGCATATCATCTCACTA
The DNA here is from genome assembly GCA_033439115.1 of Firmiana major. Lineage (NCBI taxonomy): Eukaryota > Viridiplantae > Streptophyta > Magnoliopsida > Malvales > Malvaceae > Firmiana > Firmiana major. Next base: position 42,298,829 of record CM065899.1, read on the forward strand.
TGACACACAGTCTACAGGAGGCTCCAACACGGCTATATGCATGTCATATAAATCCCTGTGCGAGCGAAGCTCAAGCACGGCTCCATGCATATTCATGATATCAGAAAACCTCGTGCGATCGAAGCTCTAGCACGATGTCATAGAAATCAATGAAATCTGCGTACGAGCAGCGCTCCAGTACGACTTAAACTGATTATAAATTCAAGTAAAATCCACGTATGAGCAATACTCTAGTACGGATATGTATAACAACTCAGTGAAAACCTCGTACGAGAAAAACTCCAGTACGGCTTTAAAATGAGTTATAAAACCATTTAAAACTTCGTGCGAGCAACGCTCCAGCACGAGTGAATGCTCAAGTAAATCAAATCTCGTGCGAGTTAGACTCCAGTACGACTTTATGCAATATCAAATCAAAACAGGATGCGAGCTAAGCTCCAGCGTCTCTCATGCATGTCAAATCATTAAAACTAGTGCGAGCAATCGCTCCAGCACCATTTTATGCATACTACGTCAAAACAAATCAAAACATGTCAAAACAGAGTGCGAGCTAGGCTCCAGCAGCTCTCATTTCACAATAATAAAAATCAGTACGAGCACCATGCTCTAGCACATTTCATGCATATGATGTCACACAAGTCGGTGCGAGCAACCGCTCAAGCACATTTATGCACATTCACAAACGTAGATATAGTACGAACTACGTGTCAGCACTATCTGTTTCCATATAAACTTGATAGTTGGCCTGTTTTCCAAAGAAATTCCATTTAAAAATGAATAACACCTACGTAGTGTTATCTTGTGAAATTTAACAATTTCTGGCCAATCTACCGATTTGCTTTGATTAAAACCAATAAAATTCTTAAACCATAAATTTCCTTAAATCATGCATTTCATGCATGTCATGCTTTCACCATCCTTAGGTGAACTTCCCTCAATAGGGGTAAAATAAACTTTTCACCTATTTCGATCCTTAAAATCATTTAAACCACTTTTAGGATCATTATACATAATCAAGGTATACATACATATTCAGTGTACAAAAAAACTATTAAAATACTCGTAGCTACCTCTAGCTACTCACACAATTCCCTTACCTCATTTTTCTGTACAGTCTGACCTTTCCTCTGATGACTCGTCACGCAGTCCGATTTGCTCCAAATCTAATCTCCGAAACTACGGATACACATTCATCAGGTCAAATACAATACAATTTAATTGTATTCCATATTCTCTGGGCTTTATTTAAATCATTGGGCCCGTTTACCCATATTGGGCCCGATTGCACCATAATGGGCCTTAATCGGCCTTAAGCCCGTTTACTACTCTTTATCGAGGCCTATTGGGCTCATTGGGCCCATCAGTATTTATTTAGCCTCGTTCTAAATTCTCGGATATCTCAATTTAATATTTACGACAATTTATCCAATTTTCCAGAATTTAATTCATTTATGTGGATTTTAAATCCGTAATTCATCAACACGCATAACGATGTAAATTGTCGTAAATAAGGGTTACTTACCCGTGATTCCATGATAGTATGTGAATCGAGGCTGTCTCGAGCTCTCGGTTGATGCCAATCGTCGAGCTACACAATTAAATATATTTTCGAGTAAACTTTCAGTTGATTATTTATCAAATTAAATATTTCAAAAATTCAATCGGTCAATTCGACCGCTTACCGACTTACCCGAAGCTCGATTGCGTCACTGAAATTTTTCCCAATTTTTTCTCTTTTTCTTTTTCCCTTTTTCTTCCTTTTTTCCCTCTCTTTTTGGCTGAACCGGTCCGGTCCGGTTCAACCCGGTTCAGACCGTCGGTTCAACTCGGTCCGATTCGACCGGTTCAGTCCGGTTCGACCGGTTCAGTCACCATTTGGTCATTCCGACGCCGTCCGGCCGGTTCTCGGTGCCTCACCACCTCCGTTCGGCGCGCAATCGCATGGGCTTCCTAAATCTGGCCTCGGCTTGGACCAAATCAACGCCATCGTCGACGAATCGAGGTATCTCTCCCGCGACATTTCCTCTTCCGATCTGTCGATTTCGACGACTCCATAGCGTGTCGCCGTCGCTAGTGGGTCTCCCGGTGGTTGGGCTCCTCTCCCGGTCGTTGCCAACACCTTCGTCTCGCCGGTGGGTTGCCGGACGGAGGGAACCGACTCCCTCGGTTCTCTCTTCGCGTTTCGCCTTTTGCTTTCGTTTCTTCTCTGTTTCTTTCTCCAGAAATTCGCAAATTGCGATTTTTCTGTGTTTTTTTTTTTGTTTTTACATTTTCTTTATTTATAATTTATTTTTAATATTATTTTATTCAATAAAATAATATTAAAATACACAAATATCTTTAAAAATTTATATTTTATTCATTTAATCACTAAATGAATTTATCGGTATTATTTTGTCTTTTCGGTATAATTTTTGATTATTTTTGGGATTATTTTTCGATACGAAAATCCCGATTTATTCCCATAAATTCATATCTTGATCAATTTAACCTGAAATTTAATTATTTCTTCGTTATTGATCAAGATTTCTCAATCTCATATTTTTAATTAAATTTTTTTATCTCGATTAATATCGAATTTCGATCTTTTGACCGTTTTGCCCTTGCACGTTTTCGGGAATACCATTTTAATCCTTTTGCATTTTTTTAAATGCACTAAAAAATATCAGGTCTTACAATCTCCCCCACTTAAGAAATTTGGTCCTCCAAATTAGAACCAAGTAAAATGGGTCCATACATAACTCCGGGCACGTCTATCGTATCATATACTGTCATCCTCAAGTGACTTTCTCCGGAGTGTAATGCTACCATCATACTTAACTAGGGAGATCATCTTAAACCTCAACACTTTCTCTTTCCGTCTAATACCCAAATCGATTTTTCCATTCATACATTATACTTTCATTGAGCTAAGCCGTTGAAGCTCATATCTGATCACATATACTGGGTCCGGATATTATTTTCGAAACATCTTAAGATAGGACACATAGTGGATGCCTGCTAATTCAAGTGGTAACATCAACTTACAGGTCTTACCTTCCACTTCGTCCTATATCTCTATCTGAATCTCGTTACGTCCTTATGCTCTTAGGACAAGTAACTATCAACAATACTGATTCACCCTCGGTGAATTCCAAAGATTTTCTGTCTCTTGTCAGCATGGATTTTCTGTCTGCTCTGAGGTGTTCTTAATCTCTCACAAATCAACTGAACATCCTCAGAGGTTTATCTTACCAATTTGGGAACGATTCTCAATATGTCACCCACTTTTTCTTATCCAAGTCAGGGAACAATCCCTACGGTCATACCATGACTCATATAAAATGTTATCTCGATACTCAAGTGACAACTGTCATTATTGGTGAATTCAACTAGTAACAACTGATCATCCCAGGAGCTCATCAAATCAATGGCACACGCTCTCATCACATCCTCCAGAACCTGTACAGTCCTCTCTGACTGACCATCTGTCTGAGGATGGAAGCTATGCTAACACTCAATCGGGTTCCCATGGCTTCCCGAAAAACATTCCCAGAAGTGGGACGTGAAGCGGGAATCCCTATCTGATATCATGCTCCTTGGAACGCTACATCATGTATCATAATTTCCATAGACATAATTCCGCCTACGCACTCAGAGTATCTGGGGATTTCCATAAACAGAAGGTGGGTAACTAAATCAATCTATCGACTATCACCCAGATAGCCTCGTGATTTATTCGGGTCCTCTGTAACCCATCACGCAATTCATGGTAACTTGTTCCCATTTCCGTGTCACTATAGGTAGAGACTACAATGACTCTGCATACATCTATTGCTCTACCTTACTCTGCTGACATAGGAGACACTTCTTCCATAATCTCTACAATATCACTTTTCATATCTGACCACCAATACCTTTTTCAGAGATTTCAATATATTTATTATTTCTCGGATGCACTGTATATCCCGAAGAATGAGCTTCTGACAATAATATTATCTCAGCAACTATGGTCCTAGGGAGTACTTATATTATCTCTGAACCTCTGTAAGTCATCATCTTCACACTGTGAACTCTGTCACCATACCCTTCTGAATCTAACCCACACAATCGACATCATGCCGATCATCACGCTAAGCCTGGCAAATCCGGTCACACAAATCTGGTTCTAACCTCAGGCTAGCTGTCACAAAATCAACGCCATCATCAGAAGGGATCACATCACTACTGAGGTTCACAACTGCTCTAACAGCTCTTGCTCCCTGACCATCATATGTGATACCATCCCGAGGCTCTTTCTGCTTAAGGCATCAGCCATTACATTAGCCTTTCCTGGGTGATACAATGTTCCATAATCATAATCCTTAGAAGTTCTAACCCTCTTGGTTATCATATCCGACTCTTTCTGTTAAAACAGATACTCGGGGCTTTTACGATCAGTGCATACCCGAAATTTCTTACCATTTAAGTGGTGGCGCCATACCTTATGTGTAAACGCTACGGCTGCCAACTCTAAATCATGGGTCAGATAGTTTCTCTCACGTTCCATGAACTATTTGGATCCATAAACGACTATCTTCCCATTTTACATCAATACACAGCCCAATCCTTATTTTGAGGTATCCATACTCACTGAAACCTCTTGAGCTGTTAGTCATGGTGAGAATACTTACGGTGGTTAGTCTATTACTTCAATATACTAAAACTCACCGAAGCTATTTACATATTTATCATAACACTCGTATTCAATCCTTTTTCCAAACAAATGTGTCAACTGAGTAGCCCATTTCAAGAAACTCATAACACTTGTCTGTAAGACAGTTTCCTGTTGCTACTCATTCTCTTCCCTGGACTTCGAATACATCATAATATCATCGCTAATGATGACAACCAATCGGTCCAGGTAAGGTTTAAATACCTTATCATAGTCGAGTTCCACTAAATATTTCAATCATTCATATTCTTGACCTACGTACGCATAAACGTAAAACGTCATTTCAAAATAGCTTCTGTTCAAGCTACTAACCCACGTTATTTCTTTTTTTTTATATTATCGATTTTTATAAAATTTTAATTAATAATTTTTTTTTAAACTCTCATGATTAATCAAAATTTGTATCTCTTTATCGTACCAATAAAGGTACCCAAATTTTAAATGCATATATTGCGACTTTCGATTTCAATCTATAAGTTATGTGTGCGCTTCTAGACGCTGTCAAATCTTCGGCAGGGAATATTTTAAAATACCTTTATTAACCCTCAGATTTGACCACATCGACTGGGTGTAGATATATCCACCCCTTATCCTTGGTCGCAATTCATATTTACTACATATCGCTTAATCCAATTTACTTTACATATCAAAGATATTCTTACCTTGCATATGCCTCTTATTCAAATATATCCCGTATTTAGGATCTATCACATCTCGAAGCTTATCTCCTTTCATATATCACTTATAACAAACTCTTTCCTTACTTTTCAAACTTACAGTACACTTTTCAGTGATGTTTTCACCCCTATTTTCAACTTACAATCTCTATACCCATATTCAGTTAGTGAAAATCAACTAACTATCATCATCTTGCTTAAGGGTACAGGCTTCACATCTTTCACTCGCTTATAAGCAACTGAAGGCGGTATGAATAAATGCGTGGCACTAGGATTACTCAAAATAATTATTTCATTATTTACAACCAGTGTGGTATCTTCCACCACATTCTATGAAATATCAATAGTGTCCTGGTCCAAGGCATACACTCGCCCTCGTCCAACATCTTATTTCTGTGATAACTACCACACATCTTACACTGTTCACACTGCTACTCTGTTATACTGTTACGTAGCAGGTCGGGGTCCTTAAATCATAATACCCCTCAAAAGTACTGAAATTAAATATACTGGGGTTTATCAATCAACTTACCCCGTGACTCATCAGCTCTAAGCTTTTACCAATTACCTTTTTCCCATATGGACATCTTTGTCATTCTCTAATCTCTTTTTGTCTCTATTTCGGCCCTTACTACCTTTCCCAATCTCAGAGGCATACAACTCGTGATCTTATTCACACACTGTAGTCTGCGCACTGTCTCATCATAGGTAGCAATATCTCGGGCTAATCGGACTCTAATTGACAATCTGAGCCCTTCTATGAACTTTCAAAAATCTCGACTCTCACTGTTCATCGTGTCTGAGTCACATCTACCCAGGAATATAAACTGAGTTTCATACTCGTCAATTAACATGTCCCTCTGGGTCAGAGTAAATAATTTTATCAGTAATTTCCTTTAAGTAGTGTCTGGGATATTCTGTCACCGGAATACATCTCGAATTATTTTCTCATGTCCAATCTGGATGTCTAACTCTTAAGATGGGTCGAGCGGAATTCCACCAATGTTTCGACTCACCCTTAAATCACATACATACTATGAGCAATTAGATCTCAATATATTCTCCACACTCCGCTCTAACCTCGCGAAGCGTGTCTCAATACAGTCCGATCTCTCTGTCAGACTCTGTCCGATCTCTCTGTCGGACTCTGTAGGGCATGCTCAACATCAGCCTCCACGTCAATCTCATCTCGAGTCTCATGTGACGACTCAGTACGACTTTTGGGCCTACCTCTATGGCCTCAAGCTCATATACTCGCCTCTCAACCATAGCGGCTATCAGTTAATGAGTCTATTCTTGCATTTAAAACCAAATTCTTTACTGCACTTCCATCTTGATATACACAATTGTATCTAAATAATGCACAGTACATGGGGATGTAATTCCTTAACCACTAACACTGACTCATATCAGGTCAACTCAAGCTCTGATACCATTAAACCTGTCACGACCTAAATTACCTAAAAATCAGAGTAAATTTTATTTACTTTTTCATTTATTATTTAATTCTTACCTTTCTCTCATCATGACCATCCTACAAACAGTTGGGCTATGATTCGGTGTTAGTCACCTCTCACCTATTACCATTCCATTTCCATAATCACATTCATATATCAGAGTTTACTATCTTTTGACTTTAATTAAATACATACCCAATGGTATTTACATAACCTTACATCCCTGACATCATATCCATTTACAGTACTGTGCATTACATATTTAGATACAACACCATAAAAATGTGTATACCTGACTCTCGATGGGAAGTAGCGAATACCAAACATGCAAGTCCTCAGCCGCTCAATAACTATTACAAGTGCTCTGAAAAGATGGGAAATTAAGGGGGGTGACCAAACCACACACTCAGTAAGGCAATTATGCAAGTAAGTAGATAGCTCCACTATCTACATGCTCATAATGCCATGCCCTTAAATCCATTTCTTTTCATTTAAAATTTCACGCACAAAGTCATGCATATTCAATGCCATAGTTTATCCAAAACTATTTGTGCATATATAAATCATGTAATTCATGCATTCCAAGCATTTTATGTGACATCATTAAATCATAATAAGCATGAAGTAAAACAAGATCATGCATTCGTTTGTGTCATGTAAGACAAATCATGAATTTGAATTAAAAGCATGGAAAACAACATCATGCTTCTGCATTTAAATCAATTCATTTAAAACTGCAGTATAAACTAACCATTCTGGGTTAATAATCTCATTAAAACAATTTAGTAAAGTTCATTATAAAACTCCAGTTATAAAACCACCCTTCTTTCAGGGTCACATATCATAAAATCGGGGGCCTGACCCCTCCTTCGGGTCTACCCTAGTCTATCGACCAATAGTTATATCATGTGAGACAATCAGCTGATTATATCAGTAACATCGAGGACTATGGCCATATCCTAGTGATCCTGGCAACACGGTACCTAGTGTGCGGGGTATCACACCTGAAACGAGAGGTGGGTCGTCCTACCCGCCAGGATAGCATAACACCAAGATTGCGAGGGCAAGGCTTACTGCCTCATGGCTAATGCCACTCCACTCCAACAATCTCCACGGTACAGCGTACTCCGCGTGATATACACGGTACAACGTACTCCGTGAACCCAAGCTCAATTAGGGGTGCCTGCAATAGGTCTTATCCACCCAAATCATCTCTGTCTCAGAATGCACGTGTCAGCATATCATCTCACTATGACACACAGTCTACAGGAGGCTCCAACACGGCTATATGCATGTCATATAAATCCCTGTGCGAGCGAAGCTCAAGCACGGCTCCGTGCATATTCATGATATCAGAAAACCTCGTGCGAGCGAAGCTCTAGCACGGTGTCATAGAAATTAATGAAATTTGCGTACGAGCAGCGCTCCAGTACGACTTAAACTGATTATAAATTCAAGTAAAATCCACGTACGAGCAATGCTCTAGTACGGATATGTATAACAACTCAGTGAAAACCTCGTACGAGAAAAACTCCAGTACGACTTTAAAATGAGTTATAAAACCATTTAAAACTTCGTGTGAGCAACGCTCCAGCATGAGTGAATGCTCAAGTAAATCAAATCTCATGCGAGTTAGACTCCAGCACGGCTTTATGCATAATTAAATCAAATCTCGTGCAAGTTAGACTCCAGCACGGCTTTATGCAATATCAAATCAAAACAGGATACGAGCTAAGCTCCAGCGTATCTCATGCATGTCAAATCATTAAAACTAGTACGAGCAATCGCTCCAACACCATTTTATGAAGCTCTCATTTCACAATAATAAAAATCAGTGAGAGCACCATGCTCTAGCACATTTCATGCATATGATGTCACACAAGTCGGTGCGAGCAACCGCTCAAGCACATTTATGCACATTCACAAACGTAGATATAGTGCGAACTACGTGTCAGCACTATCTGTTTCCATATAAACTTGATAGTTGGCCTGTTTTCCAAAGAAATTCCATTTAAAAATGAATAACACCTACGTAGTGTTATCTTGTGAAATTTAACAATTTCTGGCCAATCTACCGATTTGCTTTGATTAAAACCAATAAAATTCTTAAACCATAAATTTCCTTAAATCATGCATTTCATGCATGTCATGCTTTCACCATCCTTAGGTGAACTTCCCTCAATAGGGGTAAAATAAACTTTTCACCTATTTCGATCCTTAAAATCATTTAAACCACTTTTAGGATCATTATACATAATCAAGGTATACATACATATTCAGTGTACAAAAAAACTATTAAAATACTCGTAGCTACCTCTAGCTACTCACACAATTCCCTTACCTCATTTTTCTGTACAGTCTGACCTTTCCTCTGATGACTCGTCACGCAGTCTGATTTGCTCCAAATCTAATCTCTGAAACTACGGATACACATTCATCAGGTCAAATACAATACAATTTAATTGTATTCCATATTCTCTGGGCTTTATTTAAATCATTGGGCCCGTTTACCCATATTGGGCCCGATTGCACCATAATGGGCCTTAATCGGCCTTAAGCCTGTTTACTACTCTTTATCGAGGCCTATTGGGCTCATTGGGCCCATCAGTATTTATTTAGCCTCGTTCTAAATTCTCGGATATCTCAATTTAATATTTACGACAATTTATCCAATTTTCCAGAATTTAATTTATTTATATGGATTTTAAATCCGTAATTCATCAACACGCATAACGATGTAAATTGTCGTAAATAAGGGTTACTTACCCGTGATTCCATGATAGTATGTGAATCGAGGCTGTCTCGAGCTCTCGGTTGATGCCAATCGTCGAGCTACACAATTAAATATATTTTCGGGTAAACTTTCAGTCGATTATTTATCAAATTAAATATTCCAAAAATTAAATTGGTCAATTCGACCGCTTACCGACTTACCCGAAGCTCGATTGCATCACTAAAATTTTTTTTCAATTTTTTCTCTTTTTCTTTTTCCCTTTTTCTTCCTTTTTTTCCTCTCTTTTTAGCTGAATCGGTCCGGTCCGGTTCAACTCGGTTCAGACAGCCGGTTCAGCTCGGTCCGATTCGGTCGGTTTAGTTCGGTTCGGTCGGTTCAGTCACCATTTGGTCATTCCGACGCAGTGAGAGCCGAGATGTCTGAAAGTTTGTGGAAGGGGTCAGATTGTCAATTAGAGTCCGATTAGCCCGTTAGATAGCACTACCTATGCCGAGGCAGTGCGCACACTCCAATTGTGTGAATAAGATCATGAGTTGCACGCCTCTGAGATTGGGAAAGGTAGTAAGGGTCGAAATATAGATAAAAGAGAATAGAGAATGATTGAGATGTCATAACAGAAAAAAAATAGTTTGGTAAAAGCTTAGAGCTGTTGAGTTACGGGGTAAGATGATTGGTAAGGCCCCAGTGTATCCAAATACAACACTTATGAGGGGTATTATGATTGGAGGACCCAGACCTGCTACGAAGCAGTGATAGTAGTGTAACAGTGTAAGCAGTGTAAGCAGTGTAGTAGTGTAACAGTGTAGAATATGTGGTAATTACCACGGAAATAAGATTTTGGATGAGGGCGAGTGTATGCCTTGGACCAGGACACTACTGATGTTTCATTTGAGGTGGTGGAAGATACCACACTGGTTAAGAATAATGAAGTAATTATTTTAAGTAATCCTGGTGCCACGCATTTATTCATACCGCCTTCAATTGCTTATAAGCGAGTGAAAGATGTGAAACCTGTACCCTTAAGCAAGATGAGGATGATGGTTAGTTGATTATCACTAACTGACTATGGGTATAGAGATTGTAAGTTGAAAATAGGGGTGAAAACATCCCTGAAAAAGTATATTGTAAGTTTGACAAGTAATGAAAGAGTTTGTTATAAGCGATATGTAGTGACTATGAATTGCGACCAAGTATAAGAGGTGGATATATCTACAACCAGTCCATGTGGTCAAGTCTGAGGGTTAATAAAGGTATTTCAAAATACTTCTCCACCTGAAGATTTGATAGCATCTAGAAGCTCACACATAACCTATAAATTGAAATCGACAGTCATATATATATATATATTTAAAATTTAGGTACCTTTATTGGTACGATAAAGAAATATAGAATTCGAGTAATCATGAAGATTTAAAAATTAAAATTTTATAAAATCCGTTAATAGAAGAAAAAGTAAATGACGTGGGTTAGTATCTTGAACGGAAGCGATTGCGAAATGACATTATATGCTTATGCGTACATAGGTCAAGGATACAAGTGATTTAAATATTTAGTGGAACTCAACTACGATGAGGTATTTAAACCTTACCTGGACCGATTGGTTGTCATCATTAGCGATGATATTATGATGTATTCGAAGTCCAGGGAAGAACATGAGTAGCAACAGGGAAACTGTCTTACAAACGAGTTATTGAGAGTTTCTCGAAATGGGTTGCTCAATTGACACATCTCGTTTAGAAAAAGATTGCATACAAGTGGGATGATAAGTATGAAAATGGCTTCAGTGAGTTTTGGTATATTGAAGTAATAAACTGACCACCGTAATTATTCTCACCATAACCAACAGCTCAAGAGGTTTCAGTGTGTATGGATACCTCAAAATAAGGATTGGGGCTGTGTATTGATGTAAAATGGGAAAATAGTCGCTTATGGATCCAGATAGTTCAAGGACCATAGAGAAACTATCTGACCCATGATTTATAGTTGGTAGAGCTTCTAAGGATTATGATTGTGAACATTATACCACCCAGGAAAGGTTAATGTAATGGCTGATGCCTTGAGCAGAAAGAGCCTCGGGATGGTATCACATATGATGGTCAGGGAGCGTGAGCTGCTAGAGTAGTTGTGAACCTCAGTAGTGATATGATTCTGATGATGACGGTGATTTTGTGACAGCTAGCCTGAGGTTAGAATCGGATTTGAGTGATCGAATTTGCCAGGCTTAGCGTGATGATCGGCATGGTATCGATAGTTTGGGTCAGATTCAGAAGGGTATAGTGACAGAGTTCACAGTGAGTGATGATGACTTACAGAGGTTCAGAGATAGTATAAGTGCTCCACAAGACCACAGTTGATAAGATAGTGTTATTGACAGAAGCTCACTCTTTGGGATATACAGTGCATCTGGGAAGTAATAAATATATCAGAATCTCTGAAAAAGGTATTGGTGGTCAGATATGAAAAGAGACCTTGTAGAGATTGTGGAAAAGTGTCGTATGTCAGCAGATTAAGGTAAAGTACTAGAAGTCTGCAGAGTTATTGCAGCCTCTACTTATAGTGACACGAAAATGGGAACAAGTTACCATGGATATTGTGATGGGTTATAAAGGACCCGGATAAATCACGAGGCTATCTGGGTGATAGTCGATAGATTGACTAAGTCTACCCACCTTCTATTTATGGAAATCCCCAGATACTCTGAGTGTGTAGGCGGATTTATGTGTATGAAAAATTGTGAAACAATATGTAGCGTTCCAGAGAGCATGGTATCAGATAGGAATTCCCGCTTCACTTCCCACTTCTGGGAACGTTTTTCAGGAAGCTATGGGACCCTGATTGAGAGTTAGCACAGCTTTCTGTCCTCGGACAGATGGTCAGTCAGAGAGGACTGTACAGGTTCTGGAGGATATGATGAGAGTGTGCCATTGATTTTGTAAGCTCCTGAGATGATCAATTATTATCAATCGAATTCACCAATAATGATAGTTGTCATTTGAGTATCGGGATGACTTTATATGAGGCATTGTATGACCGTAGGGAGTTATTTCCCGACTTGGATTAGAAGGCGTGGGTGACAGATAGAGAATTGCTTCCTAATTGGTAAGACAAACCTTTGAGGATGTTCAGTTGATTTGGGAGAGATTAAGAACACCTCAGAGCAGACAAAAAGACTATGCTGACAAGAGACAGAAACCATTGGAATTCACCGAGGGTGAATCAGTATTGAGTTTCGTTAGATTGAATTCTTTGAGAGATTGGACAAGTGGAAGGTAAGACCTGTAGGTTGGCGTTACCACTTGAATAAACAGGCATCCACAATGTGTCCCATCTTTTGATACTTAATAAATATTATCCGGACCCGATATAGGTGATCGGATATGAGCTTCAACAACTTAGCTCAATGAAAGTATAACGTATGAAATCGATTCGGGTATTAGACGGAAGGAGAAAATGTCGAGGTTTAAGATGATCTTCCTAGTTAAGTATGTTTGTAGTATTACACTCCGAAAAAAGTCATATGAGAATTAAAGAGTATGATGCGATAGACGTACCGGAGTAGTGTTTTGACCCATAAGACTTGGTTCCAATTTGTAGGATCAAATTTCTTAAGTGGGGGAGATTGTAAGACCCGATTTTATCGTAAGAGCAAAAAAGGAATGAATAGAAATTTTCGATTTAAAAAATGCAAAATGATTTAAATGGAATTCCAGAACACGTGAAGGGTAAAACGGTCAAAAGATCAAAACTCGATATTAATTGGACAAGAAAATTTAATTAAAAATAATGGCTTGAGAAATCTTGATCAATAACGAAGAAATAATTAAATTTCAGGTTAAATTGATCAAGATATGAATTTATTGGAATAAATCAGAATTTTCACTTCGAAAAATAATTCTGAAAGTATTCGAAAATTTTTTTCGAAAGACGAAATAAGACCGAGAAATTCATTTATTGAATAAATGAATAAAATAGAATTTTTTTTTTAGATTTTTAATAATATTTTAATGAATAAAATACTATTAAAAATAAATTATAAATAAATAAAATAATAATGATTTTAAAAAAAAAAAAAGGAAAACCGCAGAATCGCGATTTTGAAGGAAAGAAGAAGGTCGATACCTTCTGCGGCACCGGCTGGGGGCACCGGCAATTAGGATCCACCGAGGGAGCCTAGTCGAGAGGCAGTCAACCCCGTGTGAGCAACCGACATCAAGAAAAATCAACGAACGGCGGCCGACAAGAGGAGAAAGAGAAGCCGAAAGAGGAAATAAGGATTCCCCATGATCGGCGCCGATTCGAGGCCGGCCACCACCAGTCGAGCGTTCCCCAGGCGCCGGCGGTTTGATTGGTGGTAGCCTTGGCCGGTAGAACGGCAGCCAGCACCGAAAACGACGAGAAAGAGAGAAGTTGCCGACGGCGGAAAAGGAGAAGGGCCGGACCGGCCACTTTTCGGCGACCTTGAACGAAATCAACCCCAAATCCATACATCGAACGGCCCAACGGAGCCACTGGCGGTGAAAACCGACGGAGAACCGACAGACGAGCCACTGAACCGACCGAACCGGTCTGAACCGGGTTGAACCGAACCGGACCGAACCGGTTCAGCCAAAAAGAAAAGGAAAAAAGGAAGAAAAAGGGAAAAAGAAAACGCGAAAAAATTTGGAAAAATTTCAGTGATGCAATCGAGCTACGGGTAAGTCAGTAAGCGGTTGAATTGACCGATTTAAATTTCAAAATATTTAATTTGATTAATATTCGACTGAAAGTTTACCCGAAAAAATATTAAATTGTGTAGCTCGACAATTGGCATCAACCGAGAGCTCGAGACATCCTTGATTTGCGTACTATCTTGGAATCACGGGTAAGTAACCCTTATTTACGACAATTTTGCATCATTATGCATGATTGATATTTATCGCATAAATTACGGATTTAAATTCTGCATTTAATGAATTAAATTCTGAAAATTTAGATAAATTGTTATAAATAATTCATTGAGATATGCGAGAATTCAAAACGAGATCCAATATATACTGGTGGGCCCAATGAGCCCAATAGGCCTCGATAATGTGAATAGTCAATGGGAAACGGGCTTAAGGCTAATTAAGGCCCATTATGGTGCAATCGGGCCCAATGTGGGTAAACAGGCCCAATGATTTAAAATTAAGCACAGAAAATTATGAACTATAATTAATTGTATTGTATTTGACCTGATGAATATGTATCCGCAGTTCCGAAGATTGGATTTGGAGCAAATCGGACTGCGTGACGAGACATCAGTGGAAAGGTCAGACTGTACAGAAAAATGAGGTAACGAAATTGTGTGAGTAGCTAGGGGTAGCTACGCGTATTTTAATAGTTTTTTGTATACATTGATTATGTATGTATACACTGTTATTGTATAGTGATCCTAAAAGTGGTTTAAATGATTTTAAGGATCGAAATAGGTGAAAAGACTATTTTACCCCTATTGAGGGAAGTTCACCTAAGGATGGTGAAAGCATGACATGCATGAAATGCATGATTTAAGAAATTTTCCGAATTAAGGAATTTTATTGGTTTTAATCAAAGCAAATCGATAGATTGGCCAGAAACTGTATAATTTCACAAGATAACACTACGTAGGTGTTATTCATATTTAATGAAATTTCTTTAGAAAACGGCCAACTATCAAGTTTATATGGAAACAGATAGTGCTGGCATATAGCTCGCACAATATCTGTGTTTGTGAATGTACATAACATGTGCTTGAGCGGTTGCTCGCACCGATTTGTGTGACATCATATGCATGAAATGTGCTAGAACGGTTACTCGCACTGATTTTACTATTGTGAAATGCAAAAGAGCTGCTAGAGCTTAGCTCGCACTCTGTTTTGACATGTTTTGACATGTTTGACTCGTTTTGACTTGATATGCATAAAAAGGTGCTGGAGCGATTGCTCGCACTAGTTTTAATGATTGACATGCATGAGAGATGCTGGAGCTTAGCTCGCATCCTGTTTTAATATGATATTGCATAAAAGTCGTGCGGGAGTGTAACTCGCACGAGATTTGATTTATTTGAGTATTCATTCGTGCTGGAGCGTTACTCACATGAAGTTTTATATGGTTTTATAATTCATTTTAAAGTCGTACTGGAGTTTTTCTCGTACGAGGTTTTCACTGAGTTTTTATACTTATTCGTACCTGAGCGTTGCTCGTACGTGGATTTTAATTGAATTTATAATTATTTTAAGTCGTACTGGAGCGCTGCTCGTACGCAGATTTCATTGATTTCTATGAAACTGTGCTAGAGCTTCGCTCGCACGAGATTTTTTGATATCATGAATATGCATGGAGCCGTGCTAGAGCTTCGCTCGTACAGGGATTTATATGACATGCATATAGCTGTCTTGGAGCCTCCTGTAGACTGTGTCACAGTGAGATTACATGCTCACACGTGCATACTGAGACAGAGATGATATGGGTGGATAAGATCTATTGCAAGCACCCCTGACTAAGCTTGGGTTCACGGAGTACGTTGTACAGTGTATGTCACGCGGAGTACGTTGTACCGTGGGGATTGTTGGAGTGGAGTGGCATTAGCCACGAGGTAGCAAGCCTTGCCCTCGCAATCCTAGTGTTATGTTGTTCTGGCAGGTAGGACGACCCACCTCCCGTTTCAGGTGTGATACCCCGCACACTATGTACCGTGTTGCCAGGGATCACGAGGTTATGGCCATAGTCCTATGTTGTTACTGATAGTCACCTACATGTCTCACATGATATAATTATTGGTCGATAGACCAGGGTAGACACGAGGGAGGGGTCAGGCCCCCGATTTTATGATTTTATGATTTGTGACCCTGGAAGAAGGGTGGTTTTATAACCAAAGTTTTATAATGAATTGTTTTATGAGATGATTGACCCGAAAGGGTTAGTTTATACTGCAGTTTTAATGAAATGATTTGAATGCAGTAGCATGATGTTCTTTTCCATGCTTTTATTTCAAATTCATGATTTGTCTTACATGACATGAAAGAATGCATGATCTGGATTTGCTTCATGCTCATTATGATTTAATGATGTCACATAAAATGCTATTGATGCATGAATTACATGCTTTCTATATGCACAAATAGTTTTGATAAACTATGTCATGGATATATGCATGGTTTTGTGCTTGAGATTTTAATGAAAAGAAATGGATTTTAAGGGCATGGCATTATGAGCATGTAGATAGTGGAGCTATCTACTTACTTGCATAATTGCCTTACTGAGCGTGTGGTTTGCTCACCCCCTTATTTTCCCATCTTTTCAGAGTACTCACAGTAATTAGTAAGCGGTTGAGGACTTGCATGCTTGGTATCCGCTGCTTCCTATCGAGAGACAGGTATACACATTTGTATAGTTTTGTATCTAAATATGTAATGCACAATACTGTAAACGGATATGATGTCGGGGATGTAGAGCTGTAAATACCATTGTGTATGTATTTAGTTAAAGTCTAAGAATAGTAAACTCTGATATATGAATGTGATATGAAAATGGAATGGTAAATAGGTGAGAGGTGACTAACACCGAATCATAGCCCAACTGTTTGTAGGATGGTCACGATGAGAGAAAGGTAAGAATTAAATAATAAACGAAAAATGAAAAAATTTACTCTGATTTTTAGGTTATTTGGGTCGTGACATAAAAAAAACTCATTTACGTTTTCTTTTACTTTCTTGAACTGTAATTTACTCGATTCTTTTTGCTACAGCCTCTGTGGGATCGACTTCTACTTCCACTAGCTACTTGTTACTGATTTAGAGAATTTATATTTGGTAGCCAAACGACATACCAAAGCTTTCTAGATCTATTCATGTAGCAACATTAAAATCTGTGAAAGATATGAGTTGAAAATAAGCAACAAATATATAAGCTTGGTTATTTAGCTTAAACTTAGATTTTCCTTTATCTCTAATTGATTTCAAACATTAAACAATTATGAACTTCAATTCTTAATCTAGCAGTAGATTATTAAATTTAACTTAATAGTGTGTACCCTATTAAATTAAACTAGTAATCATGGTAAGATGTTATGGAAAATCTTAGATACTTAATCAATAATATATTATTTAGATCATACTTCTCACAACAAATAATCATCCAAGGTTAATCAAAGATATACTAACTGAATTGAAAATCTACTCACTAGACTTTATAAAAGAAAACAAAAAAAACTATGCAATATAAAGAAACTATATTAAAGAATTGAAATATTAAAGAACAATGAAGAAATTAAAAATATAAAAGAAATGAAACAATTTGGCCCACATAATTTGTAAAAGAATACTTTTTATAGAAATAAAACAAGAGTTTAATAATTTTATAAAACTAAAACAAAGCCAATTGATATGTTAATAGCTAGCCTATGGTGTCACGCCCTGGAAGCGCGGAAAAATGGGGCTAATTTAAACTTTTTATCCATTAACTATGTTGTTTTCCTGTCCATGTCTAGATTTAAAATCTTTTTCATTTTCCAGGATCTCATTACATTACATACATTCTGTATATATAAAATCATTTACAACTATTACATCCCGACTATTATATACAATAGTGTCTATTATGTATCACATGTCTGGAATATAAGTAAGACTGTAACTCAAGGTTACGAAAGTATCCGATGAAAGGTCGGACTACCTTGTCAACAACCACAGTCTCGTATGTGCAGTAGACTTGCTATAGATAATCTGGGAGATGGAGAGGATGGGGGTGAGTTTTTCAGAATCAGTAAGAGATACATTTAAAATAGCTTTAAATACTCAAAACATGGTAAAACTCATGGTTTTACAAATCAGCATACTTATGCAGTGGAGTAGAGATGCTTACATTTCATAAAAGCAGTAAAAACATGCTTAAATCATAAGTTTACACATCATGCATCTTTTTTTAGTAAAACTCATATATAATATGCATATCACGTCGTGTAAACAAGTAAAAAGCATCTCAAAACTTAATCATGCATATCATAATATGCTTATCACTTTTAAATGAAATCGTATTGTCATATGCACATTTCGTAAAACATACTCCTGGCTACCTTTAAAATCTCATCATAGAAAATATGTGCTCAATAAAATCATAAATAGGTAGCATGAAATGTACGAAAACATATATATATATATATATATATATCATTTCGTCAATTCATCATGTAGGGTCAGGCAATCGTCTCATATACTAGTCCCGAAGGACATCATACATCTGGTCCCGTAGGACGTTCATCATAGGTACATATGGCCATTGTACAGGGGAGCCGTAGGACTGTCAGGGTCGTACGCTACCCTATCTCTCGTACACCACTTAATGGGGACTATACGCACGAACTCACGTGCATCACCAAGTGTGGACTATGAGAACGTTTCTCATATCAAGTCAGAGCCTACCCGTTCTCTAGCCGTGACTAGGTAGATCCTCGATCGTCTCCATACGCTACACTATGTATGCAAGATCGATCCCAGATCCTCTAACTATCGTCATGTCATGCCTTTTTACCCCACAAAAAATCATTTTGGGCCTCTTACCCAATTTATCAAAATCATTTCGGGCCTCATACCCGTGTATTAAAAATCATTATGGGACTCTAACCCGATTTTCATAAATCATTACGAGACTCTGGCCCGTTTCTCATAGAAAACTAGGGGTGTAAAACGGGCTCAAACCCGCGGGTTGGTCCGTAAAAATCGCGAGCTTTTAACGATCCGGTCCATTAATATGTGATCCGTTTAAAAACGGGCTTATACGGGTCAAGCCCGTTGGGTAAATAATTTATACGGGCCAACCCGTACGGGTACAGGCCGACCCGCAGGCTATTTTACCAACACACCAATCAAACCTAAGTTCTAAATCATTCTCATTCTACCTATTCTAATTTCTAAAGTTTAAACAAACAAAACTACAAAAGTAAAAAATTGAAAATTTACCAAAATAATGTTATTGTATTTTTATTTAATAATTGAAAATTTTATTTTATAGGTTGGAAAAATTATGAGAAAAACAAAGATAAATTGGTGGAAGAATCAAATGATTCAAATCATTTGAATAATGAGATTAACTCACAAGTTTAATGTTGTTTGATGTGGAGTTTAATGGATGCTTATAGATTTTATGACTTTTAAACTTATTTACTATTCTTTATTTAATTATTTAGACCATAATATTATGTCATGTGTAATTTGTATTTGTAATGCGAGTTTGTTTAATGGATATTATGTTTGTGGATTTTATTTTTATTGAGATTAATATAATAATACTTGTAGAACTATTTTCACAATTTTATGACTTGCTTGCTTATGATATAATATATTGCTTATGCTGATATATATATATATATATATATATATATATATATATATATATATATATATATATATATATATTACAAACTCATAATTTGCTTTTGTACATAATATATTGTTTTATGTGACTAACTTACAATTTGAAATTAAGTGGAGAACTCCAAATCATTTTGGTTTTTACTTTGAACTTGTTATATTTGATCATGAATGAACTAATATTCCTCTTGTTAAAAAAATTGCAAATTAAACTTTGTATTTTAGTCTCAAATCTATGTGATTTGATTTTATAACAATTTTGGTTAATTCCCAAAGCCCAATAATCATTTAACAAATTAAAATTAGACTTAATTAAGTGTTTAGGCTCAATTCATTATTTTTTTAAAATCCAATCCTTTATTTCCAAAAAAAAAAAAAAGTTAAGTTAGCCCGCGGGCCAATCCGGCCCGCATTAGAATCGGATTGGTCTCCACAAATTTAATCCGTTTAAATGCGGGCCTAAACGGGTTCAACCCGCTTAAATCCGTGTCCGTATTAATCCGCATCGGTCCGCACCGTTTGACCCGTTTTACACCCCTATAGAAAACATAGTTTTCATAAATCATTGCGGGACTCTAGCCAGTGTAAATATGGAAAGCATAGTTATCAAAGTCAATTCTTGGGACTCATACCCGTACCGTGAAAATATAGCTTAAAAGCTGTTTCAGGGCTTTAACCCGTATCATGAAAACATGGTTTCATAAAACATATCGGGACTTTAACCCGTAATCTAACATGAAAACACTATGCTTTCATTTCATAAGTGAAAATCACTTTTATATACATAAACATAAATACTAAAATGTATCTCATGAAATAAAAGTCATTTTGAAAGGTTAGGATAAGTTTATTCCGGCTTTGAGTGAATAGTATTCTTTCCAATTTTTGAGGAAGCCCTTTTTCATGGAAAATAAACTAACTATCCACATAAACATTTGGTAAGGTTGAGGAGTACTAATGCTATTCTAAATTATATCCCTTACCTCTTAGCGACTGATGTAGAGGACTTTCCTCGATGCTCGAGTTAACCTCGTAAAATGTGTCGATAGATCGAGCTGTTGCAAAACAAGTTCAACTTATCACATATGGCTTAAATTCATTTCAACATATCCAAATATGTGATTATATCGAAGCTTTGGCCAAAAGTTGACTTTTAATCGATTTTACTCTTTTTGCTCGATTTTAACGATATAAACCTCATTTTAATCGTATTCAACTCAATAAATATTTTCTCATATTTACTACTGTCGATTTAGCTAATTGGGCCAATTTCTCTCTTATTGGGCCTGATTGCACCTTAATGGGCTTTAATTCGTTTTAAGCCCGTTTCCACTTATTAATTCTTTCATCGAGGCCTATTGGGCTCACTAGGCCCATCAGTACTTATTGGGCCTTTTTCTAAACTCTTTGAATAGCCCGTATATCATTTACGACAATTTAATTAAAAATCTCAATTTAATCCACTATATGTGCAATTTAATCCATAACTCGTAAAATAAACTTTTAATGCGCGATAATTACATAAATTGTCGTAAATGAGCTTTACTTACGCGAGATTATGTGATGGTGCACAAATCGAAGCTCGATCGAGCTCATGTACGCGATTTATCATCGAACTGCACAATTTTATATATTTAATTTTAGGTAAATTTTTGATCAAATATAATTTAAATAAATTTTCCAAAAATTAAATCGGTCACTTTTGACCTCTTACCGACTTACCCGAAGTCCGGTGTATCCCCGAAAATTTTTCCTTTTCCCTTTTTCTCTTTTCTTTCCTTTTCCTCTTTTTTTCCCCTCTTTCTTGGCTGAACCGGTTCGGTCCGATCCAGACTGGTTCAAACCGGTCCGGTTCAATCCGGTTCTCTTCTTCCTAAACCGGCCCATACCGGTTCAGGCTTTCCCGTCGCCGTTCACCACTTTTTCGGCCAGTTCTTGGGCTGTTTCTGGCATCGTTCGGTGCGCCTGGAGCAGGGCAATGTTCGGCTGGGGTCAATCGCCGGTGGAACCGCCAGACTCTTCTTCTCTTCCCCCGCGACTTCCTCCCTTGATCCGTCGAATTTCAGCATTTTCGGCGCGCGTCGTCGATGGCAGGAGGGTCGGGCGGTGGTCGAGCTTCATTTCTGGTGGTCGGCTGGCCTTGTCTGGCGCCGGTGGTGGCTCGCCGGCACTTGGTCCCTCGGTGCCTCTGTTTCATTTTTTCCTCTCACGTTTTGCTTTCTTTCATTCTTCAATTTCGAAATCTTCAGTTTTCATTTCATTTTTTTTTTTACTTTATTATTATTATTATTATTATTATTATTATTTTATTTTATTTTATTTAATAAAATATTACATAACACCACAAATATCTTTCAAAAGTCATATTTTATTTTATTAATTAATTAATTTAATTTAATTTAACTTTTTCGGTGTATTTTTCGCATATTTTTGGGATAATGTCCCGGGCGAAATTACGAAAATTCGTAATATTTTCGTATCTTCACCAATTGGACTCGAAATTTCGTAATTTCTTCTTTATCGATCAAGATTTCCTAAATCCATATTTTTAATGAAATTTTCTTATCGAATTTACACCGAAATTAGGATCTTTTAACCATTTTACCCTTCTACACGTTTAGGACCAATTTAGACCGATTTTCCTTCTCGAACTCACTATCTTTTCTCATTTAAATTCTGTATTTTTCGTCCAACAATTTAAATCCCTTTAATCTAAACTACTGCTCCTCATTTATCTTGTTTCGTATTTTCATACCTCCACTACATCATTCACATTCATATGTTCTAAATCATCCGTCTTATGATTCCAAATGATGAACCTAGTGAGAAAATTTAGGTTTCACATATGGTCCCTTTATATAGTGACAGAATAATCCTAATCCTCTTTGAAGTAACAGTGTAGTTAAAATGAGACTAGGATTCTGATTACTAATATTAATCTAATAATAACTCTTAAATTGCGAATTAGTTGCCAACTCAACTTTTGCCAACTCATTATGACAACTCATTTAGGTCTTCTTTTTCTAGCAAATATCTTCTAAAAAGGCTTCAATTAATTTCTTTAATTATCCTTGTAGTAATCCCACTTTGACTTGGACTTTGACTTTCTTACTTTAGTGCTGACTTTACAATGACTTTTTGTAAGACCCAAAAATTTCCATTGTATTTCATATGATTCATCATTGTAAACATTGAATTATGTTATTGGAATCATAAGAGAAGTTGTATTTCAATTCCAAGTCCAATTGAAGGAGAAGAATGCCATGAATGCATAAAAGTGTCAATTATGAGCTATAGTGAGCTCAGGCTAAACCGAAGGGATTTTGACCAATCTGACTGAAGATATAAACTTAAAACATCAAAGTAAAGGTGGTTCAAGAAGGGAAGTTGGTTTATTTGGCCCCGATAATGTTGAAGTGGTGAAAATGCCAAAAAATGGCCTAAACGAGCTCAAAATCGATCGTTTGAGGTGTTTTTAGCATTTTCAGCTATCAATGGTAGCCAAAACGTCAAGATGGACTAACTAAGCATTGAAATGCATATATTTTGGTTTTTCAACTTTGGTCAAGCGTGGTCAATGGTCAAAGCTAAGAGAAAAGTTGGAATTGAAGAATAAGCTTTGACTAATTAACCAAAGCATGGTTAACTTAACCCAACCATGGTTAAGGCTTGAGAAAAATTATTTTGGGTTAAAACATTTAATTTCTAGCCAATAATACTTAGGAAATTAATTAAATTTAATTGGGTTAAATTTAATATGGGCTAAAATGAAAAATACTAATTGGCTAAATAGTTAAATGGTTAAAGCCCAATAAGCATGGATCGAAGTGGACCGAATTTTATGCAAGCAATTGGACCGAATATTGGCCAAGTCTTGGGCTGAAATTAGGCTAAATAATAGGCCCAAATCCCAAGAAAATTGTAGCCCAAAATCTGAATTTGGAAGGCCCAAACCGAAGCCCAATATGTAAGTTAAGACCAAACCCAATTGAAATAGTTTAAGCCCAAACTTAACCAAGCCCAAAACCATTTTAAGCCCAAATTGTGGGCTGAATTTTAAGATATATTGGCTGATTATTAAGCCTTAAAAATCAGAAAATTGGCTAAGGAAATCAATCACCATCTTCCTTAAAGTTTCAGCCACCATTAAACCATTAGCCTTCAAGCTTTCTCTCACTAGATTTCTCTCATTTACAAGCATAATTGGAACAAGTGTTCTACATGAAAGTTGTTTCATATTGTGAGGAGATTAGCATACCTCAAAACCAGCACCTAAGAAGCTAAATTGAAGGGGGTGAAATCCTCTTGTATATTTGGCCAAGTTGAGTTTGATAAGCTAGGTGAGTTTTCTTTCCACCAATCTCATATATGTTAATCTAGGGAATTTATGGAGTTGATTGGTGTATGAATTTTATGGTAAAACATCACCTAAGGAATATAACAAAGATCGACCGAAATGGGTATGGAGTTTTGATGAGTCATAAGCATGATGTTTAATGGCATATATGTGTTGGTTATGATATATACATGATGATGGTATGAATTAGTGAAATCAATTTGTAAGATTGGATAGGTTTATGAAGCATGCATATAAGGTGTTTGTGAAAATGCTTAAGTGAACCAAATGAAAGGCTTAAGGCATGCCTACCATGTGTTTGCCAAAATGCCTAAGTGAGCTAGGCTAGAATGGCATGAAATGGTGATAGTCGTTCGGCCTTGGTGGTGTGATGGCACTCTGTAAGGCCCGTAAAATAATATGTACTCTTTATGATTTCGTGATGTATGGACAAGTCACATTTGATATAAATCATAAGGAATGAATGTTTTTAAATTCCAAATGTGTAAGAAATGCAAAATGGGTAGTGAAGCAAATTGGATATGAATGTAACAATGATTTTTTGGGAAAAACTGCAACAAGAATGCTGCAGATAAGGAGCAGATCGATCTCATGGCTTGAAAATGCAAAGCCAATCATTCTACAAGAGGCAAATCGATCCCTCAACAAGAGCAGATCGATCCCTCATTCAAAGCAGATCAATTTGGATAGGTTCTGGTTGAAGCAGATCAATCTCCAAAGTGTTCTGGATAGCACAGATCGATCTCATCTCAAAGGCCAGATTGATCTCTCTATGATTCTGTTCGAAGCAAATCAATCTCATGCTAAAGAGTAGATCGATCCCAAAGCTTAAAAGTCAAATTCTGAAGAGATAAACACAGGGCAGATCAATCTCTCATGGTTAGCAGATCGATCTCCAAGGGCAATTCTATATATACTGGACTGTTGCACCTTTATTTCTCCCAGAAACTGAAACCCCTTTGAAACCAAGTGAAAACCTAACCTTTCCTACTCCAAAAATCATCCCTTTCAATCAGTTTTGAGTGAGATTTGTTTCAGCAAAGTTGTTCCTTGTAAGGAGGAGAACAACATAGTTGAAAACTAGAAGTTGAAAACTTGGATTGAAGGAGCAAGGTGAATTTCTCTCAATTTGGCAAAAAGAGGAAAAAAATCAAGCTATGTAAAAGTCAATACACCAACTTCAAATATGTTAATATAGATGTCTTGGTGAGTTTATTGGTGTATGTTTGAGTTGCTGAAAACACCTTGAACATGTAAAATCTCCATGACCTATATTTGTGGCTTAGTGATGGGCCCTAAAGGTATATATCCGCAAGTGCACGGGTCGTCCAAGTAATAATGGGATTTTGAGTCCCGAGATATCGTCCCACAGGGAAGTTGTTAGCCTAATTAACTACCGGTTACTATTATCCTAAGTATATCCTAGCAAATTTATGAATTTTCAAAGGTGATCAACTAATCTAGAATTGAAAATACCAAAAGCAAGAAAATAATAAAACTATAAAATAAGTAACTAAAATCGAGCTCAGAGTACTTACAAAATTCCAAGCACTTAAAATCGAAAACCTGCAAAAGAAATTAAAACAATTAAAACTAATTAACCAAATTAAAATAAAATGCAAAATAAATGAAAAGACATGATTAATTAAACTAAAATCTAACTAACCTAAAAAATGCATGTAATTAAACTAATTGCAAATTAAACTATTCCTAATGCTAGATTAAAATTACTTAGAAACTAATTAAATCTAAATTAACTAACTAAAC
The DNA here is from genome assembly GCA_033439115.1 of Firmiana major. Lineage (NCBI taxonomy): Eukaryota > Viridiplantae > Streptophyta > Magnoliopsida > Malvales > Malvaceae > Firmiana > Firmiana major. The sequence goes on from CM065899.1 coordinate 42,324,878, forward strand.
ATGATTGACTACATCTAAATACATAATTAAAACTATTAACTAAACTAATCACATCATCTAACTAATCTTAAAAACTAATCTAACACTAACTATATGAAAAATGCATTAATCCCTAAATAAGCAACCAAACATGGCCTAAAGATTTTAAACAAATAGTAACTTTCCCACCAAAACACTATTCCTCATTAATTTTCTGCATTTTCACGTGGTGCTCGGGTTGGTGGAGTAGATGTGTCCAGCTGCTGCCATGCCTCTCGGTTCTGACTCTCACCCACTTCTGCCTTGATTTCATGCATCTCCTTCTTCTCTGCCCATGCTTCTAGCTGCCAGGAACGACCTACACGCTTCCACTCAGCAGCACGTAAACAACTGCTCTCGGAGTGCTTCTCGGTTCCAGAAATCTGCTGGTTGCCTCGGGTACTCTCGGTTCATGCATGTGTCCAGCTACTATCATTGAGTGCTGTCCAGGTGAGGGTAGCTTCTGATGTTTGATGCCTGCCCTGCAAACCTCAGCTCAGATCAGTGCACGCCTGCTGCTTGCTTCTGCTCCAGAATCTGCTGTTGCTGGTCTCGGTTCTGGCATGCATCCCGCTGCTCTTGACACCATTTTAGCTGCTGTTCCTCTGTTTCTTGCTACTGCCATGGATCAGCTTCAGTTCATAGGGTTCCAGGCCATAGCATACTGAAGTGAATCAATGAAATAACACCTAGATGACAGCAAAGTGAGAGTGGACAGAATTAGAAAAGCAGAACAGAGCATAACAGAGTGCATTTGCTCCCGGTCTACTGCTGTGGTCTTGGTGTGCTCTGTCCTCTCGGATGCTTGCTGCCTTTGCTCTTTCGATGATGCATGAACAATGCGTGAAGAGTTAAGAAATTAAGCTCACCACAACCTTGATGACAACTAACGAAAAGAAAGACAGAAATAAAACTAAATGGAAGCAAACCGAGAATTAAAAACAAAATAAAAACAAAATTGAAAAATGAAGGAAAAACCGAGAAGAACAAAGACAAGGAAATGAACTTGACAAATAGAGACTCCATGGGAAAGGAACCGAGAGCATGAAAACAAAAGATTGATTATCCATTGAAACATAAAATTTAACAAAGCTTAACTAAGAACATGAAAATGCATAGTAAAACAAATGGGAAAATAAAAAAAACTAGGAAGGAAAATAATTCTAAAATCTACTCTTCCTACACTACTCCTACTCCTACAATTACACTAACCTCTACTCCTAAAAATTACATCCTTTTCAATTGTCATCTTTTCCTATTTATAAACACACTAGGGGTAAAATGGTAATTTTCACATCCTTAATGAGTTGGCATTTTTTTTGGCCACTTGTCTTCACACCATTGGCTCCTTGAAAAGATATGTCCATGTCATCGGTCTTCTTGTCCAATTGGATGTGCTTGGTGGTATGACTCGTGTTGTCCACGTGGCTCAATCTCGATTTTAGCCCAATCCGGTCCATTTTCTACCGAAATATTCAAAATTCATCCGGATTTGATTTATCTGCAAACATGAGAATTTTTATTAAATAAAGGGGATAATTAACAAAATAAATTGGGGATTTAAATAAATAATTAGGAAATTAAGCACAAATAATTCTAAAAATATAGAATTATCACTTAGATTTGAGAAAATAATGAGAAAGTTGAGTAGGCATGGATTTGATGATGATTGAAGGATGTAGTGAGGTTATTAAGCATGAAAATATGATTGTAAGATAGTTTTGTGAAATACATGTGTTGGAATGGACTTAAAAAAGAGTAAAGTCTAATGAGATGTAATAAGGCCAAATGAGTGTAAAAAGGGCTAAATGCATTAATTTGAGATTCATGCAAGTGAAAATTTAGTATATTAAGGTATACTGATGTGAATGGTTATCTACAGCTTTGGAAATTATATTAGAAGCTGATCGGACTGCGAGAGTAAGCAGCACCGAGGAAGTGAGGTCACGCGACGTTATCAGAGGTAAGGGAATTTCGTGAATAGCTAGAGGTAGCTACACGTATTTCGATTAGAATTTTGAGTAATTATATTGTATATAAAATTTGAGTATAGAAAAGTTCGGTAGGAACCGATAAGGTAAAATTGTGGTTTTACCCCAAATATGGGTAAAAAGCTTAGGAAGCATGTTTGTGACTAGTTTTGACAGTTGCATGGATAGATTGGCTAATGTTTTCATGATATATGCGAAAACAGCACGTTATAGTGCCGATTTGATTTAATTGAGTGAAATTCAATTGAAATAAGCCATCTATTGGGTTTATGTGAAAACCATTGGTGCTACAGTAATACTCGCACTAGAATTTATGAGATATGCATCACATAGTCCTTGAGTATTTCTCGTACTTGATTTTAATGCGATTTGTGCATGATAGAGTACTGGAGCGTAGCTCATACTCAGTTTTATTGATTGATGCATGATAGAGTATTGGAGTATTGCTCATTCTCAGTTTTACATGACATAGTGCTGGGAGCATTGCTCGCACTAGATTTATATAACTTTATGCATGAGTTCGTGGTGGAGTTTACTCGCACGTACCAGTTTTGAAAGAGATAGCATGAAACAGTCGTGCTGGGAGCCTGTGCAGACTGTGTGTCGCACCAATTATATACTCGCATGTGCAAATTTTGAGATATGGCTTAGGGCTATTGAAACTATTATCCATGGTATGAGGGCTAAGACCTATGGTAGGCACCCCGACTATGAGGATTGGGTCCATTGAGTACTTTGTACCGTGTATATCACATAAAGTATGATGTACCATGAGTACATGATGTTATTGAGTTGTGAGCTTACGGTAGAGGATTTGACCCACCTCCCTTTACAGCAAATGTGAGGCCCCGCACACCGAGTACTATGTAGCCTGGGATCACGAAAAATGAGTTATGATCATAATCTCGGAACAAGTTGTCGTCTATCTCACCTTACTGATATTCCTTGTTTGAATTGTCACATGAGTTTTTATAATTGGGTAAACCCGAGGGATGGGATGAGCCTCGACATGTGACCTTGTGTGTGATAAGGGTAACCCGAGGGATGGGTAAGGCCCAGATTTTCATGTTTTTAACATGACGATATGCCATCTTGTTTTGATTTAATTGAAATGGCATGGTAAAATGTGGTTTATATTAATTACATGAGAAATGCACTGTTTTACATAAACTGCTGAGATTATTAAACTAGCATGTTTTCAGGTCATACTGACGATTTGTATCTATATATATATAGATATATTTCATAAATGTTTCAAGAAGACACATGCTTTAGATGTGAATCGAAAAGGAAATGATTTAATGGCATGATCATTATATTTTGTAGATAGTGTGGTTATCTACTTGCTTGCCTTATTTCCTTACTGAGCTGTGAGCTCACCCTCTTTTTATTTCCCCTCTCTACAGAGCGTTCACAGTAGTTGGACACGACTGAGGACTGGTATTCCTTTATCCGCTGCATACCTATCTTACGAAAGGTATACACATTTGAATGTTTTGTACTGAACAATGTAAAAGCACAGTTTTATAAATGAATGTACGGTCGAGGATGTATATGTACAAGTATTTGTATTAATGTATATGAGTTTACTTTTAAGAAAAGAGTACTTACCATCAATAGATAATTGTATTGACATGTATGCATGTTATGGAATGAATGTAGTTGAGGTGACTAATATCGAATCACAGCCCAACGGTTTGGTGTTGAATTATGACAGAAGGAAAGGTAAGTAAAATGAGAAAAAATTGTGGTGGTTTTTGGTAAGTCACGAGAGGTTGTGACACACACGGCCACCATGCATTCGGCCAAAAGGCTTCATGGGCCAAACACATACCATTGATGGCCTAATCACGTTAGTGGGCCTAATGGATGGCCAAATAAGTGTTAATGGGCCTAATGTGCCAAATGGGCTTTAATGGAGTGAATAGTAATGTCACACCCCGTGACCTAACCCCAAACATAGTCGCGCAATGTTAAGCAGAATCGTGTTTTAGTATAACATAATTGTTTCCATATGGATCATTTTACTTGTTTGTGTTAGATGTAGGTACCATTCTACTCTTTTTATTATTTTCATAAGTGATAAATTTCTAAAAGTGACCTATAATATCTGTGATTTTGGTTTCTTTCTCTATTTCTGCAGCATGACTACATAATAAAATTTAGTCCTTCCTACTCAATTACGGCATAATCATCACAAGTACTCAACCACAGAAATATTAAATCCAGGTTATCAGGACTATTAATCATACATCGCATAATCACAAAGCCCGACATCATAGTCAATACCATACAACATGCCATGCCGTTCATCCATTTTAAACCAAAAAGAAGAAACCTAAGGTAATCCATGGTAACCGAATCTAGCATATCAACACATAACCACAATCATAACGAATCGGTTTAACAGCTTACAATATATTACCAAATCTATTGTTTAAACCAAACAGAAGAAACCTAAGTGTGATACTTAGAAATCATACTTAAACATCTTCCAACTAAATATACATCTCACAAAATACAACCGTGCGTACATATATGAAATTAAAATGCATATATATACATATACCTCGGAATACTCAAAAAGCAACTAAATAGACCGAAGGAGTCAGCTAAACGTGGAGCTCACCCCACGAATCTAATTTGAAAAATGTTGGAAAGAGAGAGGTGAGCAACCACACGCTCAGTAAGAAGTCTACATAACTGAAGCTAGAGAAACACCATGCAACACACCATGCAGTGGTAAATCATGAGAATCATGTAAAATGTCATGCACAATTTGATGAAACAATGTTGTTCGTACTTCGGTTAAGACATTCTTGCAATCTAAAAATCATGCATCGTTAAGCAAATTTGCATTCCAAGAACAACTTAGCAATTCTCAAAAAATCGACCCCATAGTCAAAACGAGTAGTTCAGTTAAAATTCATGCATAAGCATACTTAAATTTTTTGATACAACCAAGTGAGAATGTGGCAATTACCCCAACCACTCATGGAATAAATATTCAAATAACATCACTAATATCAATGGAAAATAAACACCTATGGCCATAGTGACTACCGCCCTATCCTAACTGAGCAAGTTTCGGACTACGGTACTGAAGACGAGCTCAGGGTCTAACAGTAGTAGGTAGCAATAACAACTCAATTGGCACCGTAGGGCAATCACACAAAACCTCCTACCAGGTGCTAGAGATGGCTCTCACGAGACATGACTACTACACAGGCATAAACTGGGTTGCCAACAAACTCAAAATCTCACAATGGGTTCACAATAAAATTCAGCAAATTATCCCAAATTCATAATTTTCAAAGTTAGGGAAAAACAATCCATCGAGAATAAAACATGTATCAACCGTTCAAAATCAGCATGTATGTAAAATAAGCAACTTCATGCGATTTTGAAAATACAGTCAAAAGAGCCCACGCAACACTTCGAAAATCAACAATCTTAATGGAGTTACAAAAATCTATAGTGAAATGCTCACACGCACATGATACTATCATGTAAAATCATATCCTATAAAATGATAACTCCAAGTTGTGACTGAATTTAAATCATGGCGATTTTTAAAACGAACAGATTTCAAATCGGCAAAATATTGGTAAGGGAATTTATTCTAAGCTATCCTATCAAATTGGCTAACCTATAGCCTATCTTTAAAAGTGGAATCTAACCTATCCTAACAACAACCATATAAACCCCTTACCATACAACTGCTACATACCTGATTTTACCCTTTTTCACCTTTTGCCTTAGACGCGCATATATGCGTCTAAGCTTTCTTGGCGCCTTCTGAAGTAGTTGCTGCGAAATCATATTTAAAGGCATATGTTATTTACCATTCATATAATAACAAATAAAATTTCAGCATGTACACACTCACAAGGTTAATTTGAGACTAACTACCACTAACGTAGTTCACCGGTTTTAAGCCTTACGTTTATTCGTACTTGGAAAATTTCCCTTTTTATTTGGTCATAGTCGAACCTTTCCTTAATCATTTCTACTTGTTGGCACTAACTTTGTTTCTTCCAACCATAGATTTATATCATTTCCAATCATGCTCTCATGGCCTAAATGTCTACAATTCAACTAGTTAATTATTTCCATTCCATTTAAAGTGGCCGAATGCCTTGAGCATGTTCTTAACTCCACACTAAATTCATGCAAATTCTATATGTGAGATCCGCATCTTTGTATGACATTCCTTATGATTTTCACATTGTATGACGGTATTATCTATTAATGGATTCATAAGATGGTTGATTTGGATCTGATAAATGTAGATGAAATGAAATAACGTACGTAAAATCGCATAAAGGTAAATCGGGAAAGGAAAGACCCAAAAATTTAGTGAAAGGAATTTAATCAAGTTGACGAAAAATAAGAATTTAAAATAAGAAAAGATTATGAGTTTATGAAGGAAAGTCGGTTCCATTTTGGTCCCGAACACGTGCAAGGGTAAAAAGGTCAAAAGATCAAAAATTCGGTATAAATTCGATAAGAAAATTTCATTAAAAATATGAAATTGAGAAATCTGGATCAATAACGAGGAAAATATTTAATTTCGAGTCCAATTGACCAAGATATGAATTTATGGGAATGAATCAGAATTTTTACTTTGGAAAATTATCCCCAAAATATTGAAAAAATATACCGAAAAGACGAAATAAGACAAATAAATTCATTTATAGATTAAATGTATTAAATAAAATTTTTTTGGGATATTTTGATTTTTTAATGGATTTTAATGATTAAAATAATAATAAAATAAATTAATAAAAAAATGAAAATCTGAAGAAATCGCGAAGAGAGAGAAACAGAAAACAGAGAACTGAAACCGAGAAGCAGACCCGACACCCACCAACGACCACCGGCGATCGACGAGACCAGGAGAAGGTCGAATAAGAGAGAGGACAGGCCGACGAACATTCTGGCACCGGTGACTGGCACCGACGAAGCAGGATTCCGATGAATCGGCGAATGGAAATCCTAGAAGAAAATCAAGTCGGTTTCGACGATCCACGGCAGCTGGGTACGATCAGAGGGTATCGACGTGATCGGGAGGCTGAGGCGCTTCTTTTGGTACCGATAGCGGCCGACGAAACAGCTGGGAACGCTGGCGACTGTGAGAGGAGCAAAACGGCACCATAGCCGGAAAGGGGAAGAAAAGGAAAAAGAAAAAAAAATAAAAAGAAAGAAAGGAAAGAAAGAAAAAGGGAAAAAGGAAAGAAAGTTTACCGGGGATGACTCGAGATTCGGGTAAGTTGACCGAGGGTCGAGATTGACCAGCGGGTAAATTCCAAGAATTCATTTAATATTATATTAATTGAAAATAAACCGAATTACTCAAATTGTGCAGTTCTATGACAGAGCCCGAACGAGAGCTGATTGAGCTCCAATTTTCGTACCCCACAAATCATTGGGTAAGTACATTTTAGTTACGACAATTTGAGTCTTTAATGCAGAGTTAAGATTATTTTACGGATTAATTCTGTATAAAAAGGAATTGTATTCAAAATTTTAAAGTAATTATCGTAAATAGTATACGGGTTATCCAATGAGTTTTGAACGAAGCCCGATGAGTATTGGTAAGCCAAATGAGTCCAGTAAACCCAAAGATGGGATTAAATAAGTGGAACCGGGCTGAAAAAAAGGGTCGAGGCCCATTTAGGTGCAATCGGGCCTAATATAGTAAAACGGGTCCAGTGCTTTAGATTCAATCAGTAAGAGTGAAATACTGATAAATATATTTGAACTAAACCAATATGTGATTATATGTAGCTCCGTAGACTTGGGTTGGAGCGAATTGGACTAAGAGACCTGGTACGATCAAGACGGGATAAGCTCGTGCGTGATTCCAGGTAAGGGAATTTTATGAGCATTTAGAGGTAGTTGTACGTAGTTTTGAGGGAATTTACATTACATTAAATTCATTAGGCTACCCGAAAATAGAATAATAATTTTTACGAAAAATGTGGAAAACGCGACAAATTACTATTTTGCCCTCACTTAGGAAAATTTCAAAAAAGATAGTAAGGCTATGAAATTGCATGAATTTCACAATTTTAATATTTTTATGATGACATTGCTTTAATTCAAGCAATTTATGGATAAGTTGGCTATTATTTTCATGTTTTAAGTGAAAAGGCATAGGTTAGGTGCCAATTGAGGTTTATTTGACATGTTTTGGTGAAATTGAGCCACCTACCAGTTTTATATGAGTTTTAATCGTGCTGGAGCACTGCTCGCACTGGATTTCATATTTTAACTCATACACAGAGTGCTGGAGTCTTACTCGCACTGTTTTACAGACTTATTTCACATGACTACCGTATTGGAGTTCTTACTCGTACGAGGTTTTCATTGAGTCTTTTTTATACATATCCGTACTAGAGCATTTCTCGTACGAGGATTTTAATTGAATTTATAATTATTTTAAGTCGTACTGGAGCGCTGCTCGTACACAGATTTCATTGATTTCTATGAAACCATGCTGGAGCTTCGCTTGCACGAGATTTTTCGATATCATGTATATGCATGAAGTCGTGCTGGAGTTTTCTCTCGTAGACTGTGTGTCACAGTGAGATGATATGCTCACACGTGCATACTGAGACATAATTGGCATGGGTGGATAAGACCTATTGCAGGCACCCCCTGACTGAGATTGGGTTCATAGAGTACGTTGCACCGTGTATATCACATGGAGTACGCTGTACCGTTAGGATTGTGGAAGTGGAGTGGCATTAGCCACGAGGTAGCAAGCCTTGCCCTCGCAATCCTGATATTATACTGTTATGGCGGGTAGGACTGACCCACCTCCCATTTCAGATGTGATACCCCGCGCACTAGGATCCATGTAGCCAGGGATCATGAGGTTATGGCCATAATCCTGGATATTACCGATATAGTCACCTACATGTCTCGCATGATAAATCTTTTGGTTTTAATAGATCAGGGTAGACCCGAGGGAGGGGTCAGGCCTCGATCTTTTTATGAATTCGATTGAGATTTGATTTTCCCACGGAGGGATTTTATGAAACTTTCATGACTTGTAACCCTGAGAGAAGAGTGATTTAATAACGAAATTTTATAACAAGTATATTTTTTCTTTGTTGAATTGAATTAAATCCATTGAGTTTATCACATTTTAACCCAGATGGGGCGTTTTAAAACTTATTGATTCAATTGAGCATGAGATGTTTTCACATGAGAATCATTCCATGTTTCATATGCTGATTTCCTGTTTTAGAACAGATGATATCTATATGTATGGCATATCCTTGTTTTTACCTCATGCTCACATATATCCTGATTACCTATCAGCATGTAGATAGTATACCTATCTACCCGTTTATATTATTGCCTTACTGACCATGTAGAGCTCATCCTTTCATTTTCCTCTCACTTTCAGAGTTTCCACCTTAGAGATAACGAGTGTTGAGAGTAGACGGCATAGATGATTATTTGTGGTTCCCATCGACTGTCAGGTATACACCAAGTATAGAATTTTGTATTAGTATGCTTACAACATAGTAGTGTATATGAAGGAATATTTGGGGATGTAAATATAAGTAGATAAATTGTCAATGTATGAGAATTATGTGATGTATAAAACATACCGACCACTCTATTATATTATAAATGATATCAGTATGCATGTATACGTGTGATATTTCTTAATGGTTAAAATGGTATATCGATATTGATTCAGAGCCCAACCTGGTCAGAGAGATCTGTCATAAGGTGGTAAGAAAGATTTTCCAAAAGCAAAAAAATTATACTGATTTTTTAGTAAATATTGAGTCGTGACAGTAAAAGTGGTATCAGAGCAGGAGTCGATCGGACGTGAATCAGTATTGATAAATATGCAATCAAGAGTTTGAGTTGGTCGGATAAGAGTCAGTAGTGGTCGTTAAGGAAAAATTTCATCCCCTTAGTACTGTGCTGTAAGAGATGTCAAATGTATACCAGATGGGAATTAAATTAACAAATGATTTTGGATTACATGATTTAGATTATGTCGGTCACCCATAGTGGTAAAAGGGCTACTACACGTGCTAGAGGCTGTAGGGGCGGGCCTGAAGGCCGTGGTGATGGTATACAGACTGGTCAGGTACCCGAGGGTACTACTGTGAGACCAGATGAGACTGAGGCACGCTTCACTAGACTTGAGAGGAGTATTGAGAGCTTGATTGAGATTGTAGTGCAGCAGGCAGCGCTTAGGGCTAGGGATAGACAAGATCAGGTGGGACAGGCAGCAGCTGCGCCCGAGATGCAGGCACATGCCGTAGAGTTACCCGAGGTTCAGGCACAGGCTGTAGAGGCAGTGAGACCCCCGCCAGCTCAAGATGTTAGATACGAGTGTGACCTTAATAGATTTAGACACTTTTAGAAGTTTAGACCTCCAGTCTTCCATGGGAGGAAGGACCCAGTAGTAGCAGAGGATTGGGTGTATCAGATAGAGAAGTCATATAGGCTTTTCAGGTGCACTACTATCGAGAGGGTTGCTTTTACCGTATTTGTATTTCAGGGAGCGGCAGAGCATTGGTGGAGATCCACCAAGCCTATTTTGAGAGCTCGACATATCGAGGTCACATGGGAGATATTTTTGGATGCCTTTAGGAGGCAGTATGTTCCCGCTACTGCACAGTGGAAGCTGAGGATGGAGTTTATGAGTTTGGTTCAGGGGAACCAATTTATTGATGAGTATGAGACTCGATTCATTTCTTTGGGGAGATATGATTTAGAGACGATGAGCAGTGAGGACCGAAAGGTCCAGAAGTTTATAGATGGACTGAGACCAGCCATCAAATCTCGATTGGCTCCATTTGATGTTTCGACTTATGAGGAGGCAGTATATAGAGCTCAGTTATGTGAGCAAGATTATGAGCGGAATGTCTCCGAGTCAGGAAAGATCAGTAGGAGTAGAGATAGAGACCAGAAGAGACCCGAGAGAGATAGATTTATCAAGAGAGGGGGGCGACTCTTTGATAAGAGGTCGAAGATTGAGGAGGTTCAGAAGAGGACCGCTAGACCCCCTGTTCATCTGGCTTTACCACCAGCTAGAGGCATTGTCATTGGAGGACCACGCCCTACTACTGATTGATGTAGGCAATGTGGCAGATATCATGGTACCAGACCTTGTCTAGTGCCTATAGCTACAGTAGTATGTTACCGTTGTGAGAGGCAGGGCATGTGGTGAGAGATTACCCAGAGAGACTGAACACTGCCCCACAGAAGGGCAAAGAGCCTAAAAGAGCTCTAGTACAGGTTCCTGCTCAGAGGAGAGGAGCTACCACTGAGGAGAAAGGGAAGCAAGTGATGGGTACATGGCGAGTTCATGCCTTGGACTAGGATACGACAGACCAGTCGTCGGATATGGTGAAAGGTACCATCCTGATCTTTGATTAGAAGCATATGTTTTGATTGATCCTGGTGCCACGCATTCATTCGTATCGCCTTCATTTACATATAAATTGTTTAAGTATGTAAAGGTTACCCCTCTGAGTAGTAAATTGTTAATAATTACCCCCATAAACACTAGTCAGCTAGTAGAGTATTTAGTCAGGGACTGTAAATTGAAAGTCGGGGAAAAAAAATGTCAGCCGACCTTATTTTGATATCTATGAGGGACTTCGATGTCATACTAGGAATGGATTGGTTGGCTGCCACTCATGTTGTGTTAGATTATTTTTCTAAGACGTTAACGTTTAATACCCCCGAAAGATGTATTGTAAAATTTTCCTGAAAAGTAATAAAACAAGTGGTTGTTCTAAATGGAGCAATGAATTTCTTCCTGATTTTATGATTTATATTTTGAAGGATTCATCACATATATGGTTGATACGGACCAGGTACGATCGGATTTGAGAGACATTCCAGTGGTTAGGGAGTTTCCTGATGTCTTTCTAAACGATTTACCAAGATTACCACTAGCCAGAAAGATGGAGTTTGGGATAGATTTGGTACCTGGTACAGAACCAATTTCTAGACCACCGTATAGGATGGCTCCGATTGAGTTGGAGGAGCTGAGAAGGCAGTTACAGGATCTGCATGAGAAGGGGTTTGTTAGACCAAGCATGTCGCCTTGGGGAGCTCCGATCTTGTTTGTGAGAAAGAAAGATGGCAGCCTCCAATTGTGTATAGATTACAGATTGTTGAACAAGGCTACCATTAAGAACAAATATCCCCTTTCACGCATTATTGATTTGTTGGATCAGCTTTGAGGAGCACATGTCTTTTCTAAGATTGATCTGAGGTCTGGGTACCATCAGCTGAGGATACGGAGGGAAGATGTGCCCAAGACAGCATTTAGGACCCCTTATGGTTATTATGAGTTTTTGTTTATGCCATTTGGGTTGACTAATGCCCCCGCAACATTCATGGCTTTGATGAACGATGTGTTCAAGTCATACCTAGATTGATTTGTGATTGTGTTTATCAATGATATTTTGGTATACTCCAAATCCAGGGAGGATGACGAGCAGCACTTGAGAATAGTTCTACAGACCCTCAAAGAGAGACAATTGTATGCTAAACTCAGTAAGTGTGACTTCTGGTTGGAGCGGATTTTTTTTTGGGGCCATGTGGTATCGATGGATGGGGTGTCAGTAGACCCATCCAAGATAGATGCAGTTGTTCAGTAGAAGCAGCCCAGGACAATCACAGAGATTTGGAGTTTTTTGGGTTTGGCAGGATACTAAAGGAGATTTGTTGAGGATTTCTCCAGATTAGCTACTCCGTTGATACGTCTCACATGGAAAGATGTTGATTTTGTGTGGGATGATGCCTGTGAAAGGAGTTTTCAAGAGCTGAAGCGTCGGTTGACCACTGCTTCGATTCTCACCATTCCTACCAGCTCAGGAGGTTTCTCGGTATATACAGATGCATCGCATCAGGGACTGGACTGTGTATTGATGCAGGATGATAGGGTAGTTGCCTATGGATCTAGACAGTTGAAAGACCACGATAGGAACTATCTGACCCACGATTTGGAGTTGGTGGCCATAGTGTTTGCACTGAAGATATGGCGTCATTACTTATATGGTGAGCAGTTTCAGATTTTTACAGACCATAAGAGTCTGAAGTATTTATTCTCGCAGAAGGAACTGAACATGAGACAGAGGAGATGGCTCGAGCTCCTAAAGGATTATGATTATGAGATATTATACCACCCGGGTACGGCTAATGTAGTTGCTAATGCTTTGAGCAGGAAGAGCCTAGGGTTGGTATCATTTATGATGGTTCGGGAACATGACTTGTTAGAGCAGTTCACGAGCCTCAGTTTGGACATAGCACCACTTGTGATTGACAGAGTTGAGATTATTATGAGTCTGAGGTTGGAGCTGGAGTTGATTGATCGTATCCGACGACTCAGCAGTGATCATCGATGTATTGAGTTGATGAGTCGGTACAGGCAGGTGCAGATACCGATTTTGGATTGAGTACTGATGGATTACTGAGGTTCTGAGGTAGGATATGTGTTCCTGAGGATCCTGAGCTCAGGAGGATGATTTTATCAAAGGCTTACTCAACGAGGTATACAGACATCCGGGGAGTACGAAGATGTATCAGAATCTCTAGAGAGTTTATTGGTGGTTTGGGATGAAGAGCATCAGAAGCCTGCAGGATTATTACAGCCTCTACCGATACCGACATGGAAATGGGAGCATCTCACCATGGATTTTGTGACGGGATTACCGAGGACCCCCAGAGGTCACGATGCCATCTGGGTGATTGTGGATAGATTGACAAAGTCCGCCCATTTCTTAACTATGAGAACTACGGATGCTCTGAGTACATTGACGAACTTATATGTTCGAGAGATTGTCAGGCTACATGGCGTTCCAATGAGCATTGTTTCTGATAGGGATGCCCGCTTCACTTCCCATTTTTGGGAACACTTTCAGGAAGCGTTGGGGACCTAGTTGAGATTTAGCACCGCTTTCCATCATCAGACAGATGGTCAGTCAGAGAGGACTATACAGACTCTGGAGGATATGATGAGAGCGTGTGTGCTAGATTTTGGAGGCTCCTGGGATGATCATTTTCCATTAGCTGAGTTCGCCTATAATAACAGTTATCACTCGAGTATCGAGATGGCACCGTATGAGGCATTGTATGGTAGCAGATGTCGTTCCCTCATTGGATGGGAAGATATTGGTGACAGACAGTTATTTGCTCTTGACTTGGTTTAGCAAGCCTCTAAGGATGTCAAATTGATATGCGATAGATTGCGGACAGCTCAGAGCCGACAGAAAAGTTATGCTAATAGGAGACACAGACCACTAGAGTTCGCAGAGGGTGAGTCAGTGTTTTTGAGAGTTTCTCCTTCCAAGGGTATCATGAGGTTTGGTAAGAAAGGTAAACTTAGCCCTCGTTTTATTGGACCCTTTGAGATTCTGGAACGAGTGGGAGATAAGACCTATAGATTGGCATTGCCACCAGAGTTGGCATGTGTACACAGTGTCTTCCACGTTACTATGTTTCAGAAGTACCATCCGGATCCATCACATGTGTTGGCTCTACCGAGAGGGGGGGTGAATCGGTTTTCTAACAATTATGGCAGATTTTAACTTAATCGCAATTTAAGCACAAATGATAATGAATAAAACAGTGCAATATAACAATTTTAATGCAAAGAGAGGGAAAGAGAAACAAACACAGCGACTTATAGAGGTTCGGCCAACTCTTGCCTACGTCCTCTCTCCTTGACCTTCTTGTCAAGTGGATTCTTTCTCTCTTTCAATAGAGTTTACAAAGTTCCTTTTACAGGTTAAGGAATAACCTCTCTACCCTTAGCAATACAGAAAATGTATTCACCCTTTTACAATAACTCTCACTGAGGAACAATCCTCTTTTCTTTTAAGGTGTGGATGAATACAGAATAAGGCTTTTTCAGTGGGGAGGACTAACAAAGCTTGTAGTACTTAAGCTTGTACAATAAATCACAATAAATATGCAATAGAGACACAAGGAATAAAAGAATTAAAGCTTCAGAATCTTGAGAATGTGCAGTAATAGTCTCTCCATTTTCTTTGTCTTCAATGCTTGGTTATATACTGAAGGTTGGGTAGTTGGAGCATTAAATGCAGTTTTTCCCGTTGAGATTTGAAGAAAATAGCCGTTGGGAACCTCCAGTGGTCAGACAGATCGATCTCTTATCTTGGCCAGATCGATCTCCTAGTTTTAAATCCTGCAATGACAAAGCACAAATACACAGGGAGATCGATCTCATACATTACCAGATCGATCTGTTAGTTTGAATAGGCAGAGGCAGATCGATCTGTCGAATAGGCAGATCGATCTCCTATCCTCTCTGTTTGAGGCAAGATCGATCTCTCAATACACCAGATCGATCTCTTAAGCTCACTGACTTTGAGCAAATCGATCTCTTCCTTACCAGATCGATCTCCTAAGTTCTCTGACTTAGAGGAGATCGATCTCTTAACCCTGGCAGATCGATCTCTTTTTACCTTAAACCCTTTACACCGTTTTAAGGCTTGCCAGATCGATCTCTTCCATCATGAGATCGATCTCTCATCAAGTATAAACCCAGGAGATCGATCTCTCATACCCCAGATCGATCTCTCATCAGCAGAACTCTAAGTTCTGATCCTGATATCTTCTAAACATGTTTGTATACCATTTTAACATTATTGTATTAACTTGTTTTGTCATTTCAAAATACATTAACTCAACAACATGTGATTCACTACGAGCCGTTAGAGCTTAGTGACAGTATGACTTATATTGAGAAATCGGTTCGGATATTGGATGGGAAGGAGAAAGTATTGCAGTCCAAGACGATCTCCCTGGTGAAGGTTCAGTTCTAGTATCACACTCCGGAGGAAGCTACCTGGGAGCTAGAGAGCATGATACGGGAGAAGTACTCGGAGTTGTTTACCGACTGATTTGGTTCTAATTTGGAGGACCAAATTCTTTTAGTGGGGGAGATTGTGAGATCCGCATCTTTGTATGACATTCCTTATGATTTCCACATTGTATGACGGTATTATCTGTTAATGGATTCATAAGATGGTTGATTTGGATCAGATAAATGTGGATGAAATGAAATAACGTACGTAAAATCGTGTAAAGGTAAATCGAAAAAGTAAGGACTCGAAAATTTAGTGAAAGGAATTTAATCAAGTTCACGAAAAATAAGAATTTAAAATAAAAAAAGATTGTGAGTTTATGAAGGAAAGTCAGTTCAATTTGGTTCCGAACACGTGCAAGGGTAAAACGGTCAAAAGATCAAAAATCCGATATAAATTCGATAAGAAAATTTCATTAAAAATATGGAATTGAGAAATTTGGATCAATAACGAGGAAAATATTTAATTTCGAGTCCAATTGACCAAGATATGAATTTGTGGGAATGAATCGAAATTTTTACTTAGGAAAATTATCCCGAAAATATTGAAAAAATATATCGAAAAGACAAAATAAGACAGATAACTTCATTTATAGATAAAATGAATTAAATAATAATTTTTTGGGATATTTTGATTTTTTTAATGGATTTTAATTATTAAAATAATAATAAAATAAATTAATAAAAAAATGAAAATCTGAAGAAATCGCGAAGAGAGAGAAACAGAAAACAGAGAATCGAAACCGAGAAGCAGACCCGAGACCTGATGGGCCCTAAGGGTATTACCGCAAGTGCACGGATCGTACAAGTAATAATGGGATTTAAGTCCCGAGTTATCGTCCCACAGAGAAGTTGACTTGCCTAATTAACTACCAGTTAATCTTACCCTAAGTATATCCTAGCAAATTATAAAATTAAGGTGGGTGATCTACTAATCTAGAATTGAAAATACCGAAAGCAATAAAATAATAAAACTATAAAATAAAGAAAATAAAACCTAGCAAAATTACTTACAGTACTCAACGCAATTAAAATTGAAAACCTACAAAAAAATTAAAACAGTTAAAACTAATTAACGCAATTAAAATAAAATGCAAATATAAAAATAACAAAGCAAGATTAATTAAACTAAAATTAAACTAACCTAAAAATGCAATTAAACTACTTAATCAAAATGCAATTTAAACTAAACTAATACTTGATGAAAATAAAGACTAAATTAAAAAAATGCATGAAACACATTTAATCTAAATTAACTCTAAATGCATCTAAACTAAACTAAAATCCTAAAACATTTAATATAAAATTAACTACTAATTAAACATTAACACTGCAAATTAAATTAACATACAAAAAATATTTAAACTAACCTAGCATTATAATTGACTAAACTAAATAATTAACAACTAACACATGCATGGAAATGGATTAATTGCTAGAGTGCATTAGCCAAACAAAGCCTTAAATTCTTAAACCATATAATTATCCCTCCCTTTACTGTTCACCCATCATTTTTCATTTTATTTCCAGGTGGTCTCGGGTATTGCTCGGCTTGGCCCTCTGGTCCGCTGCTGTTTGCTGTTGTCTTCTGGTCCGCTGCTGCTGGTTCGGCCAGCTGTGTCCACTGCATGCTCACGGGTTGCTGCACTCTGCTTAGTCTGTTCTGCAACTGCTGCTGTTCCAGGAAGGACTCTGCTTCTGCTGTTTCACGTTATCGGTTCTGCAGTCCCCTCGGGTTGTGTCTCGGTTCCAGGCTGTGCTCACTTGCTTGCTCTCGGTTCTGACTCTCACCAACCCTGCTCGGTTTCCAGCTTCTCAGCAACACCTCGTCACTCTTTACCACTTCACGTCTGCTTACAAGAATAGCAGCAAACAGCCTTGTTAACACACACTGCACCTTGTTGCCATAAACGCATGCATATCCATTGCCACCATGTCTTCATCTAAGTCAGCCGAGCTATTAACATACTGCACCGCTTCACACATGCAAACATGATTGATTTGTGAATCTAAAACAATGAATGAAAATAGAAAACATGAAATGATTAAAACCAGTAATTAAAATAGAAAATGAAGATGAACAGTAAATAGAAACTTAGAACAGGGGAGAAAAGAGCAGGAAATGTGATCCCGATCAATGCTACTACACATGCTGCCTTGGTTCTTCACCGATGCCAACTGTTTCGCAAGTTTCAGTAGTAACAACCTCTTCATCCACACAGCAGCAGTGTACACCACATTCGCAAACTACAACAACTTAGCTCTTCACATCATGTCCTGCACTTCGTTCCCGCAAGCAATAATGCAAAAGCAAAGGGTGAAATGATGAAAGCAAAGCTGTGTCCATCAGCCACTTCCACCATCCCGAATCCATGAAACATGCTTGAAAGTTTCTAAACGTAAAACAGAGAAATAGAATGCTGAACAGGGATGAAGACTATGGCCACTGTCACAACCAAACTTTCTTACTTCCTCTGCTCAGCAAAAAAAAATGAATCCACAAAATAAACCAGTTAAGATGCAAAACCGAGAGCTATAACAAGGAGTAATCTTTGTGACTAAAAATTGGCAAATAAAAGAGCTTAATGATTCCAAACCGAGAGCATGAAATGAAGAGATTGAATTTCTATTGAAAATGAAATTTAACAAATTGTAATTAAGAACATGAAAATGCATAGTAATACAAACGGGAAACTAAAAAAAATACTAGGAAGGAAAATAATTCTAAAAACTACTCTACCTACACTACTCCTACTCCTAAAATTACACTTACTTCTACTCCTAAAAATTACATAACTTCTTCAATTGCCATTCTTTCCTATTTATAAACACACTAGGGGTAAAATGGTAATTTCCACATCCGTGATGAGTTGATTTTTTTTTTGGCCACTTGTCTTCACACCATTGGCTCTTGAAAAGATATTTCCATGTCATCGGTCTTCTTGTCCAATTGGATGTGCTAGGTAGCATGACTTGTGTTGTCTGCGTGGCTCAATGTCGATTTTAGCCCAATTCCGATCCATTTTCTACCGAAATATTCAAAATTCATCTGGATTTAATTTAT
This sequence comes from Firmiana major, assembly GCA_033439115.1. Lineage (NCBI taxonomy): Eukaryota > Viridiplantae > Streptophyta > Magnoliopsida > Malvales > Malvaceae > Firmiana > Firmiana major. The sequence continues at coordinate 42,343,836 of CM065899.1, forward strand.
CTACAAACATGAGAATTTTAATTAAATAAAGGAGATAATTAACAAAATAAATTGAGGATTTAAATAATTAATTAGAAAATTAAGCACAAATAATTCTAAAAATATAGAATTATCACACCCCCAAACTTGAGCTTTTGCTTGTCCTCAAGCAAAACAAAATGATTATAGGAATGACAAGTATAAAACACAATAATTTCCCCAATATCATCCTCAAAGAAAAAGTACAAACTATGAAATCAAAGACTCATAATTACAAGTCCAGCACTTAAAATTATTCAATCATAGGTCCTAACCCAAATTGGACTCCTCGTGAGTGTGTGAAGAATGTCAAAGCCACTTCAAAGTACATTATCCGGATCAGATTATTCAACATAGTGAATGCAAAGTCAATGACATGGGATCATTCCCATAAGTTTGCTTTTTACTTCTCTCTCCACTAATATAGTCACATTTAACTAAAGATCAATAGGACTTCATTAAGCTTGTAATGTAAGGCTGGGGTTAAGGTATGATAAAGTCGATTTAGGTTTAATTACCTCTTAACATGCATTACTTCTAGGATCTATAATGTAAGAGCTCTAATTATTTCCCCCAAACTTATTTCTTTTGCTAAACACTTTTTTTTTTAATTTTTCTTCTTTTTTTTCTTTTTCTTTTTCTTTCTTTTTCATCATTTTTTTTTTACATACTCTTTCACTATCACTTAATACCCATATATCTCATAATATATCCTAATGACTTTTCATGCTTTTGGGGTAAGGGATAGGAACAAAGTATTTAAGCTAAGGAAACAAAAATAAGCAGGTGTATTTACAGAGAAAAGCTTATTTGGCCCAAATGGTTGACTAGGAGTAGAATATGTACAAGGATAGCTAGAAAGGCTCAAACAATCCAAAGATGGCCTAAATCATCTCCCTAATTAAGTGTGATCTAATATTTTGCCTCGAGATCAGATCAAACAAATTCTAGAATATGATGCACAAAATCAACTGAACAAATGCAATCCTATGTACACATAAGCTTTCTCTAAATAAATATACAGATTTATGACATGACATGTGCATAAGATGAGGAAATCACAATCAGAATCAAGATAAATTCAAGAACTCAACTTCATGCTTTTCCTATAATCATGCTTCTCATTCAATCAAAGTCAGACTAAATCATGGAGTCATATCATCGGAATATGGAAAAACTACATGCTAAGCACTAAATCATCCCGAAATCAAGCAATTTAAGCTCATTTTATCAAAAAAATTCTGAAAATTCTTTCTCAGATTTTCGAAAAAAATTTGAAATTTTTTTCCAAAATAACTCAAGTGATATCCCCTCACCCAAACTTAAAGTGCACAGTGTCCTTAGTGTGCAGATAATATAAGAATTTAAGCTCAAGAACAGAATACTCCCCTATCTGATGATGATGAACAACTGAAACTTGATTGAAAGCATAAAACTAGAAAATAAACCTGCAAAATAAACAAAGAAAGAAGCAACAGAAAAGAAAAAGAACTATATACAAGGTGAAAAGAAAAACACAACCATTTCAAATGCAACTGAAGAAGACAACACTCAGCAGCAAGGCGAAGAGTAAGATGATTAGCCAAAATGGTGACAGAATGTTAACAGTTAAATCCTCTTGAGCCCTATCTACTTCCCTCCTTCTTTGAGATTTTATATGGTCAAGCCTTATGTTCTCCTCAATCTCTATCTTAAAACACTCTTGAGAGTCATCAGGGAGCTTCAAAGTTTGAAAACATTAAACTTCACTTCCTGATCTTGCACTCTCATAGTCAACTTTGTAGAATCAGAGGGCGAGGAAGGCAATGAATAAGAAGAAGGTATAAATGAAGAAGCGCTTAGCTTTGTTTCCTTGGCAGCCCGATCTTTAGGTTCCTGCTCTTTCTGAGCTGCTTCGTTAGAACTTAAGGATTCTTCAACTATGTGCTGTTCAGGTTGGGACTTGACTTGTGGCTCATCTAGCTCTCTGCCACTCCTAAGGGTGATAGATCTTACATGTTCCTTACCCTCCCTTTGCTTAACAGAATTAACTTCAGTATTACTAGGAAGGGTCCCTTAAGGACGTTGGCTAAGAGCACTAGCTATTTATCCCACCTGAACCTCTAAGTTCTTAATTGAAGCAGCTTGATTTTGCAGGATCGTTGAGAACATCTCCTCTAATGTAGGCTTATTCTCAGCTGCTGGTGCATGGTAGAATTGGGGCTGCATAAGTTGTGGTGGTGGTGGTGGTGGTGGTGATGGATGATATTGAGCTGGATGATGTTGAAAATGAGGTGGGGATGGTTGATGAGGCGGATGAAATGGAAATTGCGACTGTGGTGGTACCTGAACCAGTGGAGCTTGAAAACTAGGGGGTTCTACAGATCTAGAGTTAAAAGTTTGCCCTTGGTTTTGGCTCCAAAAGAAGTTAGGATGGTTCCTCCACCCTGGATTGTAGGTGTTTGAAAAAGGGTTGTTCTGTTGCGTTTGAGAAGGGGCAACATACTGAACCGATTCTAAGTTGAGCGGACACCTATCTATAGAGTGGGTACCACTACACAGCTCGTAGGAAAGAAAAAGGACTTTGGACAGAATACACAGGGTTAGGACTAGTGGGAGGATTATGTTGGGTACTGAGCGACTCTACCTTCTTCGTAAGATTAACGATTTGAGAGGTCAAGGTAGACAGCGTGTCGAGCTCATAAATACCCGCCGGCTTCTTTGGCATTTGCCTCTCTGAGGACCATAAATAGTTGTTAGCCGCCATCTTGTCTAAAAGCTCGTAAGCTTCCTCATCTGTTTTGCACATCAGGGCTCCACCCGCAGCAGCGTCAACAATGGTCCTATTTTGGATTATAAGTCCGTTGTAGAAGGTCTGGACTTACAACCACAAAGGTAGGCCATGGTGAGGGCACTTTCTAAGAAGCTCTTTATATCGTTCTCATGCCTCGTAAAGAGATTCAGAGTCGTACTGGGCAAAGAAGGATATATTACTACGGAGTTGGGCCATTTTAGAGGGAGGGAAAAACTTAGATAGAAATTGATGGGCTAACTCGTCCCATGTAGAAATGGATCCTGGAGGCAGGGAGGTTAACCAGTGTCTCGCCTTATCCCTAAGTGAAAAGGGGAATAATCTAAGCCTAAGCGCATCATCAGATAATTCATTATGTTTAAACGTGTTGCACAAGTCCAAGAATTGCCCAAGGTGAGTATGTGGGTCATCGTGTGGAAGCCCACTGAACTGTAGAAAAGTTTGGATCATCTGGAGGATTGCGGGCTTAATTTCAAAATTATTTGCAGGGACAGCTGGTGGCCTAATGTCGGTATAATAACCTCCAATAGTCGGCATTGCATAATCTCCAACGGTCTTAATTTCCCTATTTTCTGTTATCGTGTTTTGCAACGGAGCTATAAATTTCCTAGAGTCTTTTCGAATTTTCCTAAGGTTCTTTCAATTTCAGGATCTAGAGGGAAGCTATCTTAACTCCCGGCTCTACACATGCAAACATCTAAAAGTCCTTAGAATTTTTATTTTATTTTGAATTTTTAAATTTTTAAATTTTTTTGATTTTAATTTTTCAATTACTTAATCTAGATTGAACGTCTAAATATTTACAAGCTAAAATTACACCTAAGTATAATTTCACCTATATTAACTAATGACTAATTACGACTTCCCCGGCAACGGCGCCAAAAACATGATGGACCCTAAGGGTATTACCGCAAGTGCACGGGTCGTACAAGTAATAATGGGATTTGAGTCCCGGGTTATCGTCCCACAGAGAAGTTGACTAGCCTAATTAACTACCGGTTAATCTTACCCTAAGTATATCCTAGCAAATTATAAAATTAAGGTGGGTGATCTACTAATCTAGAATTGAAAATACCGAAAGCAATAAAATAATAAAACTATAAAATAAAGAAAATAAAACAGAGCAAAATTACTTATAGTACTCAACGTAATTAAAATCGAAAACCTACAAAAGAAATTAAAACAGTTAAAACTAATTAACGCAATTAAAATAAAATGCAAATATGAAAATAACAAAGCAAGATTAATTAAACTAAAATTAAACTAACCTAAAAATGCAATTGAATTACTTAATCAAATGCAATTTAAACTAAACTAACACTTGATGAAAATAAAGACTAAATTAGAAAATGCATGAAACACATTTAATCTAAATTAACTCTAAATGCATCTAAACTAAACTAAAATCCTAAAACATTTAATATAAAATTAACTACTAATTAAACATTAACACTACAAATTAAATTAACATACAAAAAATATTTAAACTAACCTAGCATTATAATTGACTAAACTAAATAATTAACAACTAACACATGCATGAAAATGGATTAATTGCTACAGTGCATTAGCCAAATAAAGCCTTAAGTTTTTAAACCCTATAATTATCCCTCCCTTTACTGTTCACCCATCATTTTTCATTTTATTTCCAGGTGGTCTCGGGTATTGCTCGGCTTTGCCCTCTGGTCCGCTGCTGTTTGCTGTTGTCTTCTGGTCTGCTGCTGCTGGTTCGGCCAGCTGTGTCCACTGCATGCTCACGGGTTGCTGCACTCTGCTTAGTCTGTTCTGCAACTGCTGCTGTTCCAGGAAGGACTCTGCTTCTGCTGTTTCACGTTATCGGTTCTGCAATCCCCTCGGGTTGTGTCTCGGTTCCAGGCTGTGCTCACTTGCTTGCTCTCGGTTATGACTCTCACCAACCCTGCTCGGTTTCCAGCTTCTCAGCAACACCTCGCCACTCTTTACCACTTCACGTCTGCCTACAAGAATAGCAGCAAACAGCCTTGTTAACACACATAGCACCTTGTTGCCATCAACGCATGCATATCCACCGCCACCATGTCTTCATCTAATTCAGCCGAGCTATTAACATACTGCACCGCTTCACACATGCAAACATGATTGATTTGTGAATCTAAAACAATGAATGAAAATAGAAAACATGAAATGATTAAAACCAGTAATTAAAATAGAAAATGAAGATGAACAGTAAATAGAAACTTAGAACAGGGGAGAAAAGAGCAGGAAATGTGATCTCGATCAATGCTACTACACATGCTGCCTTGGTTCTTCACCGATGCCAACTGTTTCGCAAGTTTCAGTAGTAACAACCTCTTCATCCACACAGCAGCAGTGTACACCACATTCGCAAACTACAACAACTTAGCTCTTCACATCATGTCCTGCACTTCGTTCCCGCAAGCAATAATGCAAAAGCAAAGGGTGAAATGATGAAAGCAAAGCTGTGTCCATCAGCCACTTCCACCATCCCGAATCCATGAAACATGCTTGAAAGTTTCTAAACGTAAAACAGAGAAATAGAATGCTGAACAGGGATGAAGACTATGGCCACTGTCACAACCAAACTTTCTTACTTCCTCTGCTCAGCAAAAAAAAATGAATCCACAAAATAAACCAGTTAAGATGCAAAACCGAGAGCTATAACAAGGAGTAATCTTTGTGACTAAAAATTGGCAAATAAAAGAGCTTAATGATTCCAAACCGAGAGCATGAAATGAAGAGATTGAATTTCTATTGAAATTGAAATTTAACAAATTGTAATTAAGAACATGAAAATGCATAGTAAAACAAACCGGAAACTAAAAAAAATACTAGGAAGGAAAATAATTCTTAAAACTACTCTACCTACACTACTCCTACTCCTAAAATTACACGTACTTCTACTCCTAAAAATTACATAACTTCTTCAATTGCCATTCTTTCCTATTTATAAACACACTAGGGGTAAAATGGTAATTTCCACATCCGTGATTAGTTGGCATTTTTTTGGTCACTTGTCTTCGCACCATTGGCTCTTGAAAAGATATTTCCATGTCATTGGTCTTCTTGTCCAATTGGATGTGCTAGGTGGCATGACTCGTGTTGTCTGCGTGGCTCAATCTCGATTTTAGCCCGATTCCGGTACATTTTCTACCGAAATATTCAAAATTCATCTGGATTTAATTTATCTGCAAACATGAGAATTTTAATTAAATAAAGGGGATAATTAACAAAATAAATTGGAGATTTAAATAATTAATTAGAAAATTAAGCACAAATAATTCTAAAAATATAGAATTATCAAGACCCACCGACGACCACCGGCGATCGACGAGACCAGGCGAAGGTTGGAGAAGAGAGAGGACAGGCCTGCGAACATTCTGGCACCGATGATGCACGCCGACGAAGCAGGATTCCGACAAATCGGCGAACGAAAATTCGAGAGGAAAATCGAGTCGGTTCCGACGATCCACGGCTGTTGGGTGCGATCGGAGGGTATCGACGTGATCGGGAGGCTGAGGCGTTTCTTTTGTTACCGGTAGCGACCGACGAAACGGTCGGGAACGCGGGCGACGGTGAGGGGAGCAAAACGGCACCGTAGCCCGAAAGGGAAAGAAAAGGAAAAAGAAAAAGGAAAAAAGGAAAAAAAGAAAAAAAAAAGAAAAAGAAAGGAAAGAAAAGGGAAAATGAAAGAAGGTTTACCAGGGACGACTTGAGATTCGGGTAAGTTGACTGAGGGTCGAGATTGATTTGCGGGTAAATTCCAAGAATTTATTTAATATTATATTAATGGAAAATAAACCGGATTACTCAAATTTTGCAGTTCTACGACAGAGCCCGAATGAGAGTCAATTGAGCTCCAATTTTCGTACCCCGCAAAGCATTGGATAAGTACATTTTAATTACGACAATTTGAGTCTTTAATGCAGTGTTAAGATTATTTTACGGATTAATTCTGCATAAAAATGAATTGTATTTTGAATTTTAAAGTAATTATCGTAAATAGTATATGGGCTATCCAATGAGTTTGGAACGAAGCCCGATGAGTCTTGGTAAGCCAATGAGTCCAGTAAACCCAAAGAAGGGATTTCATAAGTGGAACCGGGCTGAAAAAGGGGTCGAGGCCCATTTAGGTGTAATCGAACCCAATAAAGTAAAACGGACCCAGTGCTTTAGATTCGATCAGTAAGAGTGAAATATTGATAAATATATTTGAACTGAACCAATATGTGATTATATGCAGCTCCGTAGACTTGGGTTGGAGCGAATTGGACTGAGAGACCTGGTACGATCGAGACGGGATAAGCTCGTGTGTGATTCCAGATGAGGAAATTTTATGAGCATTTAGAGGTAGTTGTACGTAGTTTCGAGGGAATTTACATTACGTTAAATTCATTAGGCTACCCGAAAACAGAATAATAATTTTTGCGAAAAATGTGGAAAACGTGACAAATTACTATTTTGCCCCCACTTAGAAAAATTTCAAAAAGGATAGTAAGGCTATGAAATTGCATGAATTTCATGAATTTCATGATTTTAATATTTTTATGATGACATTGCTTTAATTCAAGTAATTTATGGATAGGTTGGCTATTATTTTCATGTTTTAAGTGAAAAGACACATGTTAGGTGCCAATTGAGGTTTATTTGATATGTTTTGGTGAAATTGAGCCGCCTACCAGTTTTATATGAGTTTTAATCGTGCTGGAGTACTGCTCGCACTCGATTTCATATTTTAACTCATACACAGAGTGCTGAAGTCTTGCTCACACTATTTTACAGACTTATTTCACATGACTACCGTACTGGAGTTTTTACTCGTATGAAGTTTTCACTGAGTCTTTTTAATACATATTCGTACTATAGCATTTCTCGTACGTGAATTTTAATTGAATTTATACTTATTTTAAGTCGTATTGGAGCGCTGCTCATACGCAGATATCATTGATTTCTATGAAATCGTGTTGGAGCTTCGCACGCACGAGAATTTTAGATATCATGTATATACAAAAAGCCGTGCTGGAGTTTTCTCCTGTAGACTGTCACAATGAGATGATATGCTCACATGTGCATACTGAGACATAATTGACATGGATGGATAAGACCTATTGCAGGCACCCACTGACTGAGATTGGGTTCATGGAGTACGTTGTACCGTGTATATCACATGGAGTACGCTATACTGTAAGGATTATTGGAGTGGAGTGGCATTAGTCACGAGGTAGCAAGTCTTGCCCTCGCAATCCTGATATTATACTGTTCTGACGGGTAGGACTGACCCACCTTCGGTTTCAAGTGTGATACCCCGCGCACTAGGATCCATGTAGCTAGGGATCATGAGGTTATGACCATTGTCCTGAATATTATCGATATAGTCACCTACATGTCTCGCATGATAAATCCTTTGGTTTTGATAGATCAAGGTAGACCCGAGGGAGGGGTCAAGCCTCGATCTTTTTATGAATTCGATTGAGATTTGATTTTCCCACGGAGGAATTTTATGAGACTGACCCACCTCCGGTTTCAAGTGTGATACCCCGCGCACTAGGATCCATGTAGCTAGGGATCATGAGGTTATGACCATTGTCCTGAATATTATCGATATAGTCACCTACATGTCTCGCATGATAAATCCTTTGGTTTTGATAGATCAAGGTAGACCCGAGGGAGGGGTCAGGCCTCGATCTTTTTATGAATTCGATTGAGATTTGATTTTCCCACGGAGGAATTTTATGAAACTTTCATGACTTATAACCCTGAGAGAATGGTGATTTTGTAACGGAATTTTATAATAAATTTTTTTTTTTGTTGAATTGAATTAAATCCATTGAGTTTATCACATTTTAACCCAAATGAGGTGTTTTAAAACTTATTGATTCAATTGAGCATGAGATGTTTTCACATGAGAATCATTCCATATTTTATATACCGATTTCCCGTTTTAGAACAGATGATATCTATATGTATGGCATATTATTGTTTTTACCTCATGCTCACATATATCCTGATTTCCTATCAGCATGTAAATAGTATACCTATCTACCCATTTATATTATTTCCTTACTGAGCATGTGGAGCTCACCCTTTCATTTTCCACTCACTTTCAGAGTTTCCACCTTAGAGATAACAGGTGTAGAGAGTAGACGGCATAGCTGATTATCTGTGGTTCCCATCGACTATCAGGTATACATCAAGTATAGAATTTTGTATTAGTATGCTTACAGCACAGTAATGTATATGAAGGAATATTTGGGTATGTAAATATAAGTAGATAAATTGTCAATGTATGAGAATTATGTGATGTATAAAACATACCGACCACTCTATTATATTATAAATGATATCAGTATGCATGTATACGTGTGATATTTCTTAATGGTTAAAATGATATATCATTATTGATTCACAGCCCGACCTGGTCAAAGAGATCTATCATAAGGTGGTAAGAAATATTTTTCAAAAGTAAAAAATTTGTACTGATTTTTGAGTAAATATTGGGTCGTGATACTATATATATTTAATATTCCTCTCCTATAATTTAATTTAAATTCTTCCATTTCCAACATCCAATTTGCCAATGTTTTATTAATCGCAACTCCCATAGTCATTTTTATTCATTGCCTAAATTCTGGTTTTACCATTGGGGAGCTATGTTGTTTCTAGATAAATTGGTTAATTAAATTCTTAATTTCCAGCGAGCATTATCCCTACTTAACTTCTCAACTAACCGAACTTACCTTGTATACTCATTCAATTATTTCACCATTTGTTCAACATTGTTATCATTAACTAATAATTCCTTATAATTTCAACCAAGGGAATTAAATTTATGCATTTCTTCTCATTTCCTACATGCATCCAATATATGTATTATTTTCATGCTAATTATGTAATCTAGCTCCCTTTAACCGAATGCATGCATGAATTTCCTGAAATTTCTACCTTAGCCGAGCACCCATTCCCATTATTTCTCATCAATTTCTAGCAATTCTCTATAATTATTCATTGAAATAATACATTATTCTCCAAGCTTTTTAATTCTACCTAATTTATCCTAAATTTTCAGCCATTAAATTCTGATTTTTTTATTCCTTTGAATTCATGAATTTTAAACTAACCAACATCTAATTTCTGCATTTTAATTAATCATAGCACTATGAGATTTCCAGAATTTTAGCTTACAATTTACATGCATGTTAAAAATCTGTTTTAGTTCTTTCTTGTTACAGCCGAGCCTATACCCCTATCCATTGCAAATTTCTTATCAAATTTTTAATCATAGAAATTTACATTTGTTTCATAACATTTTAGATTTTATGATTTAACTCAACCTTTACAATTCAACAATTCTTTCCTACATTTCTCTAAATTGCCGAACTCACACTTAATTTCCCTACTCGCATGGCTTAATTTTGATCATGCAGCCATAGAGCAACATTATTTATATTATAAATTACTAATCTACTCTTAAATTTCCAGCAAAACCAATCTTCCTAATTTAACTCTAACTGGCCGAATACCATGCTCTATGTACATACTGAATTTTCATCAATTTATTAAATTTATCCTATCTAACTGTAAATTTATCACTAAAACTCTTTTAATTTAACTAAGGTAACCAGATTCTTCCCCAAATTTCGAAATCCCCAATTTTAATTAGCTAAGAACCCTAATCCTCATGCATGTATAAATTTTCTGAAATTGATCAAAATTAACACTTATCCAACATTAATACAACAGTAATCAACAATAAATTTCCAGAAATTTCACCATTCTCACCTCAATTGCTCAAAGCCAAGCTTCCTAGACAAAATCCCCAATTCTGTTCTAACCAATTCTTGAAATTTCTGGTGAATTCCTAATGTCCTACACGTTTTCAGCTGAATTAGATGAACTCTTCATCTAACTGAATCACCTAGGCACTCTTCTCACCCATGGGCTCTCGGTTTCAGCTTGTAGTGCATGTTTCATGGCTGTTTGGAAATTTCTGGTATGTGGGGAGGTGGAAAACGTGTTTTGTGAGGATGGATTAACAATCTAAATCATAAAACTAGCTCCCAATCAACTTACACTAACATGCACATTAGAATTTGCAGATTTTGTAGGCTGAACAGAAAATATTCCGGTAGGTGAGAGGCTGTTCGGTGGAAGGCAAGGGAAGCAAGGATAGAAGTTGCATGCAGGCTTGGAAGGGTGATTTGGGTGGCTGGTGGCGTGAGGAACGGTGGCTGGCTACTGGATTTTTAGCTGGCTGTGACGGTGGCATGAGGAAGAGAGTGCAATGAAGAGAACTTTTCTGGTTTTTGGCTTGGTGAAAACGTGGGAGGGAAAACGAGGAAGGGAAATTCTGGTAATAATTTTGTAATCCCTATTTATATTTTCCCATTTTTTCAGTTTTATATTTAGTTTAACACAATTAATTAAATTGCAGATTTTACATTGTCTTAATAATTTTAATAGCTAAGTTGCAGATTTTATAATTAAATCTACATTTTCAGATTTTATATTCCTAAGATATGTGTGTAATTACATTTCAGATTTATTATTGCTAAATTCATGAAATCTGACTTTATATCTATAATGATTATATATACATGTTCCAAAATAATTTTACACAAGGATTTATATCTATATATTTCAGATTTTGCAATTATACATAGGTATATTTCTTATCTTAATGTTGATAGTTTTAATATTTCAGATTTTGTTACATTACATTATCAAATTTATTTGCTTCATAATTAATTTAATTAGCTTACTTAAATTTAAGATTTTCACTACTTAATTATCATATAATTTTTTTTATTTAACCGAATTTAGCATTGTTTCCTATTTAATTTCGGTCACTACCTAAATTACTTACATGACTTAAGTTTATTTTTACATTCATGTACATTTAACTTAGTGACTAATGGTAGATTACCTTAATTTATCCTAATTTGGTCACATGAATATTTTTCTACTAAATAAGTTGTGTTCATGAACCTATTCATGCATATACATTATGCATTTAAATTATGTTCTCCCTATACAATTTATCATTGTTATATTTTGTTTATAATGAATTTTCAATTTTCAGATTTTAACATTTATATTCACCTATTATATCAATGTTGTAAGACCTGTAATTGTATATGTACTCTTTATGATTTTGTGATGTATGGATAAGTCACAATTGATATAAATCATGAGGAATGAGTGTTTTGAAGTTGTAAATATGTATGAAATGTAAAATGGATGGTTAAGTAAATCAAATACCAATGTAACAATGATTTTGGGATGGAAGTTGCAGCAGAACTGCTTTAGAAGAGGATCAGATTGATCCCTCATTCAATGAAGATCGATCTCCATAAGGCTCGGGTTGTAATAGATCGATCTCACTGCAAGGCCAGATCGATCTCTTTAAGGTTTTGAGTGAAGCAGATCGATCTCATGCTTAGGGGCAGATCGATCTCATAAGCTTGGAAAGTCAGTTTCTGAGGAGAAAAGTACAGGGAAGATTGATCTCATGTAGTTAGCAGATCGATCTCTATGAGCCAATTCTATAAATACAGGGCTCTGCACTTCAGTTTTCCCGAGAAACACTATTCCATTCAAAAACCTAAAGCTAAACCTAACATTTCTAATCCAGAAAACTTCATCTTGCAAGTAGTTTTGAGTGGGATTCAGTTAAGCAAAGTTGTTCTTAGTAAAGAGTAGAACAACATACTTGGAAACAAGAAGTTGGAATTAAAGATTGAAAGAGCAAGGTGGATTTTGCCAATTTTGGTGAAAAAAGGAAAAGTTCAAGCTAGGTAAGATTCAATACACCACTTTGATATATGTTAATTTAGGCGTATTAGTGAGTTAATTGGTATATGTATAAATTGTTGAAAACAAAAGGATCATGAAAAATGTACATGACCTAGCTATTGGCATGAAAGTGAGAAAATGATGAGAAAGTTGTGTTGGCATGAATTAAATGATGGAATATGCATGTATGGAAGATTTTAAGGTAGTTTTATGAAATGCATAAATTAGAAATAAGAAGAAATGAAGATAGATATAGGAAAAATATGGTATAATACCATAATGGAAGAAAGTGATGAGATTGATGTATTGAATTGAGATTATGCAAATGAAATAAGTATATTACGGTAGACTAACATAGCTAATTATAACAGCTTCGAAAATCATAGTGGAAGTCGATCGTACTGCAAGAGTGAGCAGCACTGAGGAAGAGAGGTCACGTGACGTGATCCGAGGTAAGGTAATTTCGTGAGTAGCTAGAGATAGCTACACATATTTCGAATAGAATTTCGATACTATATTCTATATGAATTCTCGTGAATAGACATGTTGTGATAAGGACTAATGAGGATAAGTGTGATTTTATCTAAAAATAGGGTGAAAAAGCCTTAGAAGCATGTTGTGACAAAAATTCATAGTTGCATGATGGAATGGCTAATGTTTTGATGTATATGCAAAAACAACACATTTGAGTACTGATAATTCTATATTTTTAGAATTATTTGTGCTTAATTTCCTAATTAATTATTTAAATCCCCAATTTATTTTGTTAATTATCCCCTTTATTTAATTAAAATTCTTATGTTTGCAGATAAATTAAATTCGGATGAATTTTGAATATTTTGGTAGAAAATGGATCGAAATTGGGCTAAAATCGAGATTGAGCCACACGGACAACACGAGTCATGCCACCTAGCACATCCAATTGGACAAGAAGACTGATGACATGGAAATATCTTTTCTAGAAGCCAATGGTGTGAAGACAAGTGGCCAAAAAAATGTCAACTCATCAAGGATGTAGAAATTACAATTTTACCCCTAGTGTGTTTATAAATAGGAAAGGATGACAATTGAAAGAGGAGGTAAATTTTAGGAGTAGGAGTAGTGTAAGGTAATGTAAGTTAGGAGTAGTATATTGTTAGAATTAATCTTAGGATTTATTTTTCCTTGTTTCTTTTAGTTTAGTTTCCCGTTAGCTTCCATTTACTTTTATTGTTCAATCCATTTTTATGTTCTTCATTTTCTAATCTTGGATAATTCTATTTTGATAGCAATCAATTTATCATTCCAAGCTTCTCGATTTTATTAAATCAACTCTTTGTTTTTTTTTTTTTAAGTTTTATTTTACACAGCCTATTTGTTCTAGTGTAGCTCTCGGCTTGGTGTTTTTTTCTTAAAGATAATCTGTAGTTTTTCCTAGCTTTCGGTTTGCTTTGATCCAAGGTTCCATGTCTCAAGGTTGTGGTGAGTTAAATTGCTCTCATGAGCCAAGAAGGAAACCCGAGAGGACAGCAGCAGCAAGTTAACTGAGAGTTCTCCTCTGTTCTCCCCTGTTATATGTTTCCATTACTGTCTATGATGATATTTCCCCTGTACTGTGTGCACCCTGTTCTATTGCAAGGTAGACAGATCCTGCAAGCCTAGACAAACCGTAAGTGAGAGTTGCAGACCTGGAAAGCAGCTGGAAGTGGAGAAGAGCAGCAGCTGTTGTGCAAACCTTGGCTGGAAAATAAATGGTACAACAGCATGCTAAGGATGAGTCCTGGTGCAATGAAATGTGCAAGCCGAGACATGGAGCAAGGACTGGAAACAGCACCATCCAGCAGCAACCATTCCCTGCACCTGGAAACGAAACATTGAACAGTCGGGTTAGCAGTCCGGTCTCTAGTGCACGAACAGGTAGCAGAGGACAAAACTGTGAGGAAAGCCGAGGACGTGCAGCAAGGTGTGGCAATATAGAGCAGACCAAGAACCTTACCTGGATCAGACCTGGATAGCGCATGGAGGAGAAGGACAGAACTGGGAGCAAATAGCAGAACCTGGACAGAAGTCTTAGTGCAGCATGCCGATTGGAGACAACAGACCGAGAAGGCCTGTAGCAGCATGACAGAAGCAAAAACGAGCAATGCAGGAGCAGAAGCCGAGGATGTGTAGAGCAGTCGATTGCAGGACTGGAGTAGCAGGGAGTGGATGACATCACCAGCAGCAGATGGCAGAATCAAGCAACCCCTGAGCAGCAAAGAACAGCTGGCCGAACAGCAGGCAAAAGCCTGGACCAGAGGACAAACCGAGCACAGCCTGGAAATGGAAAATAAACAAAGAAAGACAAGTGAACAGTAAATGGAGGGCTTTGGATTATTTAAATTGGTTAAGGCTTGTTTGGCTAGTGCATTGTAGCAATTAATCTATTTTCATGCATTTGTTAGTTGTTAGTTAGTTAGTTTAGTCAATTATAATGGTAGGTTAGTTTTATTATTTTTGCATGTTAATTTGTAGTGTTAATTTTTAGTTAGTAGTTAATTTTATATTAAATGTTTTAGGATTTTATTTTATTTTAGATGCATTTAGAGTTAATTTAGATTAAATGTGTTTCATGCATTTTTAATTTAGTCTTTATTTTCATTAAGTTTTAGTTTAGTTTAAATTGCATTTTGATTAAGTAGTGTAAAATTGCATTTTAGGTTAGTTTAATTGTAGTTTAATTTTATTGCTTTATTTTCATAATTGCATTTTATTTTAATTGCGTTAATTAGTTTTAACTGTTTTAATTTCTTTTGTAGGTTTTTTATTTTAATTGCGTGGAGCACTGTAAGTAATTTTGCTCGGTTTTATTTAGTTTTTATTATTTTATTGCTTTCAGTATTTTTAATTCTAGCTATGTAGATCACCCACCTTAATTTCATAATTTGCTAGAATATACTTAGGGTAAGATTAACCGGTAGTTAATTAGGCTAACCAACTTCTCTGAGGGACGATAACTCGGGACTCAAATCCCATTATTACTTGTACGACCCGTGCACTTGCGGACAATACCCTTAGGGCGTGTCAAGTACCTATTAGATTTACTTGGGTGAATTATGATTTGAACAGTCATCTATCTGGTTTTGTATGAAAACCATAAGTGCTAGAGAATACTCACACTATATTTTGAGATATGCATCGCACAGTACTTGAGAGTATTCTCGTACTAAATTTTAAATGCGATTTATGCATGATAGAGTACTGGGAGTATTGCTCGTACTCAGTTTTATTGATTGATGCATTATAGAGTATTGGGAGCTTTGCTCATACTCAGTTTTACATGATAGAGTACTGGGAGCATAGCTCGTACTCAGTTTTCATTGAATTATGCATTTTAGAGTATTGGGAGCTTTGCTCATACTCGTATTTTTATATGACATAGTGCTAGGAGCATTGCTCACACTAGAGTTATGTCATTGTGATATGGTCGTGTTGGGAGTTTACTCGCATGTACCGGATTTGAAAAGAGCATGAAACAACCGTGTTGGGAGCCTATACTGACTGTGTGTCTCACCGATATTATATGCTCACACGTGCAATATTTTGAGATATGGCCGAGGGCTATCAAAAATAGCACTCATAGTATGAGGAGTAAGACATATGGCAAGCATCCCAACTATGAGGTATATCCAAGGTATGAGGACTAAGACTCATGGCGAGCATCTCACCTTGAGATAGGGTCCATGGA
Source organism: Firmiana major (assembly GCA_033439115.1). NCBI lineage: Eukaryota > Viridiplantae > Streptophyta > Magnoliopsida > Malvales > Malvaceae > Firmiana > Firmiana major. The sequence goes on from CM065899.1 coordinate 42,360,140, forward strand.
GTACTGTGTTGTAAGACCCGTGTTTTTATGTAGCTTGTTCCTTATGATTTATATATGTACAGATGATGTATTAAGTAAATTAAATAATAAGAAGTGTATTTACTACATTTAAGTGTTAGTAAAATGCTATAACACTTCAAAGCTACATAAAAGTCAAAAAAGGGCTATAAGAGCCACATGACTAAATCGAGTAGATCTGAATCATTCTAACTGAAAAGAAGAACTTAAAATGAGAAAATGTAAGGAGCTCATGAAGGAAACTCAGCTTGATTTAGTCCCGAACATAGAGAATAAGAGTAAGAGCCAAAAAGGGGTAAAACAGGCCTTTTCAACGGTTTAAGGTATTTAAGGTATAATTACCTTTCATAAACGGCTAAAACGTAAAGACGAGAGTGTCAACCATAAGATATGACACTTTCGAATTTTTGAGAAAAAGTCAACGTGATCAATGATTAAGGAAAAAAAGTCAATTGTAGTTAGGAAAAATGGACTTTTACCATAATTGACTAACCATGGTTAAAAAAATTAACCTAAGAATAGAGAAAAATTTGGAGAAAAATATTTTTAGTCAGAATACAAGATAATCATCCCCAAAAGTAAAAAAAATTTATTTGGATGAATTTCGGATTAAATTTAATGGATAAAAACATAATGGGCCAAAGTAAAGATTTTAAAGCCCATTAAGTATAATAAGTGTAGATCGAATTTCTTAGGTCCATTAGACCGAATTGTTGGACCGATTGGTAGGCCAAATATTTAGACAATTAAAGGCTCGATGTATAGTAAAAATTTCAGTCTGAAAGCCCATTAGTGTGAGACCCCGTATATGTATAAGGGTATATATGTACATAGAAGTGTAAATAGAGTTGTACTATGAATTTATGAGTGAAGAATATGTGATGTAAGTCCATAAGTAATGTACACACTTGTAATGAGAGTGGTAATCGTACATACAAGTTTCATTATGTATGAATGTGTAGAAATGGACTTAAACATGTGGAGAATGTGTGTAGAATGGATTATGAATAGTTTGGTAAAATGGAAGTAGAATTGCATAAGATGTGCACTTCCATTTTTTGTTTATATTAAGTACCATTGGTCATACAAAGATTCTACACAAGTTTTAATGTGTATGAAGTGAGGATGGATGCCATTTTCAAGTCTCAAAAATGAATGAATGAGGAAATGATCATGGTAGCAAATTAAGGATGTTTGGTAAGTGTTGTTGCAGAGGAACTGCAGGAAATCTGGAAATTTTGAAGGGCAGATCGATCTCATGGGATGAGAGATCGATCTGGAAGAGCCAGAATGCTCTTATTTGGGCAAAAGAATAGAGCAGATCGATCTCCAAAGCACCCAGATCGATCTCCTTAGCTCTCTGTTTGGGAGCAGATCGATCTCATGCTTCGACAGATCGATCTCATGCCTTGACAGATCGATCTCATGCTTCAACAGATCGATCTCAGGCTTAAAAATGCCGTGAAAAAGAGGGATTTTAAGGGACCAGATCGATCTCCTCTTGGACCAGATCGATCTCCTCAAGCTATTTCTATATAAGGAGTGCTGGAAATCAGAAAATTTCGGGAAAAACACAAACTTTCCACTTTCAACCCAAAAAACCTAACATTCTCTCTCAAAAATCAGCCATTTTCAGTGAGGTTTGAAGAGAGACCATTAGAGACAAAGTTGTTCCTATCAAAGAGAAGAACAACATAGTTGGAAAGCATTTTTCCATTGTTGGTATTGGAGGAGTTAAGGGCATTGCCATTGGAGCAAGAAGAGAAATCAAATTTGGTAAGATTCTAACACTCCAACTATGGTACATTGTTTATTTAAGTGATTTTGGAGTTGTTTGGCATGAGTATGGATGGTTAGAAACTATCTAGAATGCATTGGAATGATTTTGACCTAGAAATGGTCTAGAGTGAGAAAGTGGAATTGTATGGAGATTAATGATGAATGAGATATGTAGAAATCATTGATAGTGTTGTGGTATGATTTTAAGATGTGGTTAGTGGATAAATTGTGAGGTTTACCTAAAAGAGGTAAAATGAGGGTTAAGGCATTTGTAAAATGCATAAGTGAATAATGTTGACTAGAGAGGTCAATTATGGGTTAAATACATTAACTCAATCGATTTAATGAATGAATCGCAGCTTCCGAGGATACGCCGAGGCGAGTTGAGCCAAGAGCGTGAGAAGCTAAAAGGAAAGGAGTCACACCAAGTAAATCGAGGTAAGGGAATTGTGTGGACTCTTAGAGATATCTGTGCGCAATTTGGGCGATTAAATGTTTTGCTAGAATGCATGAGACTAGGAAATGTTGTTGGGTGATTGAAGGGTAAAAGTTGGGAGTTTGAGAAATGTGCATGAAAACAAAAGCATATTGCTTTGAAAATCATGTTTTATTGCTTTTAGCAAATGATTGGTAGGTTGGCTAACGTTGAAATGATTTGCAAAAGAAATGAGTGTGTTTTGGTTTTGTTAACCACATTTTGCAAGTTTTGAGCCACCTACATGATTTCGTGAGTATGAAAGAGTGCAAGAGGCACTAGTTTTCACATGGATTTCATGATTGTTTTGGCATTGTGCTCGAGTTTGTCTCGCACTGGATGCCCACCTTGTATGTTGCCGTGTTTGGAGCTTCGAGTAGACTGGGTGTCACATCGATTAAATAGGCTCACACGTGCATTGTTTTGACATGATTAATTAGCCGTGTTAGGAGCTTCGGATAGACAAGAGGTCGCCCCGATTAAATAGGCTCACACGTGCGTTTGAGATGTGGCGTGATATGATGTGTTGATTGGGTCCACGGAGTACGTCGTACCGTGCATGTAGCATGGAGTACATTGTACCGTGTTGAGTTGTGATGTGCTGTCTTCGGACGAGATCTGCTATGGACCGGCGGGTAGGATTTGACCCACCTCCCGTGTGGAAGCAGATGGTGGTGATATCCCGCACACCTGATCCGTGTAGCCGGTATCACAGGTTATGTACATAGGCCTTGAGGTTATTACCTATTGTTGAACTGCCTATCTCACATGTCTACTGCTATTTGAGATTAAATCCATGTTTGAAATGATTGTGGGTCAGGAAAGCCCGAGGGATGGGCCGAGACCTGACCAGTGATGAAATGATTTGTTAATGGTTTTTAAAGTGCACGGATGCATGATGTTTAATGCCATGCTTTTATTGTGAATTATGCATGATGATTTATACCATGCTTTGAGTTGAAATGTGCACTGAATTTTAATAGCATGAATGCTTTACATACCATTAACACAATCATACACTCATGTTTGAGATAAACAATGAATTAAATGCTTTTGAGCATGGCATCACGATCACGTAGATAGTGCAGTATCTACCTGTTCGCATGATTGCCTTACTGAGCGTGTGGTTTGCTCACCCCCCTTATTTTCCCCTCTCTACAGAGATTTGAGTATAGATTGAGCGTGACTGGAGGCGTTCCCTTTTTGGTAATCCGCTGCTTCCCATCGCTAAAGGTATACACACCTTGATGATTTTGTATCTAAACTAGACATAGCACAGTAGCATTTTGTATGTAACCACTGGGGATGTAAAACAATGTAAACACATGTAACAACTCTGATATATATACATTTATACAAGTGTTTACTCATGAATAATGTTTCAAATTGAATTGGTATGGTGGAGTGAGTTAGACGTCGACACACAGCCCAACTGTTAAGCGAGTGGTTGTTCACGATCGAGGAAGGATGATTAAGGATTGGTGCATGAAAATGCAAAAAATTTGTACATATTTTGGTAAGTTGAGGGTCGTGACAATTAGGAAGGCCCAAACTGAGAAGCCCAAAAGCTAGGCCTAAATAGGTAAAAATCAAGCCCTTAGTAAAGGTAACCATAACCAAATTGGTAACCATAACCAAATTGGTAATCATTACCTAAATCAATTCGAAGTGAACTTTGTTAGTTGAAAAGTGTAAGACCCTCAAATTTCCATGTAATGTATATGATTATTGGATGTACAAACAAGTTGAATTATGTATGAATCATAAGAAATGAATGTTTATAGGTTTTAAGTGTGAATGGATTGATAATTGGGTGTTGAAATGATTAAGTATGAGTTTGAATGAGAAAAGTGCAGCAAAAATGAAGGTTGGATAATGTGAGAACTGAGAATTCTGTATACCCCAGTTATGAGAGTTGTAATTTGGTGTATGTAATTATGATATGTTAATGTACACACAAGTTTTAAATATGATAAAGTATAAGAAGATGAAGTTTTTAAGTCTTGAATGTGTATGGATTGAAATATGGACTATGGGGTGGATTTTGGGAAGTTTTACATTGAATTTTTTACAAATTGATGCAGCAGCAGTGCAATCTGAGAAGGCCAGATCGATCTCCAAGGATGAGAGATCGATCTCATGGCTCCAGAATGGAGGAAATGTGCAAGAACTGATAGGCATATCGATCTCATAGGCAAGAAGATCGATCTCAAAATGTTTTTGTAAAGAGAAGATCGATCTCCTCAAGGAGCAGATCGATCTCTTCAAGGAGAAGATCGATCACATGAAGCAATTATGAGATCCATCTCACCCCACGACAGATCAATCTCCTAGGTATAAAATTGCCCCAAAACGTTCCCAAATTCAAAAAAAGATCGATCTCAGCAAGGACCAAATCGATCTCCTACCTTCGGCCTATATAAGGACCCCTTTGTTTTTTTGAAAATCTCTCTCTCTCTCTCTCTCTCTCTCTCTCTCTCTCTCTCTCTCTCTCTCTCCAAATCGCCATTTTCACAGCCCTAGCTTTATCTCTCCTCCAAAACCCCCATTTTCGTTCGAATTTCAGGCAAAGGCAAGAAGGAAAGTTATTCCTGTAAGACCCGATTTTTATTGTATTTCCTTATGATTCACGCATTGTATGGATATTGTTATATGTTAATGGAATCATAAGACAAATGATCTTGATCATATAAATATGAATGAAGTAGTCGAACGTACGTAAAATTCGAAAACGGATAGTTAAGGAATTTCAAATTAAATTTATGAGATTTGAATTGTCCGGACTGAGATACAAATTTTAAATGAGAAATTATAGTGGTTCCAAGAAGGAAAGTCGGCCTAAACTGGTCCCGAACGTGTAGAAGGGTAAAACGATCAAAAGACCAAAATTTGGTATAAATTTAATAATAAAATTTCATTAAAATATGGATTTGGAAAATCTTGATCAATAAAAGAAAAAATTATTGAATTCCGAGTCTAACTCACCAAGATACAAATTTATTAAGATTTACTGAAATTTGGTCGGGACAATATCCTGAAAATACAGAGAAAAATACACCGAAAAAGGTTTAAAATAAATTAAATAAATTAAATAAATTAATCTAAGTAAAATATAGTTTTTGTTGATATTTTGGAATTTTTTATAATATTTTAATAATTAAAATAATAAAAAATATATATAAAAAAGAAAAAGAAACTGAAATCTGAAAATGCGAAAGGAAACTGAAGAAAGAAAACAGAAACCGAAGCTGGGTGCGTCTGAGAATCATCGACGACCACCAACGACCGACGAGGCCAGTTGAGGGCCGGAGAAGGAAGTGAGCTTCAGTCGAACCTGTTGGTATCGGCGACGCGCCGTATCAATGCCAGAGTCCCGTGAACGGAGGAGGAAAAGCCGACGGGAAAAAAAGGCTCAATTTCGACGATCCACGACAGCTGGGTGTGATCGGAGGGTACCGACGTGATCAGGAGGACGAGCCGGGTCTGTTGTACCTGATTCGTCCGACGAAACGGCCGAAAATGACCGACGACGGTGAGGGCCCAAAACGGCACCGTTTTGGCCGAGAGGAAAGGGGAAGGAAAAAGGAAGGAAAAGGGAAGGAAAAGGAAGGAAAAGAAAAGAAAAGAAAAAGAAAGAAAGGGGAAAAGGAAAGAAATTTTGTTGGGAATGTCTAGAGATTCGGGTAAGTTGACCGATGGTCGAGATTGACCTATGGGTAAATTTCAAAAATTAATTTAATATTATATTTAATAGAAAATAACTCGGATTAATCTAATTGTGCAGTTCTACGACAGAGCCCGAACGAGAGCTGATTGAGCTCCAATTTTTGTACCCTGCATAGTATTGGGTAAGTACACTTTAATTACAACAATTTGAGTTCTTAATACAAAGTCAAGATTATTTTACGGATTTTACAGATTAATTCTGCATAAAATGAATTGTATTCGAAATTTTAAAGTAATTATTGTAAATATTATACGGGCTATCCAATGAGTTTTGGAATGAAGCTCGATGAGTATTGATAAGCCAAATGAGCCCAATAGACCCGAAGAAGGGATTTAATAAGTGGAAATGGGCTGAAAAAACGGTTGAGGCCCATTAAGGTGTAATCAGGCCTAATAAAGTAAAATGGGCCCAGTGTTTTAGATTCGATTAGTAAGAGTGAAATTCTGATAAGTATATTAGAACTGACCCAAATACGTTGTTATATGCAGCTCCGTAGACTTGGTTTGGAGCGAATAGGACTGAGAGACCTGGTACGATCGAGATGGGACAAGCTCGCCCGTGATATCAGGTAAGGGAAATTTACGGACTGCTAGAGGTAACTTTACGCAATTTCGACCTCATTTACATTCCCTAAAATTGTCTGAAGGGTCTAGATTTAAAATAAGAATTTTGGTGCTCGGATGGGCAAATGACCAAAATACCCCTTTGAAGGGTAAAATTTCCAAACTTAGGAAAAGTTGGGAAGAGCAAGAATAAGCGGTTCCTGTTTGTTTTTGAGGTGTTTTGACACGTGCATGGGTAGGCTGACTAACTTTTAAATAAAAATGCATAGCATTGCATATTTTCAACAATGCGATTTCTTTTAGAAATTGTTTTGAGATAACAGAGTTGCCTACGTGATTTTATGAATATGTGATGTGCTACAGCTCAGCTTGCACGAGTTTTGATTTGTCTGATACATGTATTAGTGCTGGAGCAAGGGCTTGCACTAGGGTTTTACATGCAGTGGTGCTGGAGTCTAACTCGCACCAGATTTTCATGACAGGGTGCTGGAGTCTAACTCGCACCAGACTTGCACTTGATTTTTATGTTAGACTGCTGGAGCCTAGCTCGTACTAGTTTTAAATGATTTTGACAGAGTGCTGGAGCTTAGCTCGCACTATATCTTATGAGATTTTATGAAACGCGTGTTGAAGCTTGGCTCGCACGAGATTTTCCTTGATTTTATGAGAGTGCTGGAGTATCACTCGTACTAATTTTATGAGACATGTGATGAGCCGTGCTTGGAGCTTCGGGTAGCTTGTGTGTCACACCGATTAAATAGGCTCGTACGTGCGTTTTGAGACAAGCTCGATTATTGATATGAGATGTAGGTCAACGAAGTACGTTGTACCGTGTAAGTAGCATGGAGTACGTTGTACCGTGCTGTGATTGATTATGTGGCATCTTCGGATGCGAGTGATCGGGTAGGACTGACGGGATGGACTGACCCATCTCCTGGGGCAGTTCCCGATAGTGGTGAGACCCCGCACACAGGATTTGTGTAGCAGTGGGATCACGAGGATATGGCCATAGTCCTGGTTATTTTTCGGAGATATATATATATTACCTAGTCTCGCATGTTATTACTTGATGTTTTTGAGAATCATGTTTTGTGGACTTTTGTGTGAGTCTGGATCACCCGAGGGAGGGGTTGGATCTTGATTTTGATGAGAATGAAACTGGGTTTTAAACTGAAACTTGCATGAAGTTATTTTCCATGCTATTTAAACCCATGCGTGATGTAAACTGGTTTTACATGACATTCATTTGTGTGGCATATGGGTATGCGTGAACGTTTATTTTCAAATTATGTGGAGAAAGAGTGGTTTATGCATGGCACCACGTTCATGTAGGTTATATGGTTACCTACTTGTTCGTAAGATTGCCTTACTGAGCTTGATATGCTCACCCCTTTCATTTTTCCTACACAGATTTCTTTCAGTAGACTTTGAGACGACTGAGTACTGCATTCCTGATATCCGCTGCTACCCATCATTTTGAGGTATATACACTTGTACATATTGTATCTGCATAAGAATAGCACAGTAATATGTTTGTAGTAACTTTCGGGGATGTATAGACACTGTAAACACTTGTAAATGAATGGAAAAGAATTTGTGAAAAACTCATGAGTTTACCTTTCCTTTAATAAGGAATTAAGTTATATGGTGAATGAATGGTGGGACTGGCATTGACGTACAACTCAATCGTTAGTGGAGTGTGGTCACGATTAGAGGACAGGTAAGTATGAAAAAAATGAAAAATTTATCACGAATTTCGAGTAGTTGGGGTCGTGACAATTGGTGGTATCAGATCAAAATTTGTCTGATGTGTGTCAGTACTAGTAATTAGAAAATTACATCCCTATGTTACTGTGCTTGGTTAGATACAATCATGTATATTGAGATGGGTTTTAACTAAGAAATGGTTGTGAATGAGGAATATAGGCATTATGCCTGTTACCAGACACGGTAGAGGAGGTCGAGCACGAAACAGAGGTCGTAGAGGTAGGCTTGAGCCTGCTAGTCATGCTGAGTCGACCCATGAGACTCATGAGGAGGTTGAGGTGGAGACTGATGCTGAGCATACTCCACAGGGTTCTATAAAGAGATCATACAGTATTGAGACACGCTTCACAAGGATGAAGTGGAGTGTAGAAAATATTTTAGAGTTATTTACTCAGTCTATGCAGGTAGTTGAGGATAGGCAGGGTAAAACCTGAACAGATGCCTCAGACTATAGAGATTCCCACATCCCTTTGGTATTTAGCGAAGTATAGAAACCAATAGTTACTGAGGACTAGGTGAATGAGATAGCGAAGATGTATGGATTCTTTCGGTGTATGTCGATCGAGAAAGTGACTTTTAAATACATTTATGTTGGAGGGTGAGGCGGAGCATTGGTAGAAATTCGCTCGACCTATTTTAAGAGTTAGACATCCAGGACTGATATGGGAGATAATTCTGGATGCATTTCGGGTAAAATATATCCCGAATACTGCTCAGAGGAAGTTACAGATGAATTTATGAGTTTAGTTCAGGGAAACCAAATCTATTGATGAGTATGAATCTCAGATTACATCCTAGGGTAGGTATGAACTGATATTGTGGACAGTGAGAGTCGAAAGGTCTGAAAGTTCATGGAAGGACTCAGATCGTCTATCAAAGTTGATTGGCCCGTTAGATATCACTATTTACGATGAGGCAGTGCGCAGATCACAATGCGTGAATATGATTAGAAATTGCATGCCTCTGAGTTTGAGAAAGGCAATAAGGGCCGAAATAGAGACAAAAAGGAAATGGTGGATAACAAATCTATTAATGAGTATGAATCTCAGATTACATCTCAGGGCAGGTATGAACCGATATTGTGGACAGTGAAAGTCAAAAGGTCTGAAAGTTCATGGAAGGACTCAGATCATTTATCAAAGTTGATTGGCCCGTTAGATATCACTATTTAAGATGAGATAGTGCGCAGATCACAATACGTGAATAAGATTAGAAATTGCATGCCTCTGAGTTTGAGAAAGGCAATAAGGGCTGAAATAGAGACAAAAAGAAAATAGTGGATAACAGAGATGTCAAAGCGGGAAAGAGGCAGTTGGGTAGGAAATTTAGAGTTAGTGAGTTATGGGGTATGATGATTGGTAAGCCCCAGTGTATCCAGTTTCAACGCTTACACGAATATTGTGATTGGAGGACCTCGACCTGCTAATGGGCAGTGTTGGATGTGTGGTAGTTACCACGAAAATAGGCGGTTGAATGAGGGCGAGTGTATGCCTTGGACCAGGACACTATTGATGCTTCATTTGATGTGGTGTAAGGTACCATCTTGATTGTTAATATTGAAGAAATTATTTTAATTGATCCTGGTACTACACATTTATTCATATCGTCGTTATTTGCATATAAGTTAGTGAAATATGTGAAGCCTATATCATTAGGCAAGATGCTGATAGTTAGCACCCCAATGAAGGATAGTCTGCTAGTTGAATATGTCAGTAGAGAATGTAAGTTGAAAGTGGGGGAAAGGAACATGCAGACAATTCTCGTTCTATGAAATATGAGTGTTTTGATGTAATATGGGGAATAAATTGATTGGGTGCAAACTATGTTGTTGAAATTGCTATTCTAAGATAGAGATGTTTCACCCTAGAAAAGTGTACAGTAACTTTTAAAAAGTAATGAAAGAGTTTTGTTATAGTTAATATACGAAATGAGATAAGCTTTGAGATGTGATAGATCTTGAATACAAGATATATTGGAATAAGAGACGTATGCAAGGTAAGAATATCTCTGATATGTGAAGTAATTTGGATTAAGCGAGATGTAGTGAATATGAATTGCGACCAAGGATAAGGGGGGATATATCCACAACCAGTCCATGTGGTCAAGTTTGAGGGTTAATAAAGGTATTTCAAAATACCTCCCCGCCTGAAGACTTGACAGCGTCTAGAAGCACACATAACCTATAAATTGAAATCGACAGTCATAATATATACATTTAAAATTAGAGTACCTTTACTTGTACGATAAAGAAATATAGAATTCGATTAATCATGAAGGTTTAAAAATTAAAATTTTATAAAAGTCGTTAATATAAGAAAAAAGAAATGATGCGGGTTAGTATCTTGAACAGAAACGATTTCGAAATGACATTATACGTTTATGCGTACATAGGTTAAGGATATTGGTGATTGAAATATTTAGTGGAACTCAACTACGATGAGGTTCTTTTCTCATACTGACATTTGTTCTGTGGTAGTGAGCCTAAAAGTAAAAAACTAGACTTGATTTATCGAATCGAATAGGATCAGCGTAAAAATAAATATTTCGTTCTACTATTGATGATCCATTGGGTTAGCTGCGAAGAGCGCAAATTTTTTTTCATCGATTGGAAGTCTGGGTTTTATCCGTTGAGAATTTGGAATGTGGATGTGCCCAAAGACAATTCTTTACACTCGTTAGGTCATTGATGAATGAGGTATTTAAACTTTACCTGGACCAATTTGTTATCATCCTTATTGATGATATTTTGGGTGTATTTAAAGTCCAGGGAAAATCTTAAGCAACAATTGAAAATTATTTTTATAGATGATTTGTTGAGAGTTCTCGAAATGGACTACTTTGTTGATACGTGTAACTTAGAAAAGGTTGTATTTGAATGGGATGATAGATGTGACAGGAGTTTTGGTGTATTGAAGTATGAACTGACCACCGCATTTATTTTCACCATACCCAACAGATTAAGAGGTTTCTCAGGGTATATGGATGTCTTGAAACCAAGATTGGGTTGTGTGTTGAAGCAAAATGAGATGATAGTCACGTATGGATCCAGACAGTTCAAGGACCATGAAAGGACTATCCGGCCCATGATTTAAAGTTGGTAGTCGTAGTAATGCACTGAGGGTATGGCGCCACTACTTTTACGGTGAGAAATTTTAGGTATGCACTGATCATAAAAGTCCTAAGTATCTATTTTCATAAAAAGAAATGAATATGAAATAACAAAGAGGGTTTGAGCTTCTAAAGGATTATGATTATGAGATATTGTACCACCCAGGAAATAGCTAATATATTGGCTGATGCTTTGAGCAGAAAGAGCCTCGGGATGGTAATGGTCAGGGAGCGTGAGCTGTAAAGCAATTTGTAAGTCTCAGTAGTGATGTGATCCCTTCTGATGATGACAGTGATTATGTGACAGCTAGCCTGATGTTAGAACCTGATTTGGTTGACCAGATTTGACAGGCTTAGCGTGATGACCAACAGGGTGTCGATAGTGTTAGTCAGATTCAGATGGGTACCGTGATAGAGTTCACAGTGAGTGATGATGACTTATTGAGGTTTGGAGGTAGAATAATGGCTTCTAAGGACCACAACTATTGAGATTGTTAATGACAGAAGCTCACTATTTAGGATATACAGTGCATTCACTGAGCAATAAAATATATCAGAATTTTTGAAAAAGGGTATTGCTGGTCAGGCATGAGAGAGAGATCAGAGAGTTGTGGCGAAGTGTCTCGTATGTCAATAGATTAAGGTAGAGCACTAGAAGTCTGCATGATTATTGCAGCCTCTACCAATTCTAACATGGAAGTGGGAGCAGGTTACCATAGATTTTGTGACAGGTTATAGAGGACCGTAGGAATCACGAGGCTATTTGAGTGATGGTCGATAGATTGATTGAGTCTACCCACTTTCTGGTTATGAAAGCCATAGATACTCTGAGTGTGTGAGCAGATTTATATAAGTAAGAAGATTATGGAACAATAGGTAGCATTCCAGGGAGTATTGTATCAAATAGGTATTCCCGCTTCACTTCCCACTTCTGGGAACATGTTTCAGGAAGTCATAGGAACCCAGTTGAGTGTGAGCACAGCGTTTCGTCCTCAGACAGATGGTCAGTCAGAGAGGACTGTACTGGTTCTGGAGGATATGATGAAAACGTGTGCAATTGATGTTAGAAGCTCCTGGAATGATCATTTGTTATTAGCTAAATTACCCACAGTGATAGTTATCACTCGAGTATCGATATGGCATTGTGTGAAGCATTGTTTGGCCGTAAGGGTTGTTTTTACCGAATGGATAGAAAGAAGTGGGTGACATATAGAAAATTGCTCTCGATCTTGTAAAATAAGCCTCTGAGGGTGTTCAGCTGATTGTGAGAGAATGAGAACACCTCAGAACAGATAGAAAAGCTATGTTGACAAGAGATGGGGATCGTGAGGATTCATCGAGTGTGAATTAGTGTGTTTGGAAGTTTCTCTTTCTAAAGGTATAATGAGATTCGAGTATTAAACAGGAAGGAGAAGGTGTTGAGGTTTAAGATGATCTCCCAAATTAAAGTCCTTCGGTAGTATTACACTTCGGAAGAATTTAAATAGGAGCTGGAGAGTAAGAGTATGATATGTGTGAAGTATCCGGAGTGGTTTACAGACTAACTCGGTTCAAATTTGGAAGAACCAAATTTCTTAAGTGGGGGAGATTATGTAAGACCCAATTTTTATTGTATTTCCTTATGATTCACACATTGTATGGATATTGTTATATGTTAATAGAATCATAAGACGGATGATTTTGATCATATAAATATGAATGAAGTAGTCAAACGTACGTAAAATTCGAAAACGGACAGTTAAGGAATTTCAAATTAAATTTATGAGATTTGAATTGTTCGGACAGAGAGACGAATTTTAAATGAAAAATTATAGTGGGTCCAAGAAGGAAAGTCGACTTAAATTGGTCCCGACCATGTAGAAGCGTAAAACGGTCTAAAGACCAAAATTCGATATAAATTTGATGAGAAAATTTCATTAAAATATGGATTTGGGAAATCTTGATCAATAAAAGAAAAAATTATTGAATTTCGAGTCTAATTAACCAAGATACAAATTTATTAAGATTTATCGAAATTTGGTCGGGACAATATCCTGAAAATACAGAGAAAACTACATCAAAAAAGGGTTAAAATAAATTAAATAAATTAATCTAAATAAAATATAGTTTTTGTTGATATAAAATAATAGTAAAATAAATTATAAAAAAAGAAAAAGAAACTGAAATATGAAAACGCGAAAGAAAACTGAAGAAAGAAAACAGAAACCGAAGCTTGGCATGTCCGAGAATCATCGACGACCACTGGCGACAGACAAGGCCAGGTGAGGGCCGGAGAAGGAAGAGGAGCTTCAGGCGAACCTGTTGGTACCGGTGACGTGCCGTTTCAATGTCGGAGTTCGGTGAACAAAGGAGGAAAAGTCGACGGGAAAAAGGGGCTCGATTCCGGCAATCCACGACAGCTGGGTGTGATCGGAGGGTACCGGCGTGATCAGGAGGACGAGCCGGTTCTGTTGGTACCTGATTCGTCCGGCAAAATGGTTGGAAACGACCGGCGACGGTGAGGGCTCAAAAGGAGAAAGAAATAGGAAGGAAAAGGGAAGGAAAAGGAAGGAAAGGAAAAGAAAAGAAAAAAGAAAGAGGAAAAGGAAAAGGAAATAAATTTTGCCGAGAATGTCTCGAGATTCGGGTAAGTTGACCGATGGTCGAGATTGACCTACGGGTAAATTTCAAAAATTAATTTAATATTATATTTAATGGAAAATAACCCGGATTAATCTAATTGTGTAGTTTTACGATAGAGCCCGAACGAGAGTCGATTGAGCTCCAATTTTCTTACCCCGCATAGTATTGGGTAAGTACATTTTAATTATGACAATTTGAGTTCTTAATGCAAAGTTAAGATTATTTTACGGATTTTACAGATTAATTCTGCATAAAATGAATTGTATTTGAAATTTTAAAGTAATTATCGTAAATAGTATATGGGCTATCCAATGAGTTTTGGAACGAAGCCCGATGAGTATTGATAAGCCACATGAGCCCAATATACCCGAAGAAGGGATTTAATAAGTGGAAACGGGCTGAAAAAGGGGTCGAGGCCCATTAAGGTGCAATCAGGCCCAATAAAGTAAAACGGGTCTAGTGTTTTAGATTCGACCAGTAAGAGTGAAATATTGATAAGTGTATTAGAACTGACCCAAATACGTGGTTATATGCAGTTCCGTAGACTTGGTTTGGAGCGAATAGGACAAAGAGACCTGGTACGGTCGAGACGGGACAGGCTCGTGCGTGATTCTAGGTAAGGGAATTTTACGGATTGCTAGAGGTAACTTTACGCAATTTCAACCTCATTTACATTACCTAAAATCGTCAAGGGTCTATATTTAAAATAAGAATTTTGGTGCTCGGATGGGCAATTGACCAAAATACCCCTCTGAAGGGTAAAATTTCCAAAATTAGGAAAAGTTGGGAGGAGCAAGAACAAGAGGTTCCTGCTTGTTTTTGCGGTGTTTTGACACGTGCATGGCTAGACTGGCTAACTTTTAAATGAAAATGCACAGCATTGCATATTTTCAACAATGTAATTTCTTTTGAAAATTGTTTTGAGATAACAGAGCTGCCTATGTGATTTTATGAAAATGTGACGTGCTAGAGCTTAGCTCGCACGAGTTTTGATTTGTGTGATGCATGCATTAGTGCTTGAGCAGGGGCTCGCACTAGGGTTTTACATGCAGTGGTGCTGGAGTCTAACTCGCACCAGATTTTCATATGATTTTCGTGACAGGGTGCTGGAGTCTAACTCGCACTAGACTTTCACTTGATTTTTATGACAGAGTGCTGGAGCCTAGCTCGCACTAGTTTTATATGATTTTGACAAAGTGCTGGAGCTTAGCTCGTACTAGATCTTATGAGATTTTATAAAATGCGTGCTTGAGCTTGACTCGTACGAGATTTTTCTTGATTTTATGAGAGTGTTGAAGCATCGTTTCGTGCTTGGATCTTCGAGTAGACTATGTGTCACACCGATTAAATAGGCTCGCATGTGCGTTTTGAGATAGGCACGATTATTGATATGAGATGTGGGTCCACGGAGTACGTTGCACCGTACAAGTAGCATGGAGTACACTGTACCGTGCTGTGATTGATTATGTGGCATCTTCAGATGCGAGTGATCGGGCAGGACCGACGGGATAGACTGACCCACCTCCCGGGGTGGTTCCCAATAGTGGTGAGACCCTGCACACAAGATCCGTGTAGCAGTGAGATCACGAGGATATGACCATAGTCCTGGTTATTTGTCGGAGATATATATATATATATATTGCCTAGTCTCGCATGTTATTACTTGATGTTTTTGAGAATCATGTTTTGTGAACTTTTGTGTGAGTCTGGATCACTCGAGGGAGGGGTTAGATCCTGATTGAGATATGATTTTGATGAGAATAAAACTGGGTTTTAAACTAAAATATGCATGAAGTTATTTTCCATGCTATTTAAACCCATGTGTGATGTAAACTGGTTTTACATGACATTCATTTGTGTGGCATATGGGTATGCATGAACGTTTATTTTCAAATTATGTGGAGAAAGGGTGGTTAATGCATGGCACCACGTTCATGTAGGTTGTATGGTTACCTACTTGTTCGTAGGATTGCCTTACTCAGCTTGATGTTCTCACCCCTTTCATTATTCTACACAAATTTCTTTCAGTAGACTTTGAGACGACTAAGTACTGCATTCCTGATATCCGATGCTACCCATCATTTTGAGGTATATACACTTGTACATATTGTATCTGCATAAGAATAGCACAGTAATATTGTCACGACCCTCCATGACTTAACCAAAACCACTACAAATTTTCGCATTTTAACTTACCTTTCTCCTTATTAATGGTTAGGCTGTGATTCGATGTCAGCATCCTCGCTTACCATATCATTCACCCATTTTCATACATACAAGTCGATACACTATCTACTGATTGTAATTTCTTTTATAATACATGTGAGCTCATATAAAATCTGATACAAATACATTCCCCATAATGTATATCGTATACATCACTGTGCTATTTATATGTTTAGATATAGAACCGTACAAAATATGTATACTTGTCGATCGATAGGAAATAGCAGTGGACAACAGGAATACTATCCCTCAAATGCTCTCACTCTACTGCTGATACTCTGTAAAGAGATGTAAAAGAAAGGGGGTGAGCAGACAACACTCTCAGTAAGGAAATCAGGCAAGCAAGTAGACATCTACACTATCTACACAAAATAATGCTATGCCTCAAAATATCATTTCCTTAACTCACTTTCAAAGCATGTCTTTAAAATATATACATATACTTGTACAAATTAAATCTCATGTATAGACATCATGCTTTCGTTCTCAAATGTAGGCATGTAGTGCAAAATAATGCATCTTTAAAATATCACAATGCCTTTAGATAAATCATGCCATTGATATTCAAATCAAAGTAAATATGGCATTTAATCATTCATAATACAATAATCAGATTTCGACCCATCCCTCAGGTCTATCCGTATCATAAATAAATCAGTTAGGTGATATATCATGTGAGACTCTGTGGTGAAATGCAATAATATCCTGGACTATGGCCACATCCTATAATAGTGATCCCAGGCAACACAGATCTCAGTGTGCGGGGCATCACTTCTGCAACGGGAGGGGGGTTAGTCCATCATAACCGCCAGCTATAACCTCCTTAACACCATAACACTGCACGGTACAGTGTACCCCATGCCACTCGCACGGTACAACGTACTCCGTGGACCCTACATCACAGTCGGGGTGCATGCCATAGGTCTTAGCCCTCATACCATGGAATATAAATACCACATCTCTAAATTCAGATGCAAACATCTCACAGTGTGACACTCAGTCTACATGAGGCAATCAAGCATGGTTTTCAACATGTCTTATATATCACATAAATACAATGCGCGCCTTTGAGCGCGACTCACAATCGACACTCCGCTCAAACACTGTTTCACATCACAAACTCAAACTCTAGTGCGAGTAAACCTCTAGCACTAGGTCAATGCATAGTTCATGTTTCAAATCAAGTATGAGCAATAGCTCTAGTACCATGTTGTGCACAAAACTCATCAAATCAATTACGAGTAATAGCTTAAGTACCATGTCAAGTATAAATCATGAAGAATCAAGTACGAGCAACGCTCTAGCACTCTGTCATGCATCTCATGTAAAATTCGAGTACGAACTAATCGCTCCAGCACTCTCTCACGCATAAATAATATAAAACTGAGTACGAGTAATAATTCTAACACCCTACCATGCATGTCATGGAAATCCAGTGCGAATCATACATCAGCACTAATATATGTGGAAAATATATGAAATCAAGTACGAGCTGTGCTCTAGCACAATTTATTCTCACATAATATGATAGATGGCTTTTTAAAAAGGGATGATTTTCAAAACATCAAAATCAGCACTATAAAGTGTGCTTAATTCACATCAACCTTAAAAACATTAGCCCATCTATTTATTCTTTTGCTAAACAGCAGTAAAACACTCAAAATGGTGGTTTCCATGTTTTTACAACTTTTCTCAAAAGTTGACTTTGTTCATAACTAAGGGCAAAATCATAATTTGCCACTATCAGGTCACAATAATTATTATTCACTTTCTCTGACCCTCAAAGTTTTTAAGTGAATGTAAAAGTATATGAAAATACATGCAGGTATCTCTAACTACTCACAAAAGTCCCTTACCTGCAATCACTTGAGAATTTTTACTTTCTCAACGTTGCTCGATCCAACAGTCCAATTCGCTCCTCCACTAATCTCTGAAGTTGTATATAACCATTTATCAGGTTAATTATATTTTTTCTACTGTATTTTACATTAAATACAGTCTATTTCACTTAATGGGCTTTAATAAACCTTAATGAGCCTAACTATGCCTTTAAAACATCATTTCCTTAACTCATTTTAAAAGCATGTCTTTAAATTATATATATATATACTTGTACAGATTAAATCCCATGTACAGAAATCATGCTTTCTTTCTCAAATATAGGCATGTAGTGCAAAATAATGCATCTTTAAAATATCACAATGCCTTTAGATAAATCATGCCATGTATATTTAAATCAAAGTAAATATGACATTTAAATCATTCACAACACAAAATCGGATTTCGACCCATCCCTCAGGTCTATCTGTATCATAAATAATTCAATCAGTCAGGTGATATATCATGTGGGACTCTGTGGTGAAATGCAATAATATCCTGGACTATGACCATATCCTATAATGGTGATCCCAGCCTACACGGAATCCTAGTGTGCGAGGCATCACTGCTGCAATGGGAGGGAGGGGGGGTCAGTCCATCACAACTGCCAGCTATCAACTCCTCAACTCCACAACACCACACAGTACAGTGTACTCCATGCCACTCGCACGGTACAACGTACTCTGTGGACCCTACATCACAGTCGGGGTGCCTGCCATAGGTCTTAGCCCTCAAACCATGGAATATACATACCACATCTCTAAATCCACATGCGAACATCTCACACTGTGACACTCAATCTACACGAGGAAATTAAGCACGATTTTTCAACATGTCTTATATATCACATAAAATACAGTGTGCGCCTTTGAGCGCGACTCATAGTTGACACTCTGCTCAAACATTGTTTCACATCACAAACTTAAACTCTAGCGAGAGTAAACCTCCAGCAACTAGGTCAATGCATAGTTCATGTTTCAAATCAAGTGCGAGCAATAGCTCTAGTACCATGCTATGCATAAAACTCATCAAATCAAGTACGAGCAATAGCTCAAGTACTATGTCATGTATAAATCATGAAGAATCGAGTACGAGCAATGCTCTAGCACTCTGTCATGCACCTCATAAAAATTTGAGTACGAGCTAATCGCTCCAGCACTCTCTCATGCATAAATCATATATAACTGAGTACGAGTAATAACTCTAGCACTCTATCATGCATGTCATGGAAATCCAGTGCGAATCATACATCAGCACTAATATATGTGGAAAATATATGAAATCAAATGCGAGCTGTGCTCTAGCACGATTTATTCTGACATAATATGATAGATGGCTCTTTAAAAAGGGATGATTTTCAAAATATCAAAATCAGCACTATAAAGTGTGCTTAATTCACATCAACCTTAAAAACATTAGCCCATCTATTTATTCTTCTGTTAAACAGCAGTAAAACACTTAAAATGGTGGTTTCCATGCTTTTTACAACTTTTCCCAAGAGTTGACTTTTTTTCCTAACTAAGGGTAAAATCATAATTTGCCACTATCGGGTCGTAATAATTATTATTCACTTTCTCTGACCCTTAGGGTTTTTAAGTGAATGTAAAAGCAGACGAAAATATGTGTAGGTATCTCTAACTACTCACAAGAGTCCCTTACCTGCAATCACTCGAGAAATTTTACTTTCGCAAGCAGTCCGATTCGCTCCACCTCTAATCTCTAGAGCTGGATATAACCATTTATCAGGTTAATTATACTTTTCCTACTATATTTCACATTAAATACAGTCTATTTCACTTAATGGGCTTTAATAAACCTTAATGGGCCTAACTAGGTCTTAAGCCCATTTCCATTTTACTATTCATTTTCGTTGGGCCTATTGGGCTTGTAGGGCCCACCAACTCTTATTGGGCTTATCCGAGACTCATTACATCACATTGGGCCTAAAATAATTGGGCTTGGCCATTGGACCTCTCGACAATATGCCATGGCCGAGAGCATCCCATGCCGTTGGTCACACCATGGCATGCCGTCCATGTCCATTTGTTTAGCCAATTTCACTTAGGCATTTTCACAAACACTTAGTTGGCAATGTTCTTAAGCTTTACATAGTTCATTTAGACATTTTATCAAACACCTTGATTGCCAACTAAATACATGTATCAATTAATCACATTGATTAATTCTAACTATACCATAATCATTAACACATGTATATCAACTCATTTGTGCCTTAAAATCATATGTGCATTCATCAATATTTCACTACTCACTCTCGGCCTAACCATGATAATAGTGATTTCATATGTTTCAATGCTTAAAACATATACCAATATACTTAAAATCATTCATACATTAACATATATGAATTTGAAAGCTTGAAAATATAACTAGTATTTGTGTTCACACTTGGCCAAAACTTTGGAGCCTCACAGTTTGCACACTATGGCTTCTTGATAGCCAATTCCAACATATGTCACTCTCCTCTCAATTTGGAATAACTTTCATGAAGAATGCAAGTTCCAAATATGCCTAATTCCTAGTGATTTCTAGTAAGAGAAAGCTTGGATAAACGTATTTCAATGGTTTCTTCTTCTAGCCAAGAATGGTATGGTGAAGATGACAATGGTGTGGCTGATTTTATAAGCCATTAACTTAGCCATTAAGCCTTACTTTCCATCCATTATAATTGACCTCCTAAGGTTTAGTTATGAGTCACCTAATGAGTCATCTAATGAGTCATAGTTAGCTTTAACTGAGGTTAGATATTCAATCCTATGGGCCTTACAAGTGGGACTCTCGGTTTGGGCTTTATTAATGGGCTTTCGGGCTGAAATTTTTACTATACCTTGAGCCTTTAATTGTCTAAATATTTGGCCATTCAATTGGTCCAACAATTTGGTCTAAGGGACCTAAGAAATTCGATCTACATTTAGTATACCTTAATGGGCTTTAAAATCTTTACTTTGGCCCATTACGCTTTTAACCATTAAATTAAATCCAGAATCCTTCCGAATAAGTTTTCCTTACTTTCGGGGATGATTATGTTGTATTCTGACCAAAAATATTTTTTCCCAAATTTTTCTCCATACTTAGGTTAATTTTTAACCATGGTTAGTCAAATATGGTAAAAGTTTACTTTTCTTAACTATAGTTGACTTTTTCCTTAATCATTGACCACGTTGACTTTTTCTCAAAATTTTGAAAGTGTCATATCTTATGTTTTACATTCTTATATTTACGTTTTAACCGTTCCCGGTAGGTAAATATACTCGAAATACCTTAACTCGCTAAAAAAGTATGTTTTACCATTTTTAGCTTTTACTCTTGTTTTCTGTGTTTGAGACTAAATCAAACTGACTTTCCTTCATGAGCTCTCTATATTTTCTCATTTTAAGTTCTTCTCTTCAATCAGAATGATTCAGATCCACTCGGTTTAACCTGTGGCTCTTATAGCTCACATTAGGCTTTTATGTAGCTTATAAGTGTTAAATAATTTCACAAACACTTAAATCTAGTAAATACTCTTCTTATGATTTAAATAACTTAATACATGTCTGTACATATATAAATCATAAGGAACAAGCTACATAAAAATATGGGTCTGAGGGCTTGTGGGGCCCATAAACTCTTATTGGGCTTATCTGGGACCCATTTCATCACATTGGGTCGAAACCAATTGGGCTTGGCCCATTGGACCTCTCGACAACATGCCATGGCCGAGAGCATCCCATGCCATCGGTCACACCATGGCATGTCGTCCATGTCCATTTGTTTAGCCAATTCACTTAGGCATTTTCACAAACACTTGGTTGAAAATGTTCTTAAGCTTTACTTAGTTCATTTAGGCATTTTATCAAACACCTTGATTGCCAACTAATTCATATATCAATTAATCAAATTGATTAATTCTAGCTATACCATAATCATGAACATATGTACATTAACCCATTTATGCCTTAAAATCATATAGGCATTCATCAATATCTCACTACTCACTCTCGGCCTAACCATGATCATAGTGATTTCATATGTTTCAATGCTTAAAACATATACCAATATACTTAAAATCATTCATACATTAACATATATGAAATTGAAAGCTTGAATTTATACCTAGAATTCGTGTTCACACTTGGCCAAAACTTTGGAGCCTCACGGTTTGCACACTATGGTTTCTTGATAGCCAATTCCAACATATGTCACTCTCCTCTCAATTTGGAACAACTTTCATTAAGAATGAAAGTTCCAAATATGCCTAAATCCTAGTGATTTCTAGTGAGAGAAAGCTTGGATAAATGTATTTCAATGGTTTCCTTGTGTAGCCGAGAATGGTATGGTGAAGATGACAATGGTGTGGCTGATTTTATAAGCCATTTACTTAGTCATTAAGCCTTACTTTCCAGCCATTATAATTGACTTCCTAAGGTTTAGTTATGACTCACCTAATGAGTCATAGTTAGCTTTAACTAATGGCTTGATATTTAATCCATGTGGGCCTTACAATTGGGCCTTTCTGTTTGGGCCTTCCTAATGGGATTTCGGGCTGAAAGTTTTACTATACCTCGGGCCTTTAATTGTCTAAATATTTTTCCTTTCAATCGGTCCAACAATTCGGTCTAAGGGACCTAAGAAATTCTATCTACGTTTAATATACCTTAATAGGCTTTAAAATCTTTACTTTGGCCCATTACATTTTTAACCATTAAATTTAATCTGGAATCCATCCGAATAAAGTTTCCTTACTTCCGAGGATGATTATCATGTATTCTAACCAAAAATATTTTTCTCCAAATTTTTCTCCATACTTGGGTTAATTTTTAACCATGGTTAGTTAACTATGGTAAAAGTCCACTTTTCTTAACTATAGTTGACTTTTTCCTTAATCACTGACCAAGTTGACTTTTTCTCAAAATTTCAAAAGTGTCATATCTTATGTCTTACACTCTCGTCTTTACGTTTTAGCCGTTTTCGGTAGGTAGATATGCCTTAAATACCTTAAATACCTTAAACCGTTAAAAATGTCAGTTTTACCCTTTTTAGCGTTTACTCTTGTTCTCTGTGTTCGGTACTAAATCAACTCGACTTTCCTTCATGAGTTCTCTATATTTTCTCATTTTAAGTTCTTCTCTTCAGTCAGAATGATTCAGATCCACTCGATTTAACCTGGGGCTCTTATAGCTCACATTAGGCTTTTATGTAGCTTTTAAGTGTTAAAGCATTTCACTAACACTTAAATCTAGAAAATACTCTTCTTATGATTTAAATAACTTAATACATGTATGTACATATATAAATCATAAGAAACAAGTTACATAAAAATACGGGTCTGAAAATCCTCCCCAACTAAGAAAACTTGATCCTCCAAATTAGAACCAAGTTAGTCATCAAACAGATGGGGGTGCTTCTCTCGCATCAGACTCTCCAACTCCCAAGTAGCCTCCTCTGAAGTATGATGCTGCCAGAGAACTTTCAGTAATCTGATAGTCTTCGATCTCAAGACCTTCTTCTTCCTATCCAGTATCTAAATCGGTCTCTCAACATATGACATATCCTCTCTGAGCTCCAACGGCTCATAACTAATCACATGTACCGAATCCGGGTGATACTTTCGAAGCATCGATATATGGAAGACGTTATGGACACTTGATAAGTCCAGTGGCAATGCAACCTATACGCTTATCTCCCACTCGATCAAGTATCTCAAAGGGTCCAATATAGCGAGGATTCAGCTTCCCTCTCTTTCCAAATCTCGCTATGCCCTTGGAAGGAGAAACTTTCAAAAACATTAATTCACCAACTACAAACTCTAGTGGCCTTCGTCTCTTGTCAGCATAACTCTTCTGTCTACTCTAAGCTGCCTCAGTTTCTCTACTATTAAACGGACATCCTCAGAGGCTTGTGTAACCAAGTCAGGAGCGAAGATCTTACGATCACCCACTTCTTCCCATCCAATGGGGGAACGACATCTACGACCATATAAAGCCTCATACGGTGCCATCCCGATACTCGAATGATAACAGTTGTTGTAGGCGAACTCGGTTAGTGGCAAGTGATCATCCCAGGAGCCTCTAAAATCTAGCACACATGCTCTCAACATGTCCTCTAGAGTCTGTATAGTCTTCTCTGACAGACCATCTATCTGAGGATGGAAAGCGGTGCTCAAACTCAACTGGGTTCCCATGGCTTCCTGAAAATGTTTCCAAAAGTGGGAAGTGAAGCGGGAATCCCTTTCAGAGACTATGCTCACTGGTACACCATGTAACCTCACTACCTCGTGTACATACAGCTCTGCCAATGAACTCAGAGTATCGGTAGTTGTCAAGACCCTTCCTGACTTAACCAAAACCACTACAAATTTTTCACATTTTTAACTTACCTTTCCTCTCTTCAATGGTTGGGCTGTGATTCGATGTTAGCTTCCTTGCATACCATATCATCCATTATCATACATACATGTCAATATACTATTACTAACTGTAACTTCTTTTTATAATACATGTGAGATCATATAAAAGTTCATACCAATACATTCTCCATAATATATATCGTATACATGACTGTGCTGTTTCTATGTTTAGATACATAACCGTACAAAATATGTATACCTATCGATCGATAGGAAATAGCAGCGGACAACAGTAATAGTATCCCTTAAGCACACTCACTCTACTGCTGATGCTCTGTAGAGAGATGTAAAGAAAAGGGGTAAGCATACAACGCGCTCAGTAAGGAAATCAGGCAAGCAAGTAGACATCTACACTATCTACTCAAAATAATGCTATGCCTTGAAAACATCATTTCCTTAACTTATTTTAAAAGCATGTCTTTAAATATATATATATATATATATATATATATATATATATACTTGTACATATTAAATCCCATGTACAAAAATCATGCTTTCTTTCTCAAATGTAGGCATGTAGTGCAAAATAATGCATCTTTATTATATCACAATGCCTTTAGATAAATCATGCCATGTATATTTAAATCACAGTAAATATGGCATTATAAATCATTCACATCACAATAATTGGATTTTTGACCTATCCCTCAGGTCTATCCATAAATAAATCAGTCAATCAGGTGTATATCCTGTGAGACTCTGTGGTGAAATGAAAATAGTATCCTGGACTATGGCTATATTCTAAAATGGTGATCCCAGGCAACACGGAATCCTAGTGTGCGAGGCATCACTGCTGCAACGGGAGGGGGGTCAATCCATCACAACCGCCAGTTATAACCTCCTAAACTCCACAACACCACACGGTACAATGTATCCCATGCCACTCGTACGGTACAACGTACTCCGTGGACCCTACATCACAGTCGGGGTGCCTGTCATAGGTCTTAGCCCTCAAACCATGGAATATCATACCACGTCTCTAAATCCACTTGCGAACCTCTCATAGGGTGACACTCAGTCTACACGAGGAAATCAAGCATGATTTTCAACATATATTATATATCACATATAGTGCGCGCCTTTGAGAGCGACTCACAGTCGACACTCCGCTCAAACACTGTTTCACATCACAAACTCAAACTCTAGTGCGAGTAAACTTCCAGCAACTAGGTCAATGCATAGTTCATGTTTCAAATCAAGTACGAGCAATAGCTCCAGTACCATGTTATGCACAAAACTCATCAAATCAAGTACGAGCAATAGCTCCAGTACTATGTCAGGTATAAATCATGAAGAATTAAGTACGAGCAACGCTCTAGCATTCTGTCATGTATCTCATGTAAAATTCGAGAACGAGCTTATCGCTCCAGCACTCTCTCATGCATATATCATATAAAACTGAGTACGAATAATAATTCCAGCACTCTATCATGCATATCATGAAAATCTAGTGCAAATCACAATCCAACACTAATACATGTGGAAAATATATGAAATCAAGTGTGAGCTGTGCACTAGCATGATTTATTCTCACATAATTCGATAGATGGCTCTTTAAAAAAGGGATGATTTTCAAAACATCAAAATCAGCACTATAAAGTGTGCTTAATTCACATCAACCTTAAAATCATTAGCCTGTCTATTTATTCTTCTGCTAAACAGAAGTAAAACACTCAAAATGATGGTTTCCATGCTTTTTACAACTTTTCATAAAAGTTGACTTTTTACCTAACTAAGGGTAAAATCATAATTTGCCACTATCGGGTCACAATAATTATTATTCACTTTCTCTGACCCGCAGAGTTTTTAAGTGAATGTAAAATCAGACGAAAATACATGCAAGTATCTCTAACTACTCACAAAAGTCCCTTACCTGAAATCACTCAAAAAATTTTACTTTCTCAACGCTGCTCGATCTAGCAGTCCAATTCGCTCCTCCAATAATCTTTGGAGCTAGTATTTGTGTTCACACTTGGTCAAAACTTTGAAGCCTCACGGTTTGCACACTATGGCTCCTTGATAGCCAATTCCAACATATGTCACTCTCCTCTCAATTTGGAACAACTTTCATGAAGATTGCAAGTTCCAAATATGCCTTTTTCCTAGTGATTTCTAGTGAGAGAAAGCTTAGAAAACTTTTCGATTATGGTTTCTTCACTTTGTCGAAAATGAAAGGATGAAGATGATTATGTGTTGGCTGGTATTTATAAGTCCATTACTTAGTCATTAAGCTAAAATCCAGCCACCTTAATTGACTTCCAAAAAGTTTAGGTAATGGTTATCATTTTAGATTTTGTTACCTTTCATTAATGGCTTTTAACTTATACTAATGGGCTTTTTAATTGGGCTTCTAGGTTTGGGCTTTTCCTTTGGGCTTTTGGGCTGAAATTTTTACTACCTATTAGGCCTTCAATTGTCTCAATATTGGACCCACAAATTGGCCCAACAATTCGGCCCATTGGGCTTCCCAAATTCAGCCCACACTTATGATACCTTAATGGGCTTTAAAATTTCCAACTTTGGCCCATTACGTTTTTAACCATTAAATTAAATCCGAAATTCATCCGAATAAATTTTCCTTACTTCGAAGGATGAATATCTTGTATTCTAGCTAAAATTATTTTTTTTCCAATTTTTTCTCCATACTTAGGTTAATTCCTAACTATGATTAGTCAACTATGGTAAAAGTCCACTTTTCTTAACTATAGTTGACTTTTTCCTTAATCATTGACCAAGTTGACTTTTTCTTAAAATTTCGAAAGTGTCATATCTTATGTTTTACACTCTCGTCTTTACGTTTTGGCCGTTTTCGGGAAGTGAATATACCTAAAACACCTTGAACGGCTTAAAAGGTTTGTTTTGCCCTTTTTTTGGCATTTACTCTACCTTTATGTGTTCGGGACCAAATCAAACTGACTTTCCTTCATGAACTTTCTATATTTTCACATCATAAGTTCTTCTCTTCAGTCAGAATGATTTAGATCCATTCGGTTTAACCTGTAGCCCTCATAGCTCACATTAGGCCTTTATGTAGCTTTTAAGTGTTAAAGCATTTCACTAATATTTAAATCTAGTAAATACTCTTCTTATGACAATACATGTCTGTACATGTATAAATCATAAGGAACAAGCTACATAAAAATACGGGTCTGACAATCCTCCCCTACTCAAAAAATTTGGTCCTCCAAATTAGAACCAAATCAGTCTTCAAATAGCTAGGGGTGCTTCTATCGCATCAGACTTTCCAGCTCCCAAGTAGCCTCCTCTGAAGTATGATGCTGCCAGAGAACCTTCAATAATCCGATAATCTTTGATCTCCATACCTTCTCCTTCCTATCCAGTATCCGAATCGATTGCTCAACATATGACATGTCCTCTCGGAGCTCTAAAGGCTCATAACTAATCACATGTGCCAGATCCGGGTGATACTTTCGAAGCATCGATATGTGGATGACGTTATAGACACCTGATAAGTCCGGTGGCAATGCCAACCTATAAGCCTTATCTCCCACTCGATCAAGTATCTCAAAGGGTCCAATATAGCGAGGATTCAACTTTCCTCTCTTCCCAAACCTCGCTATGCCCTTGGAAGGAGAAACTTTCAGAAACACGGATTCACCAACTGCAACCTCTAGTGGCCTTCGTATCTTATCAGCATAACTCTTCTGTCTACTCTGAGCTGTTCTCAATCTCTCTACAATCAAACGGACGTCCTCAGATGCTTCTGTAACCAAGTCAGGAGCGAAAATCTTACGGTCACCCACTTCTTCCCATCCAATAGGGGAACGACATCTACAGCCATATAAAGTCTCATATGGTGCCATCCCAATACTCGAATGCTAACTGTTGTTGTAGGCGAACTCGACTAGTGGCAAGTGGTCATCCCAGGAGCCTCTGAAATCTAGCACACATGCTTTCAACATGTCCTCCAGAGTCTGTATAGTCCTCTCTGACTAACCATCTGTCTGAGGATGGAAAGCGGTGCTCAAACTCAATTGGATTCTCATTGCTTCCTGAAAATATTCCCAAAAGTGGGAAGTGAGGTGGGAATCCCTATCAGAGACTATGCTCACTGGTACACCATGTAACCTCACTACCTCCCGTACATACAACTCTCCCATATCTGGAGTTCTAGACCTCCAAATTATGCAAGGTCAGGCCCAGTGGAACACTGATTTACTGATTTACAAGTTTAAAGAAGAGCCCAAGATCCAATTAGGTCTGTTTCCACTCCAAAACCAGCTGTGAAGAAAAAGCCTGAATCTGTCAGCCTTTTTCTCACTTGTAATAGGATTTTGAATTTATGTTTTTCTTCACGATATATATAGATTTCGTTTTCTTTATCAGAAAAAAAAATGAGAGAGAGGCAGTAGCAATCAGAAGAATAAAATAATTCACTCTCTATATTTTTATTTTCGTTTTCAATAATCATGTGCTGCTAAATCTTTTATTCAGTTCAAGGGAATCGAATCCAGTGAATTTCAACAATTGAGAAATAGGGTTTGTTGATCTAAATTATCTTTTGATTCAATTATCTATTGTTTCTGGTATTATTAGATTCGATTGCATGAGAAAATCATATGATCTAGCCAATTGGAAAATCTTCGCATATGATTGTATGCTATCTGAAGTTTTCACAATCCGTAATTGTTGTGATAGAAATCAGAACCAGTAGCAATTAGGGTTCACCAACTCTAAGTGAAACAATAGAACGGATAAAACATTCAACCCGTGGTTGAAGTGTTATTCGATTTAGTAGTCTTCCTAGAACGTTAATGTTATTCCTAGTCTAAATAGGATTGCGCCAAAACCTACTAGACTAGGGAGAAAAATTTAATTTGGGTGTTGGGTTTGAGTTAATGATAACAGGGAAGAAGAGATATTATTCTGCTGGTAGATAATACCTCAGCTAAGTAATTGAATACAAGATGGTAAATTAGGTGTTAAGGATCAATTGTTAATGATTGGGCAATTTCCTTGAATCGAAATTGTTAATCTTGGTTTACCCTTTTTATAATTAGTTGAATATAAATTCTATTTTAGGATTTTAATTCAGTCAAATTAAACCCCCCAATTATTTCAGTTATTGCATGATAATTAATCCACCAGTCTCTAGGGTTTGACCTGGATTTGCTGCCACTGCAAAATTTCGGTAAGACCAGTAATTTAAATTTGGTTGAATTCGACACTCACCAATTTTTGGTGCCGTTGCCAGGGACTAGTTCTGATTGATTACAGTGTTTTTATTATTCTCATTAATTTACTTTTAAATTCTTCTGATTTTTATTTTTAATTATTTATTTATTTAATTTTTTTAGGGCTTTTGGTACTATTTATATTACTATTCATAGGAAAAATTTTTGTTGAGTTAGGAGGCGTGTGAGCACTTGATTTAAAGTGCAAACGGCAAAATAAAACAGACCCGAATAATTCTAGCCCCACTCTATCTCAACCAAATTCCATCGTTTTCTTATAGTTTTAGCCCATTTTTTGTTTTAGTCGTAATTATTTTAAGATTTGTTTTGGTTTTTATGATCGGATCCTCCAAATCAGGTGAAATTGCACTTCGATTCGATCCAGAGATAGAGAGAACCTTGAGGAGGTTGAAAAGAGACCAAGAGGCTACAACCATTGTAGAACCCTTAGTTTCTGAAAGTACGCTAGATAAGAGCTCAATAGAGGAGTTTGACACTGACAACTTGGCAATGAATAATAACAGGACTTTGAAAGAGCTTGCTACTCTTGACTTAAACTTACAACCTTTGTGTATTGAGTACCCTACTTTAGATTCGGCTTCTAAACTTAAATCAGGACTAATACATCTTCTGCCTACTTTCTATGGACTTGCAGGTGAAGATCCCCATAAGCACCTTAAGGAGTTTCATGTGGTGTGTTCAAGCATGAAACCACAGGGCATCTCAGAGGATCAGATCAAGCTGAGGGCATTCCCCTTCTCGTTAGCAGATCAAGTGAAGGACTGGTTATACTACCTTCCTTCGGGTTCAATACGTTCCTGGAATGAGATGAAGCGATTGTTTTTGGAGAAGTATTTCCCAGCTTCTAGGGCTGCAAATATAAGAAAAGAGAAATGTGGCATTCGAAAATACAATGGTGAAACCTTGTACGAGTATTGGAAGCGTTTTAAGAAGCTGTGTAAGAGCTGTCCACACCACTAGATTACTGACCAGCTTCTAATCCAGTATTTCTATGAAGGTTTAATGCCAATGGTTAGGAGTATGATTGATGCTGCCAGTGGAGGAGCACTAGTTGATAAGATCCCAGAGGCTGCTAGGAATCTCATCACCAAGATGGCAGCCAATACACAATAGTTCGAGAATAGATTGGATCACACACCAAAGAAGGTGAACGAGGTAAGTACTTCCAACCTGGAATGTCAATTTTTTTATCTATCCTCTTTAGTTCGTCAAATGGAAGTAGAGAACTTACAAGCAGCAAAGGTGTGCGGAATCTGTTCATTGGCAGGACACAACACTGACATGTGTCCAACTTTGCAAGAAGATGACCTGGCCATGCAACAAGCGAATGCCATGGGAAATTTTCCAGGTCAACCCTAACGGAGACATGATCTGTATGTAAATACATAACCCAAGCTGAAGAGATCATCCCAATTTGAGATATGGTAACCAAGCTGGCTATCTGTGAGACCCCGTATATGTAAAGTTGTAATGTGTAATGAATGTGAATGGACTTTTAATGTAAAGTATGATCGATGTAAGTCCATGGATTCAATGTATGTATGTGTAATATGATTTGTAACGTACATACAAGTTCCATTGAGTTTGAATATGAAGAAATGAGTCCTTATAAGTGATGGATGTGATTGAAACTCAAAATGGGTGGTGTGGTAAATGGAAGGAAGTTGCATGAATATAAATGCTTCCATTTGGTTTTATGTAGCATACCTTTGGACATACAATGAATGCACACAAGTTTCAATGTGCATAAGGTATGAATGGATGCCATTTTCAAGTTATAAAGGTGGATGGATGAGAAAATGGCCATGGCAATAGATCAAGGATGTGTTAGTATGAGTTGCAGCAAGGAAACTACAGGAAATCTGAAAAACATGAAGGCCAGATCGATCTCATAGGATGAGAGATCGATCTGGAAGAGCCAGAATGCTCTTATTTGGGCAATGGAATAGAGCAGATCGATCTCCAATGGGGCCAGATCGATCTCCTAAGCATTCTGTAATGAAAAGATCGATCCTCAAGCACCCAGATCGATCTCCTTAGCTCTCTGTTTGGGACCAGATCGATCTCATGCTTTGACAGATC
The DNA here is from genome assembly GCA_033439115.1 of Firmiana major. Taxonomy (NCBI): domain Eukaryota; kingdom Viridiplantae; phylum Streptophyta; class Magnoliopsida; order Malvales; family Malvaceae; genus Firmiana; species Firmiana major. The sequence goes on from CM065899.1 coordinate 42,392,013, forward strand.
CATCTCATGCTTAAAATTTCATGAAAATGAGAGATTTAAGGGGACCAGATCGATCTCCTCTTGGACCAGATCGATCTCCTCAAGCTATTTCTATATAAGGAGGGCTGAAAATCTGAAAATTTTGAGAAAAACACCAATCTTCCATTTCTAACCCAAAAACCTAACTTTCTCTCTCTAAAATCAACCATTTTCAACAAGGATTGAGGGGAGACCATTAGACATTAAGTTGTTCATCTTGAGGAAGAGAACAACATAGTTGGAACCCAAAATCCCATTGTGGGTATTGAAGGAGATAAGGGCATTAACATTTGGAGCAAGAAGAAAAATCATATTTGGTAAGATTCTAACACTCCAATCCAAGTACATTGTCTATTTAATTGATTTTGGAGTTGTTCGGCATGTGTATGTATGGATGGAAACACCTAGGTTGTGTTAGAAACTAATGTAACCTAGAAAATGGAATGCCTCTAGTGTGAGAAAGTATGATTTGGGGAGTTGGTGGTTTATAGGTTATGATAAGTTGTTAGATGAGTAATGTGGGTGATTTGGAATGGTTATGTGGAGTTATAATGTGGGTTTAAGTGAAATTATGAAAATGAGCATGTCAATGCTTGACAAATGCCATAGTGAGGAAATCAATGAAATATGAACGCTATGAGCTTGATATCGATTTAATATCGATTTGGAATGAGTTAATAGGCCTAAAAGAATCCATAGATTCGAGTTTTGGATAAAGTAATGAAACGAGGCCTCATAAGCATTAATAGAAAACTATAGGTCGAATTGACTATAGTGAACGCACGACGTCATATTACATGGATCGAATATAATGCGGGATACGATTTTGTGCAGTCTCGAAGAGTTCGTTGAAGACGAATCGAACCGTACGAGTAAGCAGCTTAAGGAAGTGGAATCACGCATCGCGATTCCAGGTAAGGGAATTCTGTAAGTAATAGAGGTAGCTGCTCGTAATTTACGGGATTATAGGGTGCTTATGAAATGCATGAACGTTTGAGAAATTGGTTGTTTGGTATGCGAAAATAGCTGTGAATAATTGTATGAGATTTGGTGGTTGAAATGGTATTGTAAAGAAATGGGATAGTAAGGCTAATAATTGCATAAATCTAATGTTTTGATGTTTTTCAAAACGGAATTGCTTGGTTTTAAGCAAGCTTGTAGATGGGTCGACTAGTGTTTTATTGATGTTGTGGAAAAGCATTTGTGAAATGCTAAACCCGATTGCCGGGATTGTTTGATTGTGTATGAGCCGCCTATCGTATTTGTATGACATCGCGCTAGAGCCTCGCTCGCGCTGGATTTCTATGTTTTCACTTGTGTGATATGTGCTTGAGCTTAGCTCGCACCTTGATTTGGAAACTATGATGATGTTTATAAACCGTACTGGAGCTTCTGCTCGTATGTGGCTTTTGAGTGGTTTGTCTTATGAGTATAACCGTACTAGAGCTACGCTCGTACTCGTCTCTTTATGAGAGGATGCATGAGTCGTGCTAGAGCTTTCCTCGCACAAGTTTGCACATTGTGATACGTATAAGGTTGTGAAAGTTGGTAAGATCTTTAAGCCCTACATCCTTAAGCTAACATCCTTAAGCCCAAAGAGGCGGGGAGGCTCTGTTAGGCGGGGAGGCTCTGTTTGGTGGGGAGGCTCTCTTATGGTGGGATCCTTAAGCCAACATCCTTAAGCCCTGGAGGGGCGGGGAGGCTCTGTTAGGCAGGGAGGCTCTCCTACATGGGTACGGTATGATCCTTAAGCCCTACATCCTTAAGCCAACATCCTTAAGCCCGAGGAGGCGGGGAGGCTCTGTTAGGCGGGGAGGCTCTGTTCGGTGGGGAGGCTCTCTTACGAAAGGATCCTTAAGCCCTACATCCTTAAGCTAACATCCTTAAGCCCGAGGAGGCAGGGAGGCTCTGTTAGGCGGGGAGGCTCTGTTCGGCAGGGAGGCTCTCTTTCACGGATATGGAAAACTCTTGGTATGGGGTAGGTAAGACCTAGGAATGGCACCCCCAATCACGATATGAGTCTGCAGAGTACGCTTACCGTGTATATCACATGGAGTACGATGTACCGCATGATGGTTAAGTGATGAGAAAGTCTGGCGAGGGATAATCCATCTTCGTGCCAGTATGATACCCCGCACACCTGGACGCGTGTGGTCTGGGATGATTTATGATGTAGTTTTTCCACATAGGCACTTTTGATATAGTGACCTAGTTTTTATATACATGTGTGAATTGTGAAATGAAAATGTGGTTGTGATTGTGAATTGATTTGGTGGTATTTATGTGTTGAGAAAGAGGTTTATGATGTTGGTTTAAAAAGGAGGTTTCTTAATGAATTGCCCTTTTTATGAATTTAAATGAGATTGAGCATGAGATGATTTATACATGATGTTCTTTTTACCATGTTTGATATGCCAATGTACATGATTTTGACACATGATATATATGTATACTCATATGGCATAGTTTTATTCCTCATGCTCCTACCATAAATGATTTATGCATAACACTATCAGCATGTAGATAGAGTAGTTATCTACCATGCTTGCATTATTGCCTTACTGAGCGTGTGGTTGCTCATCCCTCTCTATTTTCACCCCTACAGAGCGTGCATAGTAGCCCAGTGAGGACTGAGGCGTGGTATTTTGGACTCCGCTGCATCTCCATCGCTTAGAGGTATATACACAGTGATTCTTTTTGTATCTAAACAATGTAAAAGCACAGTATTCTTTGAGTTGTAATTATGGGGGATGTAGATGTCAGTAAAACATGCTTTTGTATAAGTACAAGATTAAATGCAAATGTATGACATCGTTTTATTTAACTGAGAATGAATGAGATGTGGTGTTTATTATTGACTCACAGCCCAACAGTGTGTGGTGAGTTAGTTCACGACCGGGTAAGGTAACAGTAAAACGCGAAATTTTTTTAGTGATTTTCGATTAAAGAGAATGGAATTGGGTCGTGACACTATCAACATCTTGTTCAGAGGCCGCAAACAAATCAAGCCACAAGCTCAGGTTCAGGTATGTCACTTTAAGATATTGTAAAAAACCTAGCAAACAATACTTTGCAATTCCAACAGGAAATAAGGACAAGCATCCAGAACTTGGAAAAATAGATGGATCAACTAGCAACCACGGTTGGTAGATTAGAAGCTCAAGGTTCTGGGAAGTTACCATCTCAAACAATAAAGAACCCCAGGGAGAATGCGAGTGCCATAGTGCTGCGTAGTGGAAAAGAGATCGAAAGACAGATTACAGAGGCAGAGAAAAAGGTTGAGACACAGATGCAACCAGTTATAGATAACACTAACCCTATCTGTCATCCCTTTCCTTGCAGGTTAGCTAAGACACAGAAAGAGGAACAACAAAAAGAAATCATGGAGGTATTTAAGAAGGTGGAAATTAACATACCACTTCTGGACGTAGTGAAGCAAATTCCAAGGTATGAGAAATTCCTTAAAGAGTTGTGCATGACAAAGAGGAAAGTAAGAGGCGATGAGAAGGTAAGTGCGGGGGAGAATGTATCTACGGTCATTCAAGGAAAACTGCCCTAAAAATGTAAAGACCTAGGTACGTTTACAATCCCTTGCATCATTGCTAATAGGAAAATCGAACATGCCATGGCAGATTTGGGTGCATCGATTAATGTTATGCCTTTTTCAATTTATGTATCCTTAAATTTAGGTCCTTTGAAAAAAACCAAAGTGATCATATAATTAGCAGATCGATCTAATGCATAGCCTGAAGGGGTAGTTGAGGATGTTTTGGTGCAGGTGAATTAGTTGATTTCTACATTCTGCATATGGAGGACAGCAACAGCCCGGTGAATCCCGCACTAATAATTTTTGGTCGGCCTTTTCTTGCCACTGCCAGGACTAAGATTGATGTGTTTGATGGGACATTAACCATGGAGTTCGATGGAGAGATTGTCAAAATTAGCATATATCTAGCAGATGTACATTCAGTATTTTTCATTGATAGTTTTGATGACTTGATGTAGGATACATTTGAAGTAAACAGAATGGATGAGCTGGAAGTGGTGATCTGTAAAAGCTTGATGCAGAACGAGGCTGAATTGGAGCTAAGTCCTGAAGTTAAAGAAATGATCATGGCTATGCAGTCATTGCAGCCCAGGTATGAAGTTAAAAGATTGGAACTACCATTTTCTAACACGAAGCTACTACCTTTTGTTGTGCAGGAACCGATTCTGGAATTGAAGTCTTTGCCTAACCACTTAAAGTATGCTTACCTGGGAGATGGTGAGGCACTTCTAGTCATTATTGTGAAGAACTTGATAGTGGTGCAAGAAGAAAAGTTAATCAGGGTGCTTCGTGATCATAGAACAGCCATAGGATGGACCATAGCTGACATTAAGGGAATTAGTCCATCCATGTGCATGCACAAAATTTTGTTGGAAGAAGGATCTAAACCAAGCCGAGAACCTCAAAGAAGATTGAATCCCAGATGATGGAATTAGTCAAGATAGAGATTCTGAAGTTGTTAAATGCAGGTATAATCTATCCAATTTTGGATAGTAAATGGGTGAGTCCAATTCATGTTATGCCAAAGAAGACTGGGATCACAGTTGTGAGAAATCAAAATAATGAGCTTGTACCAACGGGAATGCAGAATGGGTGGAGAGTGTGTATAGACTACCGCAAGCTGAATTCAGCAACTAGAAATTGATCAAATGATTGAGCATTTAGCTGGTAAATCTCACTACTGTTTTCTTGATGGATTTTTAGGTTATAACCAGATTGTGATTGCACCAGAAGATCAGGAGAAAACAACTTTCACATGTCCATTTGGAACATTTGCTTTTAGGAGGATGTCGTTCGGCCTTTATAATGCACCAGGTACTTTTCAAAGATGCATGGTAAGTATTTTTTCTGATTTGTTATAAAATTGCATTGAGGTGTTCATGGATGATTTCACAGTGCCTGGTGACTCATTTGATAAGTGCTTAAATCATTTGACGAGTGTACTTGAGCATTGCATTGAAACTAATCTAGTGTTGAATTTTGAAAAATGTCATTTCATGGTAGAACAAGGCATTGTTTTAGGTCATGTAGTTTCATCCAAGGGCATTGAAGTAGACAAGGCTAAGATTGATTTTATTTTGAGCTTACCCTACCCCACTAGTGTTTGAGAAGTGCGTTCTTTCCTTGGTCATGCAGGTTTTTATCACAGATTCATTAGGAACTTCTCAAAGATAGCACTACCTTGTCAAAGTTGTTACAGAAGGACGTACCTTTTGAATTCAATAAAGAGTGCAAGGTAGCTTTCGATGAATTGAAGTCATCTTTGACTTCTGCCCCTATCATTCAACCACTAAATTGGGAGCTACCTTTTGAAATAATGTGTGATGTAAGCAACTACGCTGTGGGGGCTATTTTAGGACAGTGGGTCGTCAACCAGGTGCATGTGATCTATTATACATCGAGGACGCTTAACCCAGCTCATTGCAATTATTCCAAGACCGAAAAGGAGCTTTTGGCTATTGTATTTACTTTAGATAAGTTTCGATCTTACTTGCTTGGGACTAAAGTTATTATGTTTTCTGACCATGCGGCTTTGAAATACCTTTTAGCGAAAAAAGAGGCAAAGCAAAGGCTGATTAGGTGGATTCTTCTACTGCAAGAGTTTGATCTCGAGATCAAAGATAAGAAGGGGGCAAAAAACCTAGTAGCTGACCACTTGAGCCGGTTAGTGAAAGAAGAAGGTCCAGTGCCATTGCAAGAAATTTTCCCTGATGAGCAGCTCTTTACGGTGCTAGGTATGACCCCTTGGTATGTTGACTTGGTAAATTATTTGGTTACTAAGGTCATACCTAAAGATTTGAGTAGAGCTAAAAAAGATAAAATGAAAAGTGAGGATAAATACTATGTATGGGATAGACCATATTTGTGGAAATATTGTTGTAATCAAATCATTAGAATGTGCATCCCTGATTTGGAAATTCAGTCTGTCCTTACTTTTTGTCATTAATATGCTTGTGGGGGTCATTTTGGGCCAAAGAGAACAGCTAGGAAAGTGTTAGATTGTGGTTTTTATTGGCTTACTTTGTTTCGTGACAGTTATGTGTTTTGTAAAAATTGTGAACGATGTCAAAGGATATGGAGCTTAAACCATAGGAATGAGATGCCTCAAACTCCTATACTTGTGTGTGAAATTTTTTATGTGTGGAGTATTGACTTTATGGGTCCATTTCCTCCTTCCTTTGGGTTTGTTTACATTTTACTTGATGTTGATTATGTGTCGAAATGGGTGGAAGCAAAGGCCACCAAAACTGACGATTCACGAGCTGTTGTAGGTTTTATCAAATCTAACATTTTCAGCAGGTTTGGAATACCAAGAGCATTGATTAGTGATCAGGGAACTCATTTTTGTAATCGGTCAATAGAGGCTTTATTAAAGAAGTATGGAGTCCTGCACAAAACCTCCACAGCTTACCATCCCCAGACAAATGGATAGGCCGAGGTGTCTAATAGGGAAGTCAAGTTGATCTTGGAGAAAACGGTAAATCCAAACAAAAAATGCCACAACCCACTTCCGAGTGCCTTTTATCCATGCATACAATACTATGGTTGGGCTGTGAGACAATGCAATTACTAAAATTTCATAAATTTTACAGCGAAATATTTAAAAACTTTAATTCACACTCCCAGGTGTGTGTAGATATACAAAATCATTTGTATAATAATATCTTTACATAACATCCCCTATATCACTGTTTACATTCTCGATTTGTAACTGTACGATACATTATAATAGATACAAAATACTTGTGTGTATACAAATCTTATACCTTTGCAACTGGTAGGAGCTGTCCAACACAAAAGGATTCAGAGACCACCGCACTGCCTTACTTCTCAGTATCTGGAGGGAAAAAAGTAGTGGGATGAGCAAACCACAGCTCAGTAAGGAAATGGATGCTAACAGGTAGATATTGTACTCTCTACATAGCCCATGTATGCATAAACAAAACCATGTTTCAATGTAAATGGAAATATTACTAGAAAATGCATTCAAACGTTCATTTCTCATATAAGCATTTTCATGAAAACATGTATGCAAAATTCCCATATGAAAACATGTCATAAACAGTGCTATCATAGCATGAGCATTCAAATCGAGAGATTTATCAAATCACAAACTCTCTTTGCTTTTCTTAAATCATTTCTTTTCACCAAATCTCTTTCTTTTCTGAGTTTCTCAATTTCTCATATCTCTGAGACAGGTATGGAATTTTCGGCAATCTAATATCCACGACATATGGCCATAGTCAGTGATCCCAGGCCTCACTGATCAGGTGTGCACAAGGCATCACTTCGCCTGAAGGGGGATGGGTCAGTCCTACCCTCCGTCTCATCTCCTCATATACTCACGGTATAAGGTATGCCATGTGTCATCTACGCGATACTCGTACTCAGTGCACCCAGTACGGTACATAGTATACCAACGAACCACTACATAGTTCTACATATGACCGTGGACCCAAGTCCATCTACCAACTCCAATGGACTTTTCATCCCGAACCATGTCTCATATACCAGGCGAGCAATCAGCATGACACAGTCATAGCAAGGCTCCAGTGTGGTACGATTTATTGTTAAGGCCCAGCCCGTTCCAAGGCCATCGACAGGCATCCCCTTGGGTCCCAGACCCCCAGGTTTACCTCAACTCAGTAAAAATAGGTGCGAGCAAAGCTCCAACACTTTTCTCAAAACCATCATGTGAGTTAAACTCCAACACGGTTTATCAAAACATGCAGACGTATGCGAGTGAAACTCCAGCATAGTCCAATTCATCAAAATGGGTGTGAGCTAAAGCTCTAACACCATTTCACATCTCAAATCTGATAGGTGGCTATTTTCTCTTCTAAAAACTCAAAACATGTTTACTTACATAGCATGTCATCCCATGCTAAACATGTAAAACTAGCCAGCCTACCTATTATCATTTCTTAATCTCAAAATCAGTTCATGGTTGAGAAAACATCAAAACATCATGAATAGATGTAAAAGCACTGAAAACATGCATGTCAGGCCATTTTTCCTTCCCACATCCCATTTTCACAATATAGATGTATATCTAATACTTTTCATACTTTCATATAGATTTCCATAGCTCAATAGCTAAACAAATTATTTCTAGCGCCGTAACTACTTAAATCGTAGTAAAATACGTACAAATACCTCTATCACTAACACACAGTCCCTTACCTCGAATCGCGCTCGTATTTCCTCTATCACGTTTGCTCCGTTCACAATCTCGGTTAGTTATGTCTCTCGTATTTCGAACTACACGTATAAATCATCTAGTTATTTTCCTTTCCCTCTACTAAACATGCACATTGTCTTCTATTTATCTATTCATACTTCTCAAACCCTTAATCACATTTCACTCTTCCATAAATATCATTTTACCATCTCTTAAGCTTTCTATCACTTTTCCATGTATTTCCTCTTTATAAATTTCCCTTAATATCACTCACCCATCACTACATTCATCATTCCTATCAACATTTCACATATCATTCAACCCACAAATATCTAGAAACCATATTTAGAAGCTTGAAGGTTGAAAAGCTTACCCCCTTTACTTAGTCAAACTTGTGGTAGCCACAACTCCTTCTCTTGGTCACACCTGATAATTCTATATTTTTAGAATTATTTGTGCTTAATTTTCTAATTAATTATTTAAATCTCTAATTTATTTTGTTAATTATCCCCTTTATTTAATTAAAATTCTTATGTTTACAGATAAATTAAATCTGGATGAATTTTGAATATTTCGGTAGAAAATGGACCGAAATTGGGCTAAAATCGAGATTGAGCCACGCAGACAACATGAGTCATGCCACCTAGCACATCCAATTGGACAAGAAGACCAATGACATGGAAATATCTTTTCAAGGAGCCAATGGTGTGAAGACAAGTGACCAAAAAAATGCCAACTCATCTAGGATGTAGAAATTACCATTGTATCCCTAGTGTGTGTATAAATGGGAAAGGATGGCAATTGAAAAAGAATGTAAGGTAGGAGTAGGAGTAGTGTAGTGCAGGTAGAATAGTTTTTAGGGTAAATTTAAGTTAGTATTTTATTTTCAAGCTTTCCTTGTTTTAATTTCCGAATAGTCTCTTTGAAATTAAAAATTTTCTTCTCTTGTTTTGTTAAAAGTTTACATTGGTTTAATGAATAGTGATTTTTCCATGTTGTTCTCGGTTCTGCATTTTCTTTGTTTTATTGTTGATTCAATGCACTCAAGTTGAATGAAAAGTTTCATCACTTCACGTTTTTAGCTATTTCATATTATTGGATAGTCATTTTTTTTAGTTCAATAGCTCTCTTTATGTTATTTATTTAATGTTCATTTCATGCAATGTTTCTTTTAGATTAGCTACTTTCAAGCTCTCATTTCATTTTAACTCTCGGTTTGCAAAATGATCTTTATGATTTCTTTGTTTTGCTTGTGATTCATTTCATTACTGCATTCTTACCATGGTTGTGTTCTATCTTAAAGACACGGTTTGAAATTATAACCGATAGTTTCCCATGTCTTTTGCATTCTTGGATTGAGAATGATCTTGCCATTTTCTGCTAATTTAATTCGATGTCAAAGTTGCTCACTGCCGAGCACTACATAGCACTGTTGAACAACTACAGTTTTGTACAAAACGGTGGGATGACTGCCATGTTTGCAGAACCAAGTCTGGAAGCTTGTTAGGAAGCAGCTCGGGATTATTTTCTTCTTTGTTCTCCCCTGTTCTAAGTTTTCTTTCTACTGTTCATCTTCATTTACTATTGTAGATTCTGGTTTTTAATGTTTTATCAGTTTATTCCTTGCCTTTTCTTCACTATTTAGTTATTTTTTGCATGTGTAAGTTTCTGTATTTCTTGATCAGTGCTACTGCAGAATGACAGATTATGCCACCCCAGTCCCGATGGTCTCGGATATGATTAGCAGGAAACCAAGAAACTGATGAGGACGTGATGCTAAGCTGGATCGGGAGCAGCAGCAGATTACAAAATCGAGAAACAGAGTGCAGCATGCCAGTAGCTGAACCCATGAGTACCTGGAACCGAGACACGCCTGAAAAGAACAAAAAAATGGAGAGGACAGTGTATAGAGCAGCAACAGTACGTGGTAGCTAGAGGCAGAAGCAACACAAGACAGAAACAGCAGCAGATTGCAGATCAAAAGCAGCAAGGAGAGCAGCTGGAGCATCTGTGCTTTAGCCCAGCAGTAGCACAGAACTGCAGCAGAGAGTAGGACAAAGCAAAACCGAGAGCAACCTGTGAGCAGCAGAGAACAGCTGGACATAGCAGTGCAGCAGGAGCAAAGGACTGGACAAACCGAGGCCATCACCTAGAAATGGAAAATAACCAATGAAGAATACGTGCACAGTGGTGTTGTCGGTACACTTTGATGTTTTCCAATTAAGCCTAAGGCCACGTTTGGCTATTTGCTCTTTACAAGTTGATGTTCATTGCACTTATATTAAGTTAATTGCTCCTTTTATTAGTTGTTAATTTAGATTAGCTCCATTGTTTTAGTTTGTGAATTTAATTTTTAGTTTTAATTTTTTAGTTAGTAGTTAATTTTATATTTTATGTTTTAGGATTTAATTTTTAGTTAAGTGTTTTAAGGGTTACATTTAGAATTAAATTAGATTAAATTTGTTACATGCATTAGTTAGATTCTATTGTTAAGTTAGTAATTAGATATAGTTAGGAGTAATTTAGAATTAATATTTTAGATATCTAGTTTTATAGTTATTTTCTTAATTTCCTAGGATTTTATTTTCATTAAGTTTTAGTTTAGTTTAATTTGCATTTTTATTAATTAGTTTAATTACATGCATATTTTATTTTAGGTTAGTTTAATTGTAGTTTAATTAATCTTGTTTTGTTATTTTCATAATTGCATTTTATTTTAATTGCGTTAATTAGTTTTAACTGTTTTAATTATTTTTGTAGACTTCTGATTTTAATTGCCATTAATTTTAATTTTAGACTTAGTAGACCACCCATAATCAAAAATTCATAATTTGCTAAGATATACTTATGGTAAGATTAACTGGTAGTTAATTAGGCTAGTCAACTTCTCTGTGAGACGATAACTCGGGACTCAAATCCCATTATTACTTGTACGACCCGTGCACTTGCGGACAATACCCTTTGGGCGTGTCAACACCAATGTGAGATTTTTGGGTATGTTGTTCTCCTTGCTTCAAGGAACAACTTTTCCTTCTTGAGCTTCTTCCAAAACTGGTTGGAATCTGAGGTTTGGTGGGAGGGAAAATCTGAGTTTTCAACCCAATCTCGTGCCCTTTTTTTATAGATGCAGAGACATGAGATCGATCTGGCCCTTGTGGAGATCGATCTCTGTAAGGTTTGGTAGTCCTTTTTACCAAACACAACCACTACAAGATCGATCTTCTTCCATGATGAGATAGATCTGTCAAAGGTAAATTTTCCTATTAGAGATCGATCTGCTCTTTACAGAACCCTTAAGGAGGTCGATCTGTCGAGTCTTAAGATCGATCTGTCTCAAACATAGAGTTAAGGAGATCGATCTGCTTGCCTTAAGAATCGATCTTCTCATTACAGAATGCTTAACAGATCGATCTGGCTCCATTGGAGATCGATCTGTCTTGTTTCCTAGCTCAAAATAAGTTCATTTTAGCTCTTCCAGGTTGATCTCTCATCCTATGAGATCGATTTGTCATTCATATTTCTAGATTTTACTGCAGTTTTCTATAGCAACTTCACCCAAAACATCTTAAATTTACTGCCATAGTCATTTCCTCATTCACCCACCTTTGAGACTTGGAAATGACTTTCATTCATACTTTATACACATTAAAACTTGTGTAGAGTCTTTGTATAGCCAAAGGTACATAATATAAACTAAATGGGAGTGCTTAGCTCATGCAAATCTTCATTCCATTTACTACACTATTCATTTTCTATTCCACTCACATTCATCACATGTTTAAGTCCATTTCTTCATATTCATTCATAATGTAACTTGTACGTACAATCACCAACTCTCATTACAAGTGTGTACATTTAACTTATGGACTTTATAGCACATATGCTTCACATTACTAGTACATCATCATACTTATGAATTTATTTACATATGTTCAAGATTAAACCTATACGGGGTCTCACAGAAAAGACTGGAGTCTCAGACTTGAAGACTCTTTGTGGGCTTATAGGACAGCATATAAGACACTGTTGAGTTAATGTATTTTGAAATGACAAAACATGTTAATACAATAATGTTAAGATGGTATACAAACATGTTTAGATGATATCAGGACCAGAACTTAGAGTTCTGCTGATGAGAGATCGATCTGATGTGTGAGAGATCGATCTCCTGGGTTTATACTTGATGAGAGATCGATCTCATGATGGAAGAGATCGATCTGGCAAGCCTTAAAACGGTGTAAAGGGTTTAAGGTAAAAAGAGATCGATCTGCAAGGGTTAAGAGATCGATCTGCTCTAAGTCAGAGAACTTAGAAGATCGATCTGGTAAGGAAGAGATCGATCTGCTCAAAGTCAGTGAGCTTTAGAGATCGATCTGGTGTATTGAGAGATCGATCTTGCCTCAAACAGAGAGGATAGGAGATCGATCTGCCTATTCGACAGATCGATCTGCCTCTGCCTATTTAAACTAACAGATCGATCTGGTAATGTATAAGATCGATCTCCCTGTGTATTTGTGCTTTGTCATTGCAGGATTTAAAACTAGGAGATCGATCTGGCCAAGATAGGAGATCGATCTGTCTGACCACTGGAGGTTCCCAACGGCTATTTTCTTCAAATCTCAACGGGAAAAACTGCATTTAATGCTCCAACTACCCAACCTTCAGTATATAACCAAGCATTGAAGTCAAAGCAAAAGAGAGAGACTATCACTGAACATTCCAAACATTCTCAAGCTTTAATTCTTTCATTCCTTGTATCTCTATTGCTCATTAATTGAGATTGATTGTACAAGCTTAAGCACTACAAGCTGTGTTAGTCCTACCCACTGAAAAGCCTTATTCTGTATTCATCCTCACCTTAAAAGAAAAGAGGATTGTTCCTCAGTGAGTGTTATTGTAAAAAGGGTGAATACATTTTCTGTATTGCTAAGGGTAGAGAGGTTATTCCTTAACCTGAAAAAGGAACTTTGTAAACTCTATTGAAAGAGAGAAAGAAACCACTTGACAAGAAGGTCAAGGAGAGAGGACGTAGGCAAGAGTTGGCCGAACCTCTATAAGTTGCTGTGTTTGTTTCTCTTTCCCTCTCTTTGCATTAAATTGTTATATTGCTCTGTTTTATACATTATCATTTGTGTTTAAATTGCAATTAATTTAAAATCTGCCCTAAGTGTTAGAAAACCGATTCACCCCCCCTCTCGGTAGAGCCAACAATTGGTATCAGAGCTAGGACTCTTTAATCACGTAGGAACAACTTCCTAAGAGTAGAAACGATCAAATGGCTCTTAACAATGTAACAACTAGTTTGATAGGAGAGGGGCACTCCACGGTTAGACCTCCCATGTTCAATGGTGAACATTATTCATATTGGAGGACTAGGATGATGCTATTCATTCAAGCAAATGACTATGAAGTCTGGAGAATTATAGTTAAGGGACCTCAAATCCCTACAAAGAAAATAGAGGGAAGAGATATTCCCAAAGAAGAAGATGAATGGGACTCTAATGACATTAAATGTGCACAACTAAATGCTAAAGCTATGCACACATTATTTTGTGCTTTAGGTCCTAATGAATATAATAGAGTATCCGGGTGTGATAATGCCAAGCAAATATGAGATAAATTGGCAATAACTCATGAGGGTACAACCCAAGTGAAGGAGACAAAAGTAGGTATGCTCACACATGATTATGAGCTCTTTAGGATGAAGGAAGAAGAATCCATTAGTGATATGTTCACTAGGTTTACCGATATAATTAATGGATTAAAATCTTTAGGAAAAATATATTCTAATATTGAAATGGTAAAGAAGATTTTAAATAGCTTACCTAAGTCATGGGAAGCTAAAGTGACAGCAATAGAGGAATCTAAGGATCCACACACATTATCCTTAGATGAATTAATAGGTTCCTTGCTAACTTATGAGATGAAGCTTAAAAGAAATGAAGAGCCACCCAAGAAAGTGGGTGTTGCTCTAAAATCCACTGCTGAAAAGGAAATTAAAAATGAGAGTGGCAGTGAGGAGGATATTGAGATGGCAATGTTTGCCAAAAGATTTAATAAATTCATGAGGATGAGAACTAGCAATAGCAATAGGAGAAACAATAGGAGAGAACAAGAGGAATTAGGTAGAAAAGACTCTTTTGTGTGTTATGAGTGTAAAAAACCTGGACACATAAAATTTAACTGCCCTCTCCTCAAAAGATCTAATGATAGGTTTCATAAAAAGAAGGCAATGGTCGCAACATGGAGTGACAGTGACTGCTCCGATGATGAATCAAATGAGGACATTGCCAACCTATGCTTCATGGCTATTGATGATGATGAAAAGGTAACTTCTAATATCAATGAATACTCTTTTGATGAACTGCAAGATGCATTTGATGATTTAGCATTAGAGTATGAATCTATGAGCATGAAGTATAAAAAGTTAATATCAAAATTAAAAAGGGAAAATGAGATAATGTTAAAAGATAAATTGGAATGTGAGGAGAAACTAGAGATTGCAAATCTAGAAATTGGTGATCTTAAGGAGAAAAATAGCAATTTACATAACTCCTTTAATAGATTTCACATGGGGCAACAAAAGCTAGATAGCATGTTAGAAACCCAAAGGGCATTTTTTGACAAAAATAGCTTAGGGTATAATGCACAAAGTAGGGAGACCCATCTTAAGAGTTTTATGGCTAGGAAGAGCATGAATAAACCTGAAATTACTTGTTCATATTGTAATAAGAAGGGACATAAGTCACATTATTGCACTAAAAAGATGAGGAATCTTAAAGGAAAAATTGTAAAAAGGATATGGATTCCAAAAGAGGTAATTCATTCCAAGGACTGCAATGCATTAGCAAAATGGATCCCAATGGGATCAAGAATTGCATTTACTAACCTTCAAGGACCCAAGAGAATTTGGGTACCTAAGACTTGAGTGTGTTTACTTTTGTTTGTTGTAGGTGATTGAGCATAACCACAAAGCTAAAACAAAAGAAGCTTGGTACTTAGATAGTGGATGCTCAAGGCACATGACGGGTGATAAAAGCCATTTCAATTCCTTCAAATCGAAAATTGGTGGAGAAGTCACTTTTGGGGACAACTCCAAAGGCCAAGTGGAAGGGAGTGGCTCAATAGGTAATGATCATTTCTCCTTAGAAAAAGTATTACTTGTTAGGGGTCTAAAGCATAACTTGCTAAGCATTAGTCAACTTTGTGACAAAGGTTACAAAGTAATTTTTGATTGCATGAAATGTAATGTTATAGATCCTAAGTCAAATAAAATTCTTCTTCTAGGTCATAGGCAAGGTAACATATATATAGTCTACCTTAATGAACTCAAAAATGAAAACATATGCTTAATGGTAGATAACAAAAAGGAATCTTGGTTATGGCATAGGAGACTAGGTCATGCTAGCATGCTTGTGCTATCCAAATTAGCAAGAAAGGATCTAGTCATAGGCTTACCCAAACTACCCTTTAATCATGAAGAAATATGTGAAGCTTGTGTTAAAGGAAAACACAAGAGAACAACTTTTAAGCCTAAGAATAGTGTATCCACCACTAGGCCCCTTCAATTACTGCATTTAGACTTGTTTGGACTAACTAGAACCACTAGCCTAGGTGGGAAACACTATGGTTTTGTAATAGTTGATGATTACACTAGATACACTTGGGTGTTCTTTTTTAGAGTAAAAAATGAAGCCTTAGAGAAATTCATAACTTACTCAAAGGTGACTCAAAATGAAAAAGGATATACAATAACAAGCATTAGAAGTGATCATGGCAAAGAATTCGAAAATATAGGATTTGATGAGTATTGCAATGATCAAGGAATTAGTCATAACTTTTCAGCCCCTAGGACACCACAACAAAATGGTGTAGTTGAGAGAAGAAATAGAACTTTGGAAGAGATGGCTAGGACCATGTTGTGTGAGAATAACCTACCAAAGTATTTTTGGGCTGAAGCAATAAACACATCATGTTATATAATCAATAGAGCTATGATAAGACCCATGCTAAAGAAAACTCCTTATGAGCTCTACAAAGGTAAGAAGCCTAACATTAGTTACTTCCATCCTTTTGGCTGCAAATGCTTTGTTCTAAATAATGGAAAAGATAATTTAGAAAAATTTGATGCCAAAAGTGATGAGGGAATATTTCTAGGATATTCATTGAATTCAAAGGCTTATAGAATTTATAACAAAAGAACATTAATGGTTGAAGAATCTATTCATGTTGTATTTGATGAATCAAATAATATATCTAAAGATTCAACCAACAATGATGAAAATGTTGAGATATTTCATGAAGGCTTAGAAGATGACTTTCTAGAAAAGCTTGATTTGAATAAAGAAGATGAAGAAGAAATAGAAGTTTTAGAAAGAGAACCTAGAGCACCAAGAGAGTTAGGATATGTAAAAGATTGTGAAATAGTAGGAGATCCAACTCTTGGAGTTAGAACTAGGTCATCCTTAAGGAATATGTGCCAATATATAGCCTTTGTATCTCAAATAGAGCCTAGGAATGTCAATGAAGCCTTAGAGGATAATAATTGGTTCCTAGCAATGCAAGAAGAGTTAAATCAATTTGAGAGAAGCAAAGTATGGAAACTAGTTCCAAGGCCTAGTGATCACTCTATAATTGGAACTAAATGGATATTCAAGAACAAAATGGATGAAAATAGTGTGATCATAAGGAATAAGGCTAGGCTAGTTGCTCAAGGCTATAGACAAGAGGAAGGCATAGACTATGATGAAACATATGCACCGGTAGCTAGATTAGAGGCAATAAGGATGTTACTTGCCTTTGCATGTTATAAAGATTTCAAGTTATATCAAATGGATGTAAAGAGTGCATTCTTGAATGGTTTCATTAATGAAGAAGTCTATGTAGAGCAACCTCCCGGATTTGAAAATCATGAATTTCCTGAACATGTTTTCAAATTGTCTAAGGCACTTTATGGGTTAAAACAAGCTCCTAGAGCTTGGTATGAAAGGTTGTCAAAGTTCTTAATAGAAAAAGGATTCTCAAGAGGAAAGGTAGACACCACATTATTCATCAAAAATAAAAATAAGGACTTACTAGTTGTACAAGTATATGTAGATGATATTATTTTTGGTTCAACTAATGAGTCTTTATGTCAAGAGTTTGCTAAGATCATGCAAGGGGAATTTGAGATGAGCATGATGGGAGAACTCACATTCTTCTTGGGACTTCAAGTGAAGCAAACAAAGGATGGAACATTCATCAATCAAGCAAAGTACACCAAGGACTTGCTCAAGAGATTTGGGATGGACAATTGCAAACCTCAAACCACTCCAATGGGCACCAACATCAAGCTTGACAAAGATGAAAGTGGTAAGTGTGTAGACACTAAACTCTATAGGTCTATGATTGGTTCTTTGCTTTATTTAACTGCTAGTAGACCAGATATATTGTTTAGTGTATGCCTTTGTGCTAGATTTCAATCCTCTCCTAGGGAATCACATCTATTGGCAACTAAGAGAATTTTTAGATACCTCAAAGATACTCCCTCACTAGGACTTTGGTATCCCAAAGACTCCACTTTTGCCCTTCATGCATTTTCAGATGCTGATTTTGGAGGCTGCAAAATAGATAGGAAAAGTACTTCAGGTACTTGCCAATTCTTAGGAAATAGGTTAATTTCTTGGTTCTCCAAGAAGCAAAACAGTGTAGCTCAGTCCACAACTGAAGCTGAGTATATAGCAGCTGGTAGTTGTAGTGCTCAAGTGTTGTGGATTAAACAACAAATGAGAGATTATGGTATTGACATGAAACAAGTGTCTATTAAATGTGATAATACCAGTGCCATTAATCTGTCAAAGAATCCTATACAGCACTCCAGAACCAAGCACATAGAAATTAGACATCACTTCCTTAGAGATCATGTACAAAAAGGGGATATAATCTTAGAGTACATTGACACTACACATCAAATAGTTGATATATTCGCCAAACCCCTTGATAGAGATAGGTTCTGTATCCTTAGAGGTGAATTAGGACTCATGGATAAGCCTTAGGATTTTTGTGGTTCATAAATCTTGGTTTCGAATTGTTTTTAAATGAGTTTGTGCAAAGATTTTCTGGCAAAGAGGATGAGAGATCGATCTCCTTGTGATATAGATCGATCTCCATACTTCTATCAAGCCTAAATTATCAAGGTTAAGCTAAGCAGATCGATCTTCTAACCATAAGATCGATCTCCTTACGTCTCTGTTTAGAGGCAGATCGATCTGTCCACACGACAGATCGATCTCATCAAGCTTCCGCATTCTACAGATCGATCTTTGCATTTGGCAGATCGATCTTCCTAAGCCTCTGTTAAACGACAGATCGATCTGTGTGTAACAGATCGATCTCCTTAAGCCTCTATTTGCGACCAGATCGATCTGTCCCTACGACAGATCGATCTCTCTTCGCTTCTGGGAATACCAGATCGATCTGTCGCCTCGACAGATCGATCTCCTATGCCTTGGAGTATAAATATCCGCGAAAAATCCCCAATTTTCACAAAACCTAAAATTTCAAATTCTCAAATTCCCTCGCACCATCACCTTCGAATCCTTCTCAGATCGATTTCGTACGGTCTTCCTTGCGTCTCAGTGTCACATTCCGGTATAGTAACCTACATTTCTCACTAATTTCTCAAAAATTTTCTCTGATTTGCGTTGATTTTCATTCTAGGGCAACCCTAGGTACTGTTTCATTGCTTTTCTCTCTGTTGAATTTGTTTAGGCGAATTTAGAATCTAGAATCATGCCTAGGAAGTCAGTAGCAAACAAACCCCCTAGAACCACAGGAGAGGCAGGTTCCTCATCCCAACCCACTCCTTCCGCTTCCATCGCTTCTTTCAATAGGTGTTTTAAAACACCTGCAAAAAGGAAGCGATACGAAGAGTACTTCTCAACCATGCCAATTAAGCATTGGCGGACTATAGATTTTTCCTTCCTCAATCGCATTGATTTTCCATACGTGTCAAAATTTGAGGAATTTGGTTGGATGTCCTTTTTGAAAATAAACACTCCCGTACCTCAAAATCTCGTTCGTGCATTCTTTTCAAATGCCGAACTCAATTACGATCCCATTGATTCCTGTCAAATCCTAGGTTTCACAACGTTTGTCATGGGATGCTCAATTGCCGTAACCCCTGAAATTTTAGCCCAAGCCTTCGACATACGTGACGAAGGTTTGACAAACGAAGATGAAGAGGTTCCCTTAGAGTTTGATATTCCCGGGGAAAAGGCAAGTGAACTTCCGATGCATCCCCGACTACTCCATCTCATCATCTCGTGGAACCTTCGTCCGTTTGGTACTCGACACTCAACTATTCGGAGGCTAGATAGGTTTTGGATTCATCATATCCATACCACCAGTCAAAAACCCAATCTAGTTCACTTCATCTTCCAAGACTGGTTAAAAATAGTCCGAGGACAAGCGACAACGATAGTGTTCCCTCAACCGTTGGCATACTTTCTTCAACGCCTCAAGATAGACAGCAGTTGCGAAACCGGAGAACTGCCCTCTCCCAAGAGCGTCCTCAACATCGGGACCCTACATCACATGGGATACTACAAAGATATCCGAGGCAATTGGACGAAAAAGAGGGATCAGCAACCTGCTGAGGCTGAGGATGATCACACTGCTGAACCAGCACACCCACCTGCAGCACCCGCTCCAGAACCGTCGTCCTCCACGGCTGCGCCAACTGCACAAACATCGTCTCCTGCTGACTTGGAGCTGATCGTGAAGATGATAAGCGACCTCAGTCAGAGGATCGATGAAGGACATACCACTCAGCAGCGTATGATTGCCGAATTGACTCAACGAGTGGATCACCTTCAAGACACTCAAAAGGCGATGTTCGATCGATTTCAAGAAACTCAGGAGGCAATGTTCGATGAACTTCAAGTGACGCGCACGCATGTTGAGGAGCTTTTGGATCGTGATCCTCCCTCACATTAGGCATTAGGTGCTTAGATTTAGTGTAGTTGCAACATTGTTAAGCTACTTAATGTTCTCTGTGAAAAATTTGCTTGAATGAAATGTTGATTGACTTGTGTTAATGAAATGTCATTCTTGTGTTCATGCAAAATATTATTTTGAAATGATGAGTATTCCATTCTTGTCTTATTGATATGACAAAAAGGGGGAGAAGACACATAAGAAACATGATAAGAAACATGCATGTTAAGAAACATGCATGTTGTTATGTTTGTGTTCATAGCTTAAAAGAATGATTTAATTGAGGGGGAGTTAAGACATGTGTAAGGATGATAGGATGATTTAATTGAGGGGGAGTTAAGAGCTAGAGCTAACTAAGGGGGAGTTAAGATTTAACTAAGGATGAGTTAAATCTTTAACAAAGTCAAAAGCTCACAAAAATGGGGAATTTTGCAAATTCACTAAACATGTTTATTGGATGAGTTTTGTCATATCAAAAAGGGGGAGATTGTTGAGTTAATGTATTTTGAAATGACAAAACATGTTAATACAATAATGTTAAGATGGTATACAAACATGTTTAGATGATATCAGGACCAGAACTTAGAGTTCTGCTGATGAGAGATCGATCTGATGTGTGAGAGATCGATCTCCTGGGTTTATACTTGATGAGAGATCGATCTCATGATGGAAGAGATCGATCTGGCAAGCCTTAAAACGGTGTAAAGGGTTTAAGGTAAAAAGAGATCGATCTGCAAGGGTTAAGAGATCGATCTGCTCTAAGTCAGAGAACTTAGAAGATCGATCTGGTAAGGAAGAGATCGATCTGCTCAAAGTCAGTGAGCTTTAGAGATCGATCTGGTGTATTGAGAGATCGATCTTGCCTCAAACAGAGAGGATAGGAGATCGATCTGCCTATTCGACAGATCGATCTGCCTCTGCCTATTTAAACTAACAGATCGATCTGGTAATGTATAAGATCGATCTCCCTGTGTATTTGTGCTTTGTCATTGCAGGATTTAAAACTAGGAGATCGATCTGGCCAAGATAGGAGATCGATCTGTCTGACCACTGGAGGTTCCCAACGGCTATTTTCTTCAAATCTCAACGGGAAAAACTGCATTTAATGCTCCAACTACCCAACCTTCAGTATATAACCAAGCATTGAAGTCAAAGCAAAAGAGAGAGACTATCACTGAACATTCCAAACATTCTCAAGTTTTAATTCTTTCATTCCTTGTATCTCTATTGCTCATTAATTGAGATTGATTGTACAAGCTTAAGCACTACAAGCTGTGTTAGTCCTACCCACTGAAAAGCCTTATTCTGTATTCATCCTCACCTTAAAAGAAAAGAGGATTGTTCCTCAGTGAGTGTTATTGTAAAAAGGGTGAATACATTTTCTGTATTGCTAAGGGTAGAGAGGTTATTCCTTAACCTGAAAAAGGAACTTTGTAAACTCTATTGAAAGAGAGAAAGAAACCACTTGACAAGAAGGTCAAGGAGAGAGGACGTAGGCAAGAGTTGGCCGAACCTCTATAAGTTGCTGTGTTTGTTTCTCTTTCCCTCTCTTTGCATTAAATTGTTATATTGCTCTGTTTTATACATTATCATTTGTGTTTAAATTGCAATTAATTTAAAATCTGCCCTAAGTGTTAGAAAACCGATTCACCCCCCCTCCCTACAGCAGGTAAGTTTGGAACGAAAGTTACAGTTGCAGGAATTGGAGGAAATTCAACTTGAGGCCTATGGGAACTCACGAATTTACAAGGAGAAGACCAAGGCATTTCATGATAAGATGATCATTAGGAAGCAATTTGTAGTTGGCCAAAAAGTTTTGTTATACAACTCCAAATTGAAGTTGATGTCTGGTAAGTTACGTTCCCGTTGGATTGGACCCTTTGTTGTTATTGACGTATTTCCTCATGGTGCAGTTGAGATTCAAAGTATGGAAACCAACAAGGTATTCAAGGTTAACGGGCATAGACTCAAGTGATGGGACCCTAAGGGTATCTACCGCAAGTGCACGGGTCGTCCAAGTAATAATGAGATTTTGAGTCCCGAGATATCGTCCCACAGAGAAGTTGTTAGCCTAATTAACTACCGGTTACTTTTACCCTAAGTATATCCTAGCAAATTATGAAATTAAAGTGGGTGATCAACTAATCTAGAATTGAAAATACCAAAAGCAATAAAATAATAAAACTATATAAAATAGGTAGCTAAAACCGAGCTCAGAGTACTTACAAAACTCCAAGCACTTAAAATCGAAAACCTGCAAAAGAGATTAAAACAATTAAAACTAATTAACCAAATTAAAATAAAATGCAAAATAAATGAAAAGACATGATTAATTAAACTAAAATCTAACTAACCTAAAAAATGCATGTAATTAAACTAATTGCAAATTAAACTATTCCTAATGCTAGATTAAAATTACTTAGAAACTAATTAAATCTAAATTAACTAACTAAACATGATTAACTACATCTAAATGCATAATTAAAATCATTAACTAAACTAATTACATCATCTAACTAATCTTAAAAACTAATCTAACACTAACTATATGAAAAATAAATTAATCCCTAAATAAGCAACCAAACATGGCCTAAAGATTTTAAACAAATAGTAACTTTCCCACCAAAACACTATTCCTCATTAATTTTCTGCATTTTCACGTGGTGCTCGGGTTGGTGGAGTAGATGTGTCCAGCTGCTGCCATGCCTCTCGGTTCTGACTCTCACCCACTTCTGCCTTGATTTCATGCATCTCCTTCTTCTCTGCCCATGCTTCTAGCTGCCAGGAACGACCTACACGCTTCCATTCAGCAGCACGTAAACAACTGCTCTCGGAGTGCTTCTCGGTTCCAGAAATCTGCTGGTTGCCTCGGGTACTCTTGGTTCATGCATGTGTCCAGCTACTATCATTGAGTGCTGTCCAGGTGAGGGTAGCTTCTGATGTTTGATGCCTGCCCTGCAAACCTCAGCTCAGATCAGAGCACGCCTGCTGCTTGCTTCTGCTCCAGAATCTGCTGTTGCTGGTCTCGGTTCAGGCATGCATCCCGCTGCTCTTGACACCATTTTAGCTGCTGTTCCTCTGTTTCTTGCTACTGCCATGGATCAGCTTCAGTTCATGCGGTTCCAGGCCATAGCATACTGAAGTGAATCAATGAAATAACACCTAGATGACAGCAAAGTGAGAGTGGACAGAATTAGAAAAGCAGAACAGAGCATAACATAGTGCATTTGCTGTGTTCCCGATTACTGCCAAGATGAATCCAGTCCCTGCTCTATGATGTAAAGAAACATTAAGTAACAAGAGTATGGTGTAAATGGCTAACTAACTAAAGGAAAAAGAACGGGAATACAGTGATGCACAAACATAAAACCGAGAATGAAGAATGCAGAAAACAGAAGCGGAAGCGAGGATGAATGTGCAGAAAATATGGCTCATGTGTACTGCCCAAAACGTCAATGACACTAGGGAAATCAGCAACATTTCATTACTAGTTTAAAATTCAACAACTTAAAGGACTGAATGAAGATGGATGCTGAAAAATAATTAATCAAACTACAAATGCCGAATGGACAAGAGCCGTGAACCATCATCCTCGGTTTGCATCCACTTCCTTGAAACCGTGAGGTAGAAATGGAGGATTCAATCATTCATCAACTTTCATCTATAACTAAGTAGATAGGATACATCTATTAATGGATGCTTGTGCAAACCGAAAAGAAAAACAAGGTAGAAAAAAACTTTGCTAAAGAAACCGAGAAGTAGAAAATGGAATGAGTTTTCATTGAAAAAAAAAAAAGAAATTTCAAGTTGTAAAATGAAGAACATAGAAATTAAACACAACTCTAAAAACTATTTTTTCCTAGAAATTACATTACACTACTCCTAACTACATTACACTACTCCTACTCCTAAAAATTACATCATCTTTTTTTCAATTGTCATCTTCCTATTTATAAGCACACTAGGGGTAAAATGGTCATTTGCACATCCTTGATGAGTTGGCATTTTTTTTGGCCAACTTGTCTGTCACACCATTGGCTCCTTGAAAAGATATGTCCATGTCATCGGTCTTCTTGTCCAATTGGATGTGCTCGGTGGTATGACTCGTGTTGTCCACGTGGCTCAATCTCGATTTTAGCCCAATTTCGGTCCATTTTCTCCGAAATATTCAAAATTCATCCGGATTTGATTTATCTGCAAACATGATAATTTTTATTAAATAAAGGGGATAATTAACAAAATAAATTGGGGATTTAAATAAATAATTAGGAAATTAAGCACAAATAATTCTAAAAATATAGAATTATCACACCCCCAAACTTGAGCTTTTGCTTGTCCTCAAGCAAAACAAAATGATTTTAGGAATGATAAGTACAAAACACAATAATTTCCCCATTATTATCCTCAAAGAAAAAGTACAGACTAAGAAATCAAAAGACTCACAGTTACAAGTCCAGCACTTAGAATTATTCAATCATAAGTCCTAACCCAAATTGGACTCCTCGTGAGTGTGTGAAAAATGTCTAAGTCACTTCTCAGTACATTATCCGGATTAGATTATGCAAACACAGTGAATGCAAAGTCAATGACATATGATCATTCCCATAAGTTTGCTTTTCACTTCTCTCTCCACTAATGTAGTCACACTTAACTAAAGATCATTAGGACTTCATTAGGCTTGTAATGTAAGGCTGGGGCTAAGGTATGATTAAAGTCAAATTAGTGTTTAATTACCCCTTAACATGCATTACTTCTAGGATCTTAATGTAAGAGCGCTAATCATTTCCCCAAACTATTTCTTTTGCTAAACAATTTTTTTTTCTCTGAATTTTCTCTATTTTCTTCTTTTTTTTTTCTTCTTTCTTTTTCATCATTTTTCATTTTTTTTTTTTTTACATACTCATTCACTATCACTTAATACCCATATAGCTCACAATATATCCAATGACTTTTCATGCTTTCGGAGTAAGGGATAGTGAAAAAGTATTTAAGCTAAGGAAACAAAAATAAGCAGATGTATTTACAGAGAACAGCTTATTTGGCCCAGATGGGTGACTCGGGGTAGCATATGTACAAGAAGGCTAGAAAGGGCTCAAACGATCCAAAGATGGGCCTAAATCATCTCCCTAATTAAGTGTGATCTAATATTTCGCCTCGAGATCAGATCAAACAAATTCTAGAATATGAATGCACCCAAATCAACTGAACAAATGCAATCCTATGTACACATAAGCTTTCTCTAAATAAATATAACAGATTCATGGACATGACATGTGCATAAAATGAGGAAATCACAATTAGAATCAAGAGCAAATTTAAGAATTCAACCTTCATGCTTTTCCTATAATCATGCTTCTCATTCAGGTCAAAGTCAGACTAAATCATGGGGTCATATCATTGGAATATGGAAAACTACATGCTAAGCATTAAATCATCCCAAAAATCAAACAATTTAAGCTCATGTTATCGAAAAAATTTTGAAAATTCCTTCTCAGATTGGTCGAAAAATTTAAAAATTTTTCAGATTTTTTAAAAAAATAGCTTCAAGTGACTATCCCCTCCCCCAAACTTAACGTGCACAGTGTCCTCATGTGTAGTGATTAATATACGAATTTAAAGTTCAAGAATAGAGACTCCCCTTTTCGATGTTGATGAACAATCAAAGCTTGATTGAAAGCATAAAACGAGAAAAGAAACCTGCAACACAAACAAAGAAAGACCACAATAGAAAAGAAAAGAAAAAACGAACTATATACAAAGTGACAAGAAAAAACACAGCCCTTCAAATGCAGCTGAAGAAGACAACACTCAGCAGCAAGGCGAAGAGTATGAGGTCATCCAAAGTGGTGACAGGGACTAACAGTTAACTCCTCTGAGCCCCTAATCTATTTCCTTCCTTCTTTCAGATTTTATATGGTCAAGCTTTATGTTCTCCTCAATCTCTATCTTATAAACATTCTTGAGATTCATCAGGGAGCTTCAAAGGTTGAAAACATTAAGCTTTACTTCCTGATCTTGGACTCTCATCGTCAACTTCGTTGCATCAGAGGGCGAGGAAGGCAATGAATACGAAGAAGGGTATAGATGAAGAAGCGCCTTAGCTTTGTTACCTTGGCAGCCCGATCTTTAGGTCTCCTGCTCTTTCTGGAGCTACTTCGTTAGAACCTATTGTGTTCTTCAACTATGTGCTGTTCAGGTTGGGACTTAACTTGTGGCTCCTCTAACTCTCTGCCACTCCTAAGGGTGATAGATCTAACTTGTTCCTTACCCTCCCCTTGCTCATCAGAATTAACTTCAGTATACTAGGAAGGGTCCCTTGAGGATGTATGGCTAAGAGCACTAGCTTAATTTGTCCAACCTGAACTTCTAAGTTCTTAAGTGAATGCAGCTTGATCTTGCAGGATAGCGTGAACATCTCCTCTAATGTAGGCTTCTCTCTCAGCTGCTGGTGCATGGTAGAATCTGGGGCTGCATAAATGCTGGTGGTGGTGGTGGTGGTGGGTGAGTGGGTGATATTGAAATTGAGGTGGGGATGATGATGTGGATGGTGGTAAGGAAATTGCTGCTGTGGGTGGTACCTGAACTTGTGGAGCTTGAAAACTAGGGGGGTTCTACAAATATGGAATTAGAAGTTTGCCCTTGGTTTTGGCTCCAGAGAAAGTTAGGATGGTTCCTCCACCCTGAATTATAGGTGTTTGAAAAAGGGTTGTTCTGTTGCGTAGGGAGAGCAACATACTGAACCGACTCTAAGTTGAGCGGACACCTATCTACAGAGTGGGTACCACTACACAGCTCGCATGAAAGAAAAGGACTTTGGACAGAATATATAGGGTTAGGACTGTTGGGAGGATTATATTGGGTACTGAGCGACTCCACCTTCTTTGTAAGATTGGCAATCTGAGAGGTCAAGGTGGACAGTGTGTCAAGCTCGTACATACCCGCCGATTTCCTTGGGATCTGCGTTTCCGAGGACCATTGATAGTTGTTAGTCGCCATCCTTTCTAGCAACTCATAAGCCTCCTCCTCTGTTTTACACATCAATGCTTCACCCGCAGCAGTGTCAACAATGGTCCTATTTGGGCTTGTAAGTCCGTGGTAGAAGGTCTGAACTTGCAACCACAACGGTAGGCCATGGTGAGGGCACTTCCTAAGAAGCTCCTTATATCGTTCCCATGCTTCATAAAGAGATTCAAAGTCGTACTGGGCAAAGGAAGATATATGGCTACGGAGAGTTGGGCTAATTTAGAGGGAGGAAAGAATTTGCTAAAAATTGGTAGGCTAACTCATCCCATGTAGAAATGGATCCTGGAGGCAGAGAGGTCAACCAATGTCTCGCCCTATCCCTAAGTGAGAAAGGGAATAGTCTAAGCTAAATGCATCGTCTGATAATCCCATTGTGCTTGAAGGTGTTGCATAAGTCCAAGAATGCCCGAGATGAGCATGTGGAAGCCCACAGAACTGCAAAGATGTTTGGATTATCTGGATGATTGCGGCTTAATTTCAAAAATTATTTGCCCATGGACAGCTGGTGGCCTAATGCCGGAATAATATTCTCCAATTGTCGCATCGCATAATCTCCAACAGTTCTAGTTTTCCTATTTTCTGCCATGGTGAATTGCAGCGGAGCTAATAATTTCCTCGAGTTCCTATTAAATTTTTCTAAGAGTGTGTTTGATTTTAGGATCTAGAGGAAAACAATCAAACTTCTGGCTCTACGCTTGCAATCATCTAAAAGTCCTTAAAAAATTTTTTAAATTTTTTAATTTTTTGAAATTTTTTTTTTTTGATTTTAATTAAGAGAAAATTTAACTAACCTAAGCTAAGCTCTAAATATTTACAACCTAAATATTTACAAGCTAGAATTACACCTAAGCATAATTTCACCGATATTAATTAATGACTAATTAAAACTTCCCCGGCAACGGCGCCAAAAACTTGATGGGACCCTAAGGGCATCTACCGCAAGTGCACGGTGTCGTCCAAGTAATAATGGGATTTTGAGTCCCGAGATATCGTCCCACAGAGAAGTTGTACTAGCCTAATTAAACTACCGGTTACTTTTACCCTAAGTATATCCTAGCCACATTATGAAATTAAAGTGGGTGATCAACTAATCTAGAATTGAAAATACCAAAAAAAAAAGCAAAATAACAATAAAATAAAAAAACTATATAAAATAGGTAGCTAAAACCGAGCTCAGAGTACTTACCAAACTCAAGCACTTACCAATCGAAAACCCTGCAAAAGAGATTACAACAATTAAAACTAATTAACCAAAATTAAAATAAAATGCAAAATAAATGAAAAGACATGATTAATTAAACTAAAATCTAACTAACCTATAAAAATGCATTTAATTAAACTAATTGCAAATTAAACTATTCCTAATGCTAGATTAAAATTACTTAGAAACTAATTAAATCTAAATTAACTAACTAAAACATGATTAACTACATCTAATATGCATAATTAAAATCATTAACTAAACTAATTACATCATTTAACTAATCTTAAAAAACTAATCTAACACTAACTATATGAAAAATAAATTAATCCCTAAATAAGCAACCAAAAACATGGCCTAAGATTTTAAACAAATAGTAACTTTCCCACCAAAACACTATTCCTCATTAATTTTCTGCATTTTCACGTGGTGCTCGGGTTGGTGGAGTAGATGTGTCCAGCTGCTGCCATGCCTCTCGGTTTCTGACTCTCACCCACTTCTGCCCTTGATTTCATGCATCTCCTTCTTCTCTGCCCATGCTTCTAGCTGCCAGGAACGACCTACACGCTTCCATTCAGCAGCACGTAAAACAACTGCTCTCGGAGTGCTTCTCGGTTCCAGAAATCTGCTGGTTGCTCGGGTACTCTTGGTTCATGCATGTGTCCAGCTACTATCATTGAGTGCTGTCCAGGTGAGGGTAGCTTCTGATGTTTGATGCCTGCCCTGCAAACCTCAGCTCAGATCAGAGCACGCCTGCTGCTTGCTTCTGCTCCAGAATCTGCTGTTGCTGGTCTCGGTTCAGGCATGCATCCGCTGCTCTTGACACCATTTTAGCTGCTGTTCCTCTGTTTCTTGCTACTGCCAATGGATCAGCTTCAGTTCATGCGGTTCCAGGCCATAGCATACTGAAGTGAATCAATGAAATAACACCTAGAATGACAGCAAAGTGAGGGAGTGGACAGAATTAGAAAAGCAGACACCAGAGCATAACATAGTGCATTTGCTGTGTTCCGATTACTGCCAAGATGAATCCAGTCCCTGCTCCGTGAATGATGTAAAGAAACATTAAGTAACAAGAGTATGGTGTAAATGGCTAACTAACTAAGGAAAAAGACGGGACATACAGTGATGCCACAAACATAAAACCGAGAATGAAGAATGCAGAAAACAGAAGCGGAAGCGAGGATGAATGTGCAGAAAATATGGCTCAATGTGTACTGCCCAAAACGTCAATGACACTAGGGAAATCAGCAACATTTCATTACTAGTTTAAAATTCAACAACTTAAAGAACTGAATGCAGATGGATGCTGAAAAATAATTAATCAAACTACAAATGCCGAATGGACAAGAGCCGTGAACCATCATCCTCGGTTTGCATCCACTTCCTTGAAACCGTGAGTAGAAATGGAGGATTCAATCATTCATCAACTTTCATCTATAACTAAGTAGATTGGATACATCTAGTAAATGGATGCTTGTGCCAACCCGAAAAGAAAAACAAGGTAGAAATAAACTTTGCTAAAGAAACCGAGAAGTAGAAAATGGAATGAGTTTCATTGAAAAAAAAAAAAGAAATTCTACACAGTTGTAAAATGAAGACATAGAAATTAAACACAACTCTAAAAACTATTTTTTTCCGAGAAATTACATTACACTACTCCTAACTACATTACACTACTCCTACTCCTAAAAATTACATCATCTTTTTTTCAATTGTCATCTTCCTATTTATAAGCACACTAGGGGTAAAATGGTCATTTTCACATCCTTGATGAGTTGGCATTTTTTTGGCCACTTGTCTTCACACCATTGGCTCCTTGAAAAGATATGTCCATGTCATCGGTCTTCTTGTCCAATTGGATGTGCTCGGTGGTATGACTCGTGTTGTCCACGTGGCTCAATCTCGATTTTAGCCCAATTTCGGTCCATTTTCTCCGAAATATTCAAAATTCATCCGGATTTGATTTATCTGCAAACATGATAATTTTTATTAAATAAAGGGGATAATTAACAAAATAAATTGGGGATTTAAATAAATAATTAGGAAATTAAGCACAAATAATTCTAAAAATATAGAATTATCATCAAGCCATATTACGATGATTTTCAAGCACACACGGTTAAGGAGGTGCAGTTAGGAGATGCGGTCTACTCGATGTGAAGGAAGTTGTATTGTCGAGCCAACGACATTAACCAACGGCGCTGCATGGGAGGCAACCCATGAACCCCAGATTTGATTCCTCACCCTATCTCTTTTAATTTTAGTTGTTCGTTATTTGCTTTAATGATGTGCTTTACATTGGGGACAATGTAAAATCTAAGTGTGGGGGGGGGGGGGGGGAGAATTTTAGGATTTTTGAATTTTTACATAAAAAAAATCTTAGTGCATGTTTAAGTGCTTTCTATCACTGAAAGTTTATATTTATCATGAACTTGAATCAACTGGATTTGAAAAGAGGATAACACAATTGAATTGATTGACTTTTCATCTTAGCATTTGTTGATTAAGTGATTGATTTCGGAATGTTGGTGAATTGAATTGGTAGACGTTAAACCTGTGAGATTTTTGAGCCTATAATTGAGCATTAATGTCAATCTTTATTTTCTTTGGATGTGTGATATTCTTCCATGAATATGTTTCTCTAGAACTTGCATTGATTCTTTTTGAGATTACATTGATTCAGGCATACATAAAAATGAAAAAGGCCATTTTGGATGTACCACTCTAGCCAAATAGCCCACCTAACATAATATACCATTGTTAAGCCCCTTTGAGCCTAATTGACTTTTTTGTTGTTGAATAACTTGTTTTAACCGTGACCTTAATATGAATGACTTTACCTAACCTTAACAATTAGTAGGGCATTTGAAAATTCTCGAGCAGATTATGAAACAAGTGTAGGGGTGTGATTAATTCCATATGTTAGTAGTGGTGATGGTCGACTTAAAATAAAAAATAAAATAAAATAAATAAAAAAAGGTATTTGATTGATAAAGGACTTGAGTAAGGTGCGAGTGATTAATAAAATGTTTGTATTTGAGGTGATTGTGGGTTGTTGATTGCTTTATTTACCCGAATTGTAATTTTGAACGCTCTATTAATTTTTAGGGTTTTAAACTCTCTTACCCCAAAAATAATTTCATACCTTATCCCTAGCCCCGTTACAACCCTTGGATTAAGTCCTTTTGATTTGTGTTATGCATGAATACTAAGTAGTGGAGATTAAATGATATTCAAGCTTATGGTAGGACATGTTTTATGGAATGAATGTGAGTGAAATACTTACCCCTTAAACGCTTGAGTGAACAGAGAGAATATTGTGAGGATCTACCAATTTAATTTGCTTCGTTTTGAATGAAATTGCTATGTTGGCAAATTCTTGAGATTGTTAAGGATTTTGATTCATGACATGTTATGTTTCTCGAAAATGTTAGTTGACTTTTTTGTTTCTGGATTTTGTAAACTTAATGTGATTGAAAAGTTTTAGAGGGTGATTTAGTCTTAGATTTTGAGTTTGCTCGAGGACGTGCAAAAATTTAAGTGTGGGGGAATTTGATGAGTGTCATATTTTTATTATTTATTTCCTTCTACATTTTAATATTTTTCTATGTTCCACATATTAATTAGAGTACTTATGTTAATTTGTGATTTTGGCATATAAATTGGGCTTCAAAGCTTAACCGAAGAAATTGGATAGTTTTGGGATTTTGGCTCTAAACGGAGTTATAAATGTCAGATTGGGCAATTTTTAGCTCGTTGGAAAGAAGATTAAAAGTCCTACGATTTCTCTGAAGAGAACTAAGCCTAGTTTCGACGTTTTATAGATCAAAAAAATTCCACAAAGTTGTAACGAATCGGTTTTATATATTTCAAGAAAGTTTTGGTTTTTAGCCTATATCTGGAGTTCTAGACCTCCAAATTATGCAAGGTCAGGCCCAATGGAACAGTGATTTACTGATTTACAACTTTGAAGAAGAGCCCAAGAACCAATTCGGCCTGTTTCCACTCCAAAACCAGCTGTGAAGCAAAAGCCTGAATCTGTCAGCCTTTTCTCACTTGTAATAGGATTTTTAATTTAGTTTTTTCTTCATAATATATACTGATTTCATTTTCTTTATCAGAAAAAAAAAAGAAAG
Source organism: Firmiana major (assembly GCA_033439115.1). Taxonomy (NCBI): domain Eukaryota; kingdom Viridiplantae; phylum Streptophyta; class Magnoliopsida; order Malvales; family Malvaceae; genus Firmiana; species Firmiana major. The sequence goes on from CM065899.1 coordinate 42,424,598, forward strand.
GAGAGAGAGGCGGCAGCAGTCAAAAGAAAAAAATAATTCACTCTCTATATTTTTATTTTCGCTTTCAATAATCATGTGCTGCTAAATCTTTTATTCGAGTCAAGGGAATTGAATCCAGTGAATTTCAACAATTGAGAAACACGGTTTGTTGATCTAAACTATCTTTTCATTCAATTATCTATTGTTTCTAGTATTATTAGATTCAATTACATGAGAAAATTATATGATCTGGCCAATTGGAAAATCTTCGCACGTGATTATATGCTATCTAAAGTTTTCACAATCCGTAATTGTTGTGATAGAAATCAGAACCAGTAGCAATTAGGGTTCGTCAACTCTAAGTGAAACAATAGAACGGATTAAACATTCAACCCGTGGTTGAAGTGTTATTCGATTTAGTAGTCTTCCTAGAACGTTAATGTTATTCCTAGTCTAAATAGGATTGCGCCAAAACCTACTAGACTAGGGAGAAGAATTTAATTCGGGTGCTGGACTTGAGTTAATCATAACAGGGAAGAAGAGATATTATTCTGCTGGTAGATAATACCTCAGCTAAATAATTGAAGACAAGATGGTAAATTAGGTGTTAAGGATCAATTGGTAATGACTGGGCAGTTCCCTTGAATCGAAATTGTTAATCTTAGTTTACCATTTTTATAATTAGTTGAATATAAATTATGTTTTAGGATTTTAATTCAGTCAAATTAACCCCCCCCCCCCCGCCCCTCAATTATTTCAGTTATTGCATGATAATTAATCCACTAGTCTCTAGGGTTTAACCTGGATTTGCCGCCACTGTAAAATTTTGGTAAGACTAGTAATTTAAATTTGGTTGAATTCGACACTCACCACATACACCAATCAACTCTAAATAATTCACAAATAAACATACTTGAAGTGGGAAGCTTGAAAACTCTCCTCACTTGGTGTTACCACTTTGGCCGAAACTTGTGGGAGATTTTGGGTCCTCCAATTCAACTTCTTAGGTTCTAATTTTTTAGTATGTTTATCCTCTCTCAATATGGAACAACTTTCATTAAAGTCGCTTGTTCCAATTATGTCTCTAAAGTGGTGTTTTCTAGAGTGAGAAAACTTGAAAACTATGGCTTTAATGGTGTTTCTCTCTCTACTTGAGAATGAAGAAGACAATGGCTTGAAATCTGATTTTTTCCAACTTAATTTCCATTCACTCAGTCTTATTTTTAGCCTTTGAAATTGGGCTAATCATTGGATTTGGGCTTGGTATAAATTGGGATTGAATTTTGGGTGTGTCTATTAACTAATGGGCTTTAAGCCTTTATCCTAATGGGCTTTTGGTTTTGACTTTGTTCTTGGGCTTATTGGGCTGGATTTTTATGGTGATTTGGGCCTTCAATTACCTTTAATTTTTTCCCATAAAATCAGCCCAGGCTCTCGGTCCAATGGGCTTTCATGTGGGGTCCACATAGTTTAGACTAAATGGGCTTTATCCATTAACCTCTTAGCCCAAAAGCATTTTCTCCCTATTTTTCAGCCCATTTTGTTATGGCCCACTTATATGTTATATATTTAATTAAGTACTTGGCTGAATTTCCATGTATGATGGCCCACTTCTATTTTTCTCATGTCTTAACCATCCTTTGGTTAAGTTTTAACTATGGTTAGTTAAATAGTCAAAGTCAATATTTTCCATTCGACTTTTGTTAACTTTATTCTCTTTTGTAGGAAAACTCAAATTAGGTGTTTCTTATGTTTGAGACACCCATCTCTGCGTTTTGGCTATTTTCGGGAGGCGAAAATGCTAAAAACAGCTCGAACGATTCTATTAAGCTCATTTTGGCCATTTTTTACCTTTCCATTACTTCCATCTTATCGGGGTCAAACCAACTGACTTTCTTTCTTGAACCCACTATCTTTTTATGTTTTAAGTTCTTATCTTCAGTCAGAATCTGAATCCTTTCAGTTTAGTCTGAGCTCACCATAGCTCATATTTTACCATTTAGTGCTTTTATAAGCACTTTGCATTTTACTTGCACATAAAACATAGAATGCACATCTCTTATGATTCATGTAACATATATCAAGGGTTTACAACTTAGAACCATAAAGATTACATGAAAATTACAGGTCTTTCATTCCTCCCCTCCTTCAAGAAATTTGGTCCTCCAATTTAGAACCAAGTAAATCCTCGAAGAGTTAGGGGTATTTCTCTCAGATCAGACTCTCTAACTCCCACGTAGCCTCCTCTGAAGTGTGGTGTTGCCAGAGAACCTTAACAAGCGGAATCGTCTTGGTCTGTAATACCTTCTCCTTCTCATCCAGCATCCGGATCGGCTTCTCTACATACGACATATCATCCCTAAGCTTCAACGGCTCATACCAAATCACATGTGTCGGACTGGATGGTACTTCCAAAGCATCGATATGTGGAAGATGTTATGAATACCTGCTAACTCAGGTGGCAACGCTAGCCTATAGGCCTTATCTCCCACTCGCTCCAGTATCTCAAATGGCCCGATATACCGAGGGCTTAACTTACCCTTCTTACCGAACCTCATCCCTTTAGAGGGAGAAACTTTCAAGAACACCGACTCACCCATGGTGAACTCCTATGGCCTTCGTCTAATGTCAACATAACTCTTCTGCCTGCTCTAAGTTGTTCTCGATCTCTCTTTCAGCATAACTCTTCTGCCTGCTCTAAGCTATTCTCAATCTCTCACATATCAACTGAACATCCTTAGAGGCTTGCTTCACTAGGTTGGGAGCAAATGCCTTTTGATCACCCATTTCTTCCCATCCAACCGGAGAACGACACCTTCTACCATACAATGCCTCATACGGTGCCATTTCGATACTTGAGTGGTAACTATTATTATACGTAAATTTGGCTAATGGTAAGTGATTATCCCAGGAGCCTCTAAAATCCATAACACTCGCTCTCAACATATCCTCCAATGTCTGGATGGTCCTTTTTGACTAACCATCAGTCTGAGGATGAAAAACAGTACTGAAACTCAACTGGTTCCCATAGTTTCCTGAAAATGTTCCCAAAAGTGGGAAGTGGAGTGGGAATCCCTTTTCGATACGATGCTCATGGATTACCATGTAGCCTCACAATCTCTCGTACGTACAACTCTGCCAAAGCACTCAAAGTATCTGTGGATTTCATGGCCAAAAAGTGGGCGAATTTTGTCAATCTATCCACCACTACACAGATAGCATCATGGTTCCAACTATTTCTTAGCAATCCCATGATGAAATCCATGGTGATATGCTCTCATTTCCAAGTCGGTATAAGTAGAGGCTGCAATAACCCTGCAAGCTTCTGATGCTCTACCTTAACCTACTGACATACGAGATACTCTGCCACAAACTCTACGATGTCTCTCTTCATCTCTGACTACTAATACACTCTCTGGAGCTTCTGATACATCTTATTACTCCCTGGATGCAATGTCTACATTGATGAATGAGCTTCTGTCAAAATCACTTTCTTTAACTCTGGGTCATCGGGAACGCAGATCCTGCCTCTAAACCTAAGTAGACCATCATCACTCACTGAGAAATCAATCATACTACCCCTCTGAATCTGACTCACCTGATCATCACATAGCGGATCGACATGTTGAGTCTGTCGTATCCGATCAATCAAATTCGGCTCCACTCTCATGCTAGCTATCATAGAGTCACTGTCAATATCTAGGGGATCAATATCAAAACTGAGATGAGTAAACTGCTCTAGCAGCTCATGTTCCCTGATCATCATGTACGATACCACTTCGAGGTTCTTCCTGCTCGAGGCATCGGCCATAACATTAGCCTTTTCCCAGATGGTACAATATCTCGCAATCATGGTCTTTCAAAAGCTCTATCCATCTTCTCTGCCTCATATTCAGCTTTTTCTGTGAAAACAGATATTTGAGGCTCTTATGATCTGTAAACACCTAAAATTTCTCACCATACAAATAGTGGCGTCATATCTTCAATGCAAATACCACGGTCGCCAACTCTAAATCATGGGTCGGGTAGTTCTTCTCATGGTCCTTAAGTTGTCCGGTTCCATAAGCGACTACCTTCTCGTTCTACATCAACATACAGTCGGGTCCTTGTTTCGAGGCATCTGTATACACTAAGAAACCTCCTGAACTGGTGGGTATGGTGAGAATAGGTGTGATGGTCAGTCTATGCTTCTACTCGCAAAAGCTCCTTTAACACTTTTCATCCCACTCAAATGCCACATTCTTCCGAGTGAGACGTGTTAATGAAGCACAATTTAGAAAATCCCTCCACAAACCATTGATAATAACCTGCCAAACCCAAAAAACTGTGGATTTCTATAACCATCTAGGGTCTATCTGTGACGCCCCGGAAACGCAGAAAATATGGTAAATTTAAAACTTTTTACTCATCAAATCATAATTAATGGTACATTCCTGTGCAGTGTCATACATTATCATACTTATCATGCCTCAGGATCTCGTCATTAAATAGTATATATCATATCATATACATTACTCAATTCCAAGTTAATTAATCCTACTACATCACATACAATGTTGTACATTAAGTGTCTGTAAATACAGATTAGTCTGGGTACATGAAATGTAAATTATACCTCAAATACAATATATGGCCTGGAGCTCAAGTCCTCCACTAGCCACTACTCCGTACGTCGTAGGAAAAAACTTTCTTCACTTGAAGAAATCTGGGGGGGAGAGAAAACAGGGCGAGCTTCTAAATCACTCAGTAAGGGGGTAAGGGACTTATTAATAAAATAATGATTTGCACAGCACAATCATTTTATCTCGTACTTGAAACTCAATTAAAACGTAGCTTGAACTCATTAAAACATCATTCTCATCTCATTTCTCTAAAATCATGTAAAAACATGAGAGTACATAACTCAGTACAAATCACAGTCACAAGCATGAGGAAATCAGAATGCGATAGTGGCTTTTCTCATTAAAACGTGATAAAAATCACCTCAATAGAATGCACGTGGCATAGCAACAAAACACAACTCATGTGTAAAATGAGACTAGGAATTAAAACTCATATAAAACTCGTCATGGCACATCATAATAAATCTCCTCTGGATGCGTATCCCAGGCATCCTCATGAGAGGGAACGTCGATATATGGTCGTGTACATGGTATATTGGACTTACGCGTTACCAGAACAAGGCCCGACCTTACATGCTACAAGAGCAATGCCTCTCGTCATGCACACTACCACGTGGTCCCTAGGTCGATTCCCAGGTGGCCCACTCTATCGGTCTTACATGCTACCAAAGCAAGGCCACCCAACGTTACCAGAACGGGGGTCATCTCACGTTACCGAAACAGAGGCATCTCTCGTTACCAAAACGGAGGAATATCGGACTTACATGCTACCAGAGTAAGGCCCAGATTTACATGTTACCAGAGCAAGGCCTCCCAAATCTACCAAAGCGGAGGAATAATCGGACTTACATGTTACTAGAATAAGGCCCGATGTGTATTCAACATGACACGCCTAAGTCTCAATCATTAGCCATTATCATATAAAACGTTTTGCCTTCACGTAGAACTCATAATGGTTTTCTCTCATAAATCTCAATTAAAACATTTGTGTACCCAACACAAAACATGTTAAAATCGAGTTCCAACCAGTAAAACCCCGCACACATTTCTCAATCTCAGTACGCCTTAACGTAGAGCCCAAATCTCTTTTCACGTTTTAAACACAAAACTGTTGTAAAACATTTTCACGCTTAGTTTATAAGTCACAAAGGTTGGGCCCCAACTGGCTATAAAATCGTGTGCACTACTCATTCACAACTCATAAAAACATGCTTGTTTGCTCAAATCACTTTTCATGCTACAATTAACATCAAAACGCATACACAAATGAGTTTAAGTTTTCCCTTACCTCTTTGCATCTCATATAGTGCAATCGTTCCCCCGTATCAAGGACTAGTCTCGTATTCCTCTCTGGAACTCCCGAGCTGTCCAAATGATGTAAAAACATCAATAACCCAACTCAATCGCATTATTGAGCACACATTTTATCATATTCTCATCAACACCTCAAATAACTCAATTCTCATAACTTTATCACAATTCACATACTCATCCACTACACCTCACAATCCTACATTTCTCATACCATATTCCATGCTAAATTCACCACATTGTCTCAATTCCAATTTATAGCCATAATTCCCAAAATTACCACAATTGCATAATAACATATCTACTCCAACAAAATCATAGTTTCATCAATCCCTAATCATTTCCCAACTATTTAATCACAATGCCTACAACCATAATCACCAAAAATCACTTTAAAATCCGAGATCAAAGTTTAGAATTTACCCAAACTTGTGGAGTGCTCAACTCTTGCCTCGATTCAATCCGTCTTTCGATTTTCAAGTATGTTGTTCTCCGTTGGATGAGGAACAACTTTCCTTCTTGCTACAACCTTCGATTTGGACGAAAATGGGGACTTGGAAGAGAGAGAAAGCTAGGGCTCGACTAAAATTGAGGTTTGGAAGAGAGAGAAAAGAGGAAATGTAGGAAAACACTGGGGTCCTTTTATAGATGGAGGGTAGGAGATCGATCTGGTCTTTAATAAGATCGATCAGCATTTGAATTTGGGAACGTTTTGGGGTAATTTTATGCCTAGGAGATCGATCTATCGTGAGGTGAGATCGATCTCTTAATGGCTTTATGAGATCGATCTGCTCTAATTATGAGATCGATATCGATCTTCTCCTTGAGGAGATCGATCTTCTCCTTACAGAATCCTTCATGAGATCGATTTCTTCCTCATGAGATCGATCTCTTCATTACAGAATCATAAAGAGATTGATCCTCTTCCATTGGAGATCGATCTGCTGGCTTAAATTCCTCCTTCCTTGTCATTTTTGGCCTACCAGATCGATCCTCTCTTCTCCAAGATAGATCTGGCCCCATACTTTCACACTTAACATAAAATCTCATTCAAAACTCATTCATCACTTAAAATTTCATTCCATACCACCTCAATATATGAGTACATCATATTTAGTTCAATCAATTACACTTCATGTTCACATTACATAATCAAATATGTATAAAATTCTTAGATCTCATACTATCCCACTGTACCATAGCCTCTATCTTGGATGGATCCACTGATACCCCATCCCTCGAGACTACATGACCAAAAAATGATATCTCACTTAGCTAGAAATCACACTTATTGAGTTTAGCATACAACTCCTTATCCCGAAGGGTTTGTAACACTGTTCTCAAATGCTGCTCATGCTCTTCCTTGGACTTCGAGTACACCAATATGTCATCTATAAAGACAATCACGAATCTTTCTAGGTATGGCTTAAACACATCATTCATAAAAGCTAAAAAGGCTGTAGGAGAATTCGTCAACCCAAATGGCATAACCAAAAACTCATAATGGCCATAACGGGTTCGAAACGTTGTCTTTGACACATCCACACTCTGAATCCTCAACTGATTATACTTAGACCTCAGATCAATCTTCGAAAAGATATGTGATCCTTGTAACTGATCTAACAGATTATCAATATGCGGAATGGGATACTTATTATTGATGGTAGCCTTATTCAACAACTGGTAGTCTATGCACAGTCGGAGGCTCTCATCCTTCTTCTTCACAAACAGAACCGGTGCTCCCCAAGGCGAAACACTCGGTCTGATGAACCCTTTATCCAATAACTTTTGTAATTGCTTCTTTAGCTCTTTCAATTCCACTGGAGTCATTCTATACGATGGTTTGGATATCGGCTCGGTACCAGGCATCAAATCAATACAGAACTCCATCTCCCTGTCTGGTGACAACCCTAGTAATTCATCCAGAAAGACATTAGGGAACTCTCTAACCACTGGGATGTCAGCTAATTCCAGGTGTGCCTTATCCATATCAACCACGTATGCGATAAAACCTTCAACACATCCAGATTCCATTCATTAGTAATGTCATTCATTCTTCAAACAACTTAACATACTCTTTTATTTCTTTTCAAATCTTACAAGATACTTTTCGGGGGTGGAAAACATTACTACCTTAGCGTCACAATCTAAAACAACATTGTTTGCAACCAACCAATCCATTCCTAATATTAAATCAAAATCCTTCATATCTAATAGGATGAGATTGACCGACATATATTTTTCCCCCACTTTTAACTTACAATCCTTGCATACATGCTCGGTTACTAAGTGGTCCCTTACTAGTGTTCTTATAAGCAACACCTTGTCTAAGGATACAGGTTTCACAAAATCAAGCAATTTGCATGCAAATGAAGGCGACATAAATGAATACGTGACACCAGGATCAATTAAAGCTAATACTTCAAAATCAAAGACTAGGATGGTACCTTAATCACATCTGTGGAAGCTTCTGCAGATGCCTAGTCCACTGCAAACACTCACCCTCGACCAACAGCTTGCTTCCCCATCTCCCCAGCTGTGGCCTTCCTCCTAGGAGTAGATGTATCAATTGTGGCTCTCTATGGCTCTTTGCCCTTCTGAGGGGTTGTCTCAACCAATTTCGGGCAATCAGGTATCATGTGCCCTATCTTACCACATCTGTAACAAGCTCTAGTCAATGACGGATATGGCCTACCCCCATGATATCTACCACACACTCTACACTGCTCGGTGGTAGCTCAAGTCTGCTAATGACTATACCACTCGATGCTGGAGGTAATGCTGAATAAGTTAGAGGCTTCACAGGCCTCTCTCGTACCTCCTCAATCTTTTCCCTTTTACCAAATAACCTTCGACCCTTCTTGAATCCTCTATCATCAACTGACCTCTTCTGGTCTCTATCTCTACCTTTATCACTCCTAACAAACTCTAAGGCATGCAACTCATAATCATGCTCGCATAATTGAGCATTGCTCACTGCCTCATCATAGGTGGTAATATCAAATGGTGCCAATCAAGCTCGGATCGATGGTCTCAACCCCTCGATGAACTTCTGAACCTTCCTATCCTCACTGCTCATGGTAGCCATATCATACCTGCCCAGGGATGTAAATCCGGACTCATACTCATCAACTGATCAGGTCCCATGAGTCAAAGTCATAAAATTCATCTGCATCTTCCTCCGAGCAGTGGCTAAAGAACTACCTCTTAAAGGCATCTAGAAATATCTCCCAAGTCACGACCTGATGTCGGGCACTCAGGATAGGCTGCGTAGCTATCCACTAATGTTTAGCCTCACCCTTTAGAATAAAAGCTACGAAGGTGACCTTCTCGGTAGTAGAGCAATGGAAAAATCTATAAAGCTTCTTCATGCCACAAATCCACTGCTCCACTAATATTGGGTTCTTAACCCCACTAAATAAAGATGGACCAAACTTCTTGGAATGCCTCAATCGATCCAAATCAAAATCATAATCTCCATCACCACCAACCAGCTGTGGAGCTACAAGCGGGGGTGCATTCTGAACCGATAGGGGTACATTTTGAACTCGAAGGGGGTACAAGGATCTCTGCCTTTGCAGCCTGAGGTCTCAGTGCAGGCTGTGCAGGTTCACGTGTCTCAGAAGTAGCTGCTTGACCAGTAGGGTTCGCTTGATCGGTTGTGCCCTATCTACCCTCAATCCTGGCCATCGCCTGCATAAACAACTTCATGATAGTGTCTACACTCTGCTCTAACCACACTATACGTGCCTCAGCGACATCACTAAAGACTGGTTGGGCTCTACCAGAACTAGACCCACTGTGCCTCTCGAGCTCATCTCTATGCCCCTGAGAGCGCGAACTTTCTCCTCTACTAATGCGACGTCTATCAAACATCCTGCATACACAACAACAAGTTTCTCAGTCTAAATCCAGCTCGATATACACAATTGTATATAAAGAATGCACAGTATTATGGGGATGTATATTTCCTAACTACTAACATCGACTCACTTCAGACCAACTAGGCTCTGATACCACTTTTATCACGACCCATTTTTGCGACTAACCACACGACTACTAGTTGGGCTGTGAGTCAATATCAATTACCTCATTCTCATTCACTCAATCATTTCTTATCAGAGTTGCGTAAAATAATATAGAAACTGTGCTTATATTTAAAACAAAGTTGTTTACATCAGTTTTCGTTATATACATCCCCCAAATACAAAAGTTAGTGTCATTGTGCATTACAAGGCAAATACAAAATTTGCATATGTGCATACCTCTGTACTGCTGGAGGACTAGAGAGCACGGTAGCAGGAATAAACGCAGCAAACACACTCTCTAAGGCGCAGAATCTATAGAGGAGGAAATAAGGAGGTGAGTTAACACGCTCAGTAAGGAAAATATGAAAGCAGGTAGATAACTACACTATCTACAATGCTTAAAGTACACATTCATTGTCCTTATATAACAATATGCATTAATTCAAAAAAGCATTTATCTATGCAAAATCATTAATTCGCTAGATCGCTATATGCATCATCATTTCAAATCACATAGCATACACTTCAAAAACCATTTTCACTTAGCAAAACAATATACGTGAGATTAGGCTAGGATGTAACATCAAGTTTTAAGGGACATATGGCCAAGTCATTGGATTCCAGGCAATCACAGATCATATGTGCGAGAACCACATGCTTAGAGAGGCAGATCAACCATCTCGTCAGCTCACTAAGATCACTAAGATATCACAGTACATTGTACTCTGTGGATCCTTACATATTTGATATATAGTTGAGAGTACCAAGAAATCTCGAGGTCTACCATCTTAACATCACAATCATCCTTTGCCATGTCTCAAAATCGCGTATGAGCAGGTCAGTGCAAGAACACTTAGCAATACACGACAGCTTCAGCATGGTTCTATTTGAAATCATAATAAGTTTAGGAATTCACCAGCAAGCAGGTTAGAGTAAGAACACTTAGCAGTACCCGACAACTCAAACATGAATTCAAAACCCAGTGTGAGCTTTTTAGTATCTCACTCAGCTTACACAGCTCTAGCACCGCTTTCATTCTCAAATTCAGTTTAAAACTAAGTGCGAGTGACGACCCTTAGGATATCTATCCGCAAGTGCACGGGTCGTCCAAGTAATAATGGGATTTGAGTCCCGGAATTATCGTCCCACAGAGAAGTTGTTAGCCTAATTAACTACCGGTTAATCTTACCCTAAGTATATCCTAGCAAATTATGAATTCAAAGAGGGTGATCTACTGAGGCTAATTAGAAGCAATGAAATAATAATAACTAAAGGAAATAAAACCGAACAAAATTTACTTACAGTACTCCGAACAATTAAAAACAAATAACCTACAAAAGAAAATTAAAACAGTTAAAATGAATTAACGCAAATAAAATGCAAATATGAAAATAAAGCAATAAAACTAATTAAACTAAAATTAAACAAGCTTGAAATAAAATTAATCTAACAACTAATGCATGAAAAATGAATTAAGCTACTAAAATTGGAAAATGCCAAACATGGCCTTAAACATTTTAAATCTTTCCCCCCATTCACTATTCATTTGGCATTTTTGTTTCCATTTTCAGGTACTGCTGCTCGCGTCCTCTGGTCTGTTGCCCCGGTTCTGCCACGGTTTGTCTGCTTCCGCTCCTGCAGCGCGGCTATTCCCAGCTATTATCCTGCCCATGCACTACTGTTGCTGCACTTCATCTGTGCACAGCTACAACATTCGTTCTGCACTCCTGGTTTTCTGCTGAGGCCGCACGGTACACGCACATCTCCGGCTCAGTTCATGCTACCGCGCACCAGCCTCTGTTACTGACTATGCACAGGTGCTGTACTGCTTCTCTTCCCAAGTACAGCTCTCGGATTGTACAAGCTTGCTGCACTGCCACGATTCTGATTGTCACCTACATGTCCACGGCCTCTGCACTGCTACTGTCCGTCTGTTCCCAGCACTGCTCATGTGGTTCAAAAGAGAACATTAGCCAGAAAATATGCAAGGTGCATTTAAGTTCATAAAGAACATATTAAAGGACTGAAAATAAAGGTTAAAACAGAATAAGGTATGAACAGCAAATTAATGGGAAAACAGGGGAGAGCAGAGAATCGGTCAGCTTGCTGGTTCGCTTCATTGATTCCTCCAACTATCTGTCAAACCTCACCTCTCGGTACTAAACTTGATCATCACCACAAATCTAGAAACTAAGATGACTACACAGAAAACTAAAGCTAAACGGTAAAACAATAATGCAAAAGAAATCTAAGACAGGAAAAATCGGACTCTCCCGAACCGTGCTTCCTTCACTGCTGGTTCCTACCGATTTCCACTATACGGTTGATGTGGGCAAGATGCTGTGCATCATCCCACATCAAAGCAACAGAATCAACAAGCAGGAGACCGTGTGAAGATGTTAGAACCCGAATGCAATCTCCTGACATCTAACCGAGAGCTACTGGTTTAACAAAAGAAGACCAAGCAATAGTAATACATGTGGAGAAGAAACCGAAACATGAAATTAGGAAAATAAACTTTGAAAATACAAAAATAAATCTTATGGAAGGAAACCGAGAAGATAGAAATCAATGAGAAATCGAGAGCTTGGATTGAAAGTAAGGAACCCGAGAGCATGAAAACTAATGGAAAAAAAATGATGAACAGTAAAAATTAAGAAACCGAAAGCTTACAAAATAAAAATAATAACTGTAAATTAAAACTTAAACAGTAAAATAACAATGAATGAAAACTGAATAAATCTTAGAAGAAAATAAACAATGGTGGCTGCTGTCACCAGCCAAAGAACATAAAAAGCTTAAAGAAAAATAAAACCTTAAATAAATGTTTAACCTAAAAAACTAAAAACTAAAAGCTACCCCTTTTTCAATTGACATCTTTTTCTATTTATACACACACTTAGGGGTACAATTGTAATATTTCCATCCTAAATGAGTTGACATTGTTTGGCCACTTGTCTTCACACCATTGGCTCCTTGAAAAATAATATTTCCATGTCATCTGTCTTTTTGTCCAATTGGATGTGCTAGGCTCGTGTTGTCTGCGTGGTCCAATCTCGATTTTAGCTCAATTCTGATTCATTTTCTACCGAAATATTCAAAATTCATCCGGATTTAATTTATCTGCAAACATGAGAATTTTAATTAAATAAAAGGGGATAATTAACAAAATAAATCGGGGATTTAAATAATTAATTAAGAAATTAAGCACAAATAATTCTAAAAATATAGAATTATCACACCCCCAAACTTGAGTTTTTGCTTGTCCTCAAGCAAAACAAAATAATTGTAGAAATGACAAGTACTAAACACAATAATTTCCCCAATATTATCCTCAAAGAAAAAGTACAGACTATGAAATCAAAGGGTCACAATTATAAGTCCAACACTCAAAATCATTCAATCATAAGTCCTAACCCAAATTGGACTCCTCGTGAGTGTGTGAAAAATGTCAAAGTCACTTCACAGTACATTATCCGGATTAGATTATGCAAACATATTGAATGCAAAGTCAATGACATGTGATCATTTCCATAAGTTTGCTTTTCACTTCTCTCTCCACTAATGTAGTCACACTTAACTAAATATCAATAGGACTTTATTAAGCTTGTAATGTAAGGCTGGGGCTAAGGTATGATAAAGTCGATTTAGGTTTAATTACCCCTTAACATGCATTACTTTCAGGATCTTAATGTAAGAGCTCAAATTTATTCCCCCAAACTTATTTATTTCACTAAACACAATTTTTTTTTTTTTGTATTTTTCTTCTTTCTTCTTTTTTTTTTTCTTTTCATTTTTTTTTCATTTTTTTTGAACATTCACTATCACCAGATACCCATATGTACAAAGCTCAAAATATATCCTAATGACTTTCATGCTTTCGGGGTAGGGGATAGGAACAAAGTATTTAAGCTAAGGAAAATTACTTGCAGGTGTATTTACAGAGAAAGTCTTATTTGGCCCAGATGGGTGACTAGGGATAAAGTATGTACAGGGATGGCTCGAAAGGCTCAAACGATCCAAAAATGACCTAAATCATCTCCCTAATTAAGTGTGATCTAATATTTCGCCTCAAGATTAGATCAAACAAATTCTAGAATATAATACACAAAATCAACTAAACAAATGCAATCCTAAGTCCACATAAGCTTTCTTTAAATAAATATACAGATTCATGACATGACATGTGCATAAGATGAGGAAATCACAATCAGAATCAAGACAAATTCAAGAACTCAACTTCATGCTTTTCCCTTAATCATGCTTCTTAGTCAATCAAAATCATACTTAATCGTGGGGTCGTATCATCGAAATATGGGAAAACTACATGCTAAGCACTAAATCATCCCAAAATCAAACAGTTTAAGCTCAGATTTTCGAAAAAATTTTAAAAATTTTCAATTTTGCCCAATTTTTCAAAAAATGCTCAAGTAATATCCCCTCCCCCAGACTTAAAGTGCACAGTGTCCTCAGTGTGCAGATAATATAAGAATTTAAGCTCAAGAATATAGTACTCCCCTATCTGATGTTGATGAACAACTGAAGCTTTTATTGAAAGCGTAAAACTAGAAAATAAACCTGCAAAAAAACAAAGAAAGAAACAACAGAAAAGAAAAAGAAAAAGAACTATATACAAAAAGTGAAAAGGAAAACATAGTCACTTCAAATGCAGCTAAAGAACATAACACTCAGCAGCAGTGTAAAGAGTAGGAGGATTATCCAGAATGATGACAGAATGTTAACAGTTAAATCCTCCTGAGCTCTATCTACTTCCTTCTTTCTCTCAGATTTCCTATGCTCAAACATTTTATCTTCCTTAACCTTTATCTTAAAACACTCTTGAGAGTCATCTGGGAGCTTCAAAGGTTGGAAAACATTAAATGTCACCTCCTGATCTAAGACTCTCATGGTTAATTCCCCTTTTTGTACGTCAATTAATGTCCTACCAGTAGCGAGGAATGGTCTGCCTAATATGATTGGGACTTCTCTATCTTCCTCCATGTCCAACACGATAAAATCTGCAGGGAAGATAAACTTGTCCACTTTCACTAATACATCCTCAATGACCCCCTTCGGATATTTAATGGATCTATCAGCTAATTGAAGGGTCACTGTGGTGGGCTTTGCATCTCTTATTCCTAGCTTCTGGTATATGGACCAAGGCATAAGGTTTATACTAGCTCCTAGATCACAAAGGGCTCTACCAAAGAACTGATCTCCTATGGTGCAAGGTATGGTACAACTACCTGGATCTTTGAGCTTGGGGAGCAATTTCCTCTGAATAATGGCACTACACTCCTCGGTCAAGGCCACTGTCTCATAATCCTCTAATCTTCTCTTCCTTAAGAGGATATCCTTCATATACTTCACATAACTAGGCATTTGCTCTAAAGCATCCGCGAAAGGAATGTTAATGTGAAGCTTCTTAAAAACCTCAAGAAATTTAGCAAACTCATGATCAAGCTTCTGGTTTTTGAACCTCTGAGGAAATGGTAATGGGGGTCTAACTGGAGGAAGTGTAGTGGTAACAAGTGTAACATCAGATGAAGAGGAAGGTTGTGAAGAAGAAGAAGGTAAAGATGAAGAAGCGCCTAACTTAGATTCCTTTGCAACTTGATCCTGATGTTCCTGCTCTTTCTGAGCTGCTTCTTTGGGACTTATGAGTTCTTCAACTATGGGCTCAACAGGATTAGACTTAACTTGTGG
Source organism: Firmiana major (assembly GCA_033439115.1). Taxonomy (NCBI): domain Eukaryota; kingdom Viridiplantae; phylum Streptophyta; class Magnoliopsida; order Malvales; family Malvaceae; genus Firmiana; species Firmiana major. The sequence continues at coordinate 42,440,244 of CM065899.1, forward strand.
TTCCTCTAGCTCTTTGCCGCTCCTAAAGGTGATGGATTTCACATGTTCTTTACCCTCCCTTTGCCTAACAGGATTAACTTCAGATTACAGGAGAGGGTCCCTTGTGGACGCTGGTTAATAGCACTAGCTATTTGTCCTACCTGAACCTCTAAGTTCTTAATTGAAGCAGCTTGATTTTGCAGGAGGGTCGTGAACATTTCCTCAAGCGAGGGCTTCTTCTCAACTGCTGGTGCTGGTGCAAGTATATGCTGTGGCTGGATAGGTGGTGGTGGTGGTGATGGATGATGTGGATATGGATGATAATGATTCAGTGGATAATGTGGATATGGAGGTGGTGGGTGGTGAGGAAATTGATGTTGTGGTGGTACCTGAACCTGTGGAGCTTGAAAACCTGGGGGTCCTACTGGTCTAGAATTAGATGCTTGCCCTTGGTTTTGGCTCCAAGAAAAGTTTGGATGGTTCCTCCACCCTAGATTATAGGTGTTCGAATAAGGGTTGTTCTGTTGCTTAGGGGCAACGTACTGAACCGACTCGAGGTTAAGTGGACACCTATCCACAGCGTGGGTACCACTGCACAGATCACATGAGAGAAAAGGACTTTAGACAGAAAACACGGGGTTAGAATTGTTGGAGGGGGTACTGAGCGACTCCACCTTCTTTGTAAGATTGGCTATTTGAGAAGTTAAGGTGGACAGCGTGTCAAGCTCATATATACCCGCCGATTTCTTTAGCAGCTGCCTTTCCGAGGACCATTGATAATTGTTAGCCGCCATCTTATCTAGCAGCTCATAAGCCTCTTCCTCTGTTTTGCACATCAAAGCTCCGCCCGAAGCAGCGTCCACTATAGTCATATTCTGGCTTGTAAGCCCATTGTAGAAAGTTTGGACTTGCAGCCATAGAGGTAGGCCGTGGTGAGGACACTTCCTAAGAAGCTCCTTGTATCGCTCCCATGCCTCATAGAGAGATTCAGAGTCGTACTGGGCAAAGGAGGATATATCGCTACGGAGTCGGGCCATTTTAGAGGGTGGAAAGAATTTGGCTAGAAATTGGTGGGCTAACTCGTCCCATGTAGAGATTGATCCTGGGGGCAGGGAGGTCAACCAGTGTCTTGCCCTATCCCTGAGTGAGAATGGGAATAGTCTAAGCCGTAGTGCATCGTCCGATAATCCATTATGCTTGAAGGTGTTGCATAAGTCCAAGAATTACCCGAGATGAGCATGTGGGTCATCATGTGGAAGCCCACTGAACTGCAAAGAGGTTTGGATCATTTGAAGGATGGACGGCTTAATTTCAAAATTATTGGCAGGGACTGCTGGTGGCCTAATGCCAGTATAGTATCCTCCAATCGTCGGCATCGCATAATCCCCAACGGTCCTGATTTCCCTATTTTCTGCCATTGTGTGTTGCAGCGAAGCTATAGATTTCCTAGAGTCCTTTCGTATTCTCCTAAGAGTTCGTTCGATTTCAGGATCTAGAGGAAGGCAATCAAAGCTCTGGACTCTACGCATGCAAACATCAACAAGTCTTTAGAAGAAATTTTTAAGTTTTTTTTTTATTTTTAAATTTTTTTGATTTTTTTTTATTAATGATAAGAAAATTAACTAATCTAAATATTTACAACCTAAATATTTACAGGCTAGAATTACACCTAAGTATAATTTCACCGATATTAATTAACGACTAATTAAACTTCCCCGGCAACGGCGCCAAAAACATGACGAGCCCTTAGGGTATCTATCCGCAAGTGCACGGGTCGTCCATGTAATAATGGGATTTGAGTCCCGGAATTATCGTCCCACAGAGAAGTTGTTAGCCTAATTAACTACCGGTTAATCTTACCCTAAGTATATCCTAGCAAATTATGAATTCAAAGAGGGTGATCTACTGAGGCTAATTAAAAGCAATGAAATAATAATAACTAAAGGAAATAAAACCGAACAAAATTTACTTACAGTACTCCAAGCAATTAAAAGCAAATAACCTACAAAAGAAAATTAAAATAGTTAAAATGAATTAACGCAAATAAAATGCAAATATGAAAATAAAGCAATAAAACTAATTAAACTAAAATTAAACAAGCTTGAAATAAAATTAATCTAACAACTAATGCATGAAAAATGAATTAAGCTACTAAAATTGGAAAATGCCAAACATGGCCTTAAACATTTTAAATCTTTCCCCCCATTCACTATTCATTTGGCATTTTTGTTTCCATTTTCAGGTACTGCTGCTCGCATCCTCTGGTCTGTTGCCCTGGTTCTGCCACGGTTTGTCTGCTTCCGCTCCTGCAATGCGTCTATTCCCAGCTACTGTCCTGCCCATGCACTGCTGTTGCTGCACTTCATCTGTGCACAGCTACAACATTCGTTCTGCACTCCTGGTTTTCTGCTGAGGCCGCACGGTACACGCACATCTCCTGCTCAGTTCATGCTGCCGCGCACCAGCCTCTGTTACTGACTATGCACAGGTGCTGTACTGCTTCTCTTCCCAGGTACAGCTCTCGGATTGTACAAGCTTGCTGGACTGCCACGGTTCTGATTGTCACCTACACGTCCACGGCCTCTGCACTGCTACTGTCCGTCTGTTCCCAGCACTGCTCATGTGGTTCAAAAGAGAACATTAGCCAGAAAATATGCAAGGTGCATTTAAGTTCATAAAGAACATATTAAAGGACTGAAAATAAAGGTTAAAACAGAATAAGGTATGAACAGCAAATTAATGGGTAAACAGGGGAGAGCAGAGAATCGGTCAGCTTGCTGGTTCGCTTCATTGATTCCTCCAGCTATCTGTCAAACCTCACCTCTCGGTACTAAACTTGATCATCACCACAAATCCAGAAACTAAGATGACTACACAGAAAACTAAAGCTAAACGGTAAAACAATAATGCAAAAGAAATCTAAGACAGGAAAAACCAGACTCTCCCGAACCGTGCTTCCTTCACTGCTGGTTCCTACCGATTTCCACTATGCGGTTGATGTGGGCAAGATGCTGTGCATCATCCCACATCAAAGCAACAGAATCAACAAGCAAGAGACCGTGTGAAGATGTTAGAACCCGAATGCAATCTCCTGACATCTAACCGAGAGCTATTGGTTTAACAAAAGAAGACCAAGCAATAGTAATACATGTGGAGAAGAAATTGAAACATGAAATTAGGAAAATAAACTTTGAAAATACAAAAATAAATCTTATGGAAGGAAACCGAGAAGATAGAAATCAATGAGAAACCGAGAGCTTGGATTGAAAGTGAGGAACCCGAGAGCATGAAAACTAATGGAAAAAAAACGATGAACAGTAAAAATTAAGAAACCGAAAGCTTACAAAATAAAAATAATAACTGTAAATTAAAACTTAAACAGTAAAATAACAATGAATGAAAACTGAATAAATCCTAGAAGAAAATAAACAATGGTGGCTGCTGTCACTAGCCAAAGAACATAAAAAGCTTAAAGAAAAATAAAACCTAAAATAAATGTTTAACCTAAAAAACTAAAAACTAAAAGCTACCCATTTTTCAATTGACATCTTTTTCTATTTATACACGAGGTACAATTGTAATATTTCCATCCTAAATGAGTTGACATTGTTTGGCCACTTGTCTTCACACCATTGGCTCCTTGAAAAATAATATTTTCATGTCATCTGTCTTTTTGTCCAATTGGATGTGCTAGGCTCGTGTTGTCCGTGTGGTCCAATCTCGATTTTAGCTCAATTCCGATTCATTTTCTAGCGAAATATTCAAAATTCATCCGGATTTAATTTATCTGCAAACATGAGAATTTTAATTAAATAAAAGGGGATAATTAACAAAATAAATCGAGGATTTAAATAATTAATTAAGAAATTAAGCACAAATAATTCTAAAAATATAGAATTATCAGCGAGCAAATCGGATAACATATAGTACCACATTGTCTCTAGCACCTTTTTATACAGAAAATCAATAGATGGCTCAGTTCAGGTGAAAACGATACACAAAATCGAGTTTAGCATGAAAAATGGTACAAAACGTAGCAAGAGGGTTGATTTCCAGTATGGTCACCCATCATGGAATTTCTCCCACTCAAGCACGCTTAACTTTGAAAAACATGCAATTTAATGCAAACAGTAAAATCTCGAGCCTGTCTATCATTATACATTTACAAAACAATTTTTCACGATAAAGACACTGAAAACATGCACTTTATGCATTTATACTTTTTCGATAAATTTACAGTATAACTTCATCTGTAAATCGGGTCATTGTAGGAATTTCCTATAATTTGGTTTTTAGGTAGATATATCAATATCTATATACTCTACAGTATTTATTTGCATACATGAGATAAGAAATATACGTATAGTAATCTCTAATAGCTTACATAGATCCCTTACCTGGAATCACGTAAAAGTCACGTTTGTTCGTTTCCCACTTATCGCGATTTGGTCTATATGGCTCCAAATATATCACTAGGTGTGACACCCCGGAAGCGCGAGAAACATGGAAAATTTAAAACTTTTTATACATCAATTCACAATTAAGGGTGCATTCATGTGCAGTGTCATGCATCATCATATATAATTTATAAAGTTACACCTCAGGATCTCATTATCTCATAGTTATAGCATACCATATACATTGCTCATTTCAAGGTTAATTAATCCTAATACATCCCATACATCATTGTACATCATGTGTCAGTAAATACAATATTAGTCTGGGTACATGAAATGATAAATTATACCTCAAAGTACAATATATGGTTTGGAGCTCAAGTCCTCCACTAGCAACTACTCTGTACGTCGCAGGGAAACCTCTTCACTTGAAGAAATTTGGGGGGAGATAAAACATAGTGAGCTTCTAAATCGCTCAGTAAGGGGTTAAGGGACTCGTTTATAAAATAATGATTTGCACAGCACAATCATTTTATCTTGTGGGTGAAAGCCCAATAAACTCAGTAGAAAAGTGTAGCATGAATAATTAAAACATCATCTCAACTCATTTCTCAAAGTTCATGTAGAAACATGATAATAAATGGCTCAAACCATGATTACAAGCATGTATAAAACAGGATGCGATATTGGCTTTTCTCATAAAACATGAAAAAAATCACCGTAATAGTAATGCACGTGACGCAGCCACAAAACACAATCTCTTGTGTAAAACGAGGCTAGGCAAATAAAACTCATATAAAAACTCGTCATGGCACATCAAAACGATTAAACTCGTCCCCTAGGCGGACATCCCCAATCGAGGGATTTCGTCGACAATAATACACTCATGGCCATGGTTCACTATAGACTTTATCAGAGTCGTACAGTCGTCGGTCTTACGTGCTATCAAAGCATGGCCCGGTCTTACATGCTATCAAAGCAATGCCACCCATCGCTGCCATAGAGCGGGGTCATCTCATGTTACTAGACGGAGGAATATCGAACTTACATGCTACCAGAGCAAGGCCCGGACTTGCATGCTACCAGAGCAAGGCCTGATGTGTATTCAACATGACACGCCTAAGTCTCAATAATAGCCATTATCATATAAAACTGTTTTGCCTTCACGTAGCGCTCATAGTGGTTTTCTCATAAAACTCATCTCAAAATCATTTTGTACTTAACACAAAACATGTCAAAATCGAGCTCAAACCAGCCAAACCATGCACACATTTCTCAAATCTCAGTACGCCTTAACGTAGAGCCCAAATCACATTTTCACTTTTTTAAACTCAAAACGGTTGTAAAACAATTTCGCATTTAGTTTACAACTCATAAAAATTGAGCCCCAACCGGCTATAAAATCGTGTGCAATAACTCATTCTCAACTCATAAAAACATGCTTGTTTTCTCAAATCACATTTCATGCTACAATATCATCACAAAATCACATACACAAATGAGTTTAACTTTTTCCCTTACCTCGTTGCACCTCGTATAGTGCAATCATTCCCCCAAACGACGGACTAGCCTCGCATTCCTCTGTGGAACTCCCGTGTTGTCCAAACGATGCTAAAACATCAATAATTCATCTCAATCACGTCATCGAGCACATATTTGCTCATATTCTCGTTAAATACTACAAACCTCGTTTTTCTCATATTCCTATCCTAATCTACATTCTCATCCACTACATTTCAAATCCTAAATTTTTTATACTTAAAATCCATGTCAAAATCACCTCATTGCCTCGATTCCAATTTATAGCCAAAATCGTAAAATTACCACCAATTGCATAATATCATCATCATTCCAACAAAATCACTATTTCATCAACTCTAATAATTTCCTAACTATTTTATCACAACACTCATAGTCACAATCATCAAAATCACCTCAATATCAAAGATTTAAGCTTAGAAATTTACCCAAAACTTATGGAGAGCTCTATTCGCACCTCGATTCAATTTGTCTTTCGATTTTCAAGTATGTTGCTCTCCTTTGGATGAGGAACAACTTTCCTTCTTGCTACAACCCCTGATTCGAACGAAAATGAGCGATTTAGAGGAGAGAGAAAGCTAGGGATTTCGATTTCTGAAGGGAGAGAGAATGAATTTCCAGAAAAACAAAGGGGTCTTTATATAGGCCGAAGGTAGGAAATCGATCTGGTCCTTAATGAGATCGATCTCTTTTTGAATTTGGGAACGTTTTGGGGAAATTTTATGCCTAGGAGATCGATCTGTCGTGGGGTGAGATCGATCTCTGAATTGCTTCATGGGATCGATCTGCTCCTTGAGGAGATCGATTTTTTGTTTACAGAATACTTCATGAGATCGATTTGCTCCTTGACAAGATCGATCTTCTTGCCTATGGGATCGATCTGCCTATCAGTTCTTGCACATTTCCTGCATTTTGGAGCCATGAGATCGATCTCTCATCCTTGGAGATCGATCTGGCCTTCACAGATTGTACTGCTGCTGCATCAATTTGCAGAAAACTCAATGTAAAACTTCCCAAAAACCTCATCTTCTTATACTTCATCATATTTAAAACTTGTGTGTACATAAACATATCATAATTACATACACAAAATTACAATTCTCATAAATGGGGTATACAAAATTCACAATTCTCACATCCACCCCACCTTTAAAGAATTTGGTCCTCCAAATTCAATTCGACTCATCAAACAGATGGGGGTACTTCTCCTTCATGAGGCTTTCCAATTCCCAAGTTGCCTCTTCCATTGAGTGATGTATCCACAAAACTTTCAATAATGGGATGCTTTTGGTTCTAAGTACCTTCTCTCTTCTATCGAGAATCCGGACGGGTTCTTCAGTGTAGCTCATGTCCTCTTGTATGTCCATCTCTTCATACTCTATGACATGAGAAGGGTCCGGGTGGTACTTCCTCAACATAGGTACATGAAAGACATGCATTCCAGACATCTGTGGGGGTAATGCCAACCTGTAGGCTACCTCTCCCACTCTCTCAAGAATCTCAAATGGTCTGATGTATCGAGGACTCAATTTCTCTTTCTTTCCAAATCTCATGATACCCTTACTTAGTGATATCTTCAGAAATACTGCATCACCAATATCAAACTTGAGTGGTCATCTACGCATATCCACGTAGCTTTTCTGTCTATTTTGTGTAGCCCGTAATCTTTCACATATGAGTTTCACACTCTGTACAGCCTGTTCAACAAGCTCGGGAACATTTATCTTTCTGTCACCCACTTCTTCCCACGCCACAGGGGATCTACACCTCCTACCATATAAAGCCTCAAAAGGTGACATTCCAATACTCGCATGATAGCTATTATTGTACGCAAACTCTGCTAAGGGCAGGTTATCATCCCATGATCCCTTAAAATCCATCGTACACGCCCTCAACATATCCTCCAAGGTCTGAATAGTCCTCTCTGACTGACCATTTGTCTGAGGATGATAGGCGGTACTAAAATTCAATCGAGATCCCATGGACTCCTGAAATTGGGTCTAAAATCTAGAAGTAAATTGGGAATCTCTGTCAGAAGTTACTCACTAGAGCCCCATGTAATCTAGCTATCTCGCTGACATACAACTCAGCTAAGGCATCCACAGTATATGTGCTCTTGATGGCAAGGAAGTTGGCACTTTTCGTCAGTCTATCCACTATGACCCATATCGCATCACGACCCCTTCAGGTCCTCGGTAAACCCATAATAAAGTCCATGGTGACATGCTCTCATTTCCCTGTAGGCACAGGTAAAGGCTGCATTAATCCTCCGGGCTTTCGATGCTCAGCTTTCACTTGTTGGCACACTAAACATCTAGCTACAAAATCGGCCACGTCTCGCTTCATACCACTCCACCAATACACTTTTCTCAAATCTCGGTACATCTTAGTACTCCCTGGGTGCATGGTGTATTGCGAGCAATGGGATTCTCTCAATATCTGTCTCTTCAGAGTATCATCATCCAATACACAAATTCGTCTTCTAAATCTCAACAATCCATCCTCACTGACTATAAGATCCGACTGCAAAGTTTGCTCGGCTTGGCTAACCATATCGATCAACCTCTGATCATCACGCTCTCCAGTTCTAATTCGATCCATGATCCTAGGCTCTATTTGCAGGCTAGCCGTAAATCCAATTTCTACCTCTTTAACTCTGATCCGGAGTTCGACGAATTGCTCCAATAAATCTCATTCCCTGATCATCATAGTAGATATCATACTCTTCCTGCTCAGGGCATCAGCAACCACGTTCGGATGGTATAGAATCTCGCAGTCATAATCCTTAAGGAATTCAATCCATCTCCTTTGTCTCATATTTAACTCTTTTTTATCAAACAAATACCTCAAACTCTTGTGGTCAGTGAAGATCTGGAATCTTTCTCCATATAAGTAGTGCCGCCAGATCTTCAAGGCAAACACCACAGCGGCTAACTCCAAATCATGCGTGGGGTAATTTCGCTCCTAATCTTTCAATTGTCGTGATCCATAGGCGACCACTCTTCCATGCTGCATGAGCACACACCCTAGTCCTTGATGGAAAGCATCACTATACACCAAAAATCCTCATAATCCCTCAGGGATAGTCAACATAGGTGCGACTGTTAATCTCCTCTTTAATTCCTGAAAATTGAGCTCACATTGATCAGTCCATATGAACGGAGTCTCCTTGCGCGTGAGCTTAGTCAAAGGAGCGGCGATCTTGGAAAATCCCTCCACAAATCTTCTATAATACCCTGCCAAACCAAGGAAACTTCGTACCTCAGTAACTGTCTTTGATCTTTCCCAATTAAGCACAGGTTCTACTTTAATTGGATCAACTAATACTCCTTCCTCTAAAACTATATGACCAAGGAAAGCTATATGATCTAACCAAAACTCACACTTACCAAGCTTTCCATATAATTGCTTATCTCGGAGTATCTGAAGTACTAACCACAAGTGTTGTGCATGCTCCTCATAAGATCGAGAGTACGCCAAGATATCATCAATAAAGACTATCACAAACTTATCTAGATAGTCTCTGAACACTTCATTCATTAACCTCATAAAGGCTGCAGGGGCGTTCGTCAATCCAAAGGGCATCACTAGAATTTCATAATGGCCATACCTTGTCCTGAAGGCCATCTTCGGAATATCTTCCTCCTTAATCCTCAATTGGTGATAGCTCGATCTCAAATCAATCTTAGAGAAGATCGAAGCCCCTCTCAGCTGATCAAGTAGGTCATCAATCCTGGGTAATGGGTATTTATTCTTCACCGTGGCTTTATTCAACATTCAGTAGTCTATGCATAATCTGAGACTACCATCTTTCTTCCTCACGAATAACATTGGTGCTCCCCACGATGAGACACCGAGTCTAATAAACCCTTAATCCAATAACTCTTGTAGTGGTCTCTTCAATTCCTCAAGTTCCACTAATGCCATCCTATACGGAGGTCTAGAGATAGGCTGAGTATCTGGTACCAAATCAATGGTAAACTCCAGCTCTCTCTCTCTCTCTCTAGTGGTAAACCTAGCAACTCATCTGGGAAGACATCCGAAAATTCACACACCACAGGTATATCCTCAATCCTCGAATGTTCCCGCTTATCATCTGAAATGCGTGTTTCATAACCTTTACATGAACAATCACATTTAGTACTCTCAAAAGCAACATCAAAATTTCAATTTGCTTACAAAAATTCCACACATTTATTTCCTCAATATTTCAAACGTACACTGTAAGATTCAAGTATGGAGAAAGTTACAATCTTAGTGTAGCAGTCTGAACTCACTCGATTGGTTGCCAGCCAATCCATTCCCAAAATTACATCAAATCTATGTATATTTAGCATCATTAGATCTGCTAACATCACTCTATCTCTCACCTTTATTTCGCACCCTCTACAGATTAAATCAGTTCTCTGGGACTCACGCATAGGGGTATTTACATGTAGTACATACTCTAGAGGTTCAAATTTCAAATTTAATCTACATGCAAAATGCTCAGAAATAAACGAATGCATAGACCTTGAATTAATCAACACATGAGCCTTATAATTATAGACAGAGAGTGTACCTCTTATAGTTTCTGCTAAAGTGTCTGTTGTTTCCTTATCCATAGCAAACACACGTCCCACTATAACGGGTTTCTTTCCTTTCTCTGCTGCAGTGGCCCGTCTCGGGGGATTCACTCTCTGAGGATGCTGTCTAGTAGGCTCCGGAGCATGTGGTCTCTGAGGTTGAGGGCAGTCTTTTACTCTGTGACCCATGTCTCCACATCTAAAACATTCATGGATCAACCCAGTACAACTTCCCTCATACGATCGGCCACAATTTCTGCAAACTCTTATCTCAGGCCTGACATCTCGAGGGGTCTCCCTGATGATAGGATAAGCTCTGGGTCTCCAATCTACCCTTCTATACCTCAATCCTTCCTCTTCTGAAGGAACCTCTCCGAACATCTGCCTGGAAAATCGCTGGCCTCTTGCCCTTATCTCGAGTCACTGTACTGAACTCATTATGGGATTGTACAATTTCGATTCCCCTCTCAATCACTTGTACTCATCTCAGAGCATCTCCAAACTCAATAATACACAGCCCTATCAATCGATCTCTAATGATGGGCATCAATCCATACACAAATCTCTCTAGGCGGAGCTCTTCATTTTTGAAGGTCTCTGGATCATATCTCACTAGAGCGGTAAATCGGATCTCGAAATCATCCACAGACATATTGCCCTGTACCAGATTTAAAAACTCTGCCTACTTCCTTCTTTGACCAGCTCATGGTACATATTGGACTCTAAATGTCGTCTGAAACTCTTCCCAACTAATCACGTCTTGGCTGGACATTAAAATACCTTGGGTAGTACCCCACCAATCTCGAGCTCTCCCTCTCAACATATACGCACCCATACTAACCCTCTCAGCATCACTGCATCACAAATAGTCAAATATGACTCTCAACTTAGTCAGCCACTCCTCAGCCTTTGCGGGATCCTTTTTCCCTTTGAATGCGGATGGATTCATTTTCAAAAAGTCCTTCAGTCGGACCATACTTCTGTCATCAGACTGAGTGACGGGAGACACCGGGTCTATCTGTACTGGGGGTACGGGAGGTCCTTGTGGTGCTGTAGGAGTAGTACCCGAGGTATTAACTCCAAAATGTTACGTGAATAGCGCTGTCATTTACTCAAAAACCTTGTCGCACATCATGTTCAATCCACTTAAATCGAGAGTTAAGACTCTCTGGTTGTGGGGCAGGTGACGGAGGTGGCTTTGCCTGCCTCCTCGAACGACCTTGTCGTCCACTCATTCTCAATCTCAATACGTTTTCTGCGCGTACACATCAAATTCGATTGAAATCTCAATTCTCAATTTCAGTTCATAACCAGACTTATACAGACACTTGGGATGTATTCTATTTCACTTGATCAACACTGACAGTACTAAACACCCTAAGCTCTGATACCAAGAAAACTCTGTGATGCCCCGAAAGCGCGAAAAACATGACAAATTTAAAACATTTTATACATCAATTCACAATTAAGGCTGCATTCCTATGCAGTGTCATGCATCATCATATATAATTTATAAAGTTACACCTCAGGATCTCATTAACTCATAGTTATATCATATCATATACATTGCTCAATTCAAGGTTAATTAATCCTAATACATCTTATACATCATTGTACATCAAGTGTCTGTAAATACAATATTAGTCTAAGTACATGAAATGATAAATTATACCTCAAAGTACAATATATGACCTGGAGCTCAAGTCTTCCACTAGCCACTACTCCGTACGTCGCAAGGAAACTCTCTTCACTTGAAGAAATCTGGGGGGAGATAAAATATAGTGAGCTTATAAATCACTCAGTAAGGGATTAAGGGACTCATTTATAAAATAATGATTTGTACAGCACAATCATTTTATCTTGTGGGTGAAAGCCCAATAAACTCAGTAGAAAAATGTAGCATGAATAATTAAAACATCATCTCAACTCATTTCTCAAATCTCATGTAGAAACATGATAATAAATGGCTCAAACCATGATTACAAGCATGTATAAAACAGGATGCGATAATGGTTTTTCTCATAAAACGTGATAAAAATTACCGTAATAGTAACGCATGTGGCGCAGCCACAAAACAATCTCTTGTGTAAAACGAGGCTAGGCAAATAAAACTTATATAAAAACTCGTCATGGCACATCAAAACGATTGAACTCGTCCCCTAGGCGGACATCCCCAATCGAGGGATTTCGTCGACAATAATACACCCATGGCCATGGTTCGCTGTAGACTTGATCAGAATCGTACAGCCGTCGGTCTTACATGTTATCAAAGCACGGCCAGATCTTGCATGCTATCAAAGCAATGCCACCCATCACTGCCGCGGAGCGGGGTCATCTCACGTTACCAGAACGAAGGAATAGCGGATTTACATGCTACCAGGCAAGGCCCAATGTGTATTCAACATGACACGCCTAAGTTTCAGTAATAGCCACTATCATATAAAACCGTTTTGTCTTCACGTAGCGCTCATAGTGGTTTTCTCATAAAACTCATCTCAAAATCGTTTTGTACTCAACACAAAACATGTCAAAATCGAGCTCAAACCGGTAAAACCACGCACACATTTCTCAAATCTTAGTACGACTTAACGTAGAGCCCAAATCACATTTTCACTTTTTTAAACTCAAAACGATTGTAAAACAATTTCGCATTTAGTTTACAACTCATAAAAATTGGGCCCCAACCGGTTATAAAATCGTGTACAATAACTCATTCTCAACTCATAAAAATATGCTTGTTTTCTCAAATCACATTTCATGCTACAATATCATCACAAAATCACCTACACAAATGAGTTTAAGTTTTCCCTTACCTCGTTGCACTTCGTATAGTGCAATCGTTCCCCCAAACGACGGACTAGCCTCGCATTCCTCTGTAAAACTCCCGGGCTGTCCAAACGATGCTAAAACATCAAAAATTCATCTCAATCAAATCATCGAGCACATATTTGCTCATATTCTCGTTAAATACTACAAACCTCGTTTTTCTCATATTCTTATCCTAATCTACATTCTCATCCACTACATTTCAAATCCTACATTTTTCATGCATAATATCCATGTCAAAATCACCTTATTGCGTCGATTCCAATTTATAGCCAAAATCTCAAAATTACCACAAATTGCATAATATCATCATTCCAGCAAAATCACTATTTCATTAACTCTAATAATTTCCTAGCTATTTTATCACATCACCCATAGTCACAATCATCAAAATCACCTCAATATCAATGATTTAGGCTTAAAAATTTACCTAAAACTTATGAAGATCTCCATTCGCACCTCGATTCGATTCGTTTTTTGATTTTTCAAGTATGTTGCTCTCCTTTGAATAAGGAACGACTTTCTTTCTTGCTACAACCCCTAATTCGAACGAAAATGGACGATTTGGAGGGGAGAGAAAGCTAGGGATTTCGATTTCTGAAAAGAGAAAAAAAATTTCAAAAAACAAAAGGGTCCTTATATAAGCCGAAAGTAGAAGATCGATCTGGTCCTTAATGAGATTGATCTCTTTGAATTTGAAAACATTTTAGAACAATTTTATGCCTAAAAATCGATCTGTCGTGGGATGAGATCGATCTCTTAATTGTTTCATGGGATCGATCTGCTTCTTGAAAAAATCGATCTACTCTTTAACGAGATCGATCTTCAATTTACAGAATAATTCATGATATCAATCTTCTTGCGCCTATCAATTCTTATACATTTCCTGCATTCTGAAGCCATGAAATCGATCTCTCATCTTTAGAGATCGATCTAACCTTCACAAATTGTACTGTTGCTGCATCAATTTACAAAAAACTCAATGTAAAACTTTTTAAAATCTAACTCATAATTCATATTTCAATCCATACATATTCAAGACTTAAAAACTTTATCTTCTTATACTTTATCATATTTAAAACTTATGTATACATAAACATATCATAATTATATACACAAAATTATAACTCTCATAAAGATTAAAAAAGTATCTTACACATGTATATGCGAAAAAAAGAAACTGAATTACACCGCGAGAAGGAATAACAGGAGGAAACCGCTCTCTCAATCAATTGTTCCACGGCATAACCTTGGAATTTTCTCAAAGTAGAAACTAGTTCCCAAGACCAATTGCAAATGACCACATTGAAAGGGTTCCAGCACATAATAAACCTGGATAAACAACAAAATTACAACACTGCGAAATTAAACATTTTCAATCATACACCACCACTAGAAGCATGGCAAAAAGTGAAGGACAACCGTAGAACAAGAAAAAGAAAGGGGTTAAGGTAGGGAGGCAGCAATTAGTAATATATATATATATATATACACACCAAAATCATGTCAATATAAACCAGCAGTGACGTAAAACTATAAGTTAAAAAAAATCAACAAAATAGAGAATCAATTTGTTAACGAATTTTCGGCAAAATACTGTTAAAAGGTATTCTTCAAGGAAAAAAAAAAAAAGCCTCCTCCAGCACAATAAAATTCATCACTGTTTTTCTGAATTTTGTCCTCGTCCACGACCACTGCGTCCCCGGGCACCTCGAGCTCGCACCGCTGGCCTTCCACGACCTCTAGTTGAGGAAGCAAGCACTCCTGCCTGCCTCAGCATGGCTCTTTCTCTAGCTCGCTCTTGCAGATTTACCAAAGTTGAGATCTGTTTTACATCCTCCGCCTCGGGTGCAGCGCTTGTTGAAGCAGTCTCATTACTGGCCAAGACAGCTTCGGGAATTTGATAAGTCTCTAATGCAGTCTGGTCATTACCATCATTTGGCTTGTCAAATCCTTCGGGAACAATCTCCTCAGCTACATCACCCTCGTCATTTTTCTCATCATTTACAATATCGCCTTCTACAACTGTAGTAACTAGAGCTTCATCATCAGCCAAAGGAGATGAAACTAGTTCTGGCTGGCCATCCCCAATTTCAGAGCTTCCCACCACATTGTGCACATCGGACCCTCCTTCAGTATCTGCAGCTACCTCAGGGACTAGTTCTCCTTCTTCCCTCTCACTCTCAGTTTCTTGGCAATCTTGCTCAGCCAGACTCTTTGATTCATCAACAGGCATCTCGTTTTCACTTGGCTTATCAAACATCTCATATAACATGTTTTTATTTTCCTGCAATTCAACCCCATTCCTTCCATCTACTAGGGGCTCTTTTGGTTCTTCAAATTTTTCCTCCATTGTGTCACCCTCTTCCTTCTCCACTTCAACAACCTCCTCATTTGATCCTTGAGTTACATCAACAGCATCATAAGCTTCTTCAGTTACTTGTGGACAACAAAGATTTTCTGAAAGAACACCAGCTTGACCTTCAGAAGCCTCCGCTGCAGAATCTGAACCCTTAGATTTCTTGAGAACTGGTACAGCCACATCAGTGTTCACCTCTCCTGGAACTGGTAAATCCTCAGACAATTCAGAAGCAGTAGGAGCTTGACGTTTGCGAAATGATGGTTGATTTTGTTGAGTGAGAGTTCCTTGAGCATCAGCATCATGAGATGTAGATTCTGACATCTCCACATCACCTTGTAGCTCATCTATTTTAACAAAACGTGGACGGACAAGCTTCCTCCCAGTTTTACGAGTTTCAGTATTGGATTTAGGCAAAATAGATCTCCTATCCTCTGATGCTTTAGCTGTTTGATTGTGACTTGTTACAGGAGAAGTTGAGGATGCAATAACAGGGCCCTGATCTGAAACTGCTGTCCCTGGCACTGAAATGAACTTTGTCACACCAAGATCAAAGAAAGAAAAAACAAATGAAGTCATAATTTTCAGAAAAAAAGAAAACCTGTAATGGTGGGTGCAGAAGTGTCAACCGAAGGTACATCTCCAGAGATGGGGCCAGTTCCAAGCTCATTCAGAATTGATCGTGCTACTCTTTCGAAATCCTCTGTAGCAGATAAATAAGGAGAAGCATGATCATCAGAGATGGTGCCAGAAAGAAGCTGAAGCACCGAGGTACCCTGTAAAAATTAAATCCAGTATGAAATCTGAATCACAAGATCAACACTAGAAAGTATTTAATATACAAACCATAACTATCAGTAGGCATGAAGGTAGGCATATTTCCCCTTCTCATGTTTAGATTTATTCTTCAAGACATGAAACCAATGCTAAACTGCTAATACCATAGGAGCCAGGGAAGGCAGTAATTTTGCCTTTTCTCTGGAAGAAAGATTGAAGCCCTAAAGTTCTTAATTAGTGTTTCAACTCAAAGAACCTCAACCTTTTTAAAAGCAACTATCAAATTGACACTACAGCAAAGAAAATAAACCAAAAATATTAAATCCCTAATTTGGCCAAAAAAATAAATTAGGGAGAAAAAATTGGGGAGGGGAAAGGAAGAAATAATTTTAAATCCCTTTCATACTGTTATCTCTCCTCTAGGTAATAAAGATTATTTTCAAAAAATTACTCCCAAAGTCCACAAATCCCTACTTGTTTTAAAAAGCCAATTAACCACAGGAAAAAGTGGGGAGGGGAAAGAAAGAAATAATTTTAAATCCCTTTCATACTGTTATCTCTCCTCTAGGTAATAAAGATGATTTTCAAAAAATTACTCCCAAAGTCCACAAATCCCTACTTATTTTAAAAAGCCAATTAACCCCACCTCCACCACAACCCCACCCCCCCACCCCCACCAAAAGCCATAATGTCAGATGAACTTCAATTGAAAAAAAAGCCACTTTCCATAAATCATTTTTTATCTGTTTCTTCACATTTTATTTTCTCTCCATAATCCATTTTAGCTTCTCTCCATTGTCATTCATTTTTCTTCTTTACCAAACATAATTAAAATCACACAAACTTTCATCAAATTTCCTCACCTTCTATCCGTTTCATTCTTATTAAAAGAATACCCAAAAGCTTCTAATTCTAAATATTCAAAAATATAAAGGCCAGCCATCTAGAATCAAAATCCCAACAATCATACTTAGTATCAAGAAATGAAGAAAGCTCAGCGATCAAGCAAAACAAAAAGAGAACTGAAAATAGGAGTGGAATGAAAGGAAAGGAAAGAATTCATTTAACCATAATGAGTCATCTTATTACCTTTAGGATGACATCGCAGTGGGTTTAAAAATGTATAACAGAATAACTAATGGTGTTAATGGTCAAAGGGGGTCAAGCAGCCTTTCGAAACAAGAGGAGGTTTGAGCACCTGAAATGTTTAAAGGGATTTTTGGAACTCACCTGTAAAAGAAAGGACTTGTTCACTTCTCTTCTGTTTTATTTTCTCAATGTGAGGAAATAAAAGAAAGTGTGACAAAATCAATTTCTTTGATCTTTTACTATTTAGTATGTGTGGGGAACCTTGGCGCAATGATGAAGGTTACTCCTTTGTGACCTGATGGTCACGGGTTCAAGTGGAATAACCTCTTGTTAATGCAGGGAAGACTGCATGCATAAGACCCTCCCTAAACCCTAAACCCCACAATATGAGAGCTTTGTGCATTGGGTTACCCTTTTTTTTTTACTATTTTGTCTCAATGTGAAAAGAAAAGACATGAAATAAAATTGATATGTCAAAATGACCATTAGAAGGAACCAGACCCTTTTACTCACCAAAGCTAAATAGCCAATTGAGAAAACTAATTAATTGATAAATAATAAGCATCAAAACTTATTTTACCTCAGGAAGATTGCCTTCAGCATGTTTGAGCTTTTCTAGTTCTTCTGAGATGCGCTTCAATGCCTGCTGATACTTCTCAAGCTCGCTTAAAACAGTTGCTTTTCCCTGTAATACATTAATATAAGAGCAGAGAACAGAAAAACTAACATAAAAAGAGAGAAGTTAAGAGCAACTTATGTTGCTAAACTTAAAATGGCGGAATTCAAAGCACAATACAGTGGTCCTCATTGTGGGTATAATCGAGTTGAAAAAGTACATAGCCCAAACTCGACAGAGTACTATTTTTCTAGCTTGTGCCAGTTAGGCTCGAGAAAGAAACTAAGTTGAGCATGCTCAATTAGGCTTTCACCAAGTAAATTAATTTGATTAAGCTCAAGCTCGATATTTATACTCAAGTTGATATGCTGTTTCCTATAGAATATTTTCTAATAAATTAGGAACATTTATATATAATATATATACACATTAAAAATATTAAAAATATATTAGAAATTTAAAAAGCTCAAGTGGGCTCACAAGCTTCCCAAGTTGGTCATTAAGGTACTCGAACATGGCTTACATGAGTACTTCAAGCTCAAGCATAGTTTGAAAATGATCAAGTCGAGTTCAAGTAGCTCAAAAGTATATTAACAATTGACAACCCTCTAGTTCATGAGGGCAAAATATGTTCAAAGAACAAATAGACAACCTTTTCAGTTTTCCTGACAGCTTCCATAATAGTCCGTTCACATTTTATTCGCTTTGCTTTCTCATTCTGATGTTCATCTTTTTCTTTCTTCAATTCTTCTCTTTGCCTCTCAACAGTTTTCTCCAGAATCTGTTTAAAATATCGTGGAAGGAAAAATTGTTGACAAACAAGGAAAAAAAGAACAAAGCAAAAGAAGAAGAATCAATTGAGCACCTGTATTCTAGTGTCTTTCTCCTCCTTCTCCTTCATTACTTGATCACCAGCAATATCACTGCTGGACCTTCTACCTACTTTCAAAATTTCAAAAATTATCGACAAGTTACAGATATAATTTATCGTATAATTCTAAAAAGTTCTACCTTGCTTCAATTCCTCAACTAGTTTCAAAAGAGCTTGATTTTCTTTGCTCATTTGCTCCTTTTCTTTTGCCACATTCTCAGCTCTCCTCTGCAAGATAAAAACAATAAAGAAAAAACTTGTTAGGTAAAAGGACAAGCGAGAACACAAAAAGCAAAACTTGCAACTCCAATTCTCAAATCATTGTAGTTGGAATCAGCAAGAAAATACAATTAAGTAATGATCTCCACTTAATAACAACCTTAAATTGAAGGGCGAGCTTCTTCTGCTTCTCCATGTCTGACTTTAGATTAGCCTACATGTGGAATAACACAATAAATTACTTTATCACACCCAAAACTGAAGCCTATAAGTTGATGGGTTAAATTACAGAGAAGTGGATACTAAAGTACCTCTAACTCCAACATATCATTTATCTTTTTCTCCTTCTCATTGAGCTCCAACTTGCTGTTTGCAAGATCTCGCTCCAATTTTGATATTGTATCCTGCTTCTTAGATAGAAGGTTTGAGATCTCCTCTATCTGAGCATCCTTCTCTTTCAACTTTTCCTGGAAGAAAAAAAATGCACATTTATCTTTATGAATACTAAAGACCCTTATTTGTTGATATCTGACAATATCTCATTTGTGTATATTTTATCTACCAAATTACAAAAAGATCACACTTTAATTCCTTTTTTTGGTGATTTTATGTAATTTAGACAAATTTCAATAATAGGTTAAACTTTAATAAGCTTTTTAGTTAACTTTTATGTGAATTTGACCCAAAAAAAAAAAAAGGATTAAAATGCTTATTCTTTTTTTTTTTAATTCTTACAATTTATAAAAAAAAATACTATTTAATATCTATTTTCATTCTATTCTTCTGTAGTTATGACAAATTAAAAAAATTCTAATAAATTTTTCATTTTACTTTTCTGTAATTTTAACAAATTAAAGAAAGAAATTGAGTAGGCTCCGCATAAAATTGTGTGGTTCTTTTTTATGAAATTTTTGGCCACTAGAGAAATGAGTACAGATTTGACAGAAGAGAGTACCAATAGGGAGAGAACAACACTTAAGGAGAGAGAACAAATAAAATAATATAGAAAATGAACAATAAAAATAGTTAAAACTAAAAATATTGTTCATAGTGAAAAAAAAAAAGTATGATTTATATTAACTTTTCTTAATTTTTAATCTTCCATTTTTCCTCTTTTAACTTTTCTTATTTTCAATCTTCCATTTTGCCTCTCCTCTTTATTGCTTCTTTTCTTTTTCAATTTCTTTAAAAAAATTTATAATTTGTAACAAATTGAAAATGGAAAAAACACTAATCACATAGTTTCTTTTTTATTTATCCACACAAAAATTACAAGTCCTAAACATACTATAAAAAATTCATCTATCTTATTATAAAAAATTTATAACCTGCAGCAACATGCAAGCATTTACTAAAAAGAATTCAATGAAAACGCAACAGCAACAAATCAATAGATCTGATGATCAGTCGATTAAAAATACCTTAAAATCAGCATATCAGTTCCAAATTCATTTTTTTCTCTTTTGAGCATAGAATAGAAATAACTTCTTTAAGCAAGTAATTTTTCAGCATAAATTGCTAGAGATCTATTATACAAATTAAATTTAGCATATTCTGTTTCTGAGAAAAATTTCAGTGCAAAACAGCAAAGTTTAAAATATAATGTTAGAATATAGAATTAGTCATTTTAGTCAGACCCATAAAGGCCTCAAAAGAAATGCAAATAGAGACATACTGATATCTCAAAAGATTCTGCTTTCAGTAAGAAAATTACGTAAGGAAAAAAATTTATATGTTCAATAAACATTGTACATGTTTTGCAGGCATGTCCATATCAATCTATTCAGTATTTTGTCTATAGAACTTCAAGAAAATTGACAGTTTAAAACACATATAGCATATAGCAAAATCTTTATCCGATAAAAGACTCAAAAAGGGATTTACACCAAAAAGAAAAAAAAAAAAAACAAAAAAAAAAATTAACTGTTAATAGAAATAAGCTAAAGATAAAATCTGTCAGTATGAAAGAAATATCTCAAATGATTAATTAAGAATTAAGAGAATGTAATTCTAAATGTTCTCATTCACAAATGGAATTGCAAATACTTAAAACAGGGCAATAAGTATTCATAAAAACTCATCTCACCTCCTTCTGTTGAACATCATTTTTCAGACGATTATAGTCTTCCACATCAATGTTTCTACATCTCTCAAGTAGCTTCATACAAGTAGTAAATATTAGAATAGAGAAAGAAAGAAAATAAAACAGTTTAAAATTTAAACTTGCGTTCATACCTCAGAGACCCTCTTTTCCAAGAGATCTCTCTCTGTCCGATGCATCTCACTTTCTCTTCTAGAAGCTTGAAGCTCAATCTGCCTCTCCATCAACTGACTCTCTAGAGTTTCCGATTCAATCCTATTTTTTTGAGCTACCTCACGTAATTTCTATAAGTAAAACAAGCTAAGCTAGTAAAATGGCAAATATAATGAATAAATATATAAATAAATCCTGCAGTAACACAAAGCAACTACATTGAAAATAAAAATCCAAAAAGATCCTAGAGAGCCAGGTTTCCTCCGGAGACATACCTGGCATTCCTCAAAATTGTGCTTGTTCTCCTCTCTAAGCTGCATGTTGCTTTCACGGAGTAAATTCATTTCCCTAATCTGCAAAGATTATAGTAATCTAACTATGAGGGTAAGCAAAAAAAATATTCTGCAAGACAATGTAAAAGATACAGGGTTACAGAAGACATCAGGATAAACCATAAATGCTAGGTCGCCGAAAGGGTATTGAAATTGACAAAATATCAACAAATTTTGGAGTAAAAGTAAACTATCTACAGGATGTAAAGTATGAAAAGTCGAATGACCCTAACACCTTACTTAGGAAAGAAGTAAAGAATAACCTGGTGTTGTAAAGACTTGATCTCTTCCTCTGTCATCAACACGGCTCTTGAATTGGCACGCTCAGTATTAAGTGTGGCTTGAGCAGTTTCTGCAGCCTTAAGAGCAGTCTCAAGCTACAAAGTAAATGCAAAAGGAAACTAATGACATTAAACCATTCCACGAAAAAAAAAAAGAACTGCTATGCCATTATAAAGCAAACATCTTTTAATACATCAAACTTATCACAAAAGTTTAACACAGAAAAGAGGATACAACACATTTGATGACATTTTTGAAGCAAAACCAATAAAAAATTTTAAAAAGAAAACTATAGATAAAATTTACATTTTACATCACCTCTCATTTCCCAAACCTCTTTTGGGCAAACAGAAAACAATTTGAAATAACCACTTCCATGAAACCTAATAGAATCCTAATGTATATAGAATACATTAGCATCATAGTTGTCAAAGGCAATTCAAGAAGTAGAGTTTTCATGTAAGAAAAAATTATTCCCTCAAGTGAGGGAAAAAATCTTACAAAAGACAAAGAAAAAAATAGAAAATAAGTTCACAGAAAAGTAGTTCTCCATCCAAACAACCACAAACAGGTAGATAGAACCCAAAATTGAATACGACATAATATGCCTGTATAACATCAAAATATACAATTCGGTTATTATTATGGAAAGGAATTACTAACTTGTGATTGCAACCGTAACTTCTCCTGCTTCAACAAAGAAATCTCTGTTTCTGCCTGTGGAAAATCAGAGAAAATCAGAAAATAGAGGCAGCAAGCAAAAGACGGAACAAGAGATAAGACAACAAAAATAAAGAACTTACTATTTCTTTCGTCCGCCGGAGGTAATTAACGACATTCTGCAAACCAGAATCACTAAGTGGATCTGGAATGGCACTTCCAGCAAAAAGTACAGAAGAACCACGATCTTTCTCAGCAAAATGAATGTGCAAAGCCTCAACCCGACTGTGCAATATTTTGTTCTGAAGAACATATATAATAAAGGATCATACCTAGAATCTCATAAAACTGCATTTGTCTACTCCATTTCACTAAAATAATAGAGCAGAAACAAACAAGAAAAATAATTATCCTCAGAAACCTCATTTCATGTTTGAGCAAATGATACTAATACAGAAGCAAATACTAGCAAGAAGACATGCATCAACCTTTACAAGTTCCCTTTCTAGGTGTTCCCAATAGATGTCTTAGTTCTCAAAATTGTAAAATTAAAATGTACAACTCATGGCTGAAATTTTCACAAGAATGAACTATGCCCAATGGGATAATGAATTCTGGGTGCCAAATATTGTCACTTGCATAGATTTCAACTAACAAACAAATAACTCTAGGCAGGACATGAGGACTTGGGCAACTGATAATTAGTGCCTGAATAACACCTGACTAGCCTAACCTGTAATTGTTATGGCTGTACCATCAGTTTAAATTAGCATGAACCTAAAAGTCTCTGAAAGAAGAAATGTTGATCCGGTGGTAAATTGCCTTCTTGCCTATTCTTATAAAATAATAGCTAGTTGCTCATTGTTAATGTTCCTTGGACCCAGAATATTGCCGTATGTAATCTTGGGAATAATGAGGAAAAGACCTATTGTTGATGAGTTGAATTACACGACCTGGTACCTCTATCTACAAGTCGAGAAATTGAAATGACTATACCATTGAGAAAGAGTGCAGCCGGGAGCTTAAGGAGGAAGAAAAACAAGAAATAAACTAGGCAATTTCAAGAACGCTGACCTGTTCATTAAGTTCATCATATTTCTTCTCAACTTGTTTCTTTGATACCTCAAGGATTGACTTCTCCATCTCCCACTTAGCCTTAAGTTCAGCCTGAAAATATCATATTCAGGCAACAGTCACAATAATGCATTTAACAACATTTCTTATAGATTTTCAACCAAAAGTAGAAAACTATAACTCATGAAACCACTTGATGAAGCCTAAATTCTGTATGATATAAGACGAAAGTTTCTACTGAAGGAAACTAATTTAAAGCCCCACACCTAAAAGCCTATATGAGGCCATAAGAATTTAAATACATGTTTACAAACATATAAATGCATCTTCTTTAATGGAATGCAAAAAGCTTACATCTTATGCGTGCATTCATTATATAAGTTCTACTTATATAAGTTCTACTTGGTTGTCGACCATTGTCCTTTTGTTATTGAAAGCAGTAAAAAAATGATTTAGATGAAAAAAGAAATACATAAAGAATTTATAAATTTAGATTTTGAATTTTCTCACTATCAAGAAAGCACATGTTTACATTTTATGCAATTATTATGCTCACATTAGCACTACTTTTTAACTATTTACCCACATTTTGGTTTCATAGAAATCTCAGAAAGTAAAAAAAGGTAGAACCTTGAATTTTGAAGCGTTTTAAAATTATTTCAATAAACAAAGCTATTCTTGCATGCCATCTACCGTTTAAATATTTTGAGTGACTTGCTTTTGACATGGTAATAAATAGTTCAAGTTTGAATCATAGATACTTTTATTAACTAATGACCCGTTTGGCACTGAGACTAGCAAAACTGCCCTCCAATTAAGGAAAAAAACATCACTAGAAATATGTTTGATTTTGGTCGTTGCCACATAATTGGGTGAGATTGGCCATAAAGTGAAGCAAGCTCGAGTCAAAATGCCCCAATACTTTGGGGCTCGAGCAGCCCAATCAAGGCATCCCTTAAGTTTCTTACTTTCGTATCCTAGTATTGCAGCACTTCAACACCCCCTACTATCCCACACACATTTCATCTCCCACCACTGCAGTCTCAGTTTTTATCAAAAAGGCTGTTAAATCACAAGTATTTTCAATCATAATGCTATGCCACCTCATCACTCCAATCAGACCACCACCTAAATGCAAATTATGCTTAAATAAGTAACTTTCAGATAAAGTGATATAATAGGATTCTGCAAGTATGGTTTGTAAATAATAACCACCTAACAGTTTAAGCTTTTAGATTTTTTTGGTTCTTGGCATATTATTTTTGGCTTTTCTTGAGTTTCCTACAATTCTCTAAATATCCAAACAATGAATATAACTGATCTATAAGAGTAGGGCCAGCAACAATAGCCTACAGGTGTCAAAAGTTGAATATAAACAAAATGTTAAAGTTAGTCAAATTTATAAAAAAAAAAAAAAAAAGGACATGTATAAATGCTAGCAGGCCCTGCTAGTGTTACTTAGGTAGTGCAAATTATTCATACCAAGCCTTGATTAGCAAAGCTCATTTCAATTCTTAATATTTTGATCCCTTTATTCTAATGGTACTTTTTTCCATTGTTCCTAAGTTCTAGTGACTTCTTATCTCACAACTTTTTTACAACAACCAGCCATGATTGCTTACTCCCTTCATTTCTCTCTCTAACTAGACTTCTCTTTCTCTTCTTTTCTACTCGGATTCTAAACCCGATAGTTCCTCAATAATAATATTCTTCATATCTGTGATCCTCTATTATATCACATCTTACAGACATTTCACAAACTGAAATATGTTATTGAGTTTATTTGAGACTCTGGGATCAATTGGGTTTGCAAGTATTGGTGTCAGTTAAGAGTGGTGCTCACTGAAATTGGGTTGTGAAAGTAAAGGCTGAGCCAAAGATTCAAAACCTCAGTTAAAGCCCAAATGAGTTTAAGCTCCATGTCAGAGACAACATGAGCTTAAACACAGCCAAGCTCGACTGAGCTCATTCCAGCCCCAAAAACAATGGATAAAAATTCAACATGCAAAAAGAAAAATAACGTACATTTTCACTTTTATGTGAATCTGCCAATTTACGCAACTCAGATGCCTCTTCCCGCAGTAAAGCCAATTCTTGCGATGTTTTAGTCAACTCCTGAATGGTCTCTGATTGTAGAATAACCTGTTCAAAAAGGGTATCATCAAAGCAATCAAGAGTATTAAGTGATCCTCAACAATTGTCATTAAATAGGATGATAAAAGCTGTAAAAACTCAAAAAATTCAGTGTAACCACCAAATAGCTCAACACAAGATAGTCTGCCATGACAAACATATGATTGGAACATTCCCTTCAAATCAAAGATCAAATTCAAGCCTAGCACACATAAGAATTTTAGGATTCACTTAATTGGAATGTTTAGAGATCAGAACCTAAGAATTTCTAATCAAAGGAAAATAATTTATGGAACAGGAAAATGCAAAACAGTTTAATTAGATAGCAGAAACGAATCTAGGACATGAATATGCAGATATAAGATAACATATTAACATATTACCATGCGGTCAAAGGTGAAAGGCACTCTTAATAAATTAGGAACCCCTGTATGATCCAGAGATAAAAGTGCCAAAAATGCACTTACGCTACTAAAGCAAGGTGCAAACAAAAAAACATAAGAGAACATATATATGTATATAATAAACTTAAAAATATATCGTTTAAAAGTTTACTCAACCACTCTATTCCATTACCTGAAATTAGAAATTCAATTTATGGATAAAAAACAGCTGAGTACAAAAGAAACTTTAATTCATATACCAAAAATAGAGGGTACTATGTTTCTCAAGATTCACAATGTTAGCACCACAACTACACTGCATATACTTAACTTCTATGGAGCAGCAACAATGATATGATGATCAAGGAATGTGAAATGAGCAAGAAGAATCCTATAATAACCATATCAGCAACTTTAAGGGGATACTTCTCATTTCATTAAGAACAATGCCCTAGTACTATGAGAACAATGACATAGCTTAACAATGTCCACATCAATAGTCTTGTCAACTGCATGTGCATTGAGCAAACCTGTCTTTCATAATTGGCTTGAGCTGTGCGCCACTTTTCATGCTCCTTCTCCAGGTTTTCTTTCATGGAAGAAATTTGAATCTCCAATACCATAATTTGAGAACTACACGCAAAAGACAGAATATCAGAAATCATAGAGAATTAAAATAACCACATAACATAATGCGGAAAAGTTTCACCTTCTAACTGCTGTTTCCTCCTTTAAACTTGTAATTTCTGCCAATGCAGACGAAAGAGCCTCTTGCTTTCCTGCAGTTGCAGAGGCTACTTCCTCTGATTTCAAAGAATATTCATTCTCAAGTTCAGAAACCCTCTCTCTAAGTGAACCAAGCTCAGCTTCTAAAGATTTCTTCAACTTTTCGGCCTACCAAATTAATATATATAGCATATCAGCCAATCAATCACAAAATGTTCATCTGCCAAAAGCTAAGGGGTCCTTTGATATCGTATTTGTTTCCTGTTTCCTATTTTTGTATTCGGTAATTTTAAAAACAATGTTTGGTAATGTTTTTCTAAAAAAAAAAAAACAAAAATGAAAGTTTTTGAAGTTGTAGAAACAAAAATTTCTTGTTTTCATTGTTTCCAGATACATGTTTTCATTTCTGATACTGTTTATGAATAAGTAAACAATGTCAACATATTAATATAATATTATACATTTTCATAATACAAAAATCAGATTAAATTAAATATTTTTTCACTAATATAATATTAAATTTTAAAATAACACAACCGGTCCCAAGCCCAAATAAAGGATGAAAGTTGGTGGTAAGTTTAGAAAATCAGTCACTTAAAACTCGTCAAATTTTTTTGAGATGAATCATTATAAGAAATCCATTTGGACATCCCTTATTTAGCAACATGCTACATCGGAGCCCGGATGTAGTGAAAAATATGCAAGGGTTGCTAGGTCATCACCCGAAAGCAACGCGCCATATCAACGCCTGGTATGTGGTGTCAAATAGGCAAAGGTTCTCACACCATAATGGACGGGGGTGAGTAAAAAAAGTTAGTCCATAACCATAAGCTTAAGTTAAGATCCTGGAATATAAATACTCTTAATGGTAAGTGGAAATTTGTGAAGTTATCTGTAAGAGACAAATTAACATCGTGTCTCCAGGAAAACAAATGTGTTGGAGAGAAGGCTAAGGAGATAGCACCTTGGTAGTATAAACTTCGGTAACAAGGAATGATAGAGATCGAAATGCTATAGGTATCATCATAGACAAAGGGTATCAAAAGGATGTTGTACAAGTTAGTTGACAAAGCGATAGAATTATTTTAGTTAAACTAGTTCTAGGATGGAAGGTTTTGAATGTTATTAGCGCATATGCACTACAGATAAGACTTGATAATACCAATAAACAATAGTTTTGAGAGGATTTAGATAAGTTAGTACAAGAAATGCTTATAAAAGAAAACCGTTCTATTGGAAGTGACCTTATTGGTCATGTAGATGCTACTAGAGAGGGTTTTGAGAGCGTTCATGGAGGTTTTAGTTACGGAGTAGGAAATGGAGGTGGAGATCTTATCCTAAATTTTGTTTTATCTTACGACCTAACCCTAGTGAAATACATTGTTTACGAAGAGAAAACCTCATCTTATAACTTTTAAGAGTGGCTAGAGTGTAAAGGAGGAATAGACGCAAATGCTTGGATTGCAAGGTTATCCCATGTGAAAGTGTTACCATGCAACATAGACTGCTAATCCTAGACATGAAAATCATAAACGACGTCGGAAGAACCCACAAAAAAGAGTTACAAGGATTCAATGGTGGAAGCTAAAAGAAGATTGTCATATAGCATGCAGAAATAGATTGGAAGATAAAAGAAAACCCAAATACACTATGAAACAAGATGACAAAACAGATTCGGAAGGTAGGCAAAGAGATACTAAGAGGATCAAACGAAAGAACACTGACTGCAAAAGATGCAACATGATGGATTGAATCAATTAAGGAAGCTATAAAGTTTAAGTGAGATTTTTACAAGACTTCTAAGACGAACAACACCAAGGAGAGCTTCACAAAATACAAATTAACTAGAAATGATGCAAAGATGGCAATGACAAGAGCCTAGGCGAGTGTTGTGAAAAAAGTTTACAACAAGTTAGACATAAAGAAGGAAGAGAGAGATATATAGATTAACGTGAGTAGAAGAGAGGACGAGTCGTGACCTATTAGTTGTGAAATGCATCAAAAATGACCACCAAAGAATTCTAATTAAGGACAATGATATTAAAAAAGATTGTGTGATTATTTTAACAAACTATTTAAAGACGGACAAAGCCAAATTTTGAACAATATCTCAATGCCTCCCGAAACTATTTAAAGATCAAAACATTGTGATGTTAAATGGGCTGGCAATTCCTAAGCGAAAATATTTTAGATATTTGGGGCCAATCGTACGATGAATGAAGAAATTGATGTAACCTATAAGATACAAGCTGGTTGGAGCAAGTGGAAAAGCGCTACAAAAGTGTTGTGTGACAAAAGAATTCCTATATGATTGGAAGGCAAGTTTTACCGAACAGTTCTTAGATGAACATGCTTTATGGCAATGAATGTTGAGCAACTCAAAGACTATATACAGAGAAGATGAGTGTAACAAAAATGAGAATGCTGCCATGAATATGTAAATATACAAGAAAGGATAAAAATGAGAAGCAAAATGGTTTGAGTGGCACCTATCAAGATGGCTAAAAGTCATTTACGTTAATTTGAATACAGAGCGTAAACCTGTGAAAGCTTCAGCTAGGAGAGTGGAGACCATGAATGATGTAAAAAAGATCAAGGCTATGGAATACTGAAAAAGGCGTGGAAGTTATATGAAAAGATTTGGCGGAACAAGAATTGAAAAAAATACATTGTTTTAAATAGGAATAAGTGGAGGAAAATCTCTGCTAACAATTTAGTGTGAACTCATATATTAGTTCATATAGCCTACCCCAATGTTGGAATAACGGCTCTAATGATGATGATAATCACGATTTGAATAAAAAAATTAATTAAATATAAATTACATAAAACTACAATATTATAATATTATTTAATTTAAAATTGTAAAATATTATGAATTTATTATATATTTTAAGTAATCATTTAATATAATTTTAATATCTTAATAGTTAATATTAGTACTATGTACTATTATTTAATATAATGCATTATTCTTTTACTAAATATTATTTAATATTATATTATTATTATTATTTTTCAATTAAATTTAAAATATATCAATGTTACTATTAATTAATTTAATACTAAGAAATAAATGAATACTTAACATTAAATAATATTATTTCGTATGAAACTGAAGATATTTAATATTAAAAATGTATTAAAAATTAATTTGTTGGAATATAATATTTCTTAATTTAATACTATTAGATATAAATTAAATAAAATTATAGTATATAGTTCTTCATTTATTAATTCATATTATTATTTAATATACATTTTAAAAATTTTATTTCGTGAATTGACTTATTCTATTTGAACAATTTAAATATTTATTTTCAATATGTAACAACATTAACCAAACACATTTTGTGAATTCAGAATTCTAAGAGCAAAACGAAAACAAAATTTTTCAAAAAAAAAAAAACAAGAAAAAATCTCAACCGACCCATAAATATTGTAATATACCTCAATCTTGAAGTTTTCATGTGCAAGTTCCATTTGCTTTAATGCAGCTTCATTCACTTGTGCTATGTTCTTATACTGCAAAGCAACATGTCAGACTATCAAATAATTTTTATTGTGCTTAAAATCTGAAAAGCTCACAATGTAGACAACAACCTGTAGCATGTGATCCCTGTTAGCTTTTAGTTCCTCCTTTAGTTTCTCTGTCTCTTCCTTCGACATCGGCAATTCTGCAGCCTAGCAGACATTCAGCCAAACCAGGGAAACCAAAATTAGAGCCACAATCATAACAATAATAAAATCATCAGCAGTGATACTTGAGAGAACAATAGCATATAGAATTACACATCAAAAAAGACATCAGTTAAAAGCTATCACAATTCAAATACAGCAACAAATTTAACACGAAATTCAGAGAGGTAATTTAAGATTTTTCTTCTCAGCAAGCAAAAAAATATATTTTATAGAACTAAGAAACATGAATTGACGTGGTCAAGTGAATAGACTTGATTCACTAAGCTTTCCAGATTTTGATCAGATCAAGTCTAGATTCCATGAATAAATTCATGCCAAGTCAAAACTTAGTTTTGATCAGGTTTGTTTTTGGTATTAATTGACCAAGTTTCAAGTTGCATCAGATGTGGTTCTGCCTTCAGCTTTTTTCACCTCTAGTTTTATGTAACATAGGTCATACAAACACAGACTAAACATAGCAGAATAGTTATGAAGAATTTCAACTCTACACATATGGTAGCCTTAAACTAAATGAGAGATATTTAATGCAATAAGAGGATGCTAGATCCATGTAGCATAATTTAAAAAAAGTTAAATTGGTCATGGAAAATTTTTAAGACACACGTTTGTTAAGAATAGAGAATTTTCTCATATTGTTCTGATTTAAGACGATCGTGATAAGAACTTACAAACACCAGTGTCTAGAAAGTCTCATCCTACAAGAAAAAATGATACACATTCATATTGATTTCTAGGAGATATGTAACCAAAAGTTCAAAGTAGTATGTACAACGAGAGTCAGACCATACTTTTTTTTACATAGCAGAATAGTTATGAAGAATTTCAACTCTACACATATGGTAGCCTTAAACTAAATGAGAGATATTTAATGCAATAAGAGAATGCTAGATCCATGTAGCATATTTTAAAAAAAGTTAAATTGGTCGTGGAAAATTTTGAACACACATTTTTTAAGAATAGAGAATTCTCTCATATTGTTCTGATTTAAGATGATCGTGATAAGAGCTTACAAACACCAGTGTCTAGAAAGTCTCATCCTACGAGAAAAAAGATACGCATTCATATTGATTTCTAGGAGATATGTAACCAAAAGTTCAAAGTAGTATGTACAAAGAGAGTCAGACCATACTTTTTTTTCTTTTGACGAAAAAAGAAAAAGCCTTCAGGAAGATATTAACCATTCTGTCCTTTGAATTGTATGCTGAATTTTATTTAAATGAATCACCTACAAATAGCTGTACTTACAAATTGTTCTCTCAATTTTCTTTTATGGATAAACAAAAGTTGGTTGTTTAACAATTTAAAAATATTGCACTGGCTGGGAAACAATTCCTAGAGTGGTCATACACAATGTAAATGGCAGAAAACAATACATATACCTCAGTGTGAGCAGCATTAAAGATAAATCAAAATCATAAATGAAAAACACTGACCTCATTTGTTGAAATAGAGGATGTGCCAGTACCATCTATTGCCAAAATCTGCAGCAGATTGCCAGCAAATAGTTGCCAAGAAAATCAAATTAGACAGAAAGGAGATATACTAAACAATGCAATTAATCCTTTATGAAAATGTAGGAAAAAAAGGAGCGAGAGAAGGATGAATAGGAGCAAAAGCATTTAAGAACACTTTGGGAAAGAAAAAAGAAGCAAATTTTTTTAACATTATGCAAATATTGTACATTAACGAATCAAACTTAACCACAAGTGATGGGAGATCAAGAGCATATTGCAGATGGATAGAAGTATTTGGTCCTAAAATTTTTTCTAATTCATAAAATGATTCCAAATCAATGTTCCATCAACATAGTTACAAAACACAATGCCAAAGTAGACATGGTTGGAACTTGAGACTTCCAATATGAAGGTATAAAGTTCAAACTTGGGAATGACAGCCTAGAATAGCAGATCAGAAAATGATATCTCTAGTAGTGTAACTCAAGGTCCACGGAACTTGATGCATAACATAAAAATAATTAGTTTCCATGGGCCTCATTTTTGTTTTCTAGCAACAAAACATTCAAATGATTGAAGGCTAGACTAAATAACAGTCAAAAGCTATAAGTAACAGCCTTCCCCAAATTGATCTCTTGATACATTCATAAAGCGAAGCATTTTCTCCAATCCTTCAGTGACGTTGGATTTTATTACTATTTACTTAATCAATTTAACACTCTTTTTCACTTTCAATTACTTAACAGATACATTGAGCATAGAAAATGGAGAATGTTTACTAGCAGTCAGCAGAGGTCATAGAATAAAAAGCCAAATGCGCTCCAAGGCCCAGGTTTGATATCAAATATAAAATTGAAATCTATCATAGGTTACAAAGCTTTGAATAGAAAGAGAGTTTACCCTAACAATAGAAAAAGATGGTGGAATAAAATTTCAGGAAATAGTCAAAGCAGAGTGTTTGGAGCTGAAAACAACCCCTAAAAGACAACTCTAAACAAGCAAGCAAAAAAAAAAAAAAGGATGATGGAGAAATCTTAAAATTTATAATAATAATAATAATAATAATAAAAAACTTCAATTGGATAAAACTTAGCATCTAAAGAGGTAATATAGTGCTTTTCTAACATAACAAAGAAAAATTACCTTATCAGAAGATTTAAGCTTTTTCTCCAGATCAGAGAGTCTGGCCTGATAAAAATATATTTTAAGAAAAACAATCAGACCAAAAACTCCTTTAGAAGGAAAAATATTTCTCCAATGAGTGCAAAGAAATGAACATAAAACCCTAGAGCAGATAAGAACAAGCAGTGCAATAATTCAAGTAGAATTTAAACTGTTCAAATAACCTCAGAAACGGCAGCTCTCGACTCAGCAGCGGCACAAGCATGCAAAGCATTAGCCAGTTCTTTTCCTATATCTTCAACTTGTTTCATGGCATTTTTCAGAGTCTGCTCACGGTCAGACATGAGTGTACGAACATTATCCCTCTCTTCTTGCACTTGTTTCTTAGCTTCCGCCCATTCTTTCTACAAAATTTAGTTGGTAAAATTTGATCAAGAAACTTGTCAGCATTTCTTGTCAAAGTAGAATTATGTTAAAAATAAAAAATAAAAAAAAAAACAACAAATAAATCTTTAACAAAATATTTGACTAATCATCTAAAGCAAGAGACTGGTACTAGATTTCAGAGATGTCCCATCCCAAAAATATTTCTAAACAGATTATAAGAAATCACGCAAAAAGTGAAAACTTAATTAAAGCAACACAGAAATCACGCATAAAGTGGCAAAAAATAACCAATTGCGTCCAGGTTTGTCAGTGACAGAAAGCAAAATGTAGGAGCTAGAACCCTTAAACGACCAAAGGCACTAGGCGAAAAATATAGCTCTTACTGAAGTGGAGCATGCAGGCACCCACCCACACAGACCCCAACGAAGTGGAGCAAGCATGCATACATCTCTCACCCAAATGGAGTACACACACACATTGTATGTAGGTATGCAACATACAAACACAAGCATATGACGTGTACATACACACCCAAAAAAAAAAAAAAAAACCCCTCTTATGTCTTATGTATAATAAGCTTGAATATAATTTTGTAAAAAAGTCTAAATGCTTCTCCATTTAGTTGCCTACTAAGTTCAATATGATTCTATAAAACATGCATGATTGTGACATAATTTGGGTCCAAGGGAGATATTTTAGAACATCTAATTTCCAGCCAGACTCTTTTTTTAATATTGCCACTTGCTTCCATCTGAAACTTCCTGCACCAATGAAAAAAAAAAAAATCATTATAATACCTTCAAGGAGAAAAATACATAATAGAAAAAGTTTTATTTATTATAGAAGAAAAGTTGACTGTATGTGCTCTGCTTTTAAATACCCAAAACCATGGGAAGGAAAAAAATAAGTTTTAACCTTTTTGGTCATTAAAACTTATGAAAGAAAAACAAAGTAAGGTATGATATGTTTTGAAGTAATACAACGAAGGAATAAAGCCCCTGTTTTAACACAGGAAAAAAAAAAAGGATATGCCCCCTGTTTTGAATGATTAGAACAGAGACACATTCATGTGCTTTAGAGGATAAAAGTATTTGAGAAAAGGAAAAAAAAAGGAAAAGGAAAAAACAAAAGATAGATAAAAAAATGTATACAGAAAGATAGAAGAAATTTTTAAACAAAGATAAACGATTGAATGGAGAGAGGGAATAGAGAGAATAAACATACCATTTTAACTAAAGAACAATCTGATCCTTGATTTCCTCATGGTCTCAAGCCGTTGAATACTCAAAACTGAGTTTCAAGATCATTTCCTTTTCCACCGTTTAAAGATACAGCTAATAAAAAGGAAAGCAACCAAGAAAGAGAGAAAGAAAAAAAGAAATCAAAAGAGACTTCAATCAGGCTGACTTTTATGTGCCTTCAGCCTTACAAAAAAGGGCACCTAAGCACGGTAGTCATGCATCTGATCAAAAGTGCCTTGCCCAAAAGGGTGTGAGGTGCTTTAAGGCACAGCTCCTTAACAACACTGATTACATCAAGAAAAATATAAGGAAACATTTAACCTTACCCAGCAGACCCACCCAAATTTTCCATAAGATAGTCTTTAATAATGCAAAATAAACCCAACAAACACACCTCTATTTGTTTTACATACTCCTCTTGCCTTCTTCTCTCCAAAGCTCTTGTTTCCTACAATACAATTAGATCACAGCATGATACAACTGAAATATCTGTCAAGTAGAGATTAGGGAACAAAAATATAATTAATAACAAAATAATTAAAGCTTGTTACCTCACGAACTTCCTCTGCACTCTGGATAGTATCCAAACTAGCCTGCACAGAATTACATTAGTTGGTACCGACCAAGTGTGAAATAAAATAAAGTTTGTGCTGTTGTTTTTCTTTCTTGCTTTTTGATTACATTAGTTGGTACTGATCAAATGTGAGAGAAAAGGAAGTCTGTGCTGTTGTTTTCTATCTTGCTTTTTGCTTTTTGTAAACAAAAAACAAAGGTATGATCAAATAGAAAAAGCAAACAATATTTTCCGAGAAGTAAGAATGTAACTTTAGGGATAGAAAATTCATTGAATAATTTAGAATAATTATATTGAAATTGGTAATTTATTTTAGTCCTTTGTTCATGTTATTAATAAATTATGATTTTGTTTTCTATAATTGGCTTTAGCTTTATAGCAATTTTTAAAGTGAAATCAAGCTTAAAAGCAACATCAAAACAAAACCCAAATCAACAACACTTAAACCTGCAGGCGATATACTCTCTCTGACAAGCTGCGAACTTCATCAGATGCTCTCTTTTCAGCATTTGCTAACATCTCTTTTTCATGTTTCAATACAGATAACTGTTAAGAACAAAAAGTAAAACCAAAAACATTGGGAACAGTCAGATCGACAAAGCTTGCTAAATACAAAGTATAAACAACAAAATTGGCAACAGTCAGAATACCAAAGTTTGCCAAACACAACAGTTACCTCCATTGTCAATTTCCGAGAATGCTCCTCAGAAGCATTTAAAGATTCAGAACTTTCACGTAGCTTCCTTTGGTAGTCAATGATCAACTGTGAGAACTCTACATTTCTTGCCAGAACACCATTGATTTCATTCCTCTATGATGTTCCACATATTTGTAAAAATTAAAAAATAAAATAAAATAAAATAAAAAGAATGTCAACACTAACACGTAAATTTCAACAGACATAAACTAAAGAAAAACGAAGACAGAAAGCACAAAGAGTGTAAAACAAATTCCACAAAAATGGGGATAGAGAATATTCCGACACTAATTACCTCATGCTCAGCTTCTTTCATGACACTTTCAAGTTTTTCTCTTGCAAAATTTGCTTCAAGAGCAAACTTATCACGCTCTGACCTTAAAGATATAACCTCACCCCTGTCAATCAAAGATAATATTTCAGCTAACATTAAGATGTTTCAACAAGTAAAAACAAAAAGGAATCAGAAAATGTGATTTTTGCAGTATAATTACATCAAGCACCCTTAACAATAACTGCAAGAATGAGTATGACCCAAATCTTCCAACACTGAATTCAGATAAAAGAATTTGCAGTAAAGATCATTTGTAACACTACAATAATGGAAGTACAGAAGTTGCTATAGACGAGCGACTATTCAGGTTATTCACAGTATCAAAGGAAAGAGCATTGTCTGATCCATGTGGTTCCATCAAAACCACAGCATGGCAAAGATAGGAACTTCAAGAGAAGTACTTTTCAAAAAAGTAAAACAAAACAATGCATTTAGCTGATACACTTAAACAAGATGAGTAGCTTTAAACCGAAGAGATGGACTCATCATTATCTGCACAGAGAATTTTGTACGGTTGCAAATTTTTTTATGTAGCTTCTCTGTATTTTAAATAGCTTTTAAAGGAAGCATCAGCTGCTGATTTATGGCCATAAAGTCTGTTGATTAGTACAGTTAAGAAGTTAAGCATTTCACTCCCTCCTTTCAAAACCACAACCAGGTGAGGATAGGAACTTCAAGAGAAGTACTTTTCAAAATTAAGTAAAACAAAAGAACATATTTAGCTGATACATTTAAACAAGATGAATAGCTTTAAACAGATGAGATAGACTAGTCATTATCTGTACAGAGAATTTATGACAAAATTATCTTCAGTAACTGTACAGTTGTAAGTTTTTTAAATTTTATGTAGCTTCTCTGTAATTTAAATAGCTTTTAAAGGAAGCATCAGCTACTGATTTATGGCCATAAAGTTGTTGATTAGTACAGTTAAGAAGTTAAGAATTTCACAGCCTCCTTTCTAATGAGTAGCAAATAAAAACAGTCTCTAACAATAAGGAATTGAGTATCAACAGAAATAATAAGATTTAAAAAGGAAAATGAAATGTTTACTTCCTCATTGAGAACTTAAAACCTATGCGAGTACATAAAACTATGTACTGTGAGTGAAATTAAGGCATAGACATTGAGACCCCACTTATACAGTAACAAATAACAAACAATTAAAGGGATCAATTGGCATAGTGTGGCTAGGAGGTTAGGGTTTGTGGCTGTTTAAATTTGAATGCTAGAGAAAAGTAGGAAAATTTAGATAAAGAAAACGGAAAAAATTTTCCCAAGCTTCAACCTAGAGTTCCTAGAAGTCGTATCTAAGGCTGATTCTATCACACAATCACACAGTGATAATGCTGGAAATTCTCTGCTAGATTGAACTATATTACAATAGGAAGCATACATTGATTTAAATGGACTCCTAGCATTTCTTATCCTAAAAGAAATAAGAACTCCTATGAGCTTTAAGATGACAATATGGCATATGGACCTAATTTACAGGTAACATCTCCGAAAAATTCTGTTTAAAATTCTATAACAAGGACAATAAATAAGTCTAGAGAAAATATAACAAGAAATACCTGGTCTTAGCTAGATCCTCTTCAAGGCATCTTAAACGCTCAGCGACTTTTTCTTGTGCTTTCTTACTGGCTTCCTGATTTATAAATTATATGACACGTGATATCAGCAAATATAACATGAACAAAATGAACAGGCATTCTCTTCCTTAGAGCCAAGACTGATACCTGGGAACTTTCAAGAAGACGCAAGAGATCCTTCTTACCAGAATCTGCAATAATGCATTAATTTCTAAATATTGTTTATATAAATAAATAAATTTTCAAAAGAAAGCAGAAAAGAATGCAGAACAAAAGTAACCAAGTCAGGTTAAAATTACAAGAGACCACAAATGTTCAACTTATAGGCAAGTCAGGTTAAAAATGATGCATGCAATTCAACTCAGTCAATCTGATTTATATTTATATTAATATTATAATATAAGCAATCAAGTTTGCCCACAGTAAAGGCATGCAATATCCTTAAATTTTATTGTTTCCCTTTCTTCCACAAGCCAAACATCATTTTAAGATGGTCTATTTTTGTAGTCTCTGCGCACTAGAAACATAAACGTTTTATAAGAAAAACAAATGCGTATCTTTAAATGCAGTCCAGTAATACAACCCTCCAACAGGATAAAAATGAAAGTTTTACAACCGTTTTTCCATCTTAACCACCCTAACAAGTTACACCTCAAAATATTACTACATACCAATTCAAAGTCAATAACCCATCAAACACCTCTTCTACATGACAGTGCATTACTGATTTTTTTTTTTTTAAACTTCCAACAAAGAAATAATGCAAATTAACTACAAAAGAGAAGCACGTTAAACCAATTAGCATCAGGTCAAAGTTCTCATCAGGATTACTGGTAGTCTGGTACAACTAGCAAGCATAACCACTTCGTTCCTCAGCAATAAAGTTGGAGGATAACTATTATAGATAACATTTATACTTGTTTTGGGCAATTGAGATTAACTAAAACATCAAATAACAAATACAATCCTCATCACTCATAGAGTACAAATTATCCGATATTGTCGAACACATCATTTCTATGATTACTTGCCCACTAAAGACACTTAAAATATCAATGCTCCTGGTAAACAACCACAGAACTACATAGAAGAAAAAATTACAAGATGGGCAGAGACAGAACCTGGAGCTGCTTCTGTTGCGGGGGAATAAGAAACATGAAGCTTATGTTCCTCCTCGTACAACTTTTTGTACATTGCAACCTATACGTTACAAAAAAATGGTGGATAAATAAGCATTAACAAAGGAAAAATATGAAGCATGCTCAAGAAGAAAGGGACCAGACAATAATAGGCCATCAAGAGACTCACAGAGGTATGCAGTGATTCAATCATGCACGCCTGCTCTTCAGCTCTTTGTAACACTGCCGCAACTTTAATTGCAGCTTCATCAGTTTGTTTTTTGAGCTCCATTTCCAACTTTTCCTGCAGTCCCATGGTTTAATGACTCGCTATCAAATAGTTTCTTTTTATACAATTCTGAACAAATAATGAAGAATCACTTAAGCTTTTATTATCATGGTTATTTTAATCAGGAATATTTTGGTATTTGCATTATTATTAGGTTCAGTGATGTAGCTTATAAGTACAATGATATTTTCATTTTGATTGGGTTTTGGGTGATGAATATTTGAGAGTTTGAAACATTTGAGCATTGGGATTTTTCTATCTCTATTGATTCTTTCCATTTTCTCCCCCAAGTCTTGTATACCTATTACCTGTTAACTCTAATTACTTCTGTCTGTCTCTAATGCTCCCACTAAATTACCATTTTCCATCACTTTACCTACTTGTTCTATGTCAAATAAACAGAAGAATGCCTCAATAGAAGACATTCTAATTACCTTGAACTCCATCTCTTTACTTCTGATCTGGTCAGAAAGATCACGCACAAGGCTCCTCAGTTGGACATTCTGCTCAACTAATCCATTTATATCCTTAAATGTCAACTGTTGAAATCATTTCAAACAAATAGTTATGAATTAACCACCACTATGTTTGAAGAGGTGAAGAAAGAAGAGGAAGATTATCTAAAAAGAAGAAAAACTCTTGCTAAAGATTCAAGTCAAAGAAATGCACTTCTGAAATAACTTTGTCAGCATCAAGCTCCACATTCATATCAGCAGCAGCAACAGTTGTATCATCACCAGAAAAATCATGCCCGATAGGTCCACAATGTAGTTGAATGTCACGGCATTCCTTAAGAAGAACTGCCACCTAGAGCATTATAATCCAGAAAAAAAAAATATGGGTCAAAGTTTATTAAGATCACATCTGTGAGCATAGCATGTTTGTAAGTGGAGAAAGTCAAGCTCATTTGACAACCCCAGACAATTTTTGACCCAACTACAGGTCACATACACAAACCAATATTACACATTCAAAATGGACATAATCTTATAACCACCTTCAAGTGGGATTAGTAGGGTGACACATAACCCTTTTGGATATATTAAAAAATAATAAGAAAAGAAGTGAAATATTTGGTAATTTCATTAATCCCATTTGTGGAGTCTAAGAACTGCACTAACAGTGAATAGAAAATGGAATCTATATATAATTAGATTTTCCTCTTAAATGCTGAAAACAAAATGGATTGCTAGTTAAGCATCAAAATAAGGGCACTTTTTCCATTACCTGCTTTTGAAGATCAGAAATCTCCTTCTGAGCCAGACAATTGTCCCGTTCATGCCTCCTCAAATCAGCCTGAATAAATCCACATAGGACAATAAGAAAATAAAGATTAAAGCAGCAACCAATGAAGGCAAGTGTTTCATTGAAGGGGGAGAACTTCACAAACCTTTAATTCCTGCATTATTTTCTCTAGATTTGAGCGTTCTGATGTAAAATTCTGCAATTTCTTGTCAATTACAGTATATGCCTCAAGCATTCTCTCATATTCCGCTGCACAAAAATTAATTGCAATAAGACCAAGATCCTGATTCCACTCATCCGATGATATCCTAGCTTTTGATCAGGCAATGTAAAGTGAACAACTCTAGGAAAAAGACATATGAGAACTGTTATCACAGTTAGCAGGATGTTGCCATTACATTCGGTCAGATACCAGCTCCTAAGAGCACCAAACATTACAAATAAGGAGTCTTTTCAAGGACCAAGAACCTAATAGGCGATGTTCAGCCAACAGCAGGAAACAAAATATATAATAGAGTAGCCAGAAGCATATTGTAGTAAGACTTGAATAACAAAAATGATAAATTAGCTAAGCTATTTTTCAAATGTTAGATCTAACATGTTTCTGTAGTCAACAACAAAAGGGAGAGAAACAGAAATCTTAAGTAAAATATATACAATCCTTCTAAAGTACCACATAGCAAAGCTGCACACACATCACACTAAATCAAATCAGCAGGCAAAACATGAGCTGAGAGCAACTTAACAGTTAAGCGAAGGTCAAACGAAGAAAAACAATTTTTTGATCAATGCATAGCATATATGCACAAAATTTTCTTGATAAAAATTAGCCACAACTCATCTATAAACTGTGTCTATTCTCAGTAGCATGTAGCACAGAAAGCAATCTCAGCTGGGCAGAATAAAAGGAGAATTTCAAAGCACGAAAGCAGAATTTATTTCTAGAGTTTCCATCTCTGTCTTCATAATTAATATAGATAAATCCAGCGCATTTTTACATGAAAAGGAAAAAAGTGGTAGAACAAATTCAACAATCTGATAGAATAGGTCGTAACCAATTGCAAGTCATAATCATCAACCAAAATTAGTATTATACCTCTTTCATCCATAATGACTATTGCTTTCTCTTCTATTTCATGTAGCACCTGCAAAAACTCATCAATCATGTTCTTAGCTTTCCATTCAAAAGAAAATGGAATCAAAATGAAAAATAAAAAAGTAAAGCTTATCCATCTCCAGCAGTTTCCCAATGACAGTTTCCCAATGAATAAATAAACATTTCCAAAAAATAACAAAGCGAAGGATGAAACAAAAAAAAAAAAACCCAAGCCACAAGGCAAAAAAAATAATCATGCCCTTATATCAACAAAATAATGAGTAAGTTGAATCAAGAGAGTGCAAAAGTGATAATCAAATGCTCAGATTCTTTTAAGAATCAGAATCCACTACTTTGATCTTTCCCAATTTTTGGTTCTCACTCTACTTGCACCTTTATGTCGTAGTGAACTCTCCTCGAGAAGCATCCCTCCCAGGAATTCACCAATAATAAGCCACATTTTTGGCAAAGACTTCATAACAGAAACATGAAATCCAAAATGTCTATGCCTTATCATGCGAGTGTGAAGGGTGAAACAGAGATGAAAACTAATTCATTGGCATCAGCTAAATCCACGTTTATCCAAGTTCCAGCTGTCCTAACCATAAATAAGCACCAAAGATATTGTTCCAGAGATAGCTGAGACAAAATCACAATATGCTTGCTGAGCTTCCTAGAAAACTATCTTTTTGTTTCTTTGCTACACCATAACGCTTGCCAACACTAGCATAATATATAAAATTCATCTTCAACATCTATAATAATGTTCCTAACACTCTTCTCAAGACTCATTATCCCAAAATAAGGTTTAGATAATTCGTCAAAACGGTAAAAGAAAATGAATGGAATGTAAAAAGAAAAAATGTAACATAAGTTAAGCGAAAATGAGAAAAAATGAAAGAGATGAGAGTAGATAAACATCCAGTTAGATTAAGGTTATCCACAATGGAGGAGCATTCAAAAACCTCCTTAAATTGGCTATTCGAACATGCTCTTTTCAATAGGTTATCTGGTTTTAGTCTATGTTTGGTAAATATGTTTTTATTTTACGTCCAAGTCAAGCCCAATTGTTCTTGTTCCAACTTCAATTCAACAAGCCTCTTTTCCATTATGTTTAGTGTTTTCTACTCACTTTTACATCACCTATACTGTGTTTGGTATGAGGGGATGGGGAAGGAAGGGAAGGAAAATGGAGCTTCCCTCCACAATTCCCTTCATTTGGTAGGAGAAATTGTAAAGGAGAAGGAAAATGGGTGGAATTGCACCTCGTTATTCCCTCATAACCCAATCCTTCCAAAACAGAGGACAATAACACCCGCTCATCTAAAATGAATTAGCTCATTA
Source organism: Firmiana major (assembly GCA_033439115.1). NCBI lineage: Eukaryota > Viridiplantae > Streptophyta > Magnoliopsida > Malvales > Malvaceae > Firmiana > Firmiana major. Next base: position 42,483,517 of record CM065899.1, read on the forward strand.
GTATAATTTTACCCTCAATCCATTTCTTTCCTTCCATTTTCCAGCAGTCATACTGAACAATCCTTCCTCTCTTTTTTTCCATCCCTCCCCTTTTTCCATTCCCTCCATTTTCTTTCCTTCCTAACACAAAAGCAAATCTCTCTTTTAAAACTTCTGCATCTTTATTATTATTTACTATTCTCTTCATCTATACAAAACACCCAAGATATCTGCTAAGTAGGAATATGAGGTAGGGTTCTATTAAACACCAAAACCCTGGCTATAAGTTCCTCGCAAATATAAAAATAAAAATAAAATGTCCTAATTGCTGCCAAATTAGTGATCCTATAAATAGGAGTTTGCCACCCACCTACAGACAAATTGAAAAAGCAAAGGACAAAAGTGGCCAAACTGGTTGTCTTTCTTTGATGCCAAGGAATTCTGATCTGGGTAAAGGCACAATTTTTTCTTAAATATGTTTATTACTTATCTGAAATTTCTATTTTCATTATTTTCTTTAATGACAAGTTACGTCAGGGAGAGAGAATTCCCTCGCTTGGCCTACATGATCAGGGAGCATAAGTGGTGATTTACCCTATAGAAAATGTCAATGGTTTGAAACAAATTATCTTTGTCTAAAGGGGCCTCTACATTTTTGTGAGTTCCTTCTCTGCCTTATTTTTATTTTTGGCCCTACATTGCAACTGTTTATTATGAAAATTAAAAATGAAAAATTTTGATTCCATATTTGAGTTCATATAAAAAGAAATCTAAACTATCTCGAGCATTTAAAATCCTCCTTTTAGTATTTCTAAGAAATCTTAACTGTCTTTTTGTGTTTCTAAGAAAAATAGCAATTCATTGTCCAAATTTGACATTATCCAGGTGCCATTTTTTTTTTTTTTGGTCAAGAAGGGTACTTCTTCGCATCAGTTTTCAACTATCTCGGATCTGGACTATATTGCTCTAACCACAAGTAAAAGCAGAGTTCCAAGCTTTGGGATTTGAAGTCATGATGTATAATATGCCAACATCAGCTGTCAGTGTCAAAAGAACAACACTCGTATCTGTGTTCAGAGATCACAAGCTAATAGCACATTGTGAGCCAAAGCGTAAACATGCAAAAGCAAGAGTATCCTAGGAAATTTTTTAAACAAAGGTAAGGTATATAATACCCGTTGCAATATTGATTCAGATTCCTTCCTTCCCAATTGCTCATGTCGTAAAGCATCAACAGCCTCTTGGTATTTTGCATACATTTTTGCCAGCTAAAGATCCAAAGATTCGCAAAATCAGATAAAAACTGATGACAAAAGAGAGAAAACAAAAGTGAAATTAAAACTACAGGACTCACACTCCAGCCATCGCGGAGAAGAGAAGCGGCTAATGCCGTTCCTGAAACCCCAACAGGGATCGTTGGGACAATAACACGGTTATCCTCGGCCATGTCATTAGCATCATATGAATTAATCAATCTGCATTTTTTAATAATGTTTTTGAACCATGTAAACAACAATAATATCAAATAAATTCAGAACAAGAATCAATATTTTGAGATAAGTCAATGAAGCAACTGTAAAATTCAGGTCAGCTTCAGCAACGGACTGTAAGGTTCAAACAAAATTAACATCTAGGCTAACAAACATCACAGCAGTCCTCATTAGTTCATTCCTAAGACCCCGATAAAAAGCTAATATTTTATTCCATTTAATTAATGTATTTTCTCTCCATTATTGCAATCAGAAACCATAATTTCCCAAAAATTTACCTCTTCAAATAAATTAATTTCTTGATCTAAAAGAATATTCAAGCATCTATGAGCTTGGTTTACATACTCAAGCAGTACTGACTAGGAGACAGACATATTCAACAAATTATCATTTAAATGGGCACTGCCATACCATTCCTCCAACTACATTGGTTCAGCACATAAAGAATCTTCTCATGCATGAATATTTTCAGACATGACTTTGCGGAGATAAATTTTAAAAAAAAGATTAAGGTCTTATCGAGCATCATGATCCAGCTCATTAAACAGCAATAATATGTCATCTTGTAAGGAAAATAACAAACAATTATTTCTGTATTTCAAGCATTCTTTTCATCGAGTAATAATAATACACTTACGTTTCTGTTGCAAAATTGCCAAGTGGAAGTAGATTCAACTCGTTTGCTTTCCTACCAGCTTCAATTTCAGCTTTAAATTTTTCAAGTTCCTCTTTCATATCTGCCATCTCCTATAAGTGTCAAATATTGAAGGCATTTAAAACCAAAAAGGAGAGAAAATTAGATAATCTTCTTTGCGAAGAACCCAATATTTCCTCTCTGCCAAAAGGGCCAAATATTTATAGTGTGCAAAAGCCATAAATAGATTAGAACTAAATTTGGGAAGAGACGGTGTCTGAGATTCTTCTAAATAGGTCAGGAAAATAGATGTCGCCTAAGACATGCAGATATATATAAACCAACAGAATATGACAAAAGTAGCATACCCTCTCATATTGTTTCTTGGCAGATACTTCCTTCTCGAGTCTACCTTTGTAATCATCTTCGACCTGACAAAGGTGCATCTGTTTTGCAATAACATTATATTAATAAACGGAACACCAAAGCCCCATATGAAATTAATGTACTAAACTCACTGAAATCTTACTTCTAAAGCTTTTATAGCTCCCTCAAGCTCCCCAGCCTTTTTGGACCATTCCTCTGAACTCTCTTTATATAACTCAACAAGCTTATTAGCCTACAGAGCATTGTAACATTACAATAAGAAAATGCATCTGAATAGAGACTATAAAAGATAAAATATTAGGGATTCATCGTCATAACATTCAAAGAGCAGAAAACAATAACCAATCATCATATCCTTTATGTTAATTGAAGCAATCAGAGAGTAATCTAAAGAAAGCTTAACAAGCAAAGTCATTTAATCGACTTAAATATATTTAAAATTCAATTTATTAAAGACCTCGAAATAACATATACATTACACCAAAGATTAAGCTCATAATTAAACCCTTGAAAGGGTAGCCATGCATCATCTTATATGGGATTCAGCCCATGAATTTCTCACAGCTGATGTGCCCTAAAATCACAGCTTCAACTTCCCAAGACCCATTTGCATGTTAGCAGATTCCAGCAATATTTGAATCCAATATTAGCTACTGGCACTATGGCTCACAGTCCAAACAGAATGAAACTAGAAAGCGTTTTGGACCAGTAAAATAACAATCTTACCAAAATCAAAATCAAAACTACACTAACAAATGCAAGTTGTTGATATCATGATTAAAGAACACATTAGCAACTGGGCTAATGATGTACACTTAAAAAAATACATAATTGCCAATCTTCGACAGTTTGCCGAGTCCGTTCACAAAGTAATCCAATTATATTATCAATTTTAATGTAATCAAGAAGCCAGACAGTAGACACTGCATCTATATCTTCGACAAAAGCAAGTAATACAAGCAAACAGGAATTTAGAGAACCAAGTGTAGCTGTTTTCAAAGGTTACTCCATCTTCAATAATCATATTTTCCAAGTGGTTTAAATATGAAAACATAAATCTTGTGGCACTCACAATTGACAGTTCAGCAGAAAATCTCTCCTCATTGGATGTAGCAACCTCTTTTGAAGAGCACAATTCCTTTACAATAAGAGAAAAGAAAACATGGCTTAGGATTGTCGTATGCTGACACAAGAGATATGATATGCAGCAACACTTTAAGAAGGCAAATAGAAATAATATAGTATAACACCTCCTGTAGAGATGTCAGCTGAATTTCTAGTTCCCTCTTTCTTTCCTTGTGCCAATTTAAGGAGCTGGAGCATTCATTGTATTTCCTCTCAACCTGAAAGAGTTAAAAGAATAGAAAGATGATGAAAATAAGAGATTTTGAGAATAATGTTTCTTAGAGACACTTACATCAGCAAGCTTAGCAGACATATCAGCTTCAAGTTCAGCCTGTGTTCTACGAATCTCCGTAAACTTGTCAACTTTGGCAGTCAACTCCTCATTAAGCCATGCATTGTGTCTCTCAATAAGCTCCTTCTCCTGTTCACATCCAATTTTTACTTTTCTTTTACCCTCAAAAAAATGAAAAAGAAACCCTTGAATGTAGATAAACTTGAAAGGAAAAGCATATTGAAAAATCTTTTGAAAGGACCTGTGAAAGGCGTGTGCAAGTAGCCTTTACTCGCACCAACTCAGCCTCAGTTTCACTTAATCGAGCCTCCTTTCGGGCAGCATTGTCAGTCAAGTTAACCTTTGATAAGGTTATCCCAAAAAAAAAAAAGCCATTAGTTTTCTAAGCAAAAGTTTAATGGATTTAGAGGCAACTAACGAATAAAATATAACATTACAATTTTATCAAGATAGGTCTTAATAGCAGCGTTCTTGTCAGCAATCTCCAAATCTCTCTGCTCAATCATCTCCAGTAGCTGCCTCTTCGATTTATGTAGCTCTGACACCTCCATTGCCAACCTCTCAATCTCCCCGTCTTTCCCAATCTAATAAAATTTACGGCTTCCCTTAATTTAATACTTAAAAAAAAAATCTGTCTATAGCTGATACAAGAATAATAATACTAGTAACTAGCAATAATTCTTACGGTTTCGAGGTGGAGCTGGTGCTTCTGCGCCTGAGACTGGGCGAGGTCGGCGAGTCTCTCATCCAGAGAGGATTGAAGCTGTGCATTCTGAGACTGGAGGTCCGACAGTTCTCCGGAGATGGTGAGGAACTTCTGTTCCAGAAAAGAACAGGTTTGCTCGGCGGTGATAGCGGCGGCATCAGCCTTGGCCTTCGCAGTCTCCAGCTCTACATACATCTCCCTTATGTAGGCGTCGGCTCTCTCCGCCACCGTCGCGGCATCGTTGGAGAGCCTCGAAAGCTCATCCTCGGAGATGAAGAGTGGCATATTAGTGGGGGATTCTAAGTCGGTTGTCGAGGTGGTCGCGTGATAGAGAGAAAAGAAACAAGAGAAGGATAGATTGGTTGCGATTTCTCTCACAATTGAGAAGGAGAAGAAGGGAGAGTGCGGAGAATGTTATAAGGGAAATGACGGAGGTGAGAAAGGTAATTTTGAGAGCAGATTCTAGGGAACCCTATACGGAATAGCGTGCGTGCCGCGTGCCCGCATCTGTCCTTTGAACTACAGGCCCGTTACCAGCTTTTTATTCCTTTGGGCTTGAGCTGTCTATTAGGCTGTTCACGGTTCTGGTCCGGCTCCAGTTGGGTCTTGAATAAAAATTTTACAAGTTTGATTTTTTTTGCTATTTCTTTTTTTTTTTTTTAGATTTTCAATTTCAACCCACTTTTTTCCCATTTCTCTTTTTTATTTTTGTTTTTCCTATTTTTATCATAATTTCAACTTTGCCCTCATTTTTTTAATTTTAATATAATATTTTTTATATTCATTTTATCACTCATCTCAAATTTATTATTGTGATTAAATCTAAATAAATAATCGATTCACATCAATCTCACAATTACTGTTGTTTTCAATCTCATCAGAACTAATAATACTGTTCATCTAAAGTATACCTAAACCTGAAGTAAAAGATTTTTAATTATTATAATTGCTGAAGATGAGGAAGAAAAAGAAAGAAAGGAGACAGGAAAACAAAGAAAAAAAAATTAAGAAGAATAGGAAAGAAACATGATAAAAAAAAGAGGAAAAAAAGAAAGAGAAAATAAAAAATAAGAAGAGAGAATTTAGTCTCTTATTCTTGGACATAAAAAATGGGTGAAATTCTTAAACATATGACCAAAAAAACGTAACAAAATGAAATTTTTAATTGATTTTTTCATACACATCATCTTCTTCATTTCATTTTCTTAACATCATATGTGAATATAAGTATATTTTTGTATTGTAAATTTGTATTGTAATCATCATACATTTTTTAGAAATTGATTTGTCAAGGGACAAGAAGGCCAGAAACAAGAGGTGGTAAGAGAATATCTGGTTTAGGTCTATCCCTTCTTTTTTCCCCCCTTTAGCAATAACTATCCTTTCTTCCTTTCTTCTTTTCTAAAGTTTTTCTAAGTTGATTTCGAAGATGACCACTATGAAGGTTTTATTGGCTTGGTTAAAAGAAATCTAGTAGTATGTATGGTGTTAAACAATTATAGCAGCATTGATCATGCTTTCTCTTCCGTTTTGTGAGGTTCTTCCATCTGTTATTGTGATGTATGTCAATACACCAAAAACAATATCTAAACTATTAGCTGATAGTGAATTAGAGGTCAAATACACAGAGATTAAAGTAATCAAATTACTATGAAAAATTAAAGTCCTAACTAAATATTAAAGAAATCGACAAGGGGGTTTTGATAATGTTAAAATCAATTTTTTGAAGAAAAACTAAATAAAATGAAACAATAGTATAAAGAATTCAGTTTGCAAGGTTTTATAAAAGCTTCAAATAGCATGCATTTTGATTATCTTTGATTTAGGTATTGATCATTGAATTCTAAAAAATTCATTAAAATATGCATTCAATCATAGTGCAACAACAAACAATGTTAACATCATATTTCCTTATTTCTTAGTTAATTACAAGAGAACTCTACAATTAATCCCCAACTACTTAAACTACTTAAAAAGAACTCCTTAGATATAATTCAGTAGCAGCATTAGAATCTTTGAAAGATCTTGATTGAAATTAAGCAATAAATTCAAGAATATGATTTGTTCAACTTAAACTTATATTTTCCTTTATCTCTATATGGTTAACAACATTAAGAACTTAAATTTTAATCTAGCAATAGATTATTAGAGTTAACTAAATAGTATGCATCTTATTAATTAAACTAACAATCATAAAAAGATGCTATGGAAAACTTTAGATACTTAATCAATGAGATATTATAATTTCATACTTCTCACAACTTATAATTATTCAAGATTAATCAATAGCACATACTAACTGAATTAGAAAACTACTTACTCATTATATAAAAATTGAAAATCAACATAATATTAAGCAAAGAAGAAATTGGTCACAATATTAAAAGCTAATAAAGATATCGGCCACCAAGTTTTATATAATAAAAATTGACTTTTTATAAAATTACAATAGTTTTCAACAATTTATAAAACCAAAACTAGGCTAATAGGAATTATTAAAATTTAATCTTCAATTATCTTCTCTTTATCCCTTGTAGATTGGCTTGAAGAGTCGGATAGCTATTCCACCTTCTCCTTATATAATCTTCTCTCTTTTATTTATCTCCTCCAAAAGGCTTTAGTTTAAATGCATCAATTATCTTTGAAGTAATTCCACTCCTATTAGGAATATGATTTCCTAGTTTTTAGTACTGACTTTGTAAGAATTTTTAACCCATCAAAAAAACTTTGATTTAGGTGATCTTGTATATTCTGGAAAGCTCAAAAAGTCCTATACAACTTTGTTAGAGATAATTTTTTCCTAAAAATTAAAACAGAGACGAAATTACCAAAAAACTCCAAGTAGTCAAAAATTGTAAAAAGTATCATTTAAACTTCATTTTCTTTCATAAGCTTGTTTTGTTACCTAAAACATAAAACAAACATTAAAAAGCTCATTTAGGTACAAAATATAGTTAGAAGATGTCACGACCGTTATTGCTGACCTTTTTTTTTTTATTAACAAGATTTGGTTAGGCTATAAGTCGATGCTAATCATTTCTATTCATTCATATGTATAAACTATTAAACACAATTGTACATCTCATGAACTATGTACATCTATTTATATAATCGTTTCTCATCCTTTACATCCCCAGTAATTTATACAGTACATTTATGTGTGATTTAGTGTTCAGATACAAAATACGTGTATATATATATATATATATATCTTTACGCAGCAAAGAGAGCTGTATAGCAAAAGAAATAGAATGGATAACCGCAAGATGTTGTACTGAGCCTGATCTGTACAGGGAGAGGAAAAGGGGTGAGCTAACACGCTCAGTAAGGAAAATATGAAAGCAGACATATAATTATACTATCTACGTGCTTATAATGCATGCTTAATATCATCTCAAGGCAAATGCATTTGACAAATCATAGCAATCTATTCAGAAATCATTACTTCGATAGAAAGCTTTTTCATTTCACTTTAAACACATTTCAAATCATCACATTTCTCTCTCTTTTCATTTTCAAAATCAGTACTCCTCTGGTACTGGCAATAAGTGATTCTGTCATAATCACCAATCATAGTTTTGAAACCATTTGAGATCATTTTGAGACTAGGTAGGGATATGCAATCATCTGTGCACATATGACCATAGTCAGTGACCCCAAGCAATCGCTAGCTAGGCGTGCAAGGGTGTCAGTCGCCTAAGGAGACGGGTCAATCCAACCCATCGGCTCATCTCTACTTTATCATCTGTCCGAAGATGCCGACACGGTACATGGTACTCCATTGACAATCACACGGTACAACGTACTCCGTGAATAATCACACGGTTCAACGTACTCAGTGGACCCTGTCCATACACCCTACGCCATGGACTCCATCAATATATTGTATGCTCGAGGCTACTTGAGAGTAGACAGACTTTTATGACCTCGACATTAATCATCAACCATAACCTTGTCTCATATATCAGTGCGAGGAAGTCAATGTGACATAAAGTCGACACGAGGGCTCAAGCATGGTTTCATCATCAATAACACAAAAATCATGTGCGAGCAAGAGTGTGTAACCCGTTAGTTAACACGCGACTCTAGCACAATTTCATTATCAATACCATTTAAAATCTCGTACGAGTAAGATCGTGTAACCCGTTAGTTAACACGTAGTTCCAGCACGATTTATTTCATTCACAAATTTGATAAATGACTCTATTTTTATTGAAAATGACTCAAAATCATAGTCCAGTATAAATAGCATGCTGTCATCATGTAAATCATGTAAACAATAGCCAATCTATCCATATACTTGCTAAAAAGCAGTGTTTTATAGTGAAAACATAAAAAAATATGCAATTCATGCATTTTACTAACTTTACCCCATTTTAGTAAAATTTCTCTTAATCCTCAAATAGTAATTTACCCTATAACAAAGGTAATATCGTAATTTATTTATCACTAGGGTTTTTCCTAGATTTCAGTCTCTATATATTTCATACTATTTATTCTTATACAGAGATTTATAAAATACGGACAGCTATCTCTAATAGCAATCATAAATCCCTTACCTGGAATCTCAGTCGATTCCGTTTTTATCTTTCCAATTTCTAGTCACTCGCTCGTTTCGACTCCAATATGCCTTCCAATGCCAAGTTTCTGTGATGACGTGCAAATCGAGACTCGATCGAATTCACTTTCGTCGTTTATTGTTACGCTACACATTTATGTATTTAAACCGGATCAATTTCGGTCAAATATAATTTCAAATAAATTCTTCAAAAAATTTAATCGGTCAATTCTGAATGCTTATCAGCTTCTCCTTAAACCCGGGGCATCATCGAATTTTTTTTCTTTTTTTCTCTTTCCTTTTTCTTTGGTTGAACCGGTTAGACCGGTTCAGGCTCTCTTTTCACTGAACAGGTTCGAACCAGTTTAGTGGCCAATTCGCCGTTTGGACGCTTTTCCAACCGATTCTCCACCATCTTCCACTTCCAGCAGATCTGCGGGGCCCTTTCTCTCTTCGGCTTCGTTGGCGTTTCTTCTCTTTCGCTGATCGGCGCTTCTAGGCTGCCGACGGTGGCGATTCGGCTCTCCACTAGCCAATGGTGAGACACTCTCCCTTCCTCTAACCTCCGTTCGCCTCCTTTCTCTCTTTCTCGCCGATTGAGGTTGAATCCGGGGGGGGGGGGGGGCGCTATTTCGTTTCTTTCCTTTTTCCTTTCGTTTTCCATTCTGTTTCCTTTTTTTTTCGCTTTGCTGCTTTTTTGTATATATTATATTATATTTTTAATATAATATAATTTAATACTTAGATAAAAATATCTATAATATAATATTATTATAATAATACTACAATGATAAATATCCCATATTATTTATATTCTTATTATAAAAATATTATTACAATGTATTATATATACATTGATTTTCACATATACACGTATATATTTAGACACCCAATTATATATATATATACTTTATGCGTATATATAGACATCATTATTTATTTTTTTATTTCCTTGGTAATATTTTTCCATATTTCCAAAATAATTCCCGAGGTGGAAAATTCTAGGTTATCACAATAAATTCGTATCTTGATTGATTGAACTTAAAATTTAATTATTTCTTCTTTATTGATCAAGATTGCCTGAATCCATGTTTATAATAACAACTTCTTAAAGAAATGACACTGAATTTCGAGTCTTACATTCCTCTTCTCTTTAAGAAATTTGGTCCTCTAAATTAGAACCAAACTATCACTTAAAAAGCTACAGATACCTATTGCGCATCAGACTCTCCAATTCCCACGTAGCTTCCTCCGAAGTGTGGTACTGCTATAGAACCTTAGCCAGAGGGATCATCTTGGACCGTAACATTTTCTCCTTTCTATCTAGTATTCGAATCGGCTTCTCCACATATGACATATTCTCTTTCAGCTCCAATGACTCATACTGAATCACATGTGCCGGATCCAGATGATACTTTTGAAGCATAGAGATGTGGAAGACATTATGGATGCATGTTAACTCAAGTGGCAAGGCTAGCCTGTAGACCTTATCTCCCACTCGATCCAGTATCTCAAATGACCCAATATATCTGGGACTCAGTTTTCCTCTCTTTTCGAGTCTCATAATCCCTTTGGAGGGAGAAACCTCCAGGAATACTAATTCACCCACGATGAATTCTATTGGTCTCTTCCTCGTGTCTGCATAACTTTTCTGTCTACTTTGAGTTGTCCTCAACCTTTCACATATTAACTGGACATCTCAGAGGCTTATTTCACCAAGTCGGGAGTAAATATTTTTCGATCATCCACTTCTTCCCAACTGACAGGAGAACGAAACCTACGACCTTATAAGGCTTCATACGGTGTCATTCCAATACTCGGGTGATAACTATTATTATAGGCGAATTCGACTAATGGCAAATGATCATCCCAGGAGCCTTTAAAGTCCATCACACACATTCTCAACATATCCTCCAGAGTCTGAATGGTTCTCTCTGACTGATCATCTATCTGAGGATGGAAAGCGGTGCTAAAGCTCAATTGGGTTCTTATAGCTTCCTAAAAATGTTCCCAAAGTGGGAAGTGAAGCGGGAATCTCTATTTAATACAATGCTCATTGGAACACCATGTAGCCTCACAATCTCCGTACATATAAATCCGCCAATGCAATCAGAGTATTTGTAACTTTCATAGCTAAGAAGTGAGTTGACTTCGTAAATCTATCCACAATCACCCAAATGGCATCATGATTCTGTCTGGTCCTTAGTAAACCCATAATGAAATCCATGGTGACGTACTCCCCTTTCTATATCGGTATAGGTAGAGACTGCAATAACCCTATAGCTTTTGATGCTCTACCTTAACCTGCTGACATACAAGACATCTAACAACATACTCATCGATTCCTTTCTTCATCCCTGACCACCAATATACTTTTCAGATATTCTAAAACATCTTATTACTCCCTAGATGTAATGTATACCGCGATGAGTGAGCTTCTGACAACATCAATCTCATCAATTGTGGGTCATTGGGAACACATATTCTGCCTTTGAACCTCAGCAAGCCATCATCACTCACTGTGAACTCAGTCACTATCCCTTTTTGAATCTGCTGTACAATATCAACACAATGCCGATCATCACGCTGAGCCTAGCTAATCCGGTCAATCAACTTTGATTCTAGCCTCAAGCTAGCTATCATATAACCACTATCAGCGTCAGAAGGGATCACATCAATAGTGAGACTTGCAAACTGTTCTAACAGCTCGTGTTCCCTAACCATCATATAGGATATCATCCTAAGGCTCTTTCAGCTCAATGCATCAGCCACTATATTAGTCTTTCCCGAGTGATACAATATTTCACAATCATAATCCTTCAAAAGCTTTAACCATCTCCGTTGCCTCATATTTAACTCTTTCTGTGAAAACAAATATTTGAGGCTTTTGTGATCGATGAATATCTGAAATTTCTCAATGTATAAATTATGGCACTATATTTTCAATACAAATACCACGGCTGCAAACTCTAAATCGTGGGTCGGATAGTTCTTCTAATGGTCCTTAAGCTGTTGGGATCCATAAGCAACTATCTTCCCATTCTGCATTAATACGCAGCCCAGTCCTTAATGAGAGGCATTTGTATACACAACAAAACCTCCTGAGCTGGTAGGTATGGTGAGAATCGGTGCAGTGGTCAGGTAATATTTCAATTCCATGAGACTTTTTTTCACACTTATCATCCAACTCATATGCAACATTCTTCCGAGTGAGACGAGTCAATGGAGTAGCTAGTCTCGAGAAACCCTCGACAAATCGTCGATAATATCCAGCCAAACCCAGAAAACTTTGAATCTCAGTAACTGTCCTGGGTCGTTCCCATTAAACTACTGCTTCAATCTTGGATGGATCTACTGACACCCTATCCTTCGATGCAACATGACCCAGAAAAGAAATATGTTCTAGCTAGAAATCACACTTACTAAGCTTAGCATATAACTATTTCTCCCGGAGGGTCTGTAAGACTGTCTTTAAGTGATGCTCATGTTTCTCTCTGGACTTCGAATATATTAGTATGTCGTCGATAAAGACGATCACAAACCTGTCAGGTATGGCTTGAATACATCATTCATCAAAGCCATAAAAGCTACAAGAGCATTCGTTAACCCGAATGACATCACTAGGAACTCATAATGACCATAACGAGTACTAGGGGTGTAATCGAGTCGAGTCGAGCCGATACAGTGAGGTGCTCGAGCTCGAGCTCGACTAGAAACTCGGTGCTCGATACTCGGCTCGAGCTCGATCGAGTCTTATTTTTTAAGCTCGAGCTCGGCTCGAGATCGAATTCGAGCTACTCGAGCTCGCTCGATTAGGCTCGATTAAGCTCGATTAGGCTCGAATCATTATATAAATATTATTATATTATTAAAATATATAAAAACTCGATGCTCGATTAGGCTCGCGAGTTACTCGAGTAGGGTATTTAAGTGCTTGAATTCGGCTCGCTCGATAGCTCGAGTAGCTCGAGCTCGAGCTTGACTCGACTAAAATCGAGTCGAATTCGAGTTTTGCTCGAGTCGAGCCCGAGTAGCTTGCGAGCACCACTGTATCGTTTACACCCCTAACGAGTACGAAACACTATCTTGGGTACATCACCACTTTGAATTCTCAACTGATGGTACCCAGACCTCATATCAATCTTAGAGAAGACTTGTGCTCCCTGAAACTGATATAATAGATCATCAATATGTGGAAGGGGATATTTGTTCTTGATGGTAGCTTTATTCAACAACCGGTAGTCAATACATAGTCTGAGACTTCCATCATTCTTCCTAACAAACAAGACCAAAGCTCCCCAGAGTGAGACGTTCGGTCTAATGAACCCCTTATCCAACAGTTTCTGCAATTGTTTCTTCAACTCCTCTAACTCAACTAGAGCCATACGGTATGGTGGTTTAGATATCGGCTCTATACCAGGCTCTCTATCTGGTGATAACCCTGGTAACTCATTTGGAAAGACATCTAGGAATTTCCTAACTACTGGGATGTCAACTAATTATGGGTGTGCCTTATCTATGTCAACCACGTACGTAATAAAACCTTCAAAATATTATTCATACAATTAGTACATTAATTCACTCATTCTATTACCATAATTGCATTCTTTCATTTCTTCTCAGAAAATCTTACAACTAATTTCTCAGTTTCCTTTACCTGTGTCACAACCTCCCCTCTTGTGACCTACCAAAATCACTTATATAAATTTTCGCATTTTACTCACCTCCTTCTGTCATCACTCAATACCAAAATGTTGGGCTGTGATTCGATATTAGTCACCTTAACCATATTCATTAATAACCTGGATATAAGTCAATCTTCTTTTCTATGATGTAAACTCTTATACATTAAATACAAATATTTGTACATATATGTAAACGATCGTACGATCATTTACATAACTATGCTTTTACATTGTTCAGTACAAAACATTTCAAATGTTTATACCTCTCGTAAGATGGATATGCAGCGGATCAAGGATACCAGTTCGCAGCCGTGCTCGACTACTGTGAATGCTCTGTAGAGAGGGGAAATAAAAAGGAGGTAAGCTCACAGCTCAGTAAGGAAATAAGGCAAGCAAGTAGATAACCACACTATCTACAAAATACAATGCTCGTGCCTTGAAATCATTTCCTTATCGATTTATATCTAAAGCATCCATCATGCTTTGAAACTTTTATGCAATATATACATATAGATACAAATCGTCAGTTATAAAACTGAAAACATGTTAGTTTAACAACCTCAGCAGTTTATGCAAAACATTGTATTTCTCATGTAATTTCATCTAAATCACATTTATCATGCCATTCAATTAAATCAAAATAATATGGCATATCATCATGTTCAAAAACATGGAAATCTGAGCCTCACCCATCCATCGGGTTACCCTTTTCACAATACACAAATTCACATGTTTAGTTTATAAAACCATGTGATAAATCATTCAAAAATTCTCAATTTAAATTGCATGAAAGGAGATAGGCGACTACATGTTTCGAGATTATGATCATAACTCATTTTTCGTGATCCAAAGCTTTACAGTACTCGGTGTGCGGGGCCTCAAATTGCTGTAACGGGAGGTGGGTTAAATCCTCTACCATAAGCTCACAACTCACTTATATCGTGTACTCACGATACAACGTACTCCAAGTGACATACAAGGTACAAAGTACTCCATGGGCCCAATCCACATGGTCGGGGTGCTTGCCATAAGTCTTAACCCTCATACTATGAAATATAATTTCGATAACCCTCAGCCATATCTCAAAATATTGCACGTGTGAGCATGTAATCGATGCGACACACAGTCTGCACAGGCTCCCAACACGGTTGTTTCATACTTTCTTTCAAAACTAGTACGTACGAGTAAACTCCCAACACGACCTCATACACAAGTTATATAAATCTAGTGCGACCAATGCTCCCAGCACTATGTCATGTAAAACTGAGTATGAGCTATGCTCCCAATACTTTAAAATGCACCATTCAATAAAAACCGAGTACGAGCAATGCTCCCAGTACTTTATCATGCATAAATCGGATTTAAATTTTTAGTACAAGAATACACTCAAGTTCTATGTGATGCATATCTCATAAAATATAGTGCGAGTATTCTCTAGCACTATTGGTTTACACACAAACCCGATAGATGGCTTATTCAAATCGTAATTCACCTAAGTAAATCAAATAGACACTCAAATGTGCTTTTTTCACATATACATAAAAACATTAGCCATTCTATCATGCAACTGTGAATTTTAGTCACAACATGCTTCTAAGGCTTTTTACCCTATAATTGGATAAAACCACAATTTATCTCATCGATTCCTATCACGACTTTTTTTATACATGAAATTTCATATATCATATAATTATCGAAATTCTATTCGAAATACGTGTAGCTATCTCTAGCTACTCACGAAATTCCCTTACCTCGAATAACGTTGTGTGACCTCACTTCCTCGGTGATGTTAAACCTTGCAGTCCAGTCAGCTTCCAATATCAACTTCGAAGCTATTAATGATTATTCACATCAGTATACTTTAATATACTTATTTCCACCTACATGACTCTCAATCAGTGCTTTTAGCTCCTCTTCATGCCTCAATCTCATCATTTCTCCCATAATGGTATTTTACCATATATCTATGTTCTTTTCTCATCTGTTTCAATTCATGTATTTTACAAAATTACCTTACAATCTTCCATACATGCTTATTTCATCATTTAATCCATGCTTACTCAACTTCCTCATCATTTTCTCAATCTCACACCCATACCTAGGTCATGGATACTTTTCGTGATCAAGATGTTTTCAACAATTTAAACATACACCAATAAACTCACCAAGATACCTAGATTAACATATATGAACTTGGTGTATTGAATCTTACCTAGTTTGAACTTTCCTCATTTTTCACCAAAATTGGCAATATCCACCTTGTTCCTTCAATCTTTGATTCCAACTTCTTGTTTCCAAGTATGTTGTTCTCCTTTTTACTAAGAACAACTTTACTTAACTGAATCTCACTCAAAACTACTTGAAAGATGGAGTTTTTTGGAGCAGAAAGATTAGGTTTAACTTTGGTTCTCATTAGGGTTTGATGTTCTCGGGAAACAGAGGTTTACAGAACCGTGTATTTATAGAATTGCTTTAGGGGATCGATCTGCTAACTAAGTGAGATCGATTTGTCCTGCATATTTTCCTTCAGGAACCGACCTTTTGAGCTTAGGGGATCGATATGCTCTTAAGCATGAAATCGATCTGCTTTACACAGAACCTTAAAGAGATTGATCTGGCCTTGCTATGAGATCGATTTGTTTTACCCAAAACCTATTCAAGATCGATCTACATTGAATGGGAGATCGATCTGCTCCTCTTCTGAAGCAATTTTGTTGCAACTTCTTCCCAAAATTCACTGTTGCATTCATATTAACTTTGCTTAACTACCTGTTTTACATTTCATACACATTGACAACTTAAAAACATTCATTCCTTATAATTTATATTAATTGTGACTTGCCCGTACATTACGAAATCATAAGGAATACATATCTAATTACGGGCTTTACAACCTGAGAAAATATTATAGTCTTAGAATAACAGTATAAGACAACATGATTTCCAGCTACTTAATCCATTCTAATATTACATCAAAATCACACATATTTACCAGGATAAGATCGGTTGACATACTTTTATCTCCTATTCTTAATTTGCAACCCTTACATACTTATTAGGCTAATTGGCTAACCATCATTGGTGTGCTAATTAGCAATGTTCTATCTAAGTATGTAGGTTTCACACACTTTGTCAATTTAGATGTATATGAAGGCGATATGATTGAATAAGTAGCACTAGGATCAAATAAGGCAAAGGCTTCCAAATCAAAAATCAGAATTATACCTTTAATTACTTTTATGGAACATCTGCTGCCTGGTCTAATGTATATACTCGGCCTTGGCCAACAACTTCATTTCCCTTCTTTTCTGCTATGGCTCTCTTCCTCTGAGTAGGAGTAATTGTAGGAACTCTCTCTGACTCCTTGCCCTTCTATAGGGTTATCTCAACTGACTCCGAGCAATCTCTCATAAAGTGTCCTACCTTACCACATCTGTGACATGACTTATTAGCAAAGTAACAAGGTCTGTTACCGTGGTATCTCCCATAAATTATACACTGATCAGTAGTAGGCTGAGGTCCACCAATTACGATACCCCTGGTTGGTGCTGTGGTCGGATACACAGGTGGCTTAGCAACCCTACTCCGTAAGTTATCTATGCCTTTGAAACATTTCCTAGCGGGCTTTTTACTCTCCCTGACACCTCTATCATCTCTAAATCTCTTCTTGTCTTTATCTATGCTCTTGCCTACTTTTTCGAACTCAAAAACGTGGAGCTCATAATCCTGTTTGCAAAGTTGGGCCAATCTGACAACTTTAGGATAAGTCGTAATATTGAACGGGGCCAATGTAGCTCTGATGGAAGGTCTTAATCTATCCATAAACTTACGAACCTTCTTTGTTGTACTACTCATCGTATCTGAATCATATTTGCCCAGAGAAATGAATCTCGACTCATACTCATCCACTAATCGGTTCTCTTAAGTCAAATTCCAGAATTTCATCTGTAGTCTCCTCTGAGCTGCCAAAATATATTATCTCTGGAACTCATCTAGAAAAATCTCTCATGATATCACTACATGCTGATCCATCAATATCGATCTGGTGGACTTCCACCAGTGTTTTGCCTCAACTTTAAGCACGAAGGCGGTAAATGCTACTCTATCTATAGCTGAACATCGAAAAAACCCAAACAGTTTCTCCATCTCATTGATTCAGTCCTCAGCTACTACCGGATCCTTTACTCCACTGAAAGACAGAGGCTTAAAATCTTGGAACTGCCTCAACCTATCCAGCTCATAATCATACCCCATATCATTATTTCTACCTTATTGTGGGGCTACTAGAAGAAGTACAGGCTGCACATGAGGGTTCTATTGGGGTTTAGCTCTATGTGGTGCAGGTTGCGTAGGTACAGGGGTCTCAGGCACTGCTGTGGGAGTAGCAGGTGCAACCTGTCTTGCGGTACCCTGATCTCTATCAAATCTAGCTATAATCTGCCCCAATAATGACATCACTATGTCAATGCTCCTCTCTAATCTAGCAACACGAGCATCAGAACTCTCTAATGTTTGTTGAGAAGTATGCTCAGATGAAGACCCACTACGTCTCTCGGACCTATCTCTGTGTCCTCGAGATTGTGTACTCTCTCTTTTAGTGCAGTGTCTATTAGACATTCTGATAATTTTCTGCGTTCATAACCCAATTTTTAGTAAATTCATAGCTCAATATACATATTTGTATCTAAACAACGCACATTAACAGGAGGATGTAAACTTTCCTAATTACTACCGCCGACTCACATTAGACCAACCTTGCTCTGATACCACTTCTATCGTAACCGTTATCGCTGACTTTTTTTCTTTTTATTCTCAAGATTTGGTTGGGCTGTGAGTCGATGTTAATCATTTCTATTCATTCATATGTATCAACTATTAAACACAAGTGTATATCTCATGAACTACGTACATCTATTTATATAATCGTTTCTCATCTTTTACATCCCCAGTAATTTATACAGTACATTTTTGTGCGATTTAGTGTTCAGATACAAAATACGTGTATATATATATCTTTACGTAGCAAGGAGAGCTGTACAACAAAAGAAATAGAAGGGATGACCGCAAGATGTTGTACTAAGCCTAATTTATAGAGGGAGAAGAAAGGGGGTGAGCTAACACGCTCAATAAGGAAAATATGAAAGAAGACAGATAACTATACTATCTACGTGCTTATAATGGATGCTTAATATCATCTCAAGGCAAATGCATTTGACAAATCATAACAATCTATTCAGAAAATCATTAATTCGATAGAAAGTTTTTTCATGTCACTTTAAACAAATTTCAAATCATCACATTTCTCTCTCTTTTCATTTTCAAAATCAGTACTCGTCTAGTACTAGCAATAAGTGATTCTGTCATAATCACCAATCATAGTTTTGAAACCATTTGAGATCATTTTGAGACTAGGTAGGGATATGCAATCATCTGTGGACATATGACCATAGTCAATGACCACAAGCAATTGCTAGCTAGGTGTGCAAGGGTGTCAGTTGCCTAAGGAGGCGGCTCAATCCAACCCATCGGCTCATCTCTACTCTATCATCTGTCTGAAGGCGCCAACACGGTACATGGTACTTCATGTATCGTCTCACGGTACAACGTGCTCTGTGGACAATTACACAGTACAACGTGCTCTGTGGACAATTACACGGTACAATGTACTCTGTGGACCTGTCCATACACCTTATGCCATGGACTATGTCCATACACCCTACGCCATAGACTATGTCCATCAATATCCTGTATGCTTGAGGCTACTTGAGAGTAGTCAGGCTTTTACGACCTCGACATTAATCATCAACCATAAACTTGTCTCATATACCAAAGTGAGTAAGTTAGTGTGACACACAGTCGACACGAGGGTTCCATCACGTTTTCATCATTAATAGCATAAAAATCATGTGCGAGCAAAAGTGTGTAACCCGTTAGTTAACACGCGGCTCTAGCACAATTTCATTATCAATACCATTTAAAATCTCGTGCGAGCAAGATCGTGTAACCCGTTAGTTAACATGCAGTTCTAGTACGATTTATTTCATTCACAAATCTGATAGATGGCTCTATTTTTATTGAAAATGACTCAAAATCAGAGTCTAGTATGAATAACATGCTGTCATCATGCAAATCATGTAAACAATAGCCAATCTATCCATATACTTGCTAAAAAGCAGTGTTTTATAATGAAAACATAAAAAATATGCAATTCATGCATTTTACTAACTTTACCCCATTTTGGTAAAATTTCCCTTAATAGGGGAAAATAGTAATTTGCCCTGTAATAAAGGTAATATGGTAATTTATTTATCACTAGGCTTTTTCCTAGATTTTCAGTCTCTATATATTCCATACTATTCATTCTTATACACAGATTTATAAAATACGTACAACTATCTCTAATAGCAATCCTAAATCCCTTACTTGGAATCCTAGTTGATTCCGCTTTTATCTTTTCAATTTCTAGTCACTCGTTCGTTCCGGCTCCAATATGCCTTCCAAAATCGAGTTTATGTGATGACGCGCAAATCGAGACTCGATCGAATTCACTTTCGTCGCTTATTGTCGCGCTACACATTTATATATTTAAACCGAGTCAATTTTGGTCAAATATAATTTCAAATAATTTTTTCAAAAATTTAATCGGTTAATTTCGATTACTTATTGACTTCTCCTTAAACCCGGGGCATCACCAAGTTTTTTTCCTTTTTTTCTTTCCTTTTTCTTTGGGTGAACTGGTTCGGACCGGCTTAGGCCCTGTTTTCACTGAACCGATCCGAACTGGTTCAATGGCCAATTCGCCATTAAGATGCTTTTTCGGTCAGTTCTTCACCGGCTTTGACTTCCAGCAGATCCGTGGGGCCTCGTGATGCGTTGATCTGGTGGTGTCCGAGCCTCAGCTCACCGAAAAGTGGCCGGTTCGGCCCTTTCTTTCTTCGGCTTTGCTGGCATTTCTTACCATCATCCGATCGGTACTTCTGGGCGCCGACAGTGGCGATTCGCTCTCCCTTCCTCTGACCTCCGTTCGTCTCCTTTCTTTCTTTCTCTTGCCGATTGAGGCTGAATCGGGGGGGGGGGTGTCATGACCCTCTTCCCGTGACTTAACTTACTACTAACACTTGGGTTATGAGTCAACATCCATATCCACATCTCATCCATTTATATAATTCAAGTTCATTAAATGAAATAGAAACTGCAATTTTATAATTATGAGGAAGCGTTTACATCAGTTTCTATTATATATATCCCTTGAGTACAAAAGATAACTTTACTGTGCACTATTTTACAGGATACAAAATTTTTTCATAAGTGTATACCCTTGCACTGCGGGAGAACTGGAGAACACATTAGCAGGAGCAACTGCAGTAAACTTACTATAACGCAGAATCTGTGGAGGAGGAAATAAGGGGTGAGCTAATACATTCAGTAAGGAAAATATGAAAGCAGGTAGATAACTACACTATCTATAATACTTAAAATACGTACATTTATTTTCCTTATAAAACATATGCATTCTTTTAAAACATCTTCCATCCATGCGAAACCATTAATTAGCTAGGTGGGTATATGCATATTCTTTTCAAATCACACAACAGTTTACTCATTTCAAAATCACACAGAATCACACAACATACTCTTATAAAATGCTTTACACTTAGCAAAATCATTTAGTAAATCAATATACATGAGACATAGGATAAGATATCTTATCACCCGGTATCACATAGCAGAGGACATATATGTCACATCACATAGTAGGACATAATGTCATATCACACAGAAAGAACGTATGGCCGTCGTCTGGATTACAGGCAATCACCGATCAGGTGTGTGAGAATCCCATGCTTGGGGAGGCAAATCAACCATCCCTTCAGCCCACTAAGAATCACTAAGTTATCATGACACATCGTACTCCGTGGCTAACGCTCACGGTACAATGTGCTCCCGTGGATCCTCTATCACCCATTTTCATTGTCTCAAAATCATGTGCGAGCAAGTCTATACAAGATCACCCAGCAATACACGATGGCTCGTTTGAGACCCCGTACATGTATAGTTGTAACGTGTGTAATTGGATCAATGAATGCTAATGGACTTGTAATGTAAAGTGAATATGATTTGTAATGTACATACAAGTTTCATGGTGTATGAATATGAAGAAATGAGTTCTTATAAGTGATGAATGTGAATGAAACTCAAAATGAGTAGTGTGGTAAATGGAAGAAAGTTGTATGAATATAAATGCTTCCATTTGGTTTTATATAGTATACCTTTGGATATACAAGGAATGCACACAAGTTTCAATGTGAATAAGGTATGAATGGATGCCATTTTCAAGTCATAAACGTGGATGGATGAGAAAATGGTCATGGCAGTAGATTAAGGATGTTTTGGTGTGAGTTACAGCAAAAAAACTGCAGAAAATCTGGAAAGTATGAAGGCCAGATCGATCTAATAGGATGAAAGATCGATCTGAAAGAGCCAGAATGCTCTTATTTGGGCAATGGAATAGAGCAGATTGATCTCCAATGGGGTCAGATCGATCTCCTAACCATTCTATAATGAAAAGATCAATCCTCAAGCATACAAATCGATCTACTTAGCTCTTTGTTTGGGAGCAGATCGATCTCAAGCTTCGATAGATCGATCTCATGCTTAAATTACCGTGAAAAAGAGGGATTTAAGGGGACCAGATTGATCTCCTCTTGGTGCAGATCAATCTCCTTAAGTGATTTTTATAAAAGGAGTGCTAAAAATCTAAAAATTTCGAGAAAAACACCATCCTTCCATTTTCAACCCAAAAACCTAACTTTCTCTCTCTAAAATTAGCCATTTCTAGTAAGCATTGAGGGGAGGCCATTAGACACTAAGTTGTTCATCTTGAGGAAGAGAACAACATAGTTAGAACCCAAAATCCCATTGTTGTTATTGAAGGAGCTAAGGGCATTGACATTTGGAACACAAAGAGAAATTGGATTTGGTAAGATTCTAACACTCCAACTCTTGTACATTGTTTATTTAATTGATTTTGGAGTTGTTTGGCATGAGTATGGATGGCTGAAAACACCTAGGTTGTGTTAGAAACAAATGTAACCTAGAAAATGGATTGAACCTAGTGTGAGAAAGTGAAAGTCAAATGAGTTGATGAATTGTGGGTATGCTAAGGTAGCTATTGAAGTAATATGAATGATGTGGAGTGGTTAAATGAAACCACATTGTGAGTTTGGAGGAAATTGTGAAAATGAGTATGTAGTGTTTGATAATATGCCATAGTGAAGAAAATTTATGAAAAATGAACATTATGAGTTTAACATCGATTTAATATCGATTTGGAATGAGTTAATAGACCTAAAAGGAATCCATAGACTCGAGAAATGAAACAAGGCCTTATGAGCGTTAATAGAAACTATAGGTCGAATCAACTATAGTGAACGCATGATGTCCTGTTATATGGATCGAATATAATGTGAAATATGATTGTGTACAGTCCCGAAGAGTTCATTGAAGACGAATCGGACCACACGAGTGAGCAGCGTTTAGGAAACGGAATCACACGTCGCGATTCCAAGTAAGGGAATTTTGTAAGTATATAGAGGTAGCTGCTCGTACTTTTCACTCGTGGGTATATAGGGCTTTGGAAATGTGCATGGATTTATAGAAATGTATTTTGACGATGTATGGATGTAACTATGAATAATTGTATGAGATTTGGTGGTTGAAATGGTATTGTAAAGAAAAGGGATAGTAAGGCTAATAATTGCATAAATCACATGTTTTGAATGTTTTTTACAAAACACAATGCTTTAATTTGAGCAAATAAAAGGATAGGCTGGCTAGTGTTTGATTGATGTTATTGAATAGCACATGTGAAGTGCTAAACATGTTTGTGATGTGTTTTGAATGTATTTGAGCCACCTATCGTGTGTATGTGATTTAATTCGCGCTGGAGCCTCACTCGCGCTAGATTTCGATGTTTTCATTTGTATGAAACTACTGGAGCTTAGCTCGCACCTTGATCTGGAAACTATGATGATGTTTATAAACCGTACTGGAGCTTCTGCTCGTACGTGGCTTTTGAGTGGTTTTTCTTATGAGTATAACTGTACTAGAGCTATGCTCATACGTGGTCTCTTTATGGTAGGATGCATGAGTCATGCTAGAGCTTGGCTCGCACAAGTTAGCACATTGTGATACGTATGAGGTCGTGAAAGTTGGTAAGATCCTCAAGCCCTATATCCTTAAGTCAAGATCATTAAGCCCGAAGAGGCGGGGAGGCTCTGTTCGGTGGGGAAGCTCTCTTACGGTAAGATCCTTAAGCCTTACATCCTTAAGCTAACATCTTTAAGCCCGAAGAGGCAGGGAGGCTCTGTTCGGTGGGGAGGCTCTCTTACGGAAGGATCCTTAAGCCAACATCCTTAAGCCTTGGAGGGGCGGGGAGGCTCTGTTCGGCAGGGAGGCTCTCCTACATGGGTACAAAAGGATCCTTAAGCCAACATCCTTAACCCCTGGAGGGGCGGGGAGGCTCTGTTCGGCAGGGAGGCTCTCCTACATGGATATGGAAAATTCTTGTTATGGGGTAGGTAAGACCTAGGAATGGCACCCCCAATCACAATATGAGTCCGCGGAGTACGCTGTACCGTGTATATCACATGGAGTACGATGTACCGCGCGATGGTTATGTGATGAGAAAGTCTGGCGAGGGATAATCCACCTTCGTGCTAGCACGATACCCCGCACACCTGGATGTGTGTGGTCTGGGATGATTTATGATGTAGTTGGTCTACATAGGCACTTTTGATATAGTGACCTGGTTTTTATACATATGTGTGATTGTGATTATTCAAGGTAGACCCGAAGGAGGGGTCGAGCCTCGTGGAATTAATTTGTGAAATGAAAATGAGGTTGTGATTGTGAATTGATTTGATGGGATTTATGTATTTGAGAAAGAGATGTAATTTAAAAAGGAGGTTTCTTAAATGAATTGTCCTTTTTATGAATTTAATGAGATGAGCATGAGATGTTTTCACATGTTGATATTCCATGTTTTATATGCCAATTTTACATGATTTTGATACATGATATATATGTATACTCATATGGCATAGTTTTTATTCCTCATGCTCCTATTATAAATGATTTATGCATAACACTATCAGCATGTAGATAGAGTAGTTATCTACCATGCTTGCATTATTGTCTTACTGAGCATGTGGTTGCTCATCCCTCTCTATTTTCCCCCTCCTACAGAGCGTGCGTAGTAGCGCAGAGAGGACTGAGGCATTGTGTTTTTGGACATCCGCTGCTTCCATCGCGGAAAGGTATATACACAAGATTCTTTTTGTATCTAAACAATGTAATGGCACAGTAATGATTGAGTTGTAATTATGGGGGATGTAGATGTCGGTGAACATAACTTGTGTAAGTTAATGATTAACTTTTAAGTGTATGACATCGCTTTATTTAACTGAGAATGAATGAGATGTGATGTTTATTATTGACTCACAGCCCAACAATGTGGTGGTAAGTTAGTTCACGATCGAGTAAGGTAATAGTAAAATGAGAAAATTTTTTAGTGATTTTCGGTTAAAGAGAATGAAAAAGGGTCGTGATAGCTCTAGCATGGTTTTACTCATCACACAGTAAAACTTATAAAAACCTCGTGTGAGCAACTCAGCATAAGATCACATAGCAATACCTGAGGCCTCTAGCACGGTTTTACTCATCACACAGCAAAAATCATAAAACCTCATGTGAACAACTCAGCATAAGATCACATAGCAATACCTGAGGCCCCTAGAATAATTTTACTTATCACACAGCAAAATCATAAACCTCGTGCGAGCAACTCAGCGTAAGATCACATAGCAATACTGAGACCTCTAGCATGGTTTTACTCAAATCACTTTAAGTCTAGGAAATTACATGCGAGCATAGTCAGAGTAAGAACACTTAGCAATACTCGATGGCTCTAGCATGATTTCCAAAATCCAGTGCGAGCTCTCTAGTGTATCACATAGTTCACACTTAGCTCTAGCACCGTTTTCTTTTCTCAAAATCTTTTTAAAACGATGTACGAGCATAGCTGGTAAATCCACTATTACCACGTTGGCTCTAGCACAAGTTCACACAGAAATTTGATAGACAGCTCCATTCAGGTGAAAACAGTATACTTGACCAAGTTCACTTCGATAAATCATAAAGTATGAGTGAGAGGGCAATTTCCCTTCAATCACTCGTTACACGCTTTTCGCTTAATAAAATATGCAGTTTTATGGTAATCGTTCAATCGGGAGCCAGTCTATTATAACTCTTCCTTAAAACATTTACAAAACATCTTTTCGCAATGAAGACATTGAAGACATGTAATTTACGCATATAAGCTTCTTCTTATAGCTTGAATTTCACGTAGATATTTAAATATCTATATACTCTATAGTATTCATTTACACACAGAAGGTAAGAAATATACGTATAGCTATCTCTAATAGCTCGCATAAATCCCTTACCTCGAACCACTTTCCTTTGATTTCCAATGCTCGTGATCCAGTTTAATAGGCTCCAATTATATCTCCAGGAGCTGTAATTGTTTACAATTCACATCAGTATAATCTCATATACTTAATTTTCATTTGCATGAAGTTCAATTCAATGCATTGGGCTGTTTACACCCCTTTAATCTCGTTACATCTTATTAGACTAACTCTCCCTTAAGTCCATTTCAATTATACAATTCATTTCTCAAGAATCTATTAGACTCATCAAGTCTACTGATTCGTATTGAGTCGGCTTTAAGCTCACAATGCCTTAAGTTCAACACTTTCCTTCACTAAGGCATTACATCATACACCTCATATGTCTATTTTCATTCATCATCTATTCCAACATATGGATTTCACAAAACTATCTTAGAATCATGTATACATGCTTAATAACATCACTACATGCTTAAATCATCATTAACTCCATGCCACATCAACTTTCTCTAACTTTCTCTAGCTTTCTCACACTAAGCCCATTTTAAGTCATGGAGGATTAAGCATGTTCATGGATGTTTCAGCTAACAACACATACACCAATTAACTCATACAATTGTCTAGATTAACATACTTGAAGTTGGTGTATTGAAATCTTACCTAGCTTGACTTTTCTCCTTTTTGCCAAAGTTGGGAACCCTTTTACTCATTTAATTCAACAACTCAACCTCTAGTTTTTGACTATTTTATTCTCCTCATCATAAGGAACAACTTTGCTCAAAGTAATCTTTCTCAAATCTGATTGGAAGGTGATGATAATTTAAGAGAGAAAGCTAGGTTTACTTTGTTACAATGGAGGAATTTCAGTTGTTTCGTGGAAATAGAACTCAACTGTCAGTTTTTATAAAAATGGTTTTATGAGATCTATCTCCAAGGGTGAGAGATCGATCTCCCCTTTATTTGAACTCTCTCGGTATTCATCAATTAAACTACGAGATTGATCTGTCTCTTGGGAAGGGATTAATCTTGGCTAGGCAGAATCACTTAGAGATCGATCTGACTTTAAGAAGAGATCGATCTTTGCTAGCCAGAGTCCTTTAGAGATCGATTTGTCTTTGGAAAAGGATCGATCCCTACTAGCTAGAAGCATATTGAGATCAATCTGCTTCATGGAAAGAGATCGATCATGTTTGAACGAGGGATCGATCTCCCTTTTACAGAATACTTTGGCACTGCAATTCGAGATAATGAGATCGATCTCCCCTTGCTCTGTAGCATTCCAGCTATAATTTTCCTAGATTTTCAAAGGTAACTTTGCATTCACTTGCTTCACTACTCATTTTGCATTTCATTCACACTTAGAACTTAAAAATATTCATTTCTTATGATTTACATATTATGTAACTTGTCTGTACATCACAGAATCATAAATAATACATAAAAATTTATGGGCCTTACATTCCTCCACTTCTTCAAGAAATTTGGTCATTCAATTTACAACCGAGTCATTCCTCAAAAAGTCAGGGGTACTTTTCTCACATCAGGCTCTCTAACTCCCAAGTAGCTTCCTTTGAAGTGTGGTGCTACTAGAGAACCTTAACAAGCGAAATTGTCTTATTCTGTAACTCATTTTCCTTCCTATCCAGTATCTGGATCAGTCTCTATACATACAATAGATCATCCTTGAGCTCTAATGGCTCATACCAAATTACATGGGTCGGATCCGGATGGTACTTTTGAAGCATCGATACGTGAAAGACATTATGAATGCCTGCTAGTTTCGGTGGCAACGCTAACCTATAGGCCTTATCTCTCACACGCTCCAGTATCTTAAATGACCCGATATATCGAGGGCTCAACTTACCCTTCTTATCGAACCTCATAATCCCTTTCGAGGGAGAAACTCTCAAGAACACTGAGTCACCTACCGTGAACTCTAATGGCCTCTGTCTCATGTCAACATAACTCTTTTGCTTGCTCTGAGCTGTTCTCAATCTCTCACATATTAACTAAACGACCTCAGAGGCTTGTTGCACTAAATCGGGAGAAAAAACTTTCTTATCACCCACTTCTTCCTAACCAACAGGGGAATGACACCTTCTACTATACAATGCCTCATATGGTGCCATCCCGATACTCGAGTGATAACTGTTATTGTAAGCAAATTCAGCTAATGGTAGGTGATCATCCCAGGAGCCTTTAAATTCCATAACACTTGCTCTCAACATATCCTCCAACGTCTGGATGGTTCTCTCTGACTGACCATCAGTCTAAGAATGGAAAGCAGTATTGAAACTTAACTGGGTTCCCATAGCTTCCTAAAAATGTTCCTAGAAGTGGGAAGTGAAGCGGGAATCCCTATTTGATACAATGCTCACTGGAACATTGTGTAGCCTCACTATCTCCTATACGTACAACTTTGCCAAAGTACTCAAAGTATTTGTGGACTTTATGGCCAAAAAGTGGGCGAATTTCGTCAATCTATCTACCATTGCCCAGATAGCATCATGATTCCTCTTAGTCCTTGACAATCCCATGCTGTAATCCATGGTGATATGCTCTCATTTCCAAGTCGGTATAGGTAGAGGCTGCAATAACCCTGTAGGTTTCTGATACCTTCACTTGCTAACATACAAGACATTTTGCCACAAACTCAGCAATATCCTCCTTCATCCCTGACCACCAATACACTTTCTGGAGATTTTAATACATCTTGTTACTCCCCAGATGCAATGTATATCTCGATGAATGAGCTTCTGTCAAAATCACTTTCTTTAATTATGGGTCATCGAGAATGTAAATCCTACCTCTAAACCTCAGTAGACCATCATCACTCACTAAGAAATTGGCCACATTACCCCTCTGAATCAAACTTGCACGATCATCACATAACAGATCGGCATGCTGAGCTTGTCGTATCCGGTCAATCAAATTTGGTTTCACTCGTAAGCTAGCTATCACACAGTCACTATCAACATCAAGAGGGTCATATCTAGACTGAGGTGAGCAAACTACTCGAGCAACTAATGTTCCCTGACCATCATGTACGATACCACTCCGAGGCTCTTTCTACTCAGGCATTAACCACAAAATTAGCTTTTTTTGGATGGTACAATATCTCGTAATCATAATCCTTCAGAAGCTCTATCCACCTTCTCTGCCTCATATTCAACTTTTTTTGTGAAAACAGATATCTGGGGCTCTTATGATCTGTAAACACTTGAAATTTCTCATCGTACAAGTAGTGGCGCCATATCTTTAATGCAAATACCACGGCTGCCAACTCTAAATCATGAGTTGGGTAGTTCCTCTCATGGTCCTTAAGTTGTCTAGATCCATAAGCGACTACCTTCCCGTTCTGCATTAACACACAGCCCAGTCTCTGTCTCGAGGCATCTGTATACACTGAGTAACCTCCTGAGCTGGTGGGTATGCTGAGAATAAGTGCAGTGGTTAGTTTATGCTTTAACTCGTAGAAACTACTTTCACACTTATTATCCCACTCATATGCCACATTCTTTCGAGTGAGACGTGTCAACAGAGAAGCCAGCATAGAGAATCCCTCCATAAATCGTCGATAATAACCTGCTAAACCTAGAAAACTGCGGATCTCTGTAACCTTCTTGGGTCTATCACACTGTACCACAGCCTCTATCTTTGACGGATCCATTGATACCCCGTCTCTCGAGACTACATGTGTCATGCCCTCCTCCCACACGCGACTTAAAAAAAACCACAACAAATTTTTCGCTTTTTACTTACCTTTCTCTCTTCAACAGTTGGGCTGTGCTTAGACATTAGTCTCTTCATCCACACATACATACATGTCATTCTAAATATTTATCGACTGTACGTACACTTTCTCATAAGTAAATTCATATACTTAATGTAATTACATCATTACATTTACATCCCCAACATTAAATCGTGTACATCACTGTGTGTATACATTGTTCAGATACAGAAGAGTACGCATGTATATACCTTTCGCTAGATGGAGAGTGGCAGCAGATTAAAGGAATGCAATACCCTGGCCGACTCGATCTACTGACGAGAATCTGTAGAGATGGGGGAAAATGAATGGGATGAGCTATCAACGCACTTAGTAAGAAAATCAGGCAAGCAAGTAGACATTCATACTATCTACTAAAAATAGTGCTTTGCCTTTCCTTCTCTCAATTCAAAAGCATGTTTCAAAATATATATAATATAGTACAGATTTAAAATCTCATGTACTAAACACATGTTAGTTTATCAATCAGAGGCATTCATGCAAAATAGTGCATATTTAATCATTTAAGAATGCCAAATTGGGTTTCGACCCATCCCTCAGGTCTACCCGTATCATAAAACACATGTGATATATCATGCGAGACTCAGTGGCTAAATGCAATAACTCCGGACTATGACCATATCCAAACATGGTGAAATCTCAGGCAACACAGTACTCGGTGTGCAGGTTATCACTGTTGTAATGGGAAGGGGGTCAGTCCATCACAACTGCCAGCTATCAACAACTCTCATCCACAACTCCTTAACAAAACACGATACAGTGTACTCCATGCCACATGCACGGTACAACGTACACCCGTGGACCCTACATCATGGTCGGGGTGCCTGCCATAGGTCTTAGCCTCTCATACCATGGAAATACATCATAGTTGGGGTGCCTTGCATAGGTCTTAGCCCTCATACTATGGAAAAAATGCCACGTCTCTAAATCCACGTGCGAACATCTCAATAGTGTGACACTCAGTCTACACGAAGGAAATCGTCATGATTTTTCTAACATGTCTATATATATCACGTAAAATACAATACGCGCCTTTGAGCGCGACTCACAGTCGACACTCTGCTCAAACACTGTTTCACATCACAAACTCAACTCTAGTGCGAGTAAACCTCCAGCAACTAGGTTAATGCATAGTTCATGTTTCAAATCAAGTATGAGCAATAGCTCTAGTACCATGCTATGCACAAAACTCATCAAATCAAGTACGAGCAATAGCTCTAGAACTATGTCATGTATAAATGTCAGACCTGTGTTTTCGATTTACGTATGTAGCTTGTACCTTATGATTCCTATGTGTACGAACACTTTTTTACATAGTTGAATCATAAGAAGAGTATTTACTATCATGCAATCGACTAATTAAGAAATTAAAAATGCATGTAAGCTACATAACAGCGAGATAAGGGTTAAGTTGATTCTCGAACGAGTGCAGGGGTAAAACGGTCAAATGACTAAAATCCGGTATAATTTCGATAAGACAATTTCATTAAAAATATGAAATTGAGGAATCTTGATCAAAATCTAGGAAAATATTTAATTTCGAGTCTAATTGATCAAGATATAAATTTATTAATATTTTCTGAATTTTTGTCTCGAAAAATGAGCCCAAAAATAGGAAAAAAATATACCGAAAAGGTAAAATCGGACTGATAAATTTAATTATGGATTAAATGAATTTAATATGATTTTTTTATATTTTGGGATATTTTTGGGATATTTTATTATTATTTTAAGAATAAAATAATAATAAAAATATATTATAAAAAAAGAAATCAGAAATTGATTGAAAATCAGGGAGAGAGAAAAATAGAGGGGAAACCGACGCAAGCTGAGGGAGAGAAGGGACACCGGACGGCCACCACTGGTGACCCCACAGCCAGGACAGAGGCCGAAAAAGGAAGAGGAGGTCCGTGCGCACCCATCGGCAACTGCAACGCACATCACCGACGCCGGACGCTGACGAATCGAAGGGAAATTACCGCGGAGGAAAAGAAGAGATTCTGCGGCCACCGGCGGTGATTGGTCCCGATCGAGGCCAGACAAGAGATCCCCAAGCTGTGGCGCACCGAACGGTGGTGGTGATGCGTCGGGAACCGGCCGGAATACTCCACCATGACCAAAGGAAGCATGAACTGGTCGGCGGTTCAGTGAAGAAGGTTCTGCGCTGAACCGAACCGAACCGATTTAGCCAAGGAGAAAATGGGAAAAAGAAGAAAAAGAAAGAAAAAGGAAAAGTAAAATTTTTGAGATTTCACCAGACTTCGGGTAAGTCGATACGAGGTCAAAAGTGTCCGATTTGATTTTTGATAAATGTATTTAAATTATATTTAATCGAAAAATTGACCCGAAATGAAATATACAAAATTATGCAGTTCGACGATAAATTCTGAACGGAAGCCCGATCGAACTTTGATTTGCGTACCATCGCATAATCTCGGGTAAGTATAGCTCATTTACGACAATTTATGTGATTATTGCGTATTTAAGATTTATTTTACGCATTTTGGATTAAATTTCGCATTTAGTGAATTATATTTGAAATTTTGAATTAACTGTCGTAAATGATATATGGGCTATCCAAAGAGCTTGAAATAAAGCCCAATAGGTATTGATAGGCCCAATGAGTCGATAAACCCTGATGAAGGGAAATAATATGTGAAAAACGGGTTTAATACGGATTAAGGCCTAATTAAAGTATTTAGGCCCATTTAGAGTAAACGGACACAAATAAAGGAAATAGACTGTATTTAATGTGAAATATAGTAGGAAAAGTGCATTAACCTGATAAATGGTTATATGCAGCTCCAAAGAGTATTAGAGAAGCAAATCTGACTGCTGGATCGAGCAGCGTTGAGAAAGTAAAATTTCTCGAGTGATTGTAGGTAAGGGACTTTTGTGAGTAGTTAGAGATACCTGCACGTATTTTCGTATGCTTGTTCATTCACTTAAAAACTCTGAGGGTCAAAAAAAGTGAATAATAATTATTGTGACCAGATAGTGACAAATTACGATTTTACCCCTAGTTAGTCAAAAAGTCAACTTTTGTGAAAAGTTGTAAAAAGCATGGAAACCACCATTTTGAGTGTTTTACTACTGTTTAGCATAAGAATAAATAGATGAGCTAATGATTTTAAGGTTGATGTGAATTAAGCACACTTTATAGTGCTGATTTTGATTTTTTGTAAATCATCACTTTTTAAAGAGCCATCTATCATATTATGTGAGAATGAATCGTGCTGGAGCACAACTCGCACTGAATTTCATATATGTTCCACATACATTAGTGCTGGATTATGATTCGTACTAGATTTCCATGACATGCATGATAGAGTACTGGAGTTCTTACTCGTACTTAGTTTTATATGATATATGCATGAGAAAGTGCTGGAGCGATTAGCTTGTACTCGAGTTTTACATGAGATGCATGACAGAGTGCTGGAGCGTTGCTTGTATTCGATTCTTCATGATTTATACATGACATAAAACTGGAGCTATTGCTCGTACTTGATTTGATGATATTGTGCATAGCACGGTACTGGAGCTATTGCTCGTACTTGATTTAATACATGAACTATGCATTGACCTAGTTGCTAGAGGTTTACTCGCACTAAGTTGAGTTTGTGATGTGAAACAGTGTTTGAGTGGAGTGTTGACTGTGAGTCGCGCTCAAAGGCGCGCACTGTATGTGATATATAATACATGTTAAAATCCATGCTTGATTCCTTGTGTAGACTGAGTGTCACACTATGTGAGAGGATATCCGCATGAGGATACTAGAGACGTGGTATGATATTCCATAGTTTGAGGGCTAAGACCTATGGCAGGCACCCCGACTGTGATGTAGGGTCCACGGAGTACGTTGTACCGTGCATGTGGCATGGGGTACACTGTACCGTGTGGTGTTGTAGAGTTGAGGAGGATATAGCTGGCGGTTGTGATGGACTGAACCCCCCTCCCGTTGCAGCAGTGATTCCCCGCACACCAAGATCTGTGTTGCTTGGGATCAAATGTCGGATATGATCATAGTCTAGGATACTATTTACATTTTTACCACAGAGTCTCACATGATATACCACTTGATTGACTGATTTAAATTGCGGACAGACCTGAGGGATGGGTCGAACTTCGATTTTGTGATGTGAATGATTTAAATGCCATATTTATTGTGATTTAAATATACATGGCATGATTTATCTAAAGGCATGATTTATATAAAGATGTATTGTTTTGCACTACATGCCTACATTTGAGAAAAAAAGCATGATTTCTATACATGGGATTTAATCTGTACAAGTATACATATATATTTAAGACATGCTTTTAAAGTGAGTAAAGAAAATAATGTTTTCAAGGCATAGCATTATTTGAGTAGATAGTGTAGATATCTACTTGCTTGCCTGATTTCCTTACTGAGCGCGTTGTATGCTCACCCCCTTTCTTTACATCTCTCTACAGAGCATCAGCAGTAGAGCGAAAGCTATTGAGGGATAATATTCCTGAGTCCACCGCTATTTCCTATCGACCGCCAGGTATACAGATTTTGTACGGTTATGTATCTAAACATAGAAACAGCACAGTGATGTATATGATATATATTATGGGGAATGTATTTGTATTTGCTTTTACATAATCTCACATGTATTATAAAAATAGTTACAGTCAGTAATAGTATAGTTGACATATGTTTATGATATTGGATAATGTGGTAAGTAAGGATTCTGACATCGAATCACAGCCCAACCATTGAAAAGAGGAAAGGTAAGTTAAAAATGCAAAAAAATTGTAGTGATTTTTGGTTAAGTCATGGATTGAGATCGGGTCCTGACAGAATGGTATCAAAGCCGAGGTTGGTCTGATGTGAGTCAGTGTTAGAAAATAGGAAAGTGTATATCCCTATAGTACTGTGCTGTGTTTAGATATAACTGTGTATACCAGATAGGAGACGGACTAATTCATGATTATGAATGCAGGAACTTTGCCTATATGGCAAATACGCGTAGTGGTAGAGGTACGAGAGGTAGGGCTCGAGGCCGGGAAGATAGGCCCGAGAGACGAGCTGTTGCCGAACCATTACCTACGGATGAGACTCCAGGTGCTACTTAGGCACCTGAGTGTGCTGAGATGCGCTTTACGAGATTAGAGCGTAGTCTTGAGACGATTGTAAAGATGTTGGCACAGACAATGCCAGGAAGGCAGGGACAGGAAGCAGGAGCTGCGACAGGAGAGGCAGTTGCCCCTGATACACCTACACAGATAGCTCATGCACCGAGGACAGTAGAGACTCCTACACCCCCACCAGTTTTAGGTGGTAGTGAATTAGGGTACGGATGTGATCTACATCGGTTGCGAGAATTCCATGAGTTTAGACCTCCATCTTTCAGTGGGGTCAAGGACCCTGTAGCTGCTGAGGAGTGGGTGGCGGAGATGGAGAAGCTTTATGGATTCTTTGAGTGTATGACCTTGGAGATGGTCGCATTTGCTGCGTTCCTACTGAAGGGAGCTGCAAAGCATTGGTGGAAGTCCTCCCGACCTATCTTGAGAGCCCGACACACAGATATTAGTTGTGAGATATTTCGGGAGGCCTTTAGGAGGCAGTTTGTACCCGATACCGCACAGTGGAAACTACAGGCAGAGTTTTTGGGACTGAACCAGGGGAGTTTGTCAGTGGACGAGTATGAGACTCGATTCCTATCCCTAGGGAGATATGACCCAGATACCATGTATAGTGAGGCCAGGAAGGTCCACAGGTTTATCGATGGGTTGAGACCGGTTCTACGGTCCAGGTTGGTTCCATTAGACATAGCGACTTATGAGGAAGCAATGTGCAGGGCGCAACAGTGTGAGCAAGATTACGAGAGGAATGCTTTCGAGTTTGGAAAGTTTAGCCGTAGCCGAGATATACAGAAGAAGAGGTCGACTAGAGATTTCGGTTATCGAGGAGGGAGGAAACTCTTCGGTAAGAGATCACGGGTTGAGGAGGCACTAGAGAAATTTGCTAGACCTCCTGCTTCTCCGACTGTAGCCCCAGCAAAGGGCATTGTCATAGGAGGACAGAGACCTGCTGCCGATCAGTGCAGAAGATGCAGTAGACAACATGGAGGTAGACTGTGTCCGCTGAATCCTATCGTGTGTTTTCGATGTGGAAAATAGGGGCATATAGCTAGAGCTTGCCCAGAGATGGTTGATACTGCACCACTGAGGGGCAGGGAGCCGGATAGAGCTCCAACTGGTACGTCTGCTTAGAGAGGTAGAGCGACGACAGAAGAAAAAGGGAAATAAGTGATGGGTCAAGGGCGAGTACATGCTTTGGACCAGGGGACAGCTGATGCCTCATCGGATGTGATACGAGGTAACATCCTGATTTATGATATTGAAACATATGTTTTAATTGATCCTGGTGCCACGTATTCTTTTGTATCACCTTCATTTGCATGTAAATTAGCAAGACATGTAGAGCGTACACCATTATGTATGATGATGTTGATTAGTACACCTATGAATAGTAGTCAAGTTGTGGAGTATGTATTAAATAACTGTAAGTTGAGAGTAAGGGATAAGGAGATGACAACCAATCTAATATTACTAAGTATGAGTGACTTTGATATAATATTAGGAATTAATTGACTATCTGCAAACCATGCTGTTTTAGATTATTATGCTAAGACAGTTATGTTTCCTAACCCTACTAGATATGTTGTAAAGTTTAATAAGAATAAATGAAAGGTATAGTTATGATTATTACATGATTACTGATTTAGAAAAACCTTCAACATATCAAGGTTTCATTGCGTACGTGGTAGTTATGGATAAGGCACATCTGGAGTTGTCAGATATTACTGTGGTTAGTGAGTACCCAGATGTTTTCCCGGATGAGTTGCCAGTGTTACTACCAGACAGAGAGATGGAGTTCTGTATAGATTTGGTGCCTGCTATGGAGCCTATTTCGAGACCACCATATCGCATGGCCTTAGTTGAGCTAGAGGAGCTCAAGAGACAGTTACAAGAGAGTTTGGATAGGGGTTTTGTTCGACCGAGTGTTTCACCTTGGGGTGCACCGATTTTGTTTGTGAGGAAGATGGATGGGAGCCTTCGATTATGTATAGATTACCGATTGTTGAATAAGGCCACCATTAAGAATAGGTACCCCCTTCCACGCATTGACAACTTGTTAGATCAGCTTCAGGGAGCACATGTCTTTTCTAAGATTGACCTGAGGTCTGGGTATCATCAGGTGAAAGTTCGGAGTGGAGATGTACCCAAGACAGCATTTCGTACCCGATATGGCCATTATGAGTTCTTAGTCATGCCATTCGGATTGACGAATGCTCCAGCTGCTTTCATGGCTTTGATGAACGATGTGTTCAAGCCATATTTGGACCAATTTGTTATCGTCTTTATCGATGACATATTGGTGTATTTGAGATCCGAGAAGGAGCATAAGGAGCACCTCAGGATCGTGTTGCAGACTCTACGAGAGCAGGAGTTATATGCTAAGCTCAGTAAGTGTGACTTTTGGTTGTCACAGATCTCGTTTTTGGGACATGTTGTATCAAGAGATGGTGTATCAGTTGATCCATCTAAGATAGAGGCTGTAGCTCAGTGGGAACAGCCGAGGATAGTCACCGAGATCAGGAGTTTTTTGGGTTGAGCTGGATACTATCGAAGATTCGTTGAGGGATTTTCGAAGTTGGATGCTCCGTTGACATGTCTTGCTCGAAAGAGTGTACTGTTCGTATGGAACGAGGATTGTGAGAAGAGTTTTGAGGAGTTGAAGCGTCGATTGACCACCCTAATTCTCACTATCCCTACCAGCTCAAGAGGATTTGCAGTATATACCGATGCTTCGCATCAGGGACTGGGCTGTGTATTGATACAGGATGGGAGGGTAGTTGCTTATGGATCCAGACAGCTGAAGGATCATGAGAAGAACTATCCGACCCATGATTTGGAGCTAGCAGCAGTAGTGTTTACATTGAAGGTATGACGCCACTACTTGTATGGCGAGAAGTTCCAGATATTTACCGATCACAAGAGCCTCAAGTATCTGTTCTCACAGAAAGAGCTGAACACGAGACAGAGAAGATGGCTTGAGCTTCTGAAGGACTACGATTGTGAGATACTTTATCATTCGGGTAAGGCTAACATTATAACCGATGCCTTGAGCAGGAAGAGCCTAGGGATGGTTTCGTATATGATGGTTAGGGAACATGATTTGCTAGAGTAGTTTGCTAGCCTCAGTTTGGGAGTCGTGCCTTCTGACATGGATACAGGCTATGTGATAGCTAGTCTATGCTTGGAGCCGGATCTGTTGGACAGGATCAGAGTGGCTCAGCAGACTGATCCATTTTGTATGGATGTGAGTAGTCAGATGCAAAAGGGCACAGTGACTGACTTTGAGTTGAGTACTGACGGACTACTGAGGTTCAGAGGCAGATTGTGTGTTCCCGAGGATCCAGGACTTAGGAGATTGGTATTTGCGGAAGCTCATTCATCGAGGTATACGTTACATCCGGGGAGCAACAAAATGTATCAGAACCTTCGTAAGGTATACTGGTGGTCGGGTATGAAGAGAGATGTAGTAGACTTTGTGGCAAAGTGTCTCGTATGTTAGCAGGTGAAGGTAGAGCATCAGAAACTTGCAGGGTTATTGCAGCATCTACCTATATCGACATGGAAATGGGAGCATATCACCATAAATTTCGTGATGGGTTTACCGAGAACCCGCAGGAATCACGATGCTATATGGGTGATCGTCGACAGACTGATGAAGTCAGCCCACTTCCTAGCTGTGAGAGCGATCGATACTCTGAGTTTATTAGCAGAACTGTATGTATGCGAGGTAGTGAGGTTACATGGTGTACCAGTGAGCATAGTCTCTGATAGGGATTCCCGCTTCACTTTCCACTTTTGGGGATATTTTCAGGAAGCCATGGGAACCCAGTTGAGTTTGAGCACCGCTTTTCATCCTCAAACAGATGGTCAGTCAGAGAGGACTATACTGACTCTGGAGGATATGTTGAGAGCATGTGTGCTAGATTTTAGAGGCTCTTGGGATGATCACTTGCCACTAGCCGAGTTCGCCTACAACAACAGTTATCATTCGAGTATCGGGATGGCACTGTATGAGGCTTTATATGGCCGTAGATGTCGTTCCCCTATTGGATGGGAAGAAGTGGGTGACCGTAAGATTTTCGCTCCTAACATGGTTACGCAAGCATCTGAGGACGTCCACTTGATTGTAGAGAGACTGAGGGCAGCTCAGAGCAAACAGAAGAGTTATGCTGACAGGAGACGTAGGCCACTAGAGTTTGCAATTGGTGAATCCGTGTTTCTGAAAGTTTCTCCTTCCAAGGGCATAGCGAGATTTGGGAAGAGAGGGAAACTAAATCATCGCTATATTGGACCCTTTGAGATACTTGATCGAGTGAGCGATAAGGCTTATAGGTTGGCATTGCCACCGGACTTATCAGGTGTCCATAACGTCTTCCACATATCGATGCTTCGGAAGTATCACCCGGATCCAGCACATATGATTAGTTATGAGTCTTTGGAGCTTCGAGAGGACATGTGTTGAGCAACTGATTCAGATATTGGATAGGAAGGAGAATGTATTAAGATCGAAGACCATCGGGTTAGTGAAGATTCTCTGGTAGCATCATACTTCAAAGGAGGCTACTTGGGAGCTGGAGAGTCTGATGCGAGAAAAGCACCCTCATCTATTTGATGACTCACTTGATTCTAATTTGGAGGACCAAATTGTCTGAGTAGGGAGGATTGTCAGACCCGTGTTTTCGATTTACGTATGTAGCTTGTACCTTATGATTCCTATGTGTACGAACACTTTATTACATAGTTGAATCATAAGAAGAGTATTTACTATCATGCAATCGACTAATTAAGAAATTAAAAATGCATGTAAGCTACAAAACAGCGAGATAAGGGTTAAGTTGATTCTCGAACGAGTGCAGGGGTAAAACGGTCAAATGATTGAAATCCAGTATAATTTCGATAATACAATTTCATTAAAAATATGAAATTAAGGAATCTTGATCAAAATCGAGGAAAATATTTAATTTCGAGTCCAATTGATCAAGATATAAATTTATTAATATTTTCAAAATTTTTGCCTCGAAAAATGAGCCCGAATATAGGAGAAAAATATATCAAAAAAGTAAAATCGAACTGATAAATTCATTTATGGATTAAATGAATTTAATATGATTTTTTATATATTTTGAGATATTTTTGGGATATTTTAGGATTTTTATTATTATTTTAAGAATAAAATAATAATAAAAATATATTATAAAAAAAGAAATCAGAAACTCATTGAAAATCGGGGAGAGAGAAAAATAGAGGGGAAACCGACGCAAGCCGAGGAAGAGAAGGGACACCGGATGGCCACCACCGGCGACCCCACAGCCAGGACAGAGGTCGAAAAAGGAAGATGAGGTCTGTGATCACCCATCAGCAACTGTAACGCGCGTCACCGACGCCGGACGCCGGTGAATCGAAGGGAAATTGCCGCGGAGGAAAAGAAGAGATTCGGCGGCCTCCAGCGGTGATTGGTCCCGATTGAGGCCAGACGAGAGTTCCCCAGGCTGTGGCGCGCCGAACGGCGGTGGTGATGCGTCGGGAACCGGCCGGAATTCGCCGGCACGACCAAAGGAAGCCTGAACCGGTCTGCGGTTCAGTGGAAAAGGTTCTTCGCTGAACCGGTCTAGACTGGTTCAGCCAAGGAGAAAATGAGAAAAAGAAGAAAAAGAAAGAAAAAGGAAAAGGGAAATTTTTGGAATTTCACCGGACATCGGGTGAGTCGATACGAGATCAAAATTGACCGATTTGATTTTCGATAAATGTATTTAAATTATATTTAATCAGAAAATTGACCCGGAATGAAATATACAAAATTATGCAGTTCGACGATAAATTCCGAACGAAAGCCTGATCGAACTTTGATTTACGTACCATTGCATAATCTCGGATAAGTATAGCTCATTTACGACAATTTATGTGATTATTGCGTATTTAAGATTTATTTTACGCATTTTGGATTAAATTCCGCATTTAGTGAATTATATTCGGAATTTCGAATTAACTGTCGTAAATGATATACGGGCTATCCAAAGAGCTTAGAATAAAGCCTAATGGGTATTGATAGGCCCAATGAGTCGATAGACCCTGATGAACGAAAATAATACGTGGAAAACAGGCTTAATACGGATTAAGGCCAATTAAAGTATTTAGACCCATTTAGAGTAAACGGGCACAAATAAGGGAAATAGATTGTATTTAATGTGAAATACCGTAGAAAAAGTGTAAGTAACTTGATAAATGGTTATATGCAGCTCCAGAGAGTATTGGAGAAGCAAATCGGACTGTTGGATCGAGCAGCGTTGAGAAAGTAAAATTTCTCGAGTGATTGTAGGTAAGGGACTTTTGTGAGTTGTTAGAGATACCTGCACGTATTTTCGTCTGCTTTTACATTCACTTAAAAACTCTGAGGGTCAGAGAAAGTGAATAATAATTATTGTGAACCGATAGTGGCAAATTACGATTTTACCCCTAGTTAGTCAAAAAGTCAACTTTTGTGAAAAGTTGTAAAAAGCATGGAAACCACCATTTTGAGTGTTTGACTGCTGTTTAGCAGAAGAATAAATAGATGAGCTAATGATTTTAAGGTTGATGTGAATTAAGCACACTTTATAGTGCTGATTTTGATATTTTGTAAATCATCCATTTTTAAAGAGCCATCTATCATATTATGTGAGAATGAATCGTGCTGGAGCATAGCTCGCACTGGATTTCATATATATTTCCACATACATTAGTGCTGGATTATAATTCGCACTAGATTTTCATGACATGCATGATAGAGTACTGGAGTTCTTACTCGTACTCAATTTTATATGATTTATGCATGAGAGAGTGTTGGAGCGATTAACTCGTACTCGAGTTTTACATGAGATGCATGACAGAGTGCTGGAGCGTTGCTCGTACTTGATTCTTCATGATTTATACATGACATAGTACTGGAGCTATTGCTCGTACTTGATTTGATGATAGTGCATAGCATGGTACTGGAGCTATTGCTCGTACTTGATTTAATACATGAACTATGC
This sequence comes from Firmiana major, assembly GCA_033439115.1. Taxonomy (NCBI): domain Eukaryota; kingdom Viridiplantae; phylum Streptophyta; class Magnoliopsida; order Malvales; family Malvaceae; genus Firmiana; species Firmiana major. Next base: position 42,525,761 of record CM065899.1, read on the forward strand.
ATTGACCTAGTTGCTGGAGGTTTACTCGCACTAGAGTTGAGTTTGTGATGTGAAACAGTGTTTGAGCGGAGTGTCGACTGTGAGTCGCGCTCAAAGGCGCGCACTGTATGTGATATATAATACATGTTAAAATCCTTGCTTGATTCCTTGTGTAGACTGAGTGTCACACTATGTGAGAGGATATCCGCATGAGGATACTAGAGACGTGGTATGATATTCCATGGTTTGAGGACTAAAACCTATGGTAGGCACCCCGACTGTGATGTAGGGTCCACGGAGTACGTTGTACCGTGCATGTGGCATGGGGTACACTGTACCTTGTGGTGTTGTGAAGTTGAGGAGGATACAGCTGGCGGTTGTGATGGACTGACCCCCCTCCTATTGCAGCAGTGATGCCCCGTACACCGAGATCTATGTTGCTTGGGATCACATGTTGGATATGATCATAGTCCAAGATACTATTTACATTTTCACCACAGAGTCTCACATGATATATCACTTGATTGACTGATTTAAATTGCGGACAGACCTGAGGGATGGGTCAAACTCCGATTTTGTGATGTGAATGATTTAAATGCCATATTTATTGTGATTTAAATATACATGGCATGATTTATCTAAAGGTATGATTTATATAAAGATGCATTGTTTTGCACTACATGCCTACATTTGAGAAAGAAAGCATGATTTCTGTACATGGGATTTAATCTGTACAAGTATACATATATATTTAAAGACATGCTTTTAAAGTGAGTAAAGGAAATAATGTTTTCAAGGCATAGCATTATTTGAGTAGATAGTGTAGATATCTACTTGCTTGCCTGATTTCCTTACTGAGCGCGTTGTATGCTCACCCCCCTTTCTTTACATCTCTCTACAGAGCATCAGCAGTAGAGCGAGAGCTATTGAGGGATAGTATTCCTGAGTCCACCGCTATTTCCTATCGACCGCCAGGTATACAGATTTTGTACGGTTATGTATCTAAACATAGAAACAGCACAGTGATGTATACGATATATATTTGGGGAATGTATTTGTATTTGCTTTTACATAATCTCACATGTATTATAAAAGCAGTTACAGTCAGTAACAGTATAATTGACATATGTTTATGATAATGGATAATGTGGTAAGCAAGGATTCTGACATCGAATCACAACCCAACCATTGAAGAGAGGAAATGTAAGTTAAAAATGCGAAAAATTTGTAGTGGTTTTTGGTTAAGTCATGGATTGAGAACGAGTCCTGACAATAAATCATGAAGAATCGAGTACGAGCAATGCTCCAGCACTCTGTCATGCATCTCATGTAAAACTCGAGTACGAGCTAATCGCTCCAGCACTCTATCATACACAAATCACATAAAACTGAGTACGAGCAATGCTCTAGTACTCTATCATGCATGTCAAATAAATGTAGTGCGAGTAAACCTCCAGCACTAATGTATGTGAAAAACATCTGAAATCAAGTGCGAGCTGTGCTCCAGCACGATTGTTTCCACATAATTCGGTAGATGGCTCTTTAAAAATAGGGATGTATCAAATCATTAAAATCAGCACTATAAAGTGTGCTTAGTTTACATCGACCTCAAAACATTAGCCCTTCCACCTACTCTTCTGCTACACAGCAGTAAAAACCTCTCAAAACATTATTTCCATGCTTTTTACAACTTTTCCCAAAATTTAACTTTTTACCTATTTGGGGGGAAAATCGTAATTTACCTATATCGAGTCCCTATATTATTACTGATTTTCTCTGACCCTCAAACAATTTTAGTGAATGCAAAAGTAGACAAAAATACGCACAGATATATCTAATTACTTGCAAAACTCCCTTACCTCGGATCACGTACTGTGACATCTCTTCCTCTGTGCTGTCCAAATCTCGCAGTCCTATCAGCTCTTAATATGACTTCGGAGCTGCGTTTAACCATTCACTGGGTTAATATCACTTTTCCTACTGTATTACACATTTAATACAGTCTATTTCACTTAAATGGGCCCGTTTACTCTTAATGGGCCTTAAACACTTTAATTTGGTCTTAATCCGTATTAAGCTCGTTTTCCCCTTATTATTTCCCTTCATCAGGGTCTATTGGCTCATTGGGCCTATCAATACCCATTGGGCTTTATTCCAAGCTCTTTGGATAGCCCGTATATCATGTACGACAGTTAATTCGAAATTCCAAATATAATTCACTAAATGTGGAATTTAATATGAAATGCGTAAAATAAATCTTAAATACGCAATAATCACATAAATTGTCGTAAATGAGCTTTACTTACCCGAGATTATGCGATGGTACGCAAATCAAAGTTCGATCGGGCTTCTGTTCGAAATTTATCGTCGAACTGCACAATTTTGTATATTTAACTTCGGGGCAATTTCTGATTAAATAGAATTTAAATAAATTTATCGAAAATCAAATCGGTCATTTTTGACCTTGTATCGACTTACCCGAAGTCCAATGAAATCCCCAAAATTTTCCTTTTTCTTTTTCTTTGTTTTTTCTTATTTTTCCTTTTTTCTCCTTGGCTGAACCGGTCTGGTCCGGTTCAGCGCAGAAGCTTCTTCACTGAACCGCCGACCGGTTCAGCTCTCCTTTGGTCGTTCCGGCATCGTTCGATCGGTTCACGGAGTGCCACTGCCACTGTTCTGTGCGCCTCAGCCTGGGGACCTCTCGGCTGGCCTCGATCGGGACCAATCCCGCTGGTGGCCGCCAGATTGCCTCTTTTCCTCAGCGGCCTTCCCCTCTTCAATTCGCCGGCATCCGGCGTCAGTGGAGGGCGTTGTCGGTTGCGAAGGATCGCACGATGCCGAGCTTTCTTTTTCGGTCACTTTCCTGGCCGCTGGTCGTCGGATGGTGGCCGTCCGATCTCTCTTCTTCCCCGTCGGTCTTCACGGTTTCCTCTCTTCTCTCTTCCCGCTTTTTCCAATTTCAGATTTTTTTTCTTTTAATATTTATAAATGATTTTAATATTATTTTAATCATTAAAATAATATTAAAAATTCCTAAAATATCTAAAAAAGTCATATTAAATTCATTGTCCGTAAATGAATTTATCAGTCTAATTTTACCTTTTCGGTATATTTTTCGCCTATTTTTTGGCTCGTTTTTTGAGGCAAAAATTTCGATAAATTCTAATAAATTTATATCTTGATTAATTGGACTCGAAATTCAATATTTTCTTCGATTTGATCAAGATTTCTTGATTTCATATTTTTAATGAAATTTTCTCATCGGATTTATACCGAATTTCGATCAATTGATCGTTTTACCCCTATGCTTGCTCGGAAATCACTTTAACCCTTATCTCGCTGTTATGTAGCTTACATGCATTTTTAATTTCTTAAATTGTCAATTGCATGATAGTAAATACTCTTCTTATGATTCAACTATGAAAATATAACGTTCGTACACATAAGCATCATAAGGTACAAGCTACATACGTAAATCGAAAACTCAGGTCTGACAATCCTCCCCAACTAAAAGAATTTGGTCCTCCAAATTAGAACCAAATCAATCGTCGAACAATTGGGGGTGCTTCTCTCGCATCAAGCTCTCTAACTCCTAAGTAGCCTCCTCGGAAGTGTGATGCTGCCATAAAACTTTCACTAACTCGATAGTCTTCGATCTCAAAACCTTCTCCTTCATATCTAGTATCTGAATCGGCCTCTCAACATATGACATGTCCTCACTGAGCTCCAATGTCTCATAACTAATCACATGCACCGGATCCGGGTGATAATTCCGAAGCATCGAAATGTGGAAGACGTTATGCACGCCTGACAAATCTGGTGGCAATGCCAACCTATAGGCCTTATCTCCTACTCGATCAAGTATCTCAAAGGGTCCAATGTAGCGAGGACTTAGCTTACCCCTCTTCCCAAACCTCACTATACCCTTGGAAGGAGAAACCTTCAGAAACACTGACTCACCAACTGCGAACTCAAGTGGCCTACATCTCCTGTCAGCATAACTCTTCTGTCGACTCTGAACTGTCCTCAATCTCTCAACTATCAACCGGACATCCTCAGAAGCCTGTGTAACCAAATCAGGAGCAAAAAGCTTTCGGTCACCCACTTCTTCCCACCTAATAGGGAAACAACATCTACGACCATACAAGGCCTCATACGGTGCCATCCCGATACTTGAATGATAACTGTTATTGTAGGCGAACTCGGCTAGTGGCAAATGATCATCCCAGGAGCCTCTAAAATTCAGCACACATGCTCTCAACATATCCTTAGAGTCTGTATCATCCTCTCTGACCGATGATCTGTCTGAGGATGGAAAGCTGTGCTCAAACTCAACTGGGTTCCTATGGCTTCCTGAAAATGTTCCCAAAAGTGGAAAGTGAAGCGGGAATCCCTATCCGAAACTATGCTCATTGGAATACTATGCAACCTCACTACCTCGCGTACATACAACTTTGCCAACGTTCTCAGAGTATCGGTAGCTTTCATAGCTAGGAAGTGGGTTGACTTCATCAATCTATCAACAATCATCCATATAGCATCGTGATTCCTCTGGGTCCTCGGTAAACCCATCACGAAATCCATGGTGATATGCTCATATTTCCATGTCGGTATAGGTAGAGGCTGCAATAATCCTGCAGGTCTCTGATGCTTTACCTTCACCTGCTGACATACAAGACATCTCGCCACAAAATTCGCCACATCTCTCTTCATACCCGACCACCAGTACACCTTCCGGAGGTTCTGATACATCTTGCCACTCCCCGGATGCAACGTGTACCTCGATGAATAAGCTTCCGATAATATCAATCTCCTGAGCTCTGGGTCTTTGGGAACACACAATCTACCTCTGAACCTCAGTAGTCCATCAGAACTCAACTCAAAATCAATCACTATGCCCCTCTGCATCTGACCAATCACATCGATGCAATACGGATCAGTCTGTTGAGCCTGTCTGATCCTGTCCAACAGATCTGGCTCTAAGCGTAGACTCGCAATCATGCAATCCACATCCATGTCTGAAGGCACAACTCCCTAACTGAGGCTAGCAAACTGCTCTAGCAACTCGTAGTGTCACGACCCAATTCCATTCTCTTTAACCGAAAATCACTGAAAATTTTTCGCGTTTTACTGTTACCTTACCCTGTCGTGAACTAAACTCACCACACACTGTTGGGCTGTGAGCCAATAATAAACACCACGTCTCATTCATTCTCAATAAATTAAAACGATGTCATACATGTGCATTTAATCGTGTACTTATACGAATACATGTTTTACTGACATCTACATCCCCCATAAGTACAACTCAAAAGAATACTGTGCTTTTACATTGTTTAGATACAAAAAGAATCACTTTGTATATACCTCTTAGCGATGGAGATGCAGCGGAGTCCAAAATAATACGCCTCAGTCCTCACTAGGCTACTATGCACGCTCTGTAGGGGGAAAAATAGAGTGGGATGAGCAACCACATTTACATTCCACAATTCACGCATGTGTATAAATCTAGGTCACTATATCAAAAGTGCCTATATGAACCATTACATCATAAATCATCCCAGACCACCCGCATCCAGGTGTGCGGGGTATCATGCTGGCACGAAGATGGATTATCCCTCGCCAGACTTTCTCATCACATAACCATCATGCGGTACAGCGTACTCCATGTGATATACACGGTACAGCGTACTCCGCAACTCATATCGTGATCGGGGGTGCCATTCCTAGGTCTTATCTACCCCATACCAAGAGTTTCCATATTCCGTGAAGGAGAGCCTCCCTGCCGAACAGAGCCTCCCCGCCTAACAGAGCCTCCCTGCCTCCTCGGGCTTAAGGATGTTAGCTTAAGGATGTAGGGCTTAAGGGTCCTTTCCGTAAGAGAGCCTCCCCACCGAACAGAGCCTCCCCGCCTAACAGAGCCTCCCTGCCTCTTCGGGCTTAAGGATGTCAGCTTAAGGATGTAGGGCTTAAGGATCTTACCTTTACCATACCCATGTAGGAGAGCCTCCCTGCCTAACAGAGCCTCCCCGCCTCTTTGGGCTTAAGGCTGTCGGCTTAAGGATCCCACCGTAAGAGAGCCTCCCCACCAAACAGAGCCTCCCCGCCTAACAGAGCCTCCCTGCCTCTTCGGGCTTAAGGATGTTAGCTTAAGGATGTAAGGCTTAAGGATCTTACCCACTTTCACAACCTTATACGTATCCCCTCGTGCAAACTTGTGCGAGCAAAGCTCTAGCACGACTCATGCATCATGCATCTTCTCATAAGAGGCGCGTACGAGCATAGCTCTAGTACGGTTATACTCATAAGACAACCATTCACAATCCACGTACGAGCAGAAGCTCCAGTACGGTTTATAAACATCATCAGAATTCAATTTCAAAGTGCGAGCTAAGCTCGAGCACGTTTCACACAAGTGAAAACATAGAAATCTCGCGCGAGCGAGGCTCTAACGCGAATCATATCACATACACGCGATAGGCGGCTTACATGCATTCAAAACATCTCATAATATGCTTAGTGCCTCGTATGGGCCATTTCACAACATCATTCAAGTACTAGCCAGCCTATCCTTTTATTTGCTCAAATTAAAGCATTGTGTTTTGTAAAAGCATTCAAAACACATGATTTATGCAATTATTAGCCTTACTATCCCTTTTTCATAACATCCACTTCAAATCCAAAACCACGCATATACCCATCATCTTTCACGAATACCATCCACATTTATTTGAGCAATCATGCATTTCATAAAAACACCCGATATTCACCCACAAGTTCAAAGTACGAGCAGCTACCTCTATATACTCACAAAATTCCCTTACCTGGAATTGCGATGCGTGATTCCACTTCCTTAAACTGCTTACTCGTACGGTTCGGTTCGCCTTCAACGAACTCTTTGGGGACTGCACAAAATCGTATCCCGCATTATATTCGATCCATACAATGCAACCCTTGCGCTTGCTATAGTCAATTTAACCTATAGCCTCTATTAACGCTTATACGGCCTCGTTTCATTACTTTACCCATAACTCGAGTCTATGGATCTTCTGAGGCCTATTAACTTATTCAAAATCGATGTTAAATCGACATTAAGCTCATAGTGTTCATATTCCATGAATTCCCTCACTATGGCATTTTATCAATCATAAACATACCCATTTTCACAATTTCTCCAACTCACCAAGTAATTCCATCTAACATCTACAATCATAAACATTACCCCAATAACAACTTTAGCATGCCATAAATCATAAGCTCATTCAATCTCACATATCCTCACATTATACCCATTTTAGCTTTCTAGGTCACACCACTTCCACTACATTCCTAGGTAGTTTATCCATCAATACTCATACCAATCAACTCCAAAATCAATTAAATAGCTAATGCATTTGGATTGGAGTGTTAGAATCTTACCAATATGATTTCTCTTCTTGCTCCAATTGGTAATGCCCTCAACTCCTTAAATTCCAAAAATGGGAAAATGCCCTCTCACTATGTTGTTCTCCTATTTGATAGGAACAACTTTGCCTCTAATGATCTCTCTTCAAATCTCACTGAAAATGGTTGATTTTAGAGAGGGAAAGTTAGGTTTTTGGGGTTGAAATTGTAAGGTTAAGTGTTTTCCGAAATTTTCAGATTTTTCAGCTCTCCTTATATAGAAATGACTTGAGGAGATCGATCTGGTCCAAGAGAAGATCGATCTGGTCCCTTAAAATCCCTCTTTTTCACGGCATTTTTAAGCCTGAGATCGATCTGTCGAAGCAATGAGATCGATCTGTTGAGGCATGAGATCGATCTGTCGAAGCATGAGATCGATCTGGTCCCAAACAGAGAGCTAAGGAGATCGATCTGGCTGCTTGAGGATCGATCTTTTCACTTACAGAATGCTTGGCAGATCGATCTGGCTCCATTGGAGATCGATCTGCTCTATTCGTTCACCCAAATAAGAGCATTCTGGCTCTTCCAGATCGATCTCTCATCCTAGGAGATCGATCTGGACCTCATGTTTTCCAGATTTCCTGCAGTTTCATTGCTGCAACTCATACCAACACACCCTCAATCTATTGCCATGGCCATTTCCTCATCCATCCACCTCTATAACTTGAAAATGGCATCCATTCATACCTTATGCACATTGAAACTTGTGTGCATTCATTGTATATTCAAAGGTATGCAACATAAAACCAAATGGAAGCATAACTCCATTCCATTTTACCACACTACTCATCTTGAGTCTCAATCACATCCATCTCTTGCCATAACCCATTCCTTCGTATTCATACTCAATGAAACTTGTATGTACGTTACAATTCATATTACACATACATACATTGAATCCATGGACTTACATCAATCATAATTTACATTACAAGTCCATTCATATTATTTGATCCAATTACACATATTACCCTTTTACATATACGGGGTCTTACACGTAGTCCCTGACCATCATATACGATACCATCCCAAGGCTCTTCCTACTCAAAGCATCTGCTACAACGTTAGCTTTTCCTGGATGATAAAGTATCTCACAATCATAATCGTTCAAAAGCTCTAGCCATCTTCTCTGTCTCATGTTCAGCTTCTTCTGTGAGAACAAATACTTGAGACTCTTGTGGTCGGTAAAGATTTGAAACTTCTCGCCATATAAGTAGTGGCGCCATACCTTCAATGCAAACACTATTGGTGCCAACTCTAAATCGTGGGTCGGATAGTTCTTCTCATGGTCCTTCAGCTGTCTGGATCCATAAGCAACTACCCTCCCATCCTGCATCAACACACAACCCAGTCCCTGATGCGAAGCATCGGTATATACTGAAAATTCTCCTGAGCTGGTAGGAATAGTGAGAATAGGAGCGGTGGTCAATTGACTCTTCAGCTCCTGAAAACTCCTCTCACAATCCTCGTCCCACACGAATGCAACACTCTTCCGAGTGAGATGTGTCAACGGAGCAGCCAACTTCGAAAATCCTTCAACGAATCTCCGATAGTACCCTGTTAAACCCAGAAAACTCCTGATCTCGGTAACTGTCCTCGGCTGTTCCTGTAATACCCGATTTTTATAGTAAGAGCAAATGGAATGAATAAAAATTTTTGAATGCATTTAACAATGCAAAAGGATCGAAATGATATTCCCGAACACGTGAAGGGTAAAACGGTCAAAAGACCAAAATTTGGTAGTAATCGGGACAAGAAAAGTTAATTAAAAATATGGGATTGAGAAATCTTAATCAATAACGAAGAAATAATTAAATTTCGAGTTAAATTGATCAAGATATGAATTTATTGAAATAAACCGAAATTTTCACCTCGGGAAATAATCCTGAAAATAATAAAAAATTATACCAGAAATACGAAATAAGACCGATAAATTCATTTAATTGGTTAAATGAATAAAATATAATTTTTTAAGATATTTTTGGATTTTTAATAATTAAATAAGAAATTTTTAGATATTTTTGAGATTTTAATATTATTTTAATCAATTAAAATAATATTAAAAATAAATAAAAATCTATTATAAATAAAATTAAAAAAAAAAGAATCTGAATCGCGAAAATCGCGAAACAGAAAAGCAAAACGCGAAACGCAGACCCGAGGAAGAGATCCAATGGACGGCCACAATCCGGCGATCCAGCGGCTAGCGAAGGGCCGAAAAAGGAAAAGGGGAATCCCATGACCTCCCAGCCACCGGGACGAGTCCCACTGGCGTCGAGATCCGGCAGATCGAGGTAGAAATTGCCGCGGAGAAGAAGGGGAAATCCGGCGGCCACCGGTGATGCTTGGCTCCAATCCAGGCCAGCTGAGCGGTCCCCAGGCTGTGGCGCGTTGAACGGCGGCAGCGGCACTCGGAGAACTGGCCAAACGACGTCGGCACGACCAAAGAAGTCGGAACCGATCGGCGGTTCAATGAGGAATTTTTTGTGCTGAACCGGACTGGACCAGTTTAGCCAAAAAGAAAAGGAAAAAGAAAAGAGGAAAGAAAAACAGGAAAATTTGAAAAAAATTTAGTGATGCAATCGAGCTACGGGTAAGTCGATAAGCGGTCGAATTGACCGATTTAAATTTCGAAATATTTAATTTGATTAATATCCGACTAGAAATTTACCTGAAAAATTGTGTAGCTCGACAATTAACGTCAAACGAGAGCTCGAGACAGCCTCGATTTGCGTACTATCATGGAATCTCGGGTAAGTAACCCTTATTTACGACAATTTATATCGTTATGCGTGTTAGAATTTACCGCATAAATTTTGGATTTAATTTTTGCATTAAATGAATTATATTATGGAATTTAAGATATATTGTCGTAAATAATTCATTAAGCTATCTGAAAATTTAGAACGAGGCTCAATAAATACTGATGGGCGCAATGAGCCCAATAGGCCTCGATAATGTGAATAGTAAGTGAGAAAACGGGCTTAAGGCCGATTAAGGCCCATTATGGTGCAATCGGGCCCAATATGGGTAAACGGGCCCAATGATTTAAATTAAGCCCAAAAAATATGAAACACAATTAATTGTATTGTATTTGACCTGATGAATATTTATCCACAGTTTCGGAGATTGGATTCGGAGCAGATCGGACTGCGTGACGAGTCATCAGTGGAAAGGTCAGACTGTACAGAAAAATGAGGTAAGGGAATTATGTGAGTAGCTAGAGGTAGCTACGTGTATTTTAATAGTTTTTGTATACACTGAATATGTATGTATACACCGAATATGTATAAAGGTCCTAAAAATGGTTTAAAGATTTTAAGGACTCGAAATTTGAAAAGACTATTTTACCCCTATTGAGGGAAGTTCACCTAAGGATGGTGAAAGCATGACATGCATGAAATGCATGATTTAAGGATTTTTCAAATTCAAGAAATTTTCTTGGTTTTTAAGCAAAGTAAATCGATAGATTGGCCAGTAATTGCATGAATTTCACAAGATAACACTATGTAAGTGTTATATATATTTAAATGAAATTTCTTTGGAAAAATGGTCAACTATCAAGTTTATATGGAAACAGATAGTGCTGGTGCATAGCTCGCACTATATCTGCGTTTGTGAGTGTGCATAAAATGCGCTTGAGTGGTTGCTCGCACCAACTTGTGTGACATCATATGCATGAAATGTACTAGAGCGGTTGCTCGCACTGATTTTAATTATTGTGAAATGCACGAGAGGTGCTGGAGCCTAGCTCGCACCCTGTTTTGACAGTTTTGACGGTTTTGACTGTTTTGACTGAAAATGCATAAAAAGGTGCTGGAGTGATTGCTCGCACTAGTTTTAATGATTTAACATGCATGAGAGATGCTGGAGCTTAGCTCGCATCCAGTTTTGGTTTGATAATCGCATAAAAGCCATGCTGGAGTGTAACTCGCAATAGATTTGATGTGTTTATGCATAAGCCGTACTGGAGCGTTGCTCGTACGAAGTTTTGATTTACTTGAGCATTCATTCGTGCTAGAGCATTGCTCACATGTGATTTTATATGGATTTATAACTTATTTTAAAGTTTTACTGGAGTGTTTCTCGTACGCAGATTTTACTGATTTTTATGAAACCGTGCTAGAGCTTCGCTCGCACGAGATTTTCTGATATCATAAATATGCATGGAGTCGTGCTAGAGCTTCGCTCGCACGAGATTTTCTGATATCATAAATATGCATGGAGTCGTGCTAGAGCTTCGCTCGCACAGGGAATTATATAACATGCATATAACCGTATTGGAGCCTCCTGTAGACTGTGTGTCACAGTGAGATGATATGCTCACACGTGCATACTGAGACAAAGATGATATGACTGGATAAGACCTATTGCAGGCACTCCTGACTGAGCTTGGGTTCACGGAGTACGTTATACCGTGTATGTCACGCAGAGTACGATGTACCGTGGGGATTGTTGGAGTGGAGTGGCATTAGCCACGAGGCAGCAAACCTTGCCCTCACAATCCTGATGTTATGCTTTTCTGGTGGGTAGGATCGACCCACCTCCCGTTTCAGGTGTGATACCCCGCACACTAGGTACCGTGTTGCCAGGGATCACTAGGTTATGGCCATAGTCCTATGTTGTTACTGATAGTCACCTACATGTCTCACATGATATAACTATTGGTCGATTGACCAGGGTAGACCCGAGGGAGGGGTCAGGCCCCCGATTTTATGATTTTCTACTATGCTAATATATGTTTTAGAGGATTTTATTATTTGTGACCCTAGAAGAAGGGTGGTTTTATAACCGAAGTTTTTATAATGAATTTTAATGAATTGTTTTATGAGATAATTGACCCGGAAGGGTTAGTTTATACTGCAGTTTTAATGAAATGATTTAAAAGCAGTAGCATGATGAAGTTTTCCATGCTTTCATTTCAAATTCATGATTTGTCTTACATGACATGAAAGAATGCATGATTTTGATTAAATTCATGCTAATTATGATTTACTGATGTCACATAAAATGCCATTGATGCATAAGTAGTATGAATGATATATGCACGAACAGTTTTATAAACTAAGTCATTGATGAAATACATGATTTTGTGCTTGAGATTTTAATGAAAAGAAATGGATTTTAAGGGTATGGCATTATGAGCTTGTAGATAGTGGAGCTATCTACTTACTTGCATAATTTCCTTACTGAGCGTATGGTTTGCTCACCCCCCTTATTTTCCCATCTTTTCAAAGTACTCGCAATTGTTAGTAAGCGGCTGATGACTTGCATTCTTGGTATCCGCTACTTCTCATCAAGAGATAGGTATACACATTTGTATAGTTTTGTATCTAAATATGTAATGCACAGTACTGTAACCGGATATGATGTCGGGGATGTAAGGTGATGTAAATACCATTGTATATGTTTTTAGTTAAAGTCAAAAGATAGTAAACTCTGATATGTGAATGTGATGATGGAAATGGAATGGTAAATAGGTGAGAGGTGACTAACACCGAATCATAGCCCAACTGTTTGTAGGATGGTCACGATGAGAGAAAGGTAAGAATTAAATAATAAATGAAAAAGCGAAAAATTTACTCTGATTTTTAGGTAATTTGGGTTGTGACAGTTCCCACTGAACTACAGCCTCAATCTTGGATAGGTCTATTGACACACCATCCCGCGACACTACATGTCCCAAAAACCAGATCTCTGTCAACCAAAAATCACACTTGCTGAGTTTAGCATACAACTGCTGCTCTCGTAGAGTCTGCAATACGATCCTGAGGTGCTCTTCATGCTCCTCCTCGGATCTCGAATACACCAATATGTCATCGATGAAAACGATAACAAACTGATCCAAATATGGCTTGAACACATCATTCATCATAGCCATGAAAGCTGCGGGAGCATTCGTCAGTCCGAATGGCATAACTAGGAACTCATAGTGGTCATATCGGGTCCTAAATGCCGTCTTAGGTACATCTCCACTCCGGACTCTCAACTGATGATACCCAGATCTCAGATCAATCTTAGAAAAGACATGCGCTCCCCGAAGTTGATCTAGTAAGTCATCAATGTGTGGAAGGGGATATCTATTCTTGATGGTAGCCTTATTCAACAATCTGTAGTCTATACACAATCGAAGGCTTCCATCCTTCTTCCTCACAAACAAAATTGGTACTCCCCACGGTGAAACACTCGACCTGATGAAATCTCTATCCAACAACTCTTGCAACTGTCTCTTGAGCTCCTCTAGCTCAACTAAGGCCATGTGATATGGTGGTCTCGAAATAGGCTCAGTACCAAGTACTAAATCTATACAGAACTCCATCTCTCTGTCTGGTGGTAACCCTGGCAACTCATCCAGAAAAACATCTGGGTACTTACTGACCAAAGGAATATCTACCAACTCCGGATGTACCTTATTCGTATCCACCATGTACGCAATGAAACCTCGAATCACATCCGTAGAAGCATCAGTTGTGTCCTGGTCCAAGGCATGTACTCGCCCTCGACCCATCACCTGCTTCCCCTTCTGCTCTGCCGTCGCTCTACTTCTCTGAGTAGATGTACCAGCTGGAGCTCTGTCAAGCTCCCTGCCCTTCTGTGGGGTAGTCACAAATGTCTCTGGGCAATCTCTAGCAATGTGCCCCTGTTTCCCACATCGAAAACACACAACAGGGCTCAATGGACAAGGTCTACCGCCATGATGTCTACCACATCTACTGCACTGATCAGTAGTAGGCTCTGTCCTCCAATCATAATGCCCTTCACCGGAGCTATAGCTGGGTATGTAGGAGGTCTAACTGGTCGCTCTCGCACCTCCTCTATCCGTGGTCCTTTACCGAAGAGTCTCCTCCCTCCTTAATGATATGTTAAAGTTGCCCACTACTAAGCATCACCGCCCATATAAGTTGTAGTGGATTAATGACTGTGGTGAAGTGAACGTGGTGAAGCAAGTTTTGGTTCCTTTTCATATTGGAAGGTATCAGGATAAAGTGATGTGTGACGTGGTACCCATGCAAGCTAGTCACCTGTTGCTAGGTAAACCGTGGCAGTATGATCGGAGAATCATCCATGACAGTTACACTAACCGTTACTCTTTTTCTATGGATGCAAGAAGATCACTCTTGCTCTCCTTAGCCCCAAGGAGATTTACGAGGATCAATTAAGGCTGAAGGAGCAACATGGCGAGCAAAGAAAGCTAGCTAAAGAAAAGAAGGGAAGCAAGGAAAGCAAAGCAGTGAGCTACCATGCCAACCCCCGAGATGTGAAGACTGTATTTATTGTTGAGTAACCTATCATTTTGCTCTTATTTAAAGACTCTTATTTTATTGATACTAAACTCCATGATACTTTGCCTACTGATGTTGTCTCATTATTACAGGAGTTTGAGGATGTATTCCTTAAGGAGATCCCAAATGGACTACCACCGATTCGTGGGATCGAGCACCAGATTGACCTTGTCCCTGGAGCTACCATACCTAATTGCCCAGCCTACAGAAGCAATCCAGAGGAGGTGAAGGAGCTTCAAAGGCAAGTTGAGGAGCTCATGAGGAAAGGTTACATGAGAGAGAGCATGAGTCCATGCGCCGTGTCCGTATTGCTTGTTCCTAAAAAGGATGGGACATAAAGGATGTGTGTTGACTCCTGAGCTATCAACAAAATCACTGTAAAGTATCGCTATCCTATTCCTAGGCTAGATGACATGCTCGATGAGTTGCATGGTGCATGCATATTTTCTAAAATTGATTTAAAGAGTGGATATCACTAAATTCGTATGAAAGAAGGTGATGAATGGAAAACCGCATTGAAGACTAAATATGGTCTTTATGAGTGGTTGGTTATGCCTTTTGGCTTGACTAATGCATCCAGTACTTTCATGCGCTTAATGAACCATGTTTTACGTGCTTTCATTGGTAAGTATGTGGTTATCTATTTCGATGACATTTTGATTTACAGTAAGAGTTTGCATGAGCATATTGAGCATCTTAGGAATGTTCTTACTGTTTTGAGGAATGAAAGTTTGTATGCCAATTCTAAGAAATGTAAATTCTGCACTTATAAGGTTGTTTTCCTTGGGTATGTAGTTTCTTTACATGACATTTCTGTTGATGATGAGAAGGTAAAGGCAATTAGAGATTGACCTGTACCTAAGTCTGTTTCTAAGGTGCGTAGTTTTCATGGCTTAGCTAGTTTCTATCGTCGATTCGTTAGAGAATTTAGCACTATAGCCGCACCTTTGACTGAAGTGGTAAAAAAGAATGTTGCATTTCATTCAAGTCCTGCAAAAGAGCTTGCGTTTAATTTGCTCAAGGATAAACTTTATTCTGCTCCTTTGTTAACTCTGTCTGATTTTGCTAAAACTTTTGAGATTGAGTGTGATGCCTCAGGTGTAGGAATTGGAGCTGTGCTTATGCAGGAAAAATGCCTAATTGCCTTCTTCAGTGAGAAGTTAAGTGGGACAACACTTAACTATCCCACATATGACAAGGAGATGTACGCATTAGTAAGGGCCTTGGAGACATGGCAACATTACCTGTGGCCTAAAGAATTCGTCATCCACAACGATCATGAGTCCTTGAAGCATTTGAAAGGATAAAGTAAGCTGAACAAGCGTCCTGCCAATTGGATGGAGTTCATTAAGGCGTTCCCGTATGTGATCAAGTACAAACAAGGTAAAGAGAACATCATAGCTGATGCTGTAAGACCCGATATTTTCGAGTGCATTTAAAAAATGCAAAAGGACTTAAATGACATTCCCGAATACGTGCAAGGGCAAAATGGTCGAAAGATCAAAATTCGATATTAATCGGGACAAGAAAATTTAATTAAAAATATGAGATTGAGAAATCTTGATCAATGACGAAGAAATAATTAAATTTCGGGTTAAATTGATCAAGATATGAATTTATTGGAATAAATCGGGATTTTCGTATCGAAAAATAATCTCGAAAATAATCGAAAAATATACCGAAAAGGTAAAATCGGACTGAGAAAATTATTTACAGATTAAATGAATTAAATATAATTTTTAAGGATATTTATGCATTTTAATATTATTTTATTGAATAAAATAATATTAAAAGTTAATTATAAATAAAAAAAAAAAAAAAAAAAAAACAAAACAGAAACGAAATCTGAAGAAACAGAGAAAACGCGAAGCAAATGGGGCGAAAGGCGAACCCGAAGAGGAATCCACCGGCGAGCCACCACCGGCGGGATCTAGGGGCCGGTGAGGACCGGCGAGCGCAGCCCAGCACCGGGCGAACCTCCAGCAGCCCAGACGCGCGGCGAGGTGGCCGGAAAACGTCGGAAAACGGAGGGGAAGCCGCGGGGAAGAAACCCCGATTCGCCGGCGATGGCTGCGATTCGACCCCAGCCGAGGCCCGATTTAGGGAGCCCATGCCATGGCGCGCTGAACGGCACCGGAATCGCCCAGAGAACCGGCCGGACGGCGCCGGCACGACCAAAGGGAGCCTGGACCGGCCGAACCGGACAGAACCGGCCAAACCGGACCAGACCGAACCGGCGGTCCGAACCGGGTTGAATCGGACCGGACCGGTTCAGCCAAAAAGAGAGGGAAAAAAGGAAGAAAAAGGGAAAAAGAAAAAGAGAAAAAATTGGGGAAAATTCCAGTGATGCAATCGAGCTTCGGGTAAGTCGGTAAGCGGTCAAATTGACCGATTTAATTTTCTGAATATTTAATTTAATTAATTCCGACTGGAAATTTACCCGAAAAAATATATTTAATTGTGTAGCTCGACAATTGGCATCCACTGAGAGCTCGAGACAGCCTCGATTTGTGTACGATCATGGAATAACGGGTATGTGACCCTTATTTATGACAATTTTATATCGTTATGCGTGATTGATATTTAACGCATGAATTACGGATTAAATTTTCGTATAAATGAATTAAATTCTAGAAATTGGGATAAATTGTCGTAAATAATTCATAAGCTATCTGAGAATTTAGAACGAGGCTAAATAAATATTGATGGGTCCAATGAGCCCAATAGGCCTCGATAAAGTGTGGTAAACGGGCTTAAGGCCGATTATGGCCCATTATGGTACAATCGGGCCCAATATGGGTAAACGGGCCCAATGATTTAAATTAAGCCCAGAAAATTAAGAAATACAATTAATTGTATTGTATTTGACCTGATGAACATTTATCCGCAGTGCCGGAGATTTGATTTGGATTCGGAGCAAATCGGACTGCGTGACAAGACATCAGTGGGAAAGGTCAGACTGTACAGAAAAATGAGGTAAGGGAATTGTGTGAGTAGCTAGAGGTAGCTACGCATATTTTAATAGTTTTTCTGTACACTGAGTATGTATGTATACATGGATATTGTATAATGATCCTAAAAATGGTTTGAATGATTTTAAGGATCGAAATAGGTGAAATGTCTATTTTACCCCTATTGAGGGAAGTTCACCTAAGGATGGTGAAAGCATGACATGCATGAAATGCATGATTTAAGGATTTTTGATGATTAAGGAATTTTATTGGTTTTAATTAAAGCAAAGCGATAGATTGGCCAGAAATTGTTTAATTTCACAAAATAACACTACGTAGGTGTTATTAATAATTAAATGGAAATTTCTTTGGAAAACGGCCAACTATCAAGTTTATATGGAAACAGATAGTGCCGACACGTAGTTCGCACTATATCTGCGTTTGTGAATGTGCATAAATGTGCTTGAGCAATTGCTCGCACCGACTTGTGACATCATATGCATGAAATGTGCTAGAGCATGGTGCTCGCACTGATTTTTAATATTGTGAAATGAGAGTTGTTGGAGCCTAGCTCGCACTCTGTTTTGACATGTTTTGACATGTTTTGATTTGTTTTGACGTGATATGCATAAAATGGTGCTGGAGCGATTGCTCGCACTAGTTTTAATGATTTGACATGCATGAGAGATGTTGGAGCTTAGCTCGCATCCTGTTTTGATTAAATTATGCATGAAGCCGTGTTGGAGTGTAACTCGCACGAGATTTGATTTAATTATGCATAAAGCCGTGCTGGAGTATAACTCGCACGAGATTTGATTTACTTGAGCATTCATTTGTGCTAGAGCGTTGCTCGCACAAAGTTTTATATGGTTTTCATAATTCATTTGAATGCCGTACTGGAGTTTTTCTCGTACGAGGTTTTCACTGAATTTATATACATATCCGTACTAGAGCGTTGCTCGTACGTGGAATTTACATGAAATTATAATCAGTTTAAGTCGTACTGGAGCGCTGCTCGTACGCAGATTTCACTGATTTTTATGAAACCGTGCTAGAGCTTCCCTCGCACGAGGTTTTCAGATATCATGAATATGCATGGAGCCGTGCTTGAGCTTCGCTCGCACAGGGATTTATATTACATGCATATAGCCGTGTTGGAGCCTCCTGTAGACTGTGTGTCACAGTGAGATGATATGCTCACACGTGCATTCTGAGACAGAGATGATATGGGTGGATAAGACCTATTACAGGCACCCCTGACTGAGCTTGGGTCCACGGAGTACGTTGTACCGTGTATTTCACGCGGAGTACGCTGTACCGTGGGGATTGTTGGAGTGGAGTGGCATGAGCCACGAGGCAGCAAGCCTTGCCCTCGCAATCCTGGTGTTATGCTGTTCTGGCGGGTAGGACGACCCACCTCCCGTTTCAGGTGTGATACCCCGCACACTAGGTACCGTGTTGCCAGGGATCACTAGGATATGGCCATAGTCCTCGATGTTACTGTTAATTACCTGATTGTCTCACATGATATAACTTGTGGTCTATTAGACCAGGGTAGACCCGAAGGAGGGGTCAGGCCCCCGATTTGACGATTTGACGATTTTATGATTTTATGAAATGTGACCCTGAAAGAAGGGTGGTTTTATAACCGAGTTTTATAATGAATTTTAATGAATTGTTTTATGAGATGATTGACCCGGAAGGGTTAGTTTTTACTGCAATTTTAATGAAATGATTTAAATGCAGTAGCATGATGTGCTTTTCCATGCTTAAATGATAAATTCATGAAATGATTATATCCCGCGATTTGTTTTATATCGCATGAAGTAATGCATGATTTTGATTTAATTCATGCTGAATATGATTTAATGATGTCACATAAAATGCTTTGAATGCATGAGTTACATGATTTATATATGCACAAATAGTTTTGGATAAACTATGGCATTGAATATGCATGACTTTGTGCGTGTAAATTTTAAATGAAAAGAAATGGATTTAAGGGCATGGCATTATGAGCATGTAGATAGTGGAGCTATCTACTTACTTGCATAATTGCCTTACTGAGCGTGTGGTTTGCTCACCCCCCTTATTTTTCCATCTTTTCAGAGCACTTGCAATAGATATTGAGCGGCTGAGGACTTGCATGGTTGATATTTGCTGCTTCCCATCGAGAGACAGGTATACACATTTGTATGGTTTTGTATCTAAATATGTAATGCACAGTACTGTAAATGGATATGATGTCGGGGATGTAGAGTCATGCAAATACCATTGGGTATGTGTTTATTTAAAGTCAAAAGGATAGTAGACTCTGATATATGATTATGGAAATGGATTGGTAATAGTGAGAGGTGACTAACACCGAATCATAGCCCAACTGTGTTGTAGGATGGTCACGACGAGAGAAAGGTAAGAATTAAATAATAAATGAAAAAGCGAAAAATTTACTCTGATTTTTAGGTAATTCGGGTCGTGACAGGTTTAATGGTATCAGAGCTGAGTTGGCCTGATATGAGTCGGTGTTAGTGGTTAAGAAGTTTACATCCCCATGTACTGTGCATTGTTTAGATACAATTGTGTATATCGAGATGGAGGTGCAGCTAAGAATTTGATTTTTAAATGCAAGAATAGACTCATTGACTGATAGCCGCTATGGTTGAGAGGCGAGTACACGAACTCGAGGACGTAGAGGTAGGCCCAAGAGTTGTACTGAGTTGCCACATGAAACTCGTGATGAGATTAACGTGGAGGCTGATGTTGAGCATGCCCCACAGAGTCCGATAGAGAGATCGGATAGAGTCTGATAGAGAGATCAGACAGTATTGAGGCACGCTTCGCGAAGTTGGAGCGGAGTGTGGAGAATATTTTACGAGCTAATTGCTCAGAATATGTATGAGATTTGAGGGCGAGTTGGAGCATTAATTGAAGTTCGCTCGACCCATTTGAAGAGTTAAACGTCCAGAATAGACATAAAAAAATAATTCTAGATGTATTCCGGTGACAGAATATCCCGGATATTGTTTAAAGAAAATTACAGATGAAATTATTTACTCTGACCCAGAGGAACATGTTGATTAACGAGTATGATACTCAGTTTATATTCCTGGGCAGATGTGACTCAGACACGATGAACAGTGAGAGTCGAGATTTTTGAAAGTTCATGGAAGGACTCAGATTGTCAATTAGAGTCCGATTAGCCCGTTAGATATCACTACCTATGCTGAGGCATTGCACAGACTATAGTTGTGTAAATAAGATCAAGAGTTGCACGCCTCTGAGATTGGAAAAGGTAGTAAGGGCCGAAATAGAGACAAAAGAGAATAGAGAATGACAAAGATGTCAGAACGGGAAAAAGGTAATATGGTAAAAACTTTGAGCTGATAAATCACGGGGTAAGTTGATTGATAAACCCCAGTATATCTAATTTTAACACTATTGAGGGGTATTATGATTTGAGGACCGCAACCTGCTACGGAGCATTGTAAACAGTATAACAGAGTAGCAGTGTGAACAGTGTAAGATGTGTGGTAGTTATCACGAAAATAAGATGTTGGACGAGGGCGAGTGTATGCCTTGGACCAGGACACTACTGATATTTCATTGGATGTGGTGGAAGATACCACACTGGTTGTGAATAATGAAATAATTATTTTAATTGATCCTGGTGCCACGCATTTATTCATACCGCCTTCAGTTGCTTATAAGTTAGTGAAAAATGTGAAGCCTGTACCCTTAGGCAAGAGGATGATAGTTAGTTGATTTTCACTAACTGAATATGAGTATAGGGATTGTAAGTTGAAAATAGGAGTGAAAATATCACTGAAAAGTGTATTGTAACTTGACAAGTAAGGAAAGAGTTTGCCATAAGTGATATATGAAAGGAGATAAGATTGGAGATGTGATAGATCCTGCATACGAGATAAATTGGAATAAAAGGCATATGCAAGGTAAGGATATCATTGATATGCAAAGTAATTTGGATTAAGCAATATGTAGTGTATATGGATTGCGACCAAGATAAAGGGTAGATATATCTACACCCAGTCGATGTGGTCAAATCTGAGGGTTAATAAAGGTATTTCAAAATACTTCCCTGCCTGAAGATTTGACAGCGTCTAGAAACGCACGCATAATCTATAGATTGAATTCGACGGTCATAATATATACATTAAAATTTGGGTACCTTTGCTGGTACGATAAAGAAATAAAGAACTTAATTAATCATGAAAGTTTAAAAATTAAAATTTTATAAAATCCGTTACTATAAGAAAAAAGGAAATGACGCGGGTTAGTAGCTTGACCAGAAGCTATTTCAAAACGACTTTATACATTTATGCGTACATAGGTCAAGGATATTGGTGATTGAATAATGAGTGGAACTCAACTATGATATGGTATTTAAAGCTTACCTGGACCGATTGGTTATCGTTTTTAATGATGATATTATGATGTATTCGAAGTCCAGGGAAGAGTATGAGTAGCAACAGGAAACTGTCTTACAAACAAGGTGTTATGAGTTTCTTGAAATGGGCTGCTCAGTTGACACGTCTCGTTTGGAAAAAGATTTCATACGAGTGTTATGATATATATGAAAATAGCTTCGGTGAGTTTTGGTATATTGGAGTAATGAACTGACCACCGTAAGTATTCTCACCATGACTAACAGCTCAAGAGGTTTCAGTGTGAATGGATGCCAAAATAAGGATTGGGCTGTGTATTGATGTAAAATGGGAAGATAGTCGTTTATGGATCCAAATAATTCAAGGACCATAAGAGAAACTATCCGACCCATGATTTAGAGTTGGCAGCCGTAGCGTTTACATTAAAAGTATGGCGTCGCCACTTAAATGGTAAGAAATTTCGGGTATGCACTGATTGTAAAAGCCCCAAGTATCTGTTTTCACAGAAAGAGTAGAAAATGAGATAACCATGAGGGTTAGAGCTTCTAAGGATTATGAGTGTGAACATTGTACCACCCAGGAAAGGCTAATGTAATGGCTGATGCTTTGAGCAGAAAGAGCCTCGGGATGGTATTACATGTGATGGTCAGGGAGCGTGAGCTGCTAGAGCAGTTGTGAACCTCAGTAGTGATGTGATCCCTTCTGATGATGACGGTGATTTTATGACAGCTAGCCTGAGGATAGAACCGGATTTGTGTGACCGGATTTGCCAGGCTTAGCGTGATAATCGGCATGGTGTCGATAGTGTGAGTTAGATTCAGAAGGGTGTAGTGACAGAGTTCACAGTGTATGATGATGACTTACAGAGGTTCAGAGAAAGTATAAGTGCTCCCCATGACCACAGTAGATGAGATAGTAGTATTGTCAGAAGCTCACTCTTCGGGATATACAGTGCATCCGAGAAATAATAAATATATCAGAATCTCTGAAAAGGGTATTGGTGGTCAGGTATGAAAAAGAGATATTGTAGAGAATTGCGAAAAAGTGTCTCGTATGTCAGCAGAGTAAGGTAGAGTAAAAGAAGTTGCAGGGTTATTGCAGCCTCTACCTATATTGACACGGAAATGGGAACAAGTTACCATGGATTTCGTGATGGGTTACAGAGGACCCGAATGAATCTCGAGGATATCTAGGTGATAGTTGATAGATTGATTTAGTTACCCACCTTCTGGTTATGAAAATCCCTAGATACTCTAAGTGTATAGACGGATTTATGTGTGTGGAATATTGTGAAACATTGTGTAGCGTTCCAGTGAGCATGGTATCAGATAGGGATTCCCGCTTCACTTTCCACTTCTGGGAATATGTTTTTGGAAGCTATGGGACCCTGATTATGTGTTAGCACAGCTTCCACCCTCAGACAGATGGTCAGTCAGAGAGGACTGTACAGGTTCTGGAGGATGTGATGAGAGCGTGTGCCATTGATTTTATGAGCTCCTGGATGATCAGTTGCTACTAATCAAATTCGCCAGTGATGACAGTTGTCACTTGAGTATCGGGATGGGATTATATTCGGCATTATATGGCCGTAGGGAGTTGTTCCCTGACTTTGATAAGAAAAGTGGGTGACAAATAGAGAGTTGTTCCCGAATTAGTAAGACAAACCTCTGAGTATGTTCAGTTGATTTGAGAGAGATTAAGAACACCTCAGAGCAGACAGAAAAACTATGCTGACAAGAGACAGGAAATCATTGGAATTCACCGAGGGTGAATCATTATAGTTGACAGTTATTTGTCATAAAGACGTAACGAGATTCGGATAGAGAGATATTGGACAAGTGGAAGTAAGACCTGTAGGTTGGCATTACCACTTGAATAAACAGGCATCCACTATGTGTCCTATCTTATGATGTTTCGAAAATAATATCCGGATCCGATATATGTGATCGGATATGAGCTTCAACGGTTTAGCTCAATGAAAGTATAACATATGATTGGAAATCGATTCGGGTATTAGACGGAAGGAGAAAGTGTTGAGGTTTAAGATAATCTCCCTAGTTAAGTATGATGGTAATATTACACTCCGGAGAAAGTCACTTGAGGATGACAGTATATGATGCGATAGACATACCCGGAGTTAATTATGGACTCATATTACTTGGTTCTAATATGGAGGACCAAATTTCTTAAGTGGGGGAGATTGTAAGACCCGATATTTTCGAGTGCATTTAAAAAATGCAAAAGGACTTAAATGACATTCCCGAATACGTGCAAGGGCAAAATGGTCGAAAGATCAAAATTCGATATTAATCGGGACAAGAAAATTTAATTAAAAATATGAGATTGAGAAATCTTGATCAATGACGAAGAAATAATTAAATTTCGGGTTAAATTGATCAAGATATGAATTTATTGGAATAAATCGGGATTTTCGTATCGAAAAATAATCTCGAAAATAATCGAAAAATATACCGAAAAGGTAAAATCGGACTGAGAAAATTATTTACAGATTAAATGAATTAAATATAATTTTTAAGGATATTTATGCATTTTAATATTATTTTATTGAATAAAATAATATTAAAAGTTAATTATAAATAAAAAAAAAAAAAAAAAACAAAACAGAAACGAAATCTGAAGAAACAGAGAAAACGCGAAGCAAATGGGGCGAAAGGCGAACCCGAAGAGGAATCCACCGGCGAGCCACCACCGGCGGGATCTAGGGGCCGGTGAGGACCGGCGAGCGCAGCCCAGCACCGGGCGAACCTCCAGCAGCCCAGACGCGCGGCGAGGTGGCCGGAAAACGTCGGAAAACGGAGGGGAAGCCGCGGGGAAGAAACCCCGATTCGCCGGCGATGGCTGCGATTCGACCCCAGCCGAGGCCCGATTTAGGGAGCCCATGCCATGGCGCGCTGAACGGCACCGGAATCGCCCAGAGAACCGGCCGGACGGCGCCGGCACGACCAAAGGGAGCCTGGACCGGCCGAACCGGACAGAACCGGCCAAACCGGACCAGACCGAACCGGCGGTCCGAACCGGGTTGAATCGGACCGGACCGGTTCAGCCAAAAAGAGAGGGAAAAAAGGAAGAAAAAGGGAAAAAGAAAAAGAGAAAAAATTGGGGAAAATTCCAGTGATGCAATCGAGCTTCGGGTAAGTCGGTAAGCGGTCAAATTGACCGATTTAATTTTCTGAATATTTAATTTAATTAATTCCGACTGGAAATTTACCCGAAAAAATATATTTAATTGTGTAGCTCGACAATTGGCATCCACTGAGAGCTCGAGACAGCCTCGATTTGTGTACGATCATGGAATAACGGGTATGTGACCCTTATTTATGACAATTTTATATCGTTATGCGTGATTGATATTTAACGCATGAATTACGGATTAAATTTTCGTATAAATGAATTAAATTCTAGAAATTGGGATAAATTGTCGTAAATAATTCATAAGCTATCTGAGAATTTAGAACGAGGCTAAATAAATATTGATGGGTCCAATGAGCCCAATAGGCCTCGATAAAGTGTGGTAAACGGGCTTAAGGCCGATTATGGCCCATTATGGTACAATCGGGCCCAATATGGGTAAACGGGCCCAATGATTTAAATTAAGCCCAGAAAATTAAGAAATACAATTAATTGTATTGTATTTGACCTGATGAACATTTATCCGCAGTGCCGGAGATTTGATTTGGATTCGGAGCAAATCGGACTGCGTGACAAGACATCAGTGGGAAAGGTCAGACTGTACAGAAAAATGAGGTAAGGGAATTGTGTGAGTAGCTAGAGGTAGCTACGCATATTTTAATAGTTTTTCTGTACACTGAGTATGTATGTATACATGGATATTGTATAATGATCCTAAAAATGGTTTGAATGATTTTAAGGATCGAAATAGGTGAAATGTCTATTTTACCCCTATTGAGGGAAGTTCACCTAAGGATGGTGAAAGCATGACATGCATGAAATGCATGATTTAAGGATTTTTGATGATTAAGGAATTTTATTGGTTTTAATTAAAGCAAAGCGATAGATTGGCCAGAAATTGTTTAATTTCACAAAATAACACTACGTAGGTGTTATTAATAATTAAATGGAAATTTCTTTGGAAAACGGCCAACTATCAAGTTTATATGGAAACAGATAGTGCCGACACGTAGTTCGCACTATATCTGCGTTTGTGAATGTGCATAAATGTGCTTGAGCAATTGCTCGCACCGACTTGTGACATCATATGCATGAAATGTGCTAGAGCATGGTGCTCGCACTGATTTTTAATATTGTGAAATGAGAGTTGTTGGAGCCTAGCTCGTACTCTGTTTTGACATGTTTTGACATGTTTTGATTTGTTTTGACGTGATATGCATAAAATGGTGCTGGAGCGATTGCTCGCACTAGTTTTAATGATTTGACATGCATGAGAGATGTTGGAGCTTAGCTCGCATCCTGTTTTGATTAAATTATGCATGAAGCCGTGTTGGAGTGTAACTCGCACGAGATTTGATTTAATTATGCATAAAGCCGTGCTGGAGTATAACTCGCACGAGATTTGATTTACTTGAGCATTCATTTGTGCTAGAGCGTTGCTCGCACAAAGTTTTATATGGTTTTCATAATTCATTTGAATGCCGTACTGGAGTTTTTCTCGTACGAGGTTTTCACTGAATTTATATACATATCCGTACTAGAGCGTTGCTCGTACGTGGAATTTACATGAAATTATAATCAGTTTAAGTCGTACTGGAGCGCTGCTCGTACGCAGATTTCACTGATTTTTATGAAACCGTGCTAGAGCTTCCCTCGCACGAGGTTTTCAGATATCATGAATATGCATGGAGCCGTGCTTGAGCTTCGCTCGCACAGGGATTTATATTACATGCATATAGCCGTGTTGGAGCCTCCTGTAGACTGTGTGTCACAGTGAGATGATATGCTCACACGTGCATTCTGAGACAGAGATGATATGGGTGGATAAGACCTATTACAGGCACCCCTGACTGAGCTTGGGTCCACGGAGTACGTTGTACCGTGTATTTCACGCGGAGTACGCTGTACCGTGGGGATTGTTGGAGTGGAGTGGCATGAGCCACGAGGCAGCAAGCCTTGCCCTCGCAATCCTGGTGTTATGCTGTTCTGGCGGGTAGGACGACCCACCTCCCGTTTCAGGTGTGATACCCCGCACACTAGGTACCGTGTTGCCAGGGATCACTAGGATATGGCCATAGTCCTCGATGTTACTGTTAATTACCTGATTGTCTCACATGATATAACTTGTGGTCTATTAGACCAGGGTAGACCCGAAGGAGGGGTCAGGCCCCCGATTTGACGATTTGACGATTTTATGATTTTATGAAATGTGACCCTGAAAGAAGGGTGGTTTTATAACCGAGTTTTATAATGAATTTTAATGAATTGTTTTATGAGATGATTGACCCGGAAGGGTTAGTTTTTACTGCAATTTTAATGAAATGATTTAAATGCAGTAGCATGATGTGCTTTTCCATGCTTAAATGATAAATTCATGAAATGATTATATCCCGCGATTTGTTTTATATCGCATGAAGTAATGCATGATTTTGATTTAATTCATGCTGAATATGATTTAATGATGTCACATAAAATGCTTTGAATGCATGAGTTACATGATTTATATATGCACAAATAGTTTTGGATAAACTATGGCATTGAATATGCATGACTTTGTGCGTGTAAATTTTAAATGAAAAGAAATGGATTTAAGGGCATGGCATTATGAGCATGTAGATAGTGGAGCTATCTACTTACTTGCATAATTGCCTTACTGAGCGTGTGGTTTGCTCACCCCCTTATTTTTCCATCTTTTCAGAGCACTTGCAATAGATATTGAGCGGCTGAGGACTTGCATGGTTGATATTTGCTGCTTCCCATCGAGAGACAGGTATACACATTTGTATGGTTTTGTATCTAAATATGTAATGCACAGTACTGTAAATGGATATGATGTCGGGGATGTAGAGTCATGCAAATACCATTGGGTATGTGTTTATTTAAAGTCAAAAGGATAGTAGACTCTGATATATGATTATGGAAATGGATTGGTAATAGTGAGAGGTGACTAACACCGAATCATAGCCCAACTGTGTTGTAGGATGGTCACGACGAGAGAAAGGTAAGAATTAAATAATAAATGAAAAAGCGAAAAATTTACTCTGATTTTTAGGTAATTCGGGTCGTGACAGATGCGTTGTCTCATAGGTATACTCTTATCACTACTCTTGATGCTAAGCTTTTAGGATTTGAGTATATCAAAGACCAGTATGCTGATGATGCTGATTTTGGTAATGTTTATGATGCATGTGCTACATCTGGTTTTGGCAAATTCTATAGGAATGATGGGTTCTTATTTAGAGAGAATACGTTAGGTGTGCCTAGGAGTTCTTTGCGTGAGCTGTTATTAGAGAAGCCCATAGTGGAGGGTTAATGGGTCACTTTGGAGTTAGGAAAACTCTAGATGTTTTGCATGAAGACTTCTTTAACATGAGGAGAGATGTAGAGAAGTTATGTGATAGATGCATTTCATATAGGCAAGCTAAATCTAGAGTTCATAATCATGGCTTATATACTCATTTACCCATTCCTCTACTCCGTGGATTGATATCTCTATGGATTTTGTTTTAGGCTTACCTAGAACAAAACGTGGTAGAGATTCTATTTTTATTTTGGTTGACAGGTTCTCCAAGATGGCTTATTTCATTACTTGCCACAAGACGGATGACTCAAGCAACGTTGTTGACCTTTTTTTCAAGGAGATAGTACGTATACATGGTGTGCCGAGGACTATTGTCTCCGATCGTGATGTCAAGATCCTCAGTTATTTTTGGAGGACGTTATGGGGAAAATTGGAAACTAAATTGTTATTCTCCACCACTTGTCACCCACAAACTGATGGGCAGATTGAGGTGGTCAACCGAACCCTATCTATATTATTGGGGTATGTCATACAGAAGAATTTGAAAAATTGGGAAGAATGCTTGCCACAAGTTGAGTTTGGCTATAACCGTAGTGTCCACTCCACTACGAGTTGCTCTCCATTCAAAGTTGTTTATAGCTTCAATCCTCTTGCTCATTTGGATTTGTTGCCATTACCTAGTGTCGAGCAGAGTAACTTGGATGGAGATTAGAAGGCTAAGTTTGTAAAGCAACTCCATGAGAAAGTGCGTCAAGCTATTGAAAGGAAGACTAAGCAGTATACCACCCAAGTCAATAAGCACTGTAAGAAAGTAGTCTTTGAACCTGGTGATCGGGTTTGGGTACATATGAGAAAGGAGAGGTTCCCTACTCAGCGACGAACTAAGTTGCATCCCCGAGGAGCTGGACTATTCCAAGTCATTAAGAAGATCAACGATAATGCCCACCGATTGGATTTTCCTGGTTAGTATGGTGTATCTGCTACTTTTAATGTTTCTGATCTTTCGCTTTTTCTTTTTATGAAGGCACATGCGATTTGAGGACAAATCCTTTTAAGGAAAGGGGGAATGATGGAGGTCCATGTCACATTCCAAATTACCTAAAAATCAGAGTAAATTTTAGCTTTTCGATTATTATTTAATTCTTACCTTTCTCTCATCGTGACCATCTTACAAACAGTTGGGCTATGATTCGATGTTAGTCACCTCTCATCTATTTACCATTCCATTTCCACAATCACATTCACATATAAGAGTTTACTATCTTTTGACTTTAACTAAATACATACACAATGGTATTTATAACTATACATCCCCGACATCATATCTGTTTACAGTACTGTGCATTACATATTTAGATACAAAACCATACAAATGTGTATACCTGTCTCTCGATGGGAAGTAACGGATACCAAAATGCAAGTCTTTAGTCGCTCACTAACTACTGCGAGTGCTCTGAAAAGATGGGAAAATAAGAGGGGTGAGCAAACCACACGCTCAGTAAGGCAATTATGCAAGTAAGTAGATAGCTCCACTATCTACATGCTCATAATGCCATGCCCTTAAAATCCATTTCTTTTCATTAAAATCTTAAGCACAAAATCATTTATTTCATCATTACTTAGTTTATAAAACTGTTCGTGCATATATAAATCATACTACTTATGCATCAATAGCATTTTATGTGACATCATTAAATCATACTTAGCATGAATTTAATCAAAATCATGCATTCTTTCATGTCATGTAAGACCAATCATGAATTTGAAATGAAAGTATGGAAAACATCATCATGCTACTGCATTCAAATCAGTTCATTAAAATTGCAGTATAAACTAACCCTTCCGGATCAATCATCTCATAAAACAATTCATTAAAATTCATTATAAAACTTCGGTTATAAAACCACCCTCTTTCAGGTTCACAAATCATAAAATCCTCTAAAACATATATTAGCATAGTAGAAAATCATAAAATCGAGGGCCTGACCCATCCCTCGGGTCTACCCTGGTCGATCGACCAATAGTTATATCATGTGAGACATGTAGATGACTATCAGTAACAACATAAGACCATGGCCATATCCGTATGATCCCTAGCACCACGGTACCTAGTGTGCGGGGTATCACACCTGAAACGGGAGGTGGGTCGGTCCTACCCGCTAGAACAGCATAACATCAGGATTACGAGGGCAAGGCTTGCTGCCTCGTGGCTAATGCCACTCCACTCCAACAATCCCCACGGTACAGTGTACTCCACGTGACATACACAGTACAACATACTTCGTGAACCCAAGCTCAGTCAGGGGTGCCTGCAATAGGTCTTATTCACCCATATCATCTCTGTCTCAGTATGCACGTGTGAGCATATCATCTCACTGTGACATACAGTCTACAGGAGGCTCCAACACGGCTATATGCATGTCATATAAATCCCTGTGTGAGCGAAGCTTAAGCACGACTCCATGCATATTCATGATATCAAAAAATCTCGTACGAGCGAAGCTTTAGCACTGTTTCATAAAAATCAGTAAAATCTGCATACGAGTAGCACTCGAGTACGCCTTTAAAATGAGTTATAAATCCATATAAAACTTCGTGCGAGCAAGCTCCAGCACGGTGTTATGCATCAATAAATCAAATCTCGTGCGAGTTACACTCCAGCACGACTTTGTGCATAAATAAATCAAATCTCGTGCGAGTTACATTCCAGCACGGCTTTTATGCAATATCGTATCAAAACAGGATGCGAGCTAAGCTCCAGCACCTCTAATGCATGTCAAATTATTATAAGTAGTGCGAGCAATCACTCCAGCACCTTTTTATGCATATTCAGTCAAAACAGTCAAACCATCAAAACAGTCAAAACAGGGTGCGAGCTAGGCTCCAGCACTTTTCATGCGTTTCAAAAGAATAAAAATTAGTGCGAGCAACCGCTCTAGCACATTTCATGCATATGATGTCACACAAGTCAGTGCGAGCAACTGCTCAAGCACATTTATGCACACTCACAAACGCAGATATAGTGCGAGCTATGCGCCAGCACAATCTGTTTCCATATAAACTTGATAGTTGGCAATTTTTCCAAAGAAATTTCATTTAAATCTAAATAACACTTACGTAGTGTTATCTTGTGAAATTTATGCAATTACTGGCCAATCTATCTGTAAGACCCGATTTTTTTATCGTAAGGGTAAAATGGGAATAAATAGAATTTTGTGAGTGCATTTAAAAATGCAAAAGGGATTGAATGGTATTCCCGAACACGTGCAAGGGTGTAAGACCCGAATTTTATATTTTTCTTTGAAAATATATCATGTTAAATATTTAATTATGATATATCGGGCAATAAAGAAGAAATTATACAATTTCAAGTATAAATAATTAAAGTGGGTACCGATAAATTTTAAAGTACCGAAATAAGAGTTTGGATAAATTCGGAATAAACCGAATGAAATTAGGTTAAACCAATCGCAAATATGGACTCAGAACACGAAAATATAGGGAGTCCAAGAAGGGAAGTTAATCCGAAAATGATAAACCGAAAATTTTCCAATTTGACAATTTATCCCGAAAATATCAAGAAATATATTTTCGGAAGGATAAATAAATGCAATAAAATGAAATGGAATGTACATATATTTTGGTGTAATTAAATAAAATAAAATATATGTACAAGGATGTATAAATTTTAGTGTATAAAATACACTATGGGAATAAAATATACTACTAATAATAATATTTGTTTTATTATTATTATTATTATATTTTAAATTATAAGATTATTTTAGTATTATTATATGTATTTTGTAGATATTTTGATAGATATATTATATTATACTGTATATAATATAATATATAAAAAAAAAATAAGGAAAAAAAAAAAGAAACAGAAGCTGGGAAAAACGCGAGGAACCCGAGCCCCAAAACCCGACCTCCTCTGCCCGCTTCATCGACCGCGATCTGGACGTCGACGGAGCGCGAGGTGGCCGACGAAGGGCCGACCGTCACCAAGGGAGCGTCCGAGCCCCCTCACGCGCCCTGGGGTCACCGGAAAACGGAGATCGGAGAGGGAGATGACCGCGGGAGAGAAGGGAAGAACGGTGGCCACCGGCGCCGATTTGGGCCGAACCCTTCCAGCCGAAGGTTACCCAGGCCGAGGCGCGTCGAACGGCACCAGAGGCGGCCTGAGAACTGGCCGGAATCGCCCCGAACGGCGAAAATCCTACCTGAACCGGTTCGGACCGGTTCAGTGTGAAAGGGGCTGAACCGGTCCGAACTGGTTCAGTAGGAGAGAGAAAGAGGAGAGAGAAAAAAATCTTGGAAAAAAATTTCAGTGTAATCCCGGCACAGCAGTAGACCGGTAAGTGGTCAAAAATCGATCGAATTATTTTTCGGATAATTAATTTGAATTTTTTTAGACCGAGATTAATCGGTTTAAATATATATTGCTGTGTAGCGAAAACGGTAGGTGACGTATACGAGTTCGAGCGGATCTCGACTTACATACCACCAAGGAAAGATTTGGCTTCCGAGAATACGTCCGGAGCCAATTAGACTGCGGGATCCGGAGAGATCAAGAATTAAAATTCGCAGTCGACACATTTCGAGGTAAGGAATTCCGTAAGCTCTTAGAGATAGCTGTACGTATTTTATCGTCGTTTACGTACACCTAAATTTTCGTATAGAGTATGAATATGAATTATCTGGATAGTACCCAAATATAAAAAAATTACGAAAATGCCCCTAGGTACAAAAAATATGAAAATGGCCGAAATGGTCTATTTTGATGTGTTTTACATGAATAAGCATATTTTGTGAATAAGTGGTGATAGAATGACTCTGAATTTGATTATCTGCATTAAATTGCAATGTTTTCAGAATAAAAAGTGTTTGCTGAGTGATTTGATAGAAAATGTTTTCTCTCACTCAAGTGGGTACTACCTTCCGTGGTTGAGGTTAGTTTGTACGCCCCTTATGTGCATCGAGCCATCTATCAGTTTTGAGATTAAAGTCGTGCTAGAGCGTTGCTCGCACTAGACTTTACATATTTGTGCATGATACCGTGCTGGAGCTTTGCTCGCACGGGACTTCAATTTTGTGATGTGCATAAAACCGTGTTTGGAGACGTCGTGTAGGCTGTGTAAGCTTGCACTGATCCTCGCACGTGATTTGATAAAGCCGTGCTGGAGCCTCGTGTAGACTGTGTGTCACACTGATTGATATGCCCACACGTGCATTTTTGGAGACTCAGTATTGATATAGCTGGAGATGGGATGATAAGACCCGTTGGACGGGCACTCCTAATCTCGCTGATTTCAGATATTGGGGTCCACGGAGTACAATGTACCGTGTGGACGCACATGGAGTACGACGTACCGTGTTGTTTGTTTGTGTCTGATGGTAGACTGACCCCCCTATCATCAGCCATCCGGGGACATTCATGCACACCTGATCCGTGATTGCATGGAGTCCATGACTATGGCCATATGTCTATTCGTTTCCATATGCTCTGCTTTGTCTCCATACTTATATGATTTCTGATTTAAATTCTGAGATTTTTGATTTATCTCCTATTTGATTTAAATCAGCTTTATGAGAACATGTGTTTTGAGAAATTCGTTTGTGATATGACATGACTTTGAGAAAGCATACGTGTGTGGTTTTGTGATTCAGTTGGAATTGAGAAAGTAAAGATTTTCTGCATGACATGCATGTAGGTAGTATAGTTATCTACCTGCTTGCGTGATTTCTTACTGAGCGCGTTAGCTCACCCCTTTTTTTCCTCCACTCCACAGAGTTACCTAAGTAGGGAAAGCTGCGGTAGTCCTGAGCAGTTGATAGCCCACACTCCATTGTGCGTAAAGGTATACACTTATTTCGCTTTTGTATCTAAACTTGTCAGGCACAGTTATGTATATTAAGAATTACGGGGATGTAGACGTACGTATGTAAATACATATATAAATAAGTAAAGCAATTATCATGTACGATTTATATTTAAGTGTGTAAGGTCAATATCGGCTCGTGTGCCCAACCATCCGTATGTTGTCTGCTCCGTTATGTGTGTGTAAGAATGAATAATAATGAATTAAATGTGGAAACGGGGTGTGACAGAAGTTGGTATCAGAGCAGGGTTGGTCTGAATACGAGTCG
Organism: Firmiana major; assembly: GCA_033439115.1. Lineage (NCBI taxonomy): Eukaryota > Viridiplantae > Streptophyta > Magnoliopsida > Malvales > Malvaceae > Firmiana > Firmiana major. The sequence continues at coordinate 42,560,424 of CM065899.1, forward strand.
GTATAAGTCGTTAGGAAAGTTTACATCCCTTTGGTACTGTGCCTTGTTTAGATACAAATGTGTATACCGGGCTGTTAATGTAATATGAATTGATTGTGTGTGAATGGACGAAATCAGCCCACTTCATAGCTATGAAAGCTACAGATACTCTGAGTGCATTGGCGGATTTGTATGTACGAGAGGTTGTGAGGCTACATGGCATTCCAGTGAGCATAGTCTCTGATAAGGAGTCCCGCTTCCCATCCCACTTTTATGGACATTTTCAGGAAGCTATGGGAACCCGATTTAGTTTCAGTACAGCTTTCCATCCTCAGACAGATGGTCAGTTAGAGAGGACCATTCAGACTTTGGAGGATATGTTGAAAGCTTGTGTGATAGACTTTAAAGGCTCCTGGGATGAGCATTTGCCATTAGCTGAATTCGCCTACAACAACAGTTATCACTTGAGTATTGGAATGACACCTTATGAAGCGTTGTATAGTAGCAGGTATAGTCCTTCTATTGGATGGGAAGAGGTGTGTGATCGAAAGATATTTGCTCCGATCTGAAGAAACAAGCCTCTGAGGATGTCCAGTTGATATGTGATAGATTGAGGACAACTCAGAGTAGACAGAAAAGTTATGTTGACACGAGGCGTAAACCTCTAGAATTCACTGTGAGTGAACCTGTATTTTGAAAGTTTCTTCCTCCAATGGTAATTATGAGGTTCGAAAAGAGAGGCAAGTTAAGTCCTCACTACATCAGACTATTTGAGATCTTAAGACCAAGTGGGAGATAAGGCCTACAGGCTAGTGTGACCCACTGAGCTAGCAGGCATCCATAATGTCATTCACATCTTCATGTTTCGAAAATATCAATCGGAGCAGGCACATGTAATTCAGTAAGAGCCATTGAAGCTCAAGGAGGATATGATGTATGTGGAGAAGCCGATTTGGATATTAGATAAGAAGGAGAAAGTACTACGGTCTAAGATGATTCCTATAGTCAAGGTTCTCTGGCAGTACCACACATCTGAGGAAGCTACGTGGGAATTAGAGAGCCTGATGTGTGAGATGTATCTGCACCTATTCGAGAGTTGAGTATTGGTCAATTTGGAGGACCAAATTTTTTTAAGTGGGGGAGAAAATGTAAGACCCGAATTTTATATTTTTCTTTGAAACTATATCATGTTAAATATTTAATTATGATATATCGGGCAATAAAGAAGAAATTATACAATTTCAAGTATAAATAATTAAAGTGGGTACCGATAAATTTTAAAGTACCGAAATAAGAGTTTGGATAAATTCGGAATAAACCGAATGAAATTAGGTTAAACCAATCGCAAATATGGACTCAGAACACGAAAATATAGGGAGTCCAAGAAGGGAAGTTAATCCGAAAATGATAAACCGAAAATTTTCCAATTTGACAATTTATCCCGAAAATATCAAGAAATATATTTTCGGAAGGATAAATAAATGCAATAAAATGAAATGGAATGTACATATATTTTGGTGGAATTAAATAAAATAAAATATATGTACAAGGATGTATAAATTTTAGTGTATAAAATACACTATGGGAATAAAATATACTAATAATAATAATATTTGTTTTATTATTATTATTATTATATTTTAAATTATAAGATTATTTTAGTATTATTATATGTATTTTGTAGATATTTTGATAGATATATTATATTATATTGTATATAATATAATATATAAAAAAAAAATAAGGGAAAAAAAAAAAGAAACAGAAGCTGGGAAAAACGCGAGGAACCCGAGCCCCAAAACCCGACCTCCTCTGCCCGCTTCATCGGCCGCGATCTGGACGTCGACAGAGCGCGAGGTGGCCGACGAAGGGCCGACCGTCACCAAGGGAGCGTCCGAGCCCCCTCACGCGCCCTGGGGTCACCGAAAAACGGAGATCGGAGAGGGAGATGACCGCGGGAGAGAAGGGAAGAACGGCGGCCACCGGCGCCGATTTGGGCCTAACCCTTCCAGCCAAAGGTTACCCAGGCCGAGGCGTGTCGAACGGCACCAGAGGCGGCCTGAGAACCGGCCGGAATCGCCCCGAACGGCGAAAATCCTACCTGAACCGGTTCGGACCGGTTCAGTGTGAAAGGGGCTGAACCGGTCCGAACCGGTTCAGTAGGAGAGAGAAAGAGGAGAGAGAAAAAAATCTTAGAAAAAAATTTCAGTGTAATCCCGGCACAGCAGTAGACCGGTAAGTGGTCAAAAATCGATCGAATTATTTTTCGGATAATTAATTTGAATTTTTTTAGACCGAAATTAATCGGTTTAAATATATATTGCTGTGTAGCGAAAACGGTAGGTGACGTATACGAGTTCGAGCGGATCTCGACTTACATACCACCAAGGAAAGATTTGGCTTCCGAGAATACGTCCGGAGCCAATTAGACTGCGGGATCCGGAGAGATCAAGAATTAAAATTCGCAGTCGACACATTTCGAGGTAAGGGATTCCGTAAGCTCTTAGAGATAGCTGTACGTATTTTATCGTCGTTTACGTACACCTAAATTTTCGTATAGAGTATGAATATGAATTATCTGGATAGTACCCAAATATAAAAAAATTACGAAAATGCCCCTAGGTACGAAAAATATGAAAATGGCCGAAATGGTCTATTTTGATGTGTTTTACATGAATAAGCATATTTTGTGAATAAGTGGTGATAGAATGACTCTGAATTTGATTATCTGCATTAAATTGCAATGTTTTCAGAATAAAAAGTGTTTGCTGAGTGATTTGATAGAAAATGTTTTCTCTCACTCAAGTGGGTACTACCTTCCGTGGTTGAGGTTGGTTTGTACGCCCCTTATGTGCATCGAGCCATCTATCAGTTTTGAGATTAAAGTCGTGCTAGAGCGTTGCTCGCACTAGACTTTACATATTTGTGCATGATACCGTGCTGGAGCTTTGCTCGCACGGGACTTCGATTTTGTGATGTGCATAAAACCGTGTTTGGAGACGTCGTGTAGGCTGTGTAAGTTTGCACTGATCCTCGCACGTGATTTGATAAAGCCGTGCTGGAGCCTCGTGTAGACTGTGTGTCACACTGATTGATATGCCCACACGTGCATTTTTGGAGACTCAGTATTGATATAGCTGGAGATGGGATGATAAGACCCGTTGGACGGGCACTCCTAATCTCGCTGATTTCAGATATTGGGGTCCACGGAATACAATGTACCGTGTGGACGCACATGGAGTACGACGTACCGTGTTGTTTGTTTGTGTCTGATGGTAGACTGACCCCCCTATCATCAGCCATCCGGGGACATTCATGCACACCTGATCCGTGATTGCATGGAGTCCATGACTATGGCCATATGTCTATTCGTTTCCATATGCTCTGCTTTGTCTCCATACTTATATGATTTCTGATTTAAATTCTGAGATTTTTGATTTATCTCCTATTTGATTTAAATCAGCTTTATGAGAACATGTGTTTTGAGAAATTCGTTTGTGATATGACATGACTTTGAGAAAGCATACGTGTGTGGTTTTGTGATTCAGTTGGAATTGAGAAAGTAAAGATTTTCTGCATGACATGCATGTAGGTAGTATAGTTATCTACCTGCTTGCGTGATTTCTTACTGAGCGCGTTAGCTCACCCCTTTTTTTCCTCCACTCCACAGAGTTACCTAAGTAGGGAAAGCTGCGGTAGTCCTGAGCAGTTGATAGCCCACACTCCATTGTGCGTAAAGGTATACACTTATTTCGCTTTTGTATCTAAACTTGTCAGGCACAGTTATGTATATTAAGAATTACGGGGATGTAGACGTACGTATGTAAATACATATATAAATAAGTAAAGCAATTATCATGTACGGTTTATATTTAAGTGTGTAAGGTCAATATCGGCTCGTGTGCCCAACCATCCGTATGTTGTCTGCTCCGTTATGTGTGTGTAAGAATGAATAATAATGAATTAAATGTGGAAACGGGGTGTGACAAAGGGTAAAACGGTCAAAAGATCGTAAGTCGATATAATTTCGACAAGAAAATTTAATTAAAAAAAAGGATTGAGAAATCTTAATCAATAACGAAGAAATAATTAAATTTCGGGTTAAATTGATCAAGATATGAATTTATTGGAATAAATCGAAATTTTCACTTTGAAAAATAATCCCGAAATAATCGAAAAATATACCGGAAAGGTAAAATCGGACTGAAAAATTCATTTACAAATTAAATGAATAAAATAGTATTTTTGTTAGATATTTTTGCCAAATAATAATATTTTAATTGAATAAAAAAATAATTTATAAAATATAGTAAAAAAAAAGAAGAGAACAGAATTCAGAAAAAACACGAATTGGAAAAAAAAGGGTACATAAACGAAACAGAGAAGCGAAGGTTGACCGAGGAAGAAGAGACTCACCGGCGAGCCACCACCGGTGGCCAGGGACCCTAGGCGAGGGCAGGCGAAGGTCGACGATACTCGTGGGAACCACCGGCAGTCGGCACGCGCGATGAGAATGGCGGAGAACGTCGAAAATGAAGGAGAAGCCGTGGGGGAAGAAACTTCGATCGGCGGCCATCGGCGCTGATTTGGTCCAACCCGAGGCCCGATTTTGGACACCGTGGCGCACCGATTGGTGCTGAAATCGCACTGAGAACCGGTCGGACGGCGCCGAAACGACCAAATGTTGCCTGAATCGATCGAACCGAACCGAGCCGAACCGGCGGTCTGAACTGGGTTGAACCGAATCGGACCGGTTCTGCCAAAAAGGAAAGGAAAAAAAAGGGAAAAGAAAAAGAGGAAAAATTAGGAAAAATTTCAGTGATGCAATTGAGCTACGGGTAAGTCGGTAAACGATCGAATTGACCGATTTAAATTTCAAAATATTTAATTTGATTAATATTCGATTGAAAATTTACCCAGAAAAATATTTAATTGTGTAGCTCAACAATTGACGTAAAACGAGAGCTCGAGACAACCTCGATTTGTGTATGATCATGGAATAACGGGTAAGTAACCCTTATTTACGACAATTTTGCATCGTTATGCGTGATTGATATTTATCGCATAAATTACTGTTTTAAATTTCGCATAAATGAATTAAATTCTGAAAAATTGGATAAATTGTCGTAAATAATAAATTGAGATATCCGAGAATTTCGTACGAGGCTACATAAATATTGATGGGCCCAACGTGCGCAATAAGCCTCAATAAAGTGTGGTAAACGGGCTTAAGGCTGATTAAGGCCCGTTATAGGTGCAATTGGGCCCAATATGGGTAAACGGGCCCAATGATTTAAATTAAGCCCAAAAATATGAAATACAATTAATTGTGTTGTATTTGACCTGATGAATATGTATCCGCAGTTCCGAAGATTGGATTGGGAGCAAATCGGACTGCGTGACGAGTCATCAGTGGAAAGGTCAGATTGTACAGAAAAATGAGGTAAGGGAATTGTGTGACTATCTAGAGGTAGCTACGCGTGTTTTAATTGTTTTTGTTTACACTAATTATGTATGTATACACGATTATTGTATAATGATCCTAAAAGTGGTTTAAATGATTTTAAGGATCGAAATAGGTGAAAAGACTATTTTACCCCTATTGAGGGAAGTTCACTTAAGGATGCTGAAAGCATGACATTGACATGCATGAAATGCATGATTTAAAGAAATTTATGGTTTAAGGATTTTATTGGTTTTAATCAAAGCAAATCGATAGATTGACCAGTAATTGCATGAATTTCACATGATAACACTACGTAAGTGTTATTTGAATTTAAATGGAAATTTCTTTGGAAAACGGGTCAACTATCAAGTTTATATGGAAACAGATAGTGCTGACACGTAGTTCACACTATATCTGCGTTTGTGAATGTGCATAAATGTGCTTGAGCGGTTGCTCGTACTGAATTGCGTGACATCATATGCATGAAATGTGCAAGAGCGGTTGCTCGCACTGATTTTATTCTTGTGAAATGCATGAGAAGTGCTGGAGCCTCGCTCGCACTCTGTTTTGACATGTTTTCACTTGTTTTAACTTGATATGCATAAAAAGGTGCTGGAGCAATTGCTCGCACTAGTTTTAATGATTTCGCATGCATGAGAGATGCTGGAGCTTAGCTCGCATCCTGTTTTAATATGATATTGCATAAAAGCCGTGCTGGAGTGTAACTCGCACGAGAATTGATTTAATTATGCATAAAGCCGTGCTGGAGTGTAACTCGCACGAGATTTGATTTAATTATCCATAAAGCCGTGCTGGAGTGTAACTCGCACGAGATTTGATTTAAGCATTCATTTGTGCTGGAGCGTTGCTCGCACAAAGTTTTATATGGTTTTATAATTCATTTGAATGTCGTACTGGAGTTTTTCTCGTACAAGGTTTTCACTGAGTTTTTATACATATCCGTACTAGAGCATTTCTCGTACGTGAATTTTACTTGAATTTATAATCAGTTTAAGTCGTACTGGAGCGCTGCTCGTACATAGATTTTACTGATTTCTATGAAACCGTGCTAGAGCTTTGCTCGCACGAGGTTTTTAGATATCATGAATATGCATGGAGCCATGCTTGAGCTTCGTTCGCACAGGGATTTATATTACATGCATATAGCCATGTTGGATCCTCCTGTAGATTGTGTGTCATAGTGAAATGATATGCTCACACGTGCATACTGAGACAAAGATGATATGGGTGGATAAGACCTATTGCAGGCACCCCTGATTGAGCTTGGGTTCACGGAGTACGTTGTACCGTGTATATCACGCGGAGTACGCTGTACCGTGGGGATTGTTGGAGTGGAGTGACATTAGCCACGAGGCAGCAAGCCTTGCCCTCGCAATCCTGGTGTTATACTGTTCTGGCGGGTAGGACCGACCCACCTCCCGTTTCAGGTGTGATACCCCACACACTAGGTACAGTGTTGCCAGGGATCACTAGGATATGGCCATAGTCCTCGATGTTACTGATATAATCAATTACATGTCTCACATGATATAACTATTGGTCGATAGACCAGGGTAGACCCGAGGGAGGGGTCAGGCCCCCGATTTTATGATTTTATGATTTGTGACCCTGAAAGAAGGGTAGTTTTATAACCGAAATTTTATAATGAATTGTTTTATGAGTTTTGAGATGATTGACCCAGAGGGGTTATTTTATACTGCGTTTTAAATGAAATGATTTAAATGCAGTAGCATGATGTTGTTTTCCATGCTTTTATTCAAATTCATGATTTGTCTTACATGACATGAAAGAATGCATGATTTTGTTTTAATTCATGCTAAGTATGATTTAATGATGTCGCATAAAATGCCTTTGATGCATGAATTACATGATTTCTATATGCACAAATAGTTTTGATAAACTAAGTCATTGATGTTTGCATGACTTTGTGCTTGATGATTTTAATGAAAAGAAATGGATTTTAAGGGCATGGCATTATGAGCATGTAGATAGTGGAGCTATCTACTTACTTGCATAATTGCATTACTGAGCGTGTGGTTTGCTCACCCCCTTATTTTCCCATCTTTTCAGAGCACTAACAGAAATTAGTAAGCGGCTGAGGACTTGCATGCTTGGTATCCACTGCTTCCCATCGAGAGATAGGTATACACATTTGTATAGTTTTGTATCTAAATATGTAATACACAGTACTATAAACGGATTTTATGTCAGG